>JACSVZ010000002.1:93964292-95171936 GCA_014706295.1 Lycocorax pyrrhopterus obiensis | reverse complement strand
AGCATCTCAAGCCAGCTCCTAAACATCCAAGTCTTCAAAAGTCTGTTTCCTGAGCTGAGGATCCTACGGTGGTTATGCTTGTTTGCACATTTAGTTCTGTGAAAGAAGACAAGTGTAGGGGCCTGGAAATTAAAAGGAGTGTGAAGGTAGTCTGAGCTGATTCAGCATGTACGAGGTTCAGCTGAGGGTGGAAAATTTGGCTGATTTTCTTCATGGCAGTCCAAACAATGCTGTGTTTTAGGCTGGTGACTAAACTAATGTTGGTAACACACCAATGTTTTAGCTACTGATGAATTGTCCTTGCACAGCATCAAGGCTTTCTCTGTTTCTCACTTTGCCAGCTCAGTGAGTAGACTGGGTACGGGCAAGATGCTGGAAGGGGATGGAGCTGGGACAGCTGACCCCAGCTGACCAAGTGGATAAATCTCTCATAGCATATGATGTTATGCTTAGCAATAAAATGTGTGTGTTTGGGTGGGGGTGTGGGAAGAGGGGGAGAGTTTTTTTCCATTTTTTCCCAGCTATTGCTGGGACATCACTCTGGCTGGGCATAATTCCACTGGTGGTGTGAGGTTGCTTTTCTTCCTTTCTTTTTCATCACTTATTGAACTGTCTGTATCTTGATCATTCTTGTACTTTTTGCCCTTCCAATTCTCTCCCCTGTTCTGCTTGGGGGTTAAGTGATTTACCTGCCAGCTGTGGTCAACCTACCACAGGAACTGTGATTTGAGAATGAGATTAGTGAGGACCCTTTTACATTTAGTGCTCAGTGGTCAGTATTACCTTATGAATCCTTCATTTTTCTTTCTCGTAACTGTATTATTAGCTGTAGTATCACAGACTCTTCTTGTATTTTGACTGGTAAGGTCAAGCTTAGTTATCTCTTGGCCTCATACAGACCTAACTAAGATCAAGTATATGTTGACAGCAGACCATCATATGCTCATTCAGTTGAAGACAGCCTGGGTGAAGAGTCTGAGGTATTCTCCCAAGAGAACATCTTTATCTCTAGGGAAGGGGGACACAGTCATGCAATGAATCAGTTCTCTTTCTGAGGGATATAATGTAAATAATGAATCATGGTTTGCTCAGTGGCGTGGCTTCAGTGGGAACGTTAATTATGTCACACCAGACACCCTGTGTATGGCCAGGGATGTACTTTCTGCAGGGAAATATACATATTTCAGCCTCCTCAGGCTGAAGAGACAACACTGTGCAGTACTTTCCTGAACAAGCGATTTAGCCACTGGGCTATTGGATAAAAGTACTCCAGCCGCTGGGAAGCAGAAGTATTCGTGTCTATAATGTTCTAAAATGCCTAATTCTTGAAGTGTGTGTGAAACGTGCATTGTGCATGCCTCTCAGATTAAATCCTTCTAGAGAGCTGTGAAGAGCATTTAGTCCTGCATGAACACTGGAACGGTGTTGCCCCAAACTCCAGGGCCCATATTCCTGTTTCTCAGCTGACAATGATTAGGCCCAGGATGATATGTATTAATTTACATGGGAATATAATTCAGAGGCTTCTTCTAACACATTTCTGTAAGGTGTGGGATTAACCCACCTGATGAGTTACTATTACTTGATTCACCTATTGGTTAGAAATTTTATACAGAAGTAAGGATCCAGCTCCCCAGTTCCAGACAACTGGCTTAGGAAATTGGACAGGACTTAACCAGTAAGCCCAAGGATGTTGGTTTAAATATGGGTGTGAAAAATGAAAGAATAAGCTGGAGGACAGAGCTTTGTGCAGAAAGTTTGTCTTAAATTGAATTAGAAAATAGGAAACACGTATCAGCCTTTCACAGGTACATGTTTGCATTTTGCGTGTAATTCTCCAGCCGGGGAAATGTGAAACAGGCCTTATTTTGTCTTGTATTTTTGCAACAAAATGAATGTTTATGTCCCACATATTAAAAAGATGTTTTTCTTTAATGTCAGGTTATTTTATTGAAAAATGTACATTTCAAATTGTGATTTTAAAATTTTCATTTTTATGAGATTTGGCTGTGTTAGAATTACTTTCTATGTGGCATAAAAAATTTTGCGAACAGGTTTGCTTCCTAGGCTTTGTGCAATACTAAGGTTTTGAAATTCTGTCATTGTCTAAGAAAAAGGAATGACTGCTGTTAATGATGTTATTCTTTAAGTCAAAACTCTTTCCCTCCCATCAGTATTAGCAAATAAACCTGTTTGCTGATTCCTTTACATAACGGCATCTGTAGAAAAAAAAAGCCCAATTTTTTTTTAAGAATAGAAATAGACTTGCTATGTCTTTTTCAGCTTATCCAACTGGTATTTTGTATTACTCATAACTTCAATGCACAAGGTACAATTCCTCTGTAGTCCTTGTTACCAAGTATGCCGTGGTTGAATATAGTGTGACACGTTTAAATTCGCTGGAGGAAAAAAAACTCTGAAGAAGCTTCCACGTGCAAAGATAAATATGTACATGACAATTAGCCAGTGCTCCTGTTTGTGCTTAAATGTGGAAACCTAACCATGTTTTGCATTGTTAGTTTTTAAATGGCTTTTATATGTGATTCAGACGACAATTTTGCATATTAGATACCTTTTAACTTTGCTTACTAAACAATTTGTTCTTGCTTACATAAGTATGCTCAAATATGTTTTTTTGTATTACTGTCACCAGGGATAAATGTGTGTGTATGGGAGAGAAGGAACATTTGTTCTCAAGATTGCATTTGCTAGGACTGAGTTGGATGTATTCAATTTTATCTTTTTGTGTTGATTGTGGCTAAAAGCGTGAGATATCTTTCTTCACTGACAAGTTTAGGAGAAGCAAAGGGAGATACAAATATCCATGGAGATTTTTCCTTTGAGACTCTGATGGTAAATACCAAATAATGTCTACCAGACTGGCTGTTCCATATCATTGCAGGTTCAACAACTACAAAAGTTGGCTTGTTTTTTATGGCAGTTTAGGTAGCAATGATCTTATCCTTCCCCCCCCGCCCCAAAACCCTCCTTTTTGGCTTAATTTTTTGATTTTGGCTTTTTTTTTTTTTCTCCAGTGTTTGCTCCATCCCATTGCCCTGTTTCAGCAACTTAAAACAAGCCAAAATATTAACTTTTGCCTTGGAAAAGTGTAATTAATGGTAATAAATACACAATTTTCTCAATTAGAAATCTTGCTAGCTTGTTTATGTGATAACTGGGAAATGCTAATGAATGAAAAATTTAAAAGTTCATGGAAATAGTTGCTTTTTCCTAATACTGAACAGGAATTCTATTATGCAAAAGAACATGTTATACGAATCCTAAGTGTTTTTACTGTTTGTGCAATGCTTCTTTATCTTCCACAACTTTTCTCTATTGCCATAGAATTTTAAAGAATTATATTTGTTTCCTCCATAAAACAGGAACTAGCCGTATTAGTGATAGAAACAGATGTCAGTGTTTTAACCAGTTATCATACCAAGCTAGTTATCCGAAGCCTTGAAGACACTTTTGTATGCCTATTTTATTTTGACAAATGTGAAAAACACAGACTTAATGGGTGGAAGAAGATAATTCCAAGTGCATTATAAGCCAGGCAGGGATTAGCCTGTTCTTATCTAACAAAAATAATCTTCCTGTTTTGGAAAAATTATTTAGGAATCTGGGTGCGAGTGCAAATGCATATGGATCATTGAACCAGATGCTTTCTCTGCAGCGCATTGGTCTCCTTCATGTGGAAGCCCTGGGTAACAAAAGGAAGAATAAATGTTTTAGGAGCAATGGCTGAAAGATTTGGAGCCAAGCTGATGGAGAAAAAAGCAAAATCCATCTTCAGCCCTCCCAAGGAGACTTGGAAGAGGAGTGATGATGGAGGATACAGTTGATGTATCTGGGGGAGAGGAGATGCAGTGAAAGGATTAGCAAACAACCTGAAATGTTATTGCATTGCTCAAGATGTAGTGGCATATTTAAGGTGCATTTCTAACAAAAAGAAAAATGAAAAAATTGTAGGCCACTCATCTAAACATGGAAACGAAACAGTTTAGAAAAGAGAGAAGAAATTCAGAGGGGACCGTGTGAAGTTTGGAGAAGCTTTGGATGCAAGGCATGACTGGTGGAAGCTGCTAATGGCAGTGGTGGCACGAGAATGGCTTGCAAAGTGATGGGCAAATGGCTGAGATGAGTTGCACCAACAGATCAATGCCACTGGAATTAGGCCTTGCTATATCTAGAACACTTTTGTGTCAAACTGTGAATGGTGGTTACTGGAGTGAAGGGAAAGCAACCAGCTGGATGAACATTTGCTTCTCCAGAGGGAAATTTTGTGGGTTTAGTTATACTCTAGGAATTAATTCATTTTATTCTGTTTCCTTGCCTTGTTTTCTCTTTTTTAATCAAAAATTGAAATGTTTGCCTGTTGTACTTAAAGCTGTAGATGGGCAGAAGCAGTAGCTGTGAGTGCAATTAGTATAATTGCCCCAGCTCTCTGCCTAGGTCTTCAAGCAAGTGTTTACCTAGGAAGTCCCCTGAATTTGAATGCATCTATGTTCTTGTCAGGTGAATCGTGGCAGGAACGTTACACTGAAAAGTGATTTGGATGTTTGGCTGGCTGAAGCAGTGACATATTGATTCCCAGGAATAGCAAACATAAATAATGCATATACATGCATCAAACCCAATGCTGAATTAAGGCTCAGTTTCTGCTTGTGATGTTGAAGGAAGGAGAGGCAATCTGGATTTCAAAGGCATGCATATTTCCATGCACATTTCTAAACACAAGATTAGCTGGGACTCTTGCATGTTTATATTCTGTTTTAGGGAAAGATAACAGTAGTTAAACACGGAATGAAAGATTTTTCCTTTCTCTCTCTTTCAGTCTTGGCAAATATATTAGTGAGCCTTTCTGCCTTGAGACAACAAATGACTGCAGCACCGTTTCAAAAGCAGGTACCTAAGGAACCACGTGTTTTCAGTATGTACAGCCCTTACCCTCATATGGAAGCAAATACTGCCTGTGGTAACAAAGCTGTCATGCTAGCTCGGAATTTAGGGGATGTTTTATGCATTGCTGCACTCAGAGAAGCTCCTTTCAGTAGAGTGGATTATAAAACCAGTTGCTGAGGAACACTGTTTGTGACATGTTTTAGGTGATGGCATTTTGACTGTTGTTTTAACATACATAACTTTGCCTTTAGCAATGAATAACTGTTCAGTTCTGCTGTCATGTCAGCTTTATTAAGCCTAAACCCAAAGAGTCATAGAGATGGAGTTTTTTAAATTTATGTTTTTCTATTTATGTTTAGGACTCCCCCTGTTATTGGCTAAGTGGATTTAAATGTCTCATGTTTAATGTTTTACCTTTAAATTTGTTTTTTACCTTTCTGATCCTGAAGTGCTACTCATGTTACTCTTACTATTGCTTGGTCTTGAGGAACTCTACGAATTTTCTTTTGGAAGGCTTTAGAAATTCTTGAGATTTGGCTGACAAAAGTAGTATTTCTCAGAAAGACTGCTGAAGTTGTCAGTTTGGTTCTCTTAGGGTTGTGAATCATTTAGCAGCAGCTTCTACAGATCTGTCAAATCTCATGCGTTATACATAGGACTCATTCATTTGGTCCCTGTCTCTGGCTCATGTATTTTCAACAGTTCTGCAGCTTCTCTTCTACTCTTCAAGCACTGACATTAAGGCAATCGCTGACCATACAGAGAGCCAGAGGAAAATTTGGATTCTGCAGAGGTAATGACAAAAATATTGCTTTCCTTCAAGCTGATGGTGCCATCTGTAGTGGGGAAAAGTGATTGTTTTTCCCTTATTGTTTGACGGATCTTCCCTAGGGCCTGCGGAGTTATTAGTTTTTTCACAAGAGGGAGTATCATACACAACGTATAGACAGAAAAATGCATACATGTGGACACAAACTACTCTTGAGCATTACTGAATTGACTTTATTACATACTTTCTTTCCACCCTGTCCCTTTCCCTCACCTTGAGTGAAAGGTGAGTGAACCTTGTTGTGCCTTGCTACTTGGAGCCTTAACAATCAGTGCTACTTGTACTTGTGCTCCTCTCTGAAGGCTTTCTAGGTAGAGATTTACATGGTCGTCTTCACTCTCTCCAACTCTACTCAGTTGGAGATTTGTTTGGCACAAGTGGCTCAGTTCTCTGCTGGTGTTATTTTGAGATAAAGTGCAATGTGCTGCTCTGTAAATACGGTGCTTTTGTAGCAAGAAAAATATCGGCCCGTTCCTAATTCCCTACGATGGCATCTTGTTCTTTGGGATTTCTTGGCTGGAAATGCATACACATTCGTGTTTTTGCAGTGAACAGTGATACCATCGTGTCTCAGATACATGAGATGTGTTGAACACACGTAATATATGGAGTAGAAATATCCAAGTGGGAAGACAAAATAAACGCAGGAAATTCCAAATATGTGTCAAACCCTTCTGAAGTGTGACAGTAAGCTTTAAGAATGCTGAATAAATCAGTAAAAAATAGGGGGCAAAGGCAACTCAGTCCATAACTTGCATTTTGTATTGGGTAGGTAGAGGAGGAAGGAATAATTGTCTCAGTTTCTGATGAACAGAACATGAACTAACTTAATCCGGTCTGTTGATACTTCAGAAAATTTAAGGTGGCTGTTCAAGTGTTATTTTGTGTTAGGGTCTGGTCTTGGTTGTTTGTTTTTTGGGGAAGAGAGGGTTTGTTTTTAGTATTTTTCATTTTATTTTTCCAGATCAGTAGCTGGAAAACTTGAGGACTTCAAGATTTGATATAGTGAATAAAGGCTAAAATACAGTTACCCTGTGATATTTGGAGCACTAACATAATTTCTGTTGCTTTTTTCACTGCTAGTGACATCTGTATTCCTGCAACGCATTCCTTGAGCTACCTCCTTGCTGTCCTGAATAGCTCATTATTAGATGGCATGAAAATGTAAGAAGCTGTTAAAAAGGAGTCAGAATGATGTATTGAGTAATTTGGGTCATTGCTGGATGGAAAGGTAGTCTGATGTTTTACATCTGAGTCATGGGTATGATAGAGTTTGTCAGGTGTTTCTTTTAATCTTACAGTAGTGTTTTTTAACTGTTATTTGGATTAATATTGCATGCAACAAAATTTGTCATGGCATCAGAATTCCATTATCATATTAACAAATCAACATAATCAGATTTGGGGTTTTTTTTCTTGAAACTTCTAATTTGGTCGCAGTTGTGATACAACTTCCCCAAACATGACAACAGGATTCAACTGCACTGTTAGAGCAGTGGTTATAAATCCAGCCAATGCCCATCCTACCCAGTGATTAACTAGTTCCTGCAACTGCATAGATCTCTACAGATAGCTGGAGCCTTCAAGGTGAAGTGATTGCTCATAACTACTGAGCAGATATCCCCATACATCACTGCATGAAGACATAAATCCTTTTCAAGGTCAAAAGGATATTTCTCAAAAGCAGCCATTGCTGCAATTCACAAAGGCAACAGTACAAGCAAGCTTTCATTCTTGAACACTTTTGTTGCTGTTAGAACTTCAGGATTATAGGCATTTTAAGCACATGCAAGCCAGAGCAAAAAATATGGGACATAGTTGCAGAGTACATTACCTTCAGGGCTCATCTTCTCTTGATTTCCTCAGTTTACAACAGCAGAAACGTATCTTTGATAGAACATGCAAATGTGGCTGCCACTTCCATCTTCTTTCCTTCTTTTGGGCTAAGCTTCTATTTCAAATAGCAGTGAAATATTTTTTTTTTGCTATATATATCCCTTAGTTTTGTGGGGTTTTTTTTGCTGGTCAGATTATACTACAAAATGCATAAATGCATTTGCATCTTGTAAATGCTTTTCCATATCATAGATGCAAGTTCTCATGGAGTTTGTTTCCAGTTCTGCTGGTAATTGAAGTGCCTGCCTGGGTATGGATTTGACCTGTTTTGAGGCCATTTCTTTCTTATTACTGAGCCTTAATGCATGTAAAGTGTTGATTATTACATCACTACTGCCACATCCATCCTTACTATGAAGAAAAACTGACTTTGTAAATGAGCTTTGTACATATGAATGTGGGTTCGGTTTCCAGTGTTGCCCAAAGTATTTTTGAGTGATTTTGGGTGAAGAAAGTATTATTTTTATCCTCTGTAAAGTGGCAGTTTATATTTCTGTCTTGGAGCTACTTGGGGAGAACAAATCCATTAATATATGTAAGAAGCTCAGAAACGGCACTGACAAGAATCTCAAAAATCTAGCCAAAGAGCAAAAATTTTTCTGGATGAAAAAAACTGGAAAGTTAAAAGATTTTCTTTCTTTTATCCTATCTTGTGCTTTTGTTTTTGTAATCCTCTATTGTCTACAGAAGTTCTGTAATTTCAAACTAGAATCTGGCATAATATTGAGAAGAAAAGCATGTAAAACCAAAATAAATAATTTCATTCGTATGGTGTAATAATGAACTCCCAATTCCCTTTAAGCATGGATTCAATTCTTTCACGTTCAAAGAATGTACATTTTCCTACCCAAGATCACATAATGTGCTCTTAGATTGGCTAGGAGTTTTCTTAGAATGTACAAGAAAAGTAATTTATTATTTTGACTTAAAATCAATTTAAGCACCATCCCTTTTGGAACATTAGTATTTGTCAGACCATTTTTGTGTCCCTAGTGATCTTAATGGAGCATCAGAAACTCTTTAAACATGCTAGGTCTTTGCTCAGCTTCATTTGCAGATGATTATTTTTGATTTAGCAAAAGTTCTATCCCTTTAAAATTATAACTCACAAACCGGCCTTGATAGAGGAAGAGAGTAGTCTTTCATGGAAAATTTCAGTGGCAGGTAACACAACATTGTAGAGGCACATTAACAACACAGTTTCATGACTATCTAGAATCCATGAAACTTAACTCTTATTTAGAGAGATGTAATTAATACTCTAAAAATTATTTGTTTAATTAGTTATAAATTAATAATTTAATTATTTTCTATTTAATGTGTCCAGTCGATATCAACTTTAATGCAATTTTGATTGGAGGTGTGTTTAGATGCATAGTTGTGATAGTGGGTGTGAGTCTGTTTTGGAAGTTTTTAGTAAATCTGTAAAAGGTGTGTGAAAAATGTCATGTGCACCATGTGCTAGTTATGCAAGGGCTTAAGGCAAAGCCTTCCAAACTCAAAGGAAGCATTTTTTGAAGGGCTGTAGGTCAAGTGCTAAATGAGCAAGTAAAATAAAAGGTATGAAATATTGTGTCTGCCTGGTTTTGTGCACAGAATGCACCCTGAAGAGCATTGGTGCCATTTTTTGCACACTATCAGCAAATGCAAGGAGAGAATGGGATGTTTAGCACAATCTGGTATTGATATCAGTGTTTCCACATCCCCTACCCCCTACAGTCGTCTGTCTGCAACATTTCATATGATTCTCCTATTACCTGTTCTTTGATGTCACCTTTAGGCATTTTGATGTATTCTGTAATGAGCAGGGTTTCATCCTTTATGAGCATTGAGCATTAGGTGCAAATGTTGTTCTGGCTCTGGACACACGAAATATTTTGTGGCATGCTGATGCAACTTTGTGGGAGCAAAAATACACTTGAAAATGCAATCACAGTTTTTGACACTACAGATTTATTTTTAGTATTTTGTTCATATTGTATTTTTTCCTATTAATCTGTCACCACACTTGATGGATAGAATAAGGTACCCTTCTTGCTATTTGTAGGTGTCATGAGGATTTGAGACATAAATATTTATTTATTTATTTATTTTCTCTTGGACTTTGGGGTTACAGGCCCAAGAATAAGTAACTATTGTCTTTCTTGACTTGCAACAATTAATTATAGATTTTTATAGTCGTAAAGGAGAAAATTTGAATTGTTGTATAGCATGTTTCTGGAAGCCAAGACCAGATCATCTCTCTAAAAGTTCTTTTCCCCTTAAGAACCAATTTAAAGTATCAATGTAAGTAACTTCAGCCTAACATAGCCTGCCTACAACTGTTAATGCTAAGATTGAAGAAATTTGCATGAATTTATTTGTTTTCTTCTAACAAAGTGTCTGTGAGAATTGTATGAAAATAACAAATGGAAGAGCTGGCTGCAGAATGAAAGGTAATTGATCTTAAGAGCAGTAAAATAGAATCTGTGTTTTTAATCTGGAGGCAAGAAGAGATGCTCAGTGTGAAAATGCATTCTGTGTTAATTTTAAACTACAAACTTCTATGTCAGTATGGGAACACAGCAGAAGGGAAGAAATGTCTCATAATGAAAGTTTCTCTTCAGCATAAGGTACTTGCTGTGTCCTCCTCTGAGAATTACACTACACTCATGCCTTCTGAGGTGTACAGTGGCTTGATGCCTGAAGTGGCCACCTAAAAACAGGGACTAGACAATAGTAAGAGAATAAAGGTAGGTATTTTTTTGAAAGGCCTTCGGAGGTACACCCTGGGGAGCCAGAGGCTCCTGCCAAAATGGACCCCAAGATGGACGACAGGTCACGGGTTCTTCACACTTTTATAGGTTTGGTTCATTTGCATATCAGGGTTAATTCTCCAATTAAAGCTTCAGTTAATGATGTGATTTCCCCAAGCTTGCTCCCCCTTTAGAGGCTTTTGGTTTATACTTTTTTGGGACTAGGACAGTCTGAGTGTCCTTGGAGAGCAGGCCTGGAGAAGCTTTGTTATGGCTGCCGAGCATGAGAGAGCAGAAGTTAACAGGCTACAAGACACTTCAGAGTTACACACTAGGCAGTACAGGGTTTGAAAAACATGAAAGTTAAAACCTAAGGCATTAGGCTAACTCCTGTGTAAATGCTTTGAAATATCTTCAAGGATCTCTTAGTTTTATTGAAACAGAGCCCTGTATAAGCAGGCTAATTTTTGGGAGAAAGATGAGTATTGCACAATGGATATGAAAAAAACAGGTGGCACTTGGCACGTCTTTCATCCCTTTGCTGGAATTAGAATTAGAAGAATAATAAAGTGGAGCTGGTAGGAAAATAGTTTAGAATAGCAGCATCCATAAAGAGGCTCCTTAAGGTCGCAGGTGTTTCTTCATAATCTTGTTATTTTACAACTTATTAAAATATTAAACTGTTGCTTTGATTTAAAAAAAAACAACTATTTTTTTTCTTGTTGCTTTAGGTTTTTGATGAAAATATCTTGATGTCATTGTGTAATAAATGGTTTTCTAAAAAATGTTGATTATGCTATGGTGACTTACATAACTTTGTGCAAATGGAAATATTTAGTTTGGTTAAATTAATGAAAATGTTTGGAATTGAAAGCTCCAGGTCATTTAAGTTATCATTGGATAAATAATTTGCTTTCATTTAAAGCAAGTCAGTGCATCTCTGATCTAGAATTTTTCCTAGCTTTCAATAATGCAGTAACAAATCAGAGAGCCTGTGTAGTCACTGCTGTCTCTCACTAAGCTGATTTAGAACTGCCTGAAGAGGCACCGTTTTGATTGTGATCCTATAGTTTCACTGACTCTTGGAACACAAACCCTACAACTCTGTTCCCCGTGCTACTATTGAACAACTGTTTGGTAACACCTACAAATATTAGATCTGAGGATGTTCTTACTGCTCTCCTTTGTCTTTTCAACTTAATAGTCTCATTTTCTCCTCTTTATTTTCCTGCATTTTTCCAACTGTTTTAAAAATAGCCTTGAACTACCATCACCACTAATATATTTTGCTGAGTAATTTGTTGCACCTTCAGTTGACCTTATCACACTTCTGCTCATATTCCTCTTGTCCTGCAGAGTCAGCTGTACAGCTCTGATTTAGCTGTTTTAGGAAATGTGATGTTAAGATTCTGACTGCTTTGGGCAGAAGCACACTGAGGATCTCATGTGGGATAGTAGATTAAGTAACACCCAGTGTATTATATCAGGGTAGTTTACAATTTACATCACTAAATGAACAAAACTGGTGAGTTAACTTTGCCATTCATACTGTACTAATTAGTTTTAAAACTCAATCAGTGGAACAGGAGGTGAGGGACAGATCCAGAACATATTTATAAAAGCCAAATTTAGCTTAAAGATTTGGCATATTCTTAAAATGTTTTATTTGTAAACAAAGTAATACAGATTTTATGAACATTTATATTAGCAAAGTTAGTACTAATATATTGATGGAAACAAAATACAAAAATTACTAGCTGTATAATTAAAATTGGAGGCTGGGTGTTCAGGAAATATTTTTCTTCTCTATGTGGAGTCCTTAATTTGAATACTACTGCAGAGACTGTAAATCAAGTATACCCCAAAGTCCTTGGCATGTGGTCTCATTGTGACTTAAGGAGAAACTGAGAATTCTAACCTAGGTAAAAGTTTTCAATCACATTTTTCATTATACCATGGGAAGCCTACTTTGAAGAGAGGGAGATAGATGGAAAATTAGGAGGGAAAAATTCCTATGCAGTATTCTGTGCCAACTTCTACCTCATAAGATATGCAGGAACATCTATAGCCTTAATGACACCAGAATTTTGCTTTTCTTCTTACTAATTATAACCTGGCATGAGATTTTGTGTTGCAGGCCTATGGCAGAATGGCTAAGATGAAGACACCTTTCAATATTTTGACAGGAGAAATTATTTTGGGGCTTTATGATTACCTTAAGGAAATCAATTACAAGTGCAGAAAATGTAGCATTAACTTCAAATAGGGCAAAAGTTTGTGTTAAAGTGCTGAGTTTTGGATGAATAAAACATTCACATATGCTTAATTTTGCCATATAAATAACAATATGGTTTCAATTAAAGTACTTTGATAAAAGCAATCTGAGATAAGGTTAAGATGGGTTTTAAAATTAATTGCCTTCCTCTTTTAATGATGTGATTTGAGATGGATGGAGAAGTGTTTTTTCTTGCCTGCTAACTCTGCTTGGCACATACTCTGGTGAGGAAGTGACTGAGATTGAGAATGTCTTCCCAGAAAAAACAGAAAGAGATCAAATCTGGTCCGTATCTGTCTTTCACACTTCGGCTTTCTAAAAGTGTGTTGTTATATTGTTGCCAGTGACTGGATGTGGAATGTGGATTGGCCTTCTGACTCACGCTGATGCTCCAGGGCAACTTTTCAGTTGGTGGTATAGGCTGCTACTTGGAATTTTGGAGGTTCCACCTCTGCACTCTGTCACTGCTCATCACGATTATTTTCACCAAGATGATTAAGCAGTTTTTCCCAAGAAAATCACCAAGATGCAAGTTTTTCTCGTTCCTTTTATTAATTGACCTTGGTAATACCCTCTATAACTAACCATATGCAAAATTATTCATCACTAATATAATAATTGTATTATTTGTCATTAGTATAACAGCTGTAGAGCCTTACATCAGAGAACTAATACACTACAGGTGGGAAACAAGCCAAATTAACTGCACCATCATCTGAATAGTTTCCACAATAGTTAATCTGTTGATTCAACCAAGTAACTCATCAAATGCTGCTATGGTTTCTTTTTTCACACATTGAATTTTAGAGGTTTCAAGTTTATAATTTGGCATTTGTCCCTTTGGTTGCTTTTGCCTCATCTTTGTTCCTATTGCAAAGCTGTTAGTCATCCTCGTTGCAATGCACTGTGAGAAGCACCTTTGACTTCTGATCTACACATATGGTTATAGGCTCATTGGGTGCTCTGTTGGTTATTAGGTGTGTTGGGATGCTAATAGGTTAAACCATAATTCACTATTGACCTGATTTTGCATTCTGAGGATAAGGCATGTTTGTGCATCAGGTGGCCTGTACAGAGATTATTTTAGAGATTGGGGCTTGCTTATTTTTTAATCTGTTCTGTACATTGGTAGCTAAAATCCAAAAGGTTGAACCAGGTTATGAAGAGATATAGCAAAATATATAATTTATTTTCAGTGAAACTTACAACAGAGTGTTGATTAAAAAACCCCAAAACCTCATAGCACAGAAAGTTCATTATGAGGATTTTGTGGGAGGGGTATGGCAGGGGGCTTAAAACACTGGATTTTTGTCATTATCTCTGCCTCCTTGTAAGCTCTCTAATACTTCCCAATCCCTGCCACCGAGTGACCTTTGCTTAGAGAGTTGGATGGCAGCCCTTGACAGAGCCTTACAGCCAGAACACAGTAATGATAGCTGAAAAATCACCCATAGATGAGAAAAAATAAAAACAGGAAGGATGAGGGAGAAGAAACCTGGTATTTCCTTATTTTTTCTCTCTCGTCTGCTTTCGGGTGTCCACTTGAAATACAGTTTTTAGCAGTGGTAAAATATAGAGGTAGAGAAAATGGACCTAATTTTTAAAAGTTAAATATGGTCTTCACATGTTTTCCAATAGACTTTTCCCGCTATTCTGTAAATCTGTTCCGAATACATATGGGCAGCATAGAGGTAATGACATTTGGGTTCCTCATAAAATTGGAAAGAATCCTCATTTAGGCCTTTACTTAGTCAATTTTTTTAACTTGAGAAAGTACTTCCAAAGCAGACAGCAGTTGTTTTTTCTTCATGAAGGCTGCTCAGCTTTTCTGAAAGCTGGGTGCCTGTATAAGGCACCACACAGGTCTTTGACTTTTGACTTTTTAAATGGGTGGGAAAGAGGTTCCCAAATTCAGTGAACTTCAGTGACAAGTAGGCATTTAATTTACTTTAGTATTTTCTAAAATTCTTCTTTAGGACTTCAACTTAAAGCATTTTAACTTTGCTTGTTCATCTTAACTTTTTGAAGGCTTTAGAAATAATTTTTCATACAATTTTTTGTGCTTATTTGAGTAAAATTATTCACAACCAATTGAGTAGTCCCAGAGAAGGTATCTAATAAAAATTAGATTTTGCTGTATAGAACTAGAAAAGTAGGAGCAATAGCAAGTATTTGCTGGATGCTGTTGATGATATATCACACTTTGTGTTGGTTTTGTGTAAATTTTAGTTTTCACAGCTGCAAAACTGAAAAGCAAAGGAAAAGTACTTTTGACGCTGCTCTTACTTGTCAGTGTCAGTTGTAAGTACTCAGCATAGTATCTCATGCATGTAAAATTCACTTAGCCTTAGATAAGCTTTTGGGAGAATTCGATTAAAGAACACATGCAAAAATTATCTATTGTATATTGATATATGTATTCATCTGAATATTAAGAAGTTAGATATATTTGTTAAATTAATATACAGGCCTGCATTTACACCTCTGTGTTGTTAAGTAGGGTATAGATGGATGTTGAAATACACTGTAGTTAAGGCTTTGATTTATAAATGAAAACACTTTTTCTAAGGAGAAAAAGGACTATTTAGTGATTTTAACTCTTGCTTCTATTTAATAACTGTAACTTAAAGGAAGAGTAGTATAAGGCTATCATGACGTTGAAAATTAGTATGAAGAGATTTAGATGAAAATTAGATATTTGGAGCAAGATTTATCTCCTTCAGACATTAGGGAAAACTAATCTACATTAAAACCCTCATGGAACATTCTCAACAATGGGTTCTGCTGAGATTTTGGTATGGTATAGGAGTATTCTTTGTTGCTGAGAAAGATGGTATCCAATTTCTGCCCCAACACAAATTCAGGTAAGTATTACCTTGCATGTCCTCTCTCCAGGTAGGTCCAGAGAATGTGTGATCATTTAAGGTTATCTATCTGAGAAGATCTAGTCATCTATGTTTCCTCTTTAACAACATCTGGCAGCTCTTGAATAAGTATCTCTATAGAAGAGGATGAATCACCGTCTGGGATGATAAGTTTCCACCCTTGACTAGGAAAAAATACTAAGTGTCTGACTGATTTATACCCTTGATTCCGTTGCTTAAAAACAGGGGAAAACAATTTTACCATTAAAATTGGTATGAGTTGCATAAATTAAGTTAGCCCCTGAAAGTACTCTATCTTAAACTAGAGTTCGGGGTATTAAAAATTCCAAACACAACAGAGAAGTCAGGGTTGGTTGTTCCTAATGTTGTCTGATAAAAACAAGGTTATTAGAGTTAGAAATATACTTTCTATGAGTAAATGTTGCCCTGCTGGGAAAATTTACAATTCTACATTCTTGTAATGAGGACTTTCGCCGTTTTAGCCAAATAGTCAACTAGTCAGCATTCACAGAAAATATCAATGCCAATACGACAACACTTAGAAGCCAGATTTGAGACTAGGATAACAATTCTGTACTTCCCCCTCCTGGAACCTGTCACACATGTATAGGGACACTCTTATACATCCCCGGAATTAAAAGTGGATGTAGTTGGAAAACTATGAAGTTGTTTGGTTTTTTTCTCCCTGGAACCTGAATGTAGCTTTGAAGTTTTCATTAAATGAGATTTTTTTTCCTCTAACTGTTTCATTAAAAGGAAAATACCTTGTAGGTGTGTGGAAGAAGATAATAGAAACTAAAATGCAGACTTTGGAAAATATCTGGAAAAGTGCTAAATGACATCAAAAGTAGGATGGTCATGAATCCAGATGTTTTTGACAGAAATTAGGTAATTTGATTTTTTTTTTCCCATTACAAAATAATGACTGTTTTTAACCAAATCTTTCTACCTGTATTCTTATGCCAGATTTCATTCATGTGAATAACACTACAGGGAGTGATTTGATTTTAGAGACTTCCTTAGTATTCATAGGATAATTTAAGTTGGAAAGCACAAAACAGGGTCAAATTTTATTAGGTTGTTTGATGCTCTGTCCAGTTGAATGCTGAACATCTCCAAGGATGGAAATAACACTGCTGCTCTGGGCTCCTGTTCAGTTTTTGAGTAGTCTCATGGTTAAAAAGTTTTTACGTGAATCCTGATTGGAATTTTCCATGTCACAGTTTATATGAATTGCCTTCCCTCACTATGCACTTCTGAGAGGAGTCTGGCTCCATGCATCTTCCCATATGCTTTCCACTGGGGTGCACCCTGGACCTGCTACAGTGTGCCAATGATTTCCTTGACTGGGAGTCCACGAGTGGTCACAGTGCTCCAAATGCAGTCTGAATGGGGAGGAATTCCATTGACTGGCTATGTTCTTCCTAAGGCAGTTGAGTATGACTCTCTTTGCTGCAAAGCCTTGCTATAGACCCATGCTCAACTTTTTGTCCACCAAGACTCCAAGGTCTTTTTCTACAAAGCTGCTCTTCAGCCAGATATCCTCAGCCTGTTCTGTTGCTTCTAGATATAAGATTCTGCATTTGTCAAACTTCATGAGGTTTCTGTAGGGTCATTTTTTTAGTATCTGGGTATTTTCAGGGTCTCTGAAAAACATCTCTGCCTTCCTGCGTGCCAACTACTGCCCTTCATTTATTATAGTTTACAAAGCTGATCTTGAATGCGATTGTTTTGTTAAGAACTACAGTTAGATTTAGTATCACTCTGAGAAGGTGAAAGTCTCTAGAGAGCTCATGACGGACTTTATTTTTTACCTTCAAGGCTTTAGTCTGGAAAGAATGACACTGATTCTCAGTAGAGTCATATGATTGAAAGAGAAATTACGTTAGACTAAGATTCAGGTGAAAGGATGATACAAATATGACAGAAATGTTATTGTTGATACAAAGAAAGAACAAATAGGAATGTTTCAGTATGAAAGCATCAGTGAAAATGGTGAAAGAAGAGATAAGAGACGTGTTGGTGGCATCTAGATCTAGAGATTTACATACATAATGATGTATAAAAAAATTAGTGACAACTGTATGTAGGAACTTAAAAGTTGTAGTTGTAAGCCTTTTGTTTATTTTTAAACCACTCAACTTTGACATAAATTCCAAAGAGAATTATAAAAATATACTACACTCATCTATTGGTTTCAAAAATTTTCTGACAATATCAAAAAGTCAGAATCTATTGTTACAGCTAAATGAGGGAGAACACCCATGTGTAACTACTTATTTTGATGCTGCTGTTATTGCTGTTAAAATTACTTCAAGCATATATGTAATAAAGCCTTCACAGCAAGAGAATTGGCTACATCATTTGTTGCAAGTTATTTATTTGGCTTTGTTGTTTTATGAGGTTTTGTCCCTTGAAAAAGTCATTAATTCCCATCTTGGGAAAAGAGAAACAGGAGAGATTTTACATATTTTGATAGAGACTCTTTGAAATAACAGTGTGGACGATGATTTTTTTCCCCTGGTTCCAGATCATCCTGAGTATATTTTAAAGTTTAGTTAGAATTTATTGATGCCCTTGGTCTAGACTATCTTTACCAAATCTAAAGAGCCTGCTCACCTGCAGTTCCTACATCCAGTATGCCATGTGGGTTGTAATAAACAGGTACTTTTGTGGTTACCTTCATGTAGTTCAGTGCTAAGGAGAGGAAGAAGTGGTTCACCAGGTTTTTTCCTCTCATCTTTTTGTTCTTTGCTGACTGTGGCTCCATTTACTTTCCTGCTGTTCTATTTAGCGCTCCATTAATGTCCCTACTGCTCTGCTTCTGATGTCCTTAAGATATGGGACTGGAAAAAAGGGAATGAATCCTAGGAATCCACAGAATGAGCTTCCTAACAATGGAAAGGGGCAGAAGGCTGTGGCAACCAGAAATGAAGGTCTGGTGGAAGCAATTAGCAGATCTGTCAAACCTGTCTGGTCTCTGCAGAAACAGGCAAGGTACTTCTGCACTTTGGAGTGTTTGTTTATTTTAGTCACCAACAAACACGTTCTGCCACTCTTGCCATATGTTTTGTCTTACTCCATAAATACCCTGAGAAAGGAGCACTTTTCAGTGAAGTACTAGACAAGAAAATAGGACAGCAAAATTTGTATCTATGTAGTTTTGAGTACTCCTGGTAGTTCCCAAGCTATCCAAAATCAATTGTTGAGAAACTCACAAGTGGGCTGTTTAATTTTTTTTTTCTGTTGTTTTTATTGTTTGTAAAAACCTTATTAGAAGCTAGAAAAACCCAAAGCTTGCACTTGGTCCTCTGAGGGCTGCATATTCTAACTTGTTTGGCAGCTCTGTTAATTGCTGTCTAAAATAAGCAACATGACAGAAAATTTTTCTGAAATCTGTGTTTTGAACAGCTATCACCTTAACAAAAACTCCTGCTGTGATTCCAAGACATGCAGATGTAATAATTTGTAATGAGGTTTTTGCACCTGGTTAGTTGTCACTATGTTGACAAAAGAATGGGAGTGAAGGTTGCTCCTGTGCGTTTCTGTAGATGCTTTTTTTTTCTGTTTCTGTCACATAATGGCTAACAGCAAACAAGCCATGGTAAATATTATTTTTAAGTAGTGTAGATGAACATTGATGACAGTGATTGTGGCAGAAATATCTGTGGAAAATGTGCCCCCATAACTTAATTAGGAAGATTATTCTGTTTTTCTAACATGTCATGCTGAATTCTGCTGTGTTACAAGGAGCAATGCCTTTATCTTGAAATGTCCCTGCACCCTTTGATTTCTGCTTTGAAGATCCATTCAAACATTTATGCATGCTTCGATAGCACTTGATTTTTACGTATGGGTAAAAAGTGTAAACTTGCAAGGCACTGACCCCTTGACCAGTTTCCTTGAACCTTTCTAAAAGCACGCTTTGATTGTTCAAAGAATAAATCTGGCAGTTTGAGCCAAAGTTGTAAATGTGTTCCAATAAATAGTTCTGTAAAAGAAAACAGTTGTAAAGTACAGCGATGCATCTGCTTCTACACTGTAAAATTGTAGTGAAACAACAGTGGATACTTGCCCACTCTTCTGCTCAGTTTGGTAGGAATCATGGCCAAATAGAGAGTTCTCAGACAAAAACAGGAAGGCTTGCATTAAATAATGTGTGACTGACACAATAAGTAATAGGTGATAAAAATTTCTGGTATGATGCTATTAGAGGGGGAAAATAAGCCTATCCCAAGAATAAGGAAACCTTGCCTAATAACTGTGTTTATTGCTTTTACAAGAAAACTGACCTTCTTGCATTAAGTTCAGGACCTAATGATTCTGATTTTTCTTTAATAGGAGTTTTCCTCCAAGCTATTGGGTAAACAAAGTTAGTGAGTTCAAGTTAGTTCATCTGAATCAAGCACCAAGTTAAAGCATCTGAATCTTATGCTTATAATGTTTAATTTTCTTCTCTGACTGAGAATTCATATTTAGCCTTTGAATTGAGGTTCCCAAACCTACCTTTGGCCCTTCCAATCTGGGTTGTATGACTCTAAGTATAAATTTTAGGAAAGGTTTTATTAGGAGGAAAAATTTGATAGTTAACCTTAAAATAAAAGAATAGAAAAAAATGTTTTATAAATAACTTTCTGTCTGTTCTGGTCCCTGTGTCTGGACCTGCCTATGAGGTTTAATGTCTTCTGTGTTCCAGCAAAGCCTGTGTGTTGTTCCTATGGTGTGTGGTCCACCAGGAAGGACTGGATTGTATGTTTCTTTCCTGTTCCACTCAGAAATGTCTTAGTTTCTTTACAGTGCTGAAAACTTTTTCCATGCTCGGTTCCCTTGTCTGCCTTTTCCCATCTCAAACTCTGTGTGCCTTATCCCAATCTAAGAAGCTTTTGTCTCTTAGCATTCTCTATGGAGCAGAAGTAATTTATTCCTCCGTGGTGAGGATTTTCTGTGATTCTGTCAGTCCCATTTTGAATGGATAATAGTTTTGAGCTGAGAAACAAAACAGATGATGTCCATTGTATTGACTTCTCATTGGTATTTCTATACTCTGAAGATAGATATGTTAATTAAATTTTATGCTTTTTCCATATGTAGGAAGCCTTAATTGGCCCTTGTAACATTTTTTAGAATGCATGAGATGCAGCTCTTTATATATCATTAATGTATTAAAAGATCCTCAAATGTCACAAGAGATGCAGAGGAAAGACTTGATATGAAGGGAAGTGTTGCAATGCAGATGGTCTCACTCCTAAAAGTATATGATATGTATTAGGCTGTTTCATCCTGTCTCTTTCCTTTTACCCTATGTACATTAAGGTTTCTTTTTCAACTCACTTCAGAATATTCCATCTGTCTCAGATGGTGAGTGAACATGGTTTTCGTTGCAAGGGATGGAGCAGTAGAGGAAAGCATATCTTTGCAAAATATCCATTTGTTTTAATGAATTGTGGTGTCTGCTCCTGACTGGACAAAGGAATCCAGATGATCCCAGCAGACATTTTCAGACTCAGATCAGATTTCTGCGCCTGATATTTGCTGTAGAGCCAAAATTTAATTTCAAATATAGAGGCACAGTTAAGTGTCTGTAATAATGATGCATATGTAATAACGATGAGGTTGTTTGAAATTACATTTAATGCAGCTGAGATATTTAACCTTGCATCACAGGCAAATTTTAAAGGATCTAGGGTAATGGTGCTTGCAAAAGCTTCTGGACAATAATGGACACACTGGGGCAAGAACATAACTAACTA
This sequence comes from Lycocorax pyrrhopterus obiensis, assembly GCA_014706295.1. Taxonomy (NCBI): domain Eukaryota; kingdom Metazoa; phylum Chordata; class Aves; order Passeriformes; family Paradisaeidae; genus Lycocorax; species Lycocorax pyrrhopterus. The sequence continues at coordinate 95,150,661 of JACSVZ010000002.1, read as the reverse complement.
TAGGAAAGTAATGTAATTGCATCTCCTGCCTTGCTCTTGTATTTGCTTAAATGTGTAATTTTTGCCAAAGGCTTTAACTGTTCGCAGCTGAAATCAAGTAGATTGTGGAGAATCCTTCAAAACCTCATAAAATGCATATTTAAAGTCAGTGACAAGTAAGCCTGCAAGGTTAAAAGAAGCAGAGATTGCTACAGAGCCAGATTAAATATTCTCTAGGTTTAATATTTTGATTGCTACTGAGTAATCAGCTCATAAGTAACCACATCGTGGTGCTCTGTTAGGAGTCCTTTTAGTTGGCACTGGTTTTCATAGCATAATATAATTGATAGGTTCTTGTGTCAGAAATCACTAGGCAGCCAAATAAACAATATGTCCTTCTGTCTGTTCAGGAGTAGTGTAATGTTCAGAAATATTGATCCCTCACGCCAGATAAAGCCATAATGAGGATAATACCAAATGAACAAAAACCTGCTTCAACATGTCTCATCTATTACCCAAAGAATTACAAAGTTAGTACCATATTGACCTTCTTGTGACATGCTAAAAGTTACTGCTGCCAGTTCTGCTCAGTATTTTCAAATGGCCGCTCTTCATGGGAAAAAAAAGAGGAAAATATTTAGCTTGACCATGAATGGTTTACTTTTTATTGATCTCCTCCCCACTGCTGATTTAAATGTGAATACTCAGCAATAAGACATCAAAGTCATCTTAACAGAGGATGGCAAAAGCATCTTGTTGGCCAAAATTTTCCGATTATGGAGAATTTGGAAGCTTTTGGTTTGTCACCTGTCCTCTTGCCCCCTTTACCTCCTTTAATTCCTAATTAAGTGAATGCTTGACCTACAGCAGTGTTCTAGACTTAGTGCAGGAGACTGTCAGAAATAATGCAATGCCAGTCCTCTGAGCTCACTGCTCGTTCTTAAAACCTCTCCCACTGAACTTCAATTTTCACTGAAATTCTATTCAGTTATGGAGAGCTTATTTCATGCTAATTAAGAATTAAAAGAATTTCATCTGGAGCGGATAATATAGAATGACTGATTAAAAGTGAAAAGATTAAAAGAGTCTTCATGAAATAAGTGCATTTAAAAATTAAAATATATCATCATCTGGATTTTGACTATGCCAAAAGAGCATCTAATAAAACTAGTAAAATGTAATTTGGTATACTTTTTTAAACATCAAGTAGCTTTGAGAAAGTAAGTAGATGAATAAGCTGCTAATGGACTTTATTCTCAACTCATTGCATGGATTGTATTAGTGTTATCTGGAGTCTTGTGCTAATACTGAATGCTGCAAAGAATCTTTAATTATGCCTTTGCCGCTAAAGAAAGGAATGGCCTTGGAGGATCAGTGCTTACACTGCTTGTCGGCATGTTTGGTTCCTGCCAACTAGCACTCTTCCAGCTGCTGCCTGGGCACAGTCCTTGTGAGTTATTTCCAGCATGAAGCTGGGCTGTGGCTATTTTGGAATGTTTTGAGCAGAGGACAGTGAGCCATGTAGGTATACACTAAGCTGTGCTGTGCTGCTTGGTTCCTAAGGCAAGGGGAGTCCCATGCCTCTTATATTTAGTAGTGTAGCAGTAACCTTTGTGTTACAAGGTTTTCTTCGCAAGCCTTTAAAAAACTAATTGGAATTAATTGGTAAAGTACAAATATTTGTGAGCATCTCTTTTTCTTTTTTTTATTTGAATACTTAATAAATCGCATGAAGGAAGCTAATGTAACACCGCTAAGTGTTCAGATTTTAAAAACTTCTTTACTTTGAACTATATATTTTTTCGTTTTTAAACTTGACTTGCATTTAAGCTGTTTTTATAAAAAATTCCAAATTTGATTCAATAAGACTCTTGGTTCTTTGCTCTCATCAATCCTTTTCTCCATATCCTCATATATCCCATCTCTATCAAAATCCGCCTCCAGTGCCAATATGAGTTAACGTACGTGTGCAGGGCCCTACAAACTGGGTTCTGAGAAGACCAAAACCGGTGAGATGACAACATAAATCAAAGTTTGGGCTCAGATTACAGAGCTGTTTATGAAATTTTTTTCCTTTTTAACTTAGTATTTGCACTGAGACGTGAGTCATTACCACTTTTAGAGGTGTCTGATTTCTCCCATACACTGCATCTTTTGTGCTGGCCAAGGTCATGGACTGTCACTAAAATGAGAGTTCAGAAAACTACTTCTGAAATTTCGCAGTTAGGGACAATTTTTCTTGTCAATGTCATTAATAGAAACCCATGGAGCCAAGCTTGCACAAAGCATTAGCTTCCAACTTGAAATAGTTAATTGTTAAAATCTGATAATAAACCTCATCTTTTCTGCAGTTCACTTGACTTGCAAGTAAAGATCGTTCTGCAGCAAATACTGAACTAGCATCTAGGAAATGGAATGTGTTAAAATCTTCCTACCTATTTTGGTCTTTGTTAGGGTTTTTAAGATTTTTTATTTATTTTTTTTTTTAAATTTTGCTTATCCCCTTAGTCCTTGCAATTTCTGGCCTATTTTCAATGGTAGTTTTTCAGCTGGATGTGTTTGCATGGGAATTTTACTAGAACTAGGTCTGAATGGTATAAATATACTGTCTGGAATCTAGTTTCAAGTAGATCTGAAACAATAGCATGGATGTGGCCATTATTGACGTAAGAATTTTGGCTGAGATGTTTAAGCATACACACAAGTGCATAGTTATCTCTGAGATTCAGACTTTAAATTTTTTTTCTTTTTTAAACAACAGTGAAACTCTTCGTGTTTAAGTTGCATGTGTGATTTTGTTTTTGTAGGGGTATCTCCAAAGAATCCCACTGTGTGATACCAGGAGTAGCAAACCAGAGAATGATTTTGTAATTGTAGCCAATTTTGATCTCCAGTTTCAGAAAAGCCAATCTATACAGTGCTTTTGTAGATAAATCTTGGAAGAAAAGTTCTTACACTACCTTCTTGATAAAATTCTCATCGGCGTATGCATTATTCTCCAATTTTTTGTTTTCAGAAGGAACAAATGCATCAAACTGAGCTTTGCATATTAAGCTTTTGAACAGTCTGTTGCACAGTTTGTATCTTAATGTAAAAATCTAAATCACATAACAGACTTGTGTAGACTGAAGTGGTGTCAGAACACAACTATTACACTATTGCTTGAAATGAAACATAAACCTCTCAGCTACAGTGATGTAGGCTTTAATCCTGCATAGATACTATGTGCATGCTTTGTTTCATTAAAATCTACCAGTAAGGATTTCTGTTGCAATAACTGTTGCGATAGCTGCAAGTAGATGACTTGCACAATTTTTTTCTGAATATACTGGCAGGTAAAATGTTATCCAAAAGTAGAGTCCATTAATTTTAAACAGGAGCTTTATTTGTGGCTTTGGGTTGAAATTAATGGGTTGTTCTAGCTAGATACTTGTCTGAATTGATGCTCCTCTAAAAATCAGTAATATTTACTTCAGTTGTACCAACAAGACACTTCTAGACAACTTTCTAGTAAGTCGAGCTTCTTTATAATAACTTTCCTGTCTTAATCTCAGCAATTCCATGTTGATTTTCCTGTTATAACTTAGCAAGGAAACATGTAATACCAGTAGCAAGTGACTGTCCTCTGCAGCACTGAAGGAGAAACATGTCTTGATATATCCAGGGCAATCCCCATGGAAATTTAAGATTGGAATAGAACAGAACAGAACAACAAATAATGGAATGCATTAAATGAAATGATTTAGAATACCCTTAAGGCCTTTAACAGCATTTGAGAGAGACAGATCTCAAAGGTGTTTTGAAGGGTAGCAGTCAGACTAATTTTTTTCTGTGTTGAAATTTCGTATAAATATCTCATTATTCATATGTAATGTAAGTTTGTAGAGGAAAGCTGTGGTATCCTGACAAATCTTCAGGAATGTAGGAAATGTTAAATGAAACCATTTTTTTTCTTTTGTTGATATTGTCCAATGAGAGCTGCATATTGATGGTAATGCAGGAGTTGAAGTCATATTTTTAGGTAATAATATCATCTCTTCTGAAATCAAAACACTCTTTCAAGTGATGCCATGAGAAAACAACTGTGAAACTTGAAGGTTGTTTTTATTTTGTCTGATTTTATGAGCTTTATTTTAAAGATGAAGGATGTGTTTAGTACACTCTGAAGTGAGAGGCAGCCAATTTTGATAACTTATTATAAAGGGACACCATCCCTCCTGCTCCATGACCCTTTACACTGGGTTTTTACTTCAGTGATAGTTGTATATTTTTAATAATTCTGAGAATCAGATCGTAACATTTTGAGATCTAAATTGAAAGATGCTTTTGTCCCAATTGTCAGGTTATTAGATAAAAACCCAAGCAAGCCACTTTCCATAGCATTTAGACCATTTGATCTTCACAGTTACCCAAATATAGACACAGGCAATCTTTCAGCAATCACATCTAAGACACCCAGTAGTGATGAGAGGGTAAGGGATGAGAGAGTAAGAAGTTCAGGCTTCTTTTTCAGTTGAGAAAACCGTATCTGTAATACTTCAAAACATTTCAGAGTCTATTGAGAAGCTGGTGAAAATTAGGTGCCAGTCCTTGCATCTTACTTAATTTCCTGTGTGAGGACTTATGTTGCTGTTTTGCAAGGTTATTCTTTACTGGACTGTACTTTGTGTAAAGCACAGAAATAAAGTTTACATGTCTTGTTAAATACTTGATCATCTTTCTTTCCACAGAGCTTCAACAGTGGTGAGTATTACAGTCTTGGCATTACATTTAAATTTCAGTTGAAGGTACTAAAGAGATGGCATTTCTCAGGATGAAAAGTGGCAAGTAGGTGGCATTTCTTTAACCATTGTCCCAGCAGGGTGTTTGCAGTGTATCTTAATTCTAATGATATTGAAATAGCTGAATTTCTATTGACTTAAGGAGTGTTTACATTTCTTTTGTTAACTGCAGTGATGTTGATTTATGTTGGTCTATGTATATATCAACCATTTTTGTAGTTGGAGTCAGTAGATGCATTCTCCCATCACCCACAGAAGCCTATTTCAAAAACTCTTATTTCAGTCTGTGAAAGAAGTGTGTGTAAACATGAAGTGAGAGAATCTTGCTTCAAAACCAGGAGGCATTTGTCAGTCCTTGAATTTTGGGCTTTGAGGTTGGCAATGCCACTAAAACTAGGAGAAATGTTGTTATTAAATGCTGACCTCACTCATAGTGAAGTCTGTACTCAAACTCATTTTTTACTATCAGCAGTTGAGGTACTAGTGCAAGAGAACCTGCAGAGAAACATTCCCATCAGGCAGGCACAAGATAAAGGAGGAAGTGCGATAGAGGGAATGTAGATAAGAATATTTCACTGATGCCTCTTCACATCCTCAAAAGTCACCTGTAAAATTGGGGTCTCAGAGCCTGGGAGTTGTGATGATAAAGAAGGGGAAAGGAGGCAGTGACACCTGAGAAGCAGCAGGAACAAGTAAGAACTGGGATGGCATGTGAGGATATGAGTGGGATGGGGACTCTAGGAGAGCAGATGTTGTTGGGAGCAGGAGAGCTTCAGCAGGTGACTGGGATCCCTGAACCCAACCTCACTGGTGAGCTGCTGGTGCAGTTGTTGGCCACAGACACCACGTCACTTCAGGCATAGGAAATAGTAGGGGAGAAATCGGCTGCCTGGGAAAAGTAGTAAACATCTTCCTAGCTCTGAGATCAAAGGATTTTAAACTTCTGGATGAGAGGAGGAAGGGAAAACTTGGCTTTGCTGCCAGGAGGTTTGATAGAACAGGCTACCTCTTATCAGCTACAGCAGCTTTGTGACTTGTTCACTGAGAAAAGAGCCTTTCCAAAGAAACTGGCAGCCACCTGAGCATTTCTCTGCGGATCCCTAGCAGTTCTGAAAATTCATAGATTATGAAAACTGGTAAGGTTTGAACACACAATACAAAACATAAACTTAACATATTTTAAAAGGCTGTCATGATTTATTTTCTTCTGCATTTTCTTACACTGGAGTGACACTGCATTAAATCTTATTTGAATGTTCTGGAATGCAAAAAGTACTTGTCAGCATTATTTGTTTCTTTTTACTGTGTGCAGCATATGTTTTAGAAACACATTGTTTGGGAAGATGGGCGATTTGCAAGTATTAAAATCTTATGTTTTTATTTATTTATTTATTTTATTTTAAGAAAAGTGTTGTTAACACCTAGTAGCAATGTCTGAGCAGGGCAGGAAAGGAAAAGTACTTGCTACAGTAAATTAGTAGAAGATGAAAGTCTCTACTTATCTGTTTGCCAGTTCGAAGGTTGTAAAAGAGAAACTACAGCAACACTGTGGCTTGGCCAAGTTTGTGCGGTGTGATCTCTAACTATGTAAATGACTCTGAATATAAAACTCAGATGTTTTTATAAACAGTGCCATTGCCATATACACATTAATTTGTGTGGAAAGACACAAAAAAATTATAGAAATTTGTGTGTGCAGTTGGCAAAAACCAGATGAATATATACCTCTATTCTCATGTCCTACAACCGACTGATATTTCTCATCTACCAAATACTTTTCTTCTTCTGTTTTTATACAAGTTTGTTTATTCAACCCATTTGCATATAAATGTATTTTTGTAGGATTCCTGCTCTGGTGAAGCTAATATCTAAAACTTTAGAGATTTTTATTCTACTTTTATGGAAAAGCAAAATCCAAAGAAAACAGGTATTAATTATGTGGGTGAAATTGTGTGTAAGAGTTAACTCTGACTGTGCAATGCATTCAGTTTTTCTAATCACCAAAAGGCAGTTTCATGCAACTTTTGTGGCAAGAGCACTTCTAAAACTGGTTGTCCTCTCCCAGCATGGAGTGGTGGTTCCTGCTAAGGGTATGAGGGGTCTAACATACAGAGATTTTCTTTTCCTGTGAAACTAAAAACAAGAAACAAAATACATTTCTTTGTCTTTAGAGGAGATTAAGTATCAGAATAACCTACAGGTAACATAGTGAAAATGTTTAAGATGCTATGCAGTCAGCTGCAATGATTCAGTTCTTGATATTGGCAAAAGCGTGAAGCATTTGGTACAAATATTAACTTATGTATACTTGCTCCCTTACATGTATGTCTTATGTAAATATGTTATTTGGTTTGGTTTGGTTTGGTTTGGTTTGGTTTGGTTTGGTTTTTTTGCTCTTGGAACACCTAAGGAACAGAAGGAGTGAGGAATAATTGGCACAATGTATGGGGCCATGACCAGTACAGGATATCTAGGAGAGCAGATGCAGTTGGAAGCAGGAGAGATTCAGTTTCTATTGTGGAGTAATTTAAGGAATTCTAAAAGCAAGTAAAAGTTGCAAGATGGGGTCTATATCTTAGTTCTGTTTGTACAGTGTAATGTGGTAGAGCTGTTTGAAAGATGGCCAAACAGATTCACAAGAAAGCATTAAGAGAAAAATATCTTGACATGTTTTTGAAAAATTTCTATCGCTCCAATTTGCAACCTGTGGAAATATGACCATCATATTGCTGAATCTAATGATTTACAGCTGCAAGAATGCAAGAGCAGACTTTTCATCTGGAACTGTTCTGCAAAAATAGATTGTCTTACTCTGTTGTGGGCTTGGTAATGACAAGAACAGTCTCTTGTTAGTAAGTCAGACTCTTGTCAGAACAACTTTCTACAGAAATGATTCCTCTGCAATGTAGAAATGCAAGCCCTACATATATAGTCAAGGATTTGCTGATGACTCCGGTGAATTATGGTTGCATGCCCTGCAGTCTGCATGCCCTTATCAGTCTTCTGAAGTGGGGAACCTGGTGTGCCACTAGTTTTTGTGGATATATTCAGAAGGTCTCACTTTTATGTATTGCAACTTGGCCAAATGATCTGTGCTGCTTGACTTAATAAGAGGAGATAAACAGATTTGCAAATGGCACTGTGCTTGGTTGCAGAGTAAGTGATAAAAATAGTTCAGATTTTTTAGCTGTTTGGTTATAGACAACACTGTGAATTTTCCTGAGGAAAACGTTAGTGAGATAAAGATACAACTTATGTGCCTGATTTTGAAGGAGTGTTTTGTATCAGAGAAACAATTCATTATCATATAAAATTTGCTCCCTTACTGCTGCTGAGGCCAACATTAGCATGTAGAAAACCTTCACAGAGTTGCAAAGTTTCAAAGTTTTCGTTGTTTGTTCTTATCTGTGGTATACAATTGAACTCTGACATGCAGGCATGTAGAAAGCTTGACAATATCTAGCAGGGAGAGAACAAGATCTCTTTATATGTGTTGGCTCCAAGTGGCCATGATAAAGTCACCTCTGAAGACTTGCTTAATTGTGCTTCTGCTCCTTCTTGACAGAAGAAATGCAGAAGAGTGAGTGTAACAGATCCTTGAATGATTGTCGTGGTGTTGCTGTGTTGGAGCCCTTCTGCTTCTCACAGATGTTCTCTTGCATTTAATGCACCTAGGCTGTTTCATCAGCTGTCATGCTTGTCAGTAATAACATAGGGCAAAGATATATGTGAGGAAAACATGGGCAAGTGACACTGCTGTAGAGCTGCTGAACAAATTGTCTTGTCATTCACTTGGATATGCATGAACATATGCACTGCCTTCCCATTTGCTTTAAGGTATGATGCCCTTACTGCAGAGCTTAAGCCATTCTGCATGCATGAGTCCATTATGCTTGTAGTACCCCTGCACACTATTACCATTCTGACTTTGCAGATGGATGTAATATGAATTTCCAGAATGTCTGTGTTGTCCTAGGGTATGTATGAAGTCAGTCTGTAACTGAAAGGGGAGATGTAAACATAGCTTCCTGCATCCTACCTTTTTACCTCAGCCATTTAATATGAATAACTGGATTTTTCCCAATAATTGTAGTGTATGCATGGTGCTACTGTTTGCCTTCTAAGAATTTTGCAGACAGGAAAGAATAGGTCAATGAAAAAAAATAGTAACAAAAAATAATAATGTATGGAAAACTCTCTCTGCCAACTGCCTTACATGTGGTCAGACCCAACACCCATGCCGAAGCAGGGGAAGGACTCCTGAGGAGGAAGCAGTGGCAGAAACAAAACCTGATAAACTGACTGTAACCCCCATTCCCTGTCTCCCTGAGCTGCTGAGGGGAAGGAGGTACAGAATCAGGAATGGTAAGCCTGGGAAGGGGGAAGGTGTTTTTTTTAAGATTTGTTTTACTTCTCATTATCCTACTCTGAGCTTGGTTGGTAATAAATTCAGTTAATTTCCCCAAGCTGAGTCTGTTTTGCCCATGGTGGTACCTGGTGAGTGATCTCTCCCTGCCCTTATCTCAACACATGAGCTTCCATTATATTCTGTCTCTCCTGTCCAGTAATAGGGAGGGGAGTGATAGAGTGACTTTAGTGGGCACCTCACAACCAGACAGGGTCAAAGCACCATGCAAGTCCTTTCAGCACTTGTCCTACTTGTCCTACATGTACGAGTTTTGTACCATGGGTATGCTGTGACCTATCTACCACCGCTTTTTCTGATGAAGGATTTCTGTTATTTTATACCAGCACAGTCTTAGCAGAAAACTGTCCCTGAGACAGCCCAAAGATGTCAGCTGGCAACCTTCTGCATGCTTCCCAAGAGCATATACTTGCTGTCAAACTTGACAACTTGAATAGACCGTGCTGGTCTGCCATTTTTCCTAGCTCCTTGGTTCAGCTGGAAGCTTTCACAGAGCAGGATGCCCCTTTCCCAACACTTAGGGCTAAGGCATAATATTATCTTTGCCTGTTTGTCCCCATCCCAGAACTTCTTTATGTTGACAGTGTGCATTCCTGCTTTATAAAGAGAGCTTCAAGACTTCCTGGAAAAGATCGCTAGTTTCTAGTTACATGACATGGAGTGCCTAGAAGAGGGTATGGATCCATCCTGAAGTTGGTGGATATATCTGAAAGTGTGTGGGGATAGGCTTCTTCTCAGGGCACAGTGAGGCACAGAGAGTACAGTCAGTGGTGCTTACTTGTCTCTTCAACAGGTTGCCTCTGTCTGAACTGAGAGATTTAGGCAGGAAGATGAGGTCAACTTGGTTCAGAGCCTGGAGAAAGAAGACAGGCAGATCTCTCCATCTAGAGAGGCTGTCAGATAAGGAGAGAGATCTAACAGCTGACTTGGAGGAAAAAACTCTGTGGAGCACCAAAAGGGGAGCCTCAAAGAAACAGAACTGTAACCAGACTCTCCTTGTGGATCCACGATCCTGGTAATCATTTTCAGGTCTGGAGTTTTTAGGTCCTCTCTGTGGAGGAAGTTGTCTTGGAAGGTGGTTCCAGTCAGGTTGTGTCCATGTGTTGGCTCTGATGCCAACTGTGCCCAGTACGACAGTCACTTTGGTTGTCTCCAAATCTGCTGGACTTCTTCAAATCTGCTGCCTTCCAGCAAACTTTGTCAGGTATCAAATTCAGCTGCTGAGTAACAAGTAGGTGAGATGCTGGTGGAGTAGCAGCTGTTTATATGCAGGGTGGCAGTTGATGCTGTCTTTGGATGGGAGTCACTTATAAAACAGATTTGGATCCACTGTTGATATTACTCTCTGTCACTTACGATGTCAGATGAGAGCTGAAAAGAAATAGTTTTATATGAAAACCAGAGGAAACGGTGGTGCAGGAATGGACTGCATCTGTCCTTTCCAAATTCTGTTTTCTTTGTTTAGAGTGGGGTGATGGTTTTTTTAAAGTATTCCAGGCAGGACTTTGTGAGGGTAATTCAGAGAGCTCCTAAAGATTAGACACTGGATGGATGGACAGAGACCTTAGCTTGAAAGAAGCTGGTGGGAACACTGTATCAAGGTATGATAGTTACCGGTCAGAGGGGTATTGATTCACTTTTAAGGTGGATTTTTAGAAATTTCTCGCTTCTGCTACAGTGGTACATGTATGTCCATGTGTTGTCTCTATTTTCTTCCCTCAAGTCCTGCAAATCTGGTCACTTTCTTTGTGCCTTGAAGCTGTTTTGAATCTTTCCACTTTGAATCTTTCCAAAACTTCTCCATCCTAAGAATGCTAAACTGAAGTGTCTGAAGAGAAGCCTGATTGTAAGAGCCATTTGTTACTCTCTCTGTCTCATTCTGATTGTTGTTATTCTAACCTTGTAGTAAATTCTTCCCCTCCCAAATTAAGAATATGCAACATTTAATGGAAACAAAGTTAAATTCATTTCCTTAGTGGTTTCAGACTACATGTTTGGGTTTGTTTTTTTTTTCAGTGCTGATGTTCTCCATTGGTATTTTTTTTAGAAATTGGAATAGCATGAAAAGTATACTGCAAAGAAAATATGCTTGGAGGGGGGTGTGCCTTTTCAGGGCAAAATGAGAGAAACTGCCATGGGTGAATATAACTCTTGATTATCCTCTGACAGTGGAATTTGTTAATTTGGCTGGTTGAACACCCCTTGGATAGAGTTCTGCCTATAAGCAGTGCACCATTTATGCCAATGTCTACAGCTATAGTTTGGTAACTGTAGCCTCAATAAATATAACTAATAATTATGTGCATACATTGCATAAGAGGAAGAGAAAAAATGTCATATTAATACAACAAGCATGTGGGTAGCTTCATTGGGTTTTTTGAAAAAAAAGTAGAAGATGTAGAAATTTGATGATAAATTGAAAATTGAGAGCTATTATAGCATGCATCTGTGAACAACAGTTTGGTCAAAGAGGCAAGTAAGGTGTATTGGAATAATTCAGATAGCTCAGTGCCATATGATTTTGAAAGAGGAGGGAGAAGACAAGCTCACATCTGGAAACTAGACACAAGGGATTTTTGAAAAAAAATGTGGAAAGAAGAAAGTGAGATGTCTAGTAGAAGGAGGCACATGTGCAAAAATGCATTGAAGTGATGTAGGCTAAGCTAGCTGATCCTTTGTAATGAAAAGTCAGAGAAGTATAAAGTATCACCTCCCAGATATTATATGACAAATGTATTTTCTGACTAGGGCAGTTACCTGTTAATCTTAACCTGACACAGCTGAGCCCAAAGTTGAGAAATTCTTCTTACATGGCCATACAGACAGGTTTATGTGACTTATTCTGACTTTTTTCTGTCATTACTTTTCCTATCTGGATTCTTTCTAAGCTTAAAAGCATGCAAAATAAGGATTGAAGAATTGCTTCAGATTTTCCCACTGCCCCGTTCCTGAGCATACCAAGAAGTGACTGCCTTAAAATCTACCTGTTTCATTCCTAAACTTCCTCAGAAACAAGAAACTAGGCTCCAATATCTATCTATCTAATCTAATGAAAATTTACAGAGATGTGTCTGGACTCCAAGCTGCCTCATCTCTTTGATTTTAATGTAACTATAAGAATAAAGTGATTGGAGTTTGGCCTTGTATTAATTTTGAGGTAATGAGAACTCGTAGCAGTATGAAGGTGACTGATGCAGGTAGTAACACTGGAAGTCACTCATATCCCACAGTTTGAATATGCATTCACATGTGTGATTGGTGTAGTTGTGGACCTCCCTTCTGAGCACTGTGAAAATGACAACATACATATGGAGCATTCCTTGATCTGTTTTCTATCTTACATTCCATATTGCTGTGTGCTCAAAACCTGGAATTTAAAATTGAGAAATGCTTGCATGCACTTACGTTAATTAACCGTGGCTTTGGCAGAAAGTCACGCAGCATAGATGCTGAGGAACCACAGTGATAGATGGTGATGGAAGGCAACAACATAATATGTTTAATACTTCAGCACAGAGTATTTGATTGTTAGCTTCTTGAGAGATTGGTTAATTGAGTGTTTATCTTCTGTGTAATTTGTTACTAAATAAGCTTTTAAAAGCATAATTCTGGGAAGGAGCCAATCTGAATCCAATCCATGTTGACAGCATAAAGCCTACTTCAGTTATGCATTAATGCCTAGCCTTGTTTGCTGTACTTTAATGGAATTGTGTAAAATGTATTGGATGGAATCCAAATAGGAACAAATTTTACCAAGAGTTGTTAAGTCTTTTTCTGGAGTTCCAAACAGCTTATAATGGGGAAAGGAATGGGAAGCAGTTTTACCCATACTGACTAATTAGCAAAATTAATATAATTACTCTGCGTGCATGTAACGATACTAAAAGGAGCTTTGTGGATCTGCTAGGAGAGCAGGTTTTTGAAGTTAGGCATAGCAAACCCTTATAGTCCTTCCTGTTTCAAGAGTTTTGATTAATGCTTCTTCCAGTCAAGCAGTCTGGCCTGGATTGAAGGAGTTAAATGGTGATGGTGAGACTGTGGCTTGATCATAAAGTGACTTAATAGGGCTTTAAGGCTTCTCTGATCTGGTCAAAACCCCCCATGACTGTATGATATCAAGGGCTGAAAAACTGATAAGCTTGCTGTGATAGCTCACATTTATTGCAAACACTTAGATAAGCTAATTATGCACAGAAGGCACTTAGATCTGCTATCATTTTTCGATGTGTCTCTGTCTTTATGACACATCAGATATCATAATATTTTCTGTAGATGACACAAGAAAGCATGAAAGTTCCATGGACCATCACATGGGATATAGGAGCCTTATCAGATAGGATGCAGGAACACTGTATTTAATTTTTCAGTATGTTGTCTGAAGTCTTGTTTTACAGTATATTCCTACTTGAGTACATGGAGTAGAGGCTGCTATGCAATCAAAGTAGTGTACATGTTTCCTTAACTAGGTCTCAATCATTCCAAACACCAAAAGCTCAATAATTCTTGCAATTTGTTGTTCTATTTTGTAGCTGATAGCCCAAAAAGAGTGTTTTTTCCAGCTAGCACTAGTACAATTCCAAAAAACCAGATAATTAGAATGATGCTTTTAAAGTACAATGTCTAAAAGTATACAGCAGAGTGTTTTCCGTTTTTATGTCAAAGTATTTAATTTTCTGCATTTTGTTCCATAGATTTTTCTCTGTCTCTGGAACCACTTACTGTGTCTTAGAGAGACAAAGTGAAAATATTTATTTTATGGAGGATTTATGTACTTTAGATGGAAAAACCAAGAGCAAATATAATAGATTTCTTGCGGTGTCTCTGAATGCATACCATCTCCCAAGTGGTAAAGTTTGGCAGGCAGGGGAATGAAGAAAACAGCAATAATAATCTTGAAACACTCTGAGTAACATTTTTTATATATTGTTTAAAAAAAAGACATCCCAGCCAGCTGACAACCTTTACAGTTTGGTGAATTTTCTAGAATGTGCAGTTTGGTGTAAGATGTTAAATTGCATATATTTTATTTCTGTGAAATTTTGTCTACTGCCCTCGGTCTCCTTCCTCCTCCCTCTGCCCTCACATTGTGGGTGGTGTGAGGGAATGGGACATTTGCCGAGGCAGAGGCTGGTGTTGGCATGTTCTTCCCAGAGCCATTATTGGCTGGATGAAACTCTTGGAGCTCTGTATCTAACTGCTGCTCTGTTTTCTGCCTTCTCATGTTTTCTCTAAAGCTGGTGAGCATAAAGACATCTGCAAAAGTGTATAAGCAGCTTTACTTTTCAAACTATATTAGCTTCTCCCAGCTTTACACCTTATCTAGTTTCTCTCAATTTGAATCTATTTGTGCAAGCTGAAAATGGAGACTGTTGTCAAATACCTTCCATGAAAGTAACCTATTAGTGGAATAAGGAAGGAAATGTGATGAACAGAACGTTCTTCAGTCAAAGTTTGCATTGGCCTGTGTGAAATCACACATTGGTCTCATTTTGTCTGTTTCTGGTTTTGTCACTGTGGTCAGTACAGTGGCCACAGAAGGAACTGTGCAGAGAATTGAGGGATCTGTTCATTGTAGGAGGTGGATATTTACAGAACAGTGTTATGGGCTGTGACACACTGGCGCAGTCATCAGAATGCAGCTCACACTGCCTCTTATTAATGCTATTTATTACTTTGTGGGGATACTGACTTGGGATCTTAGTTAGCTGGTCCTAGAAAGGACACAAATTGTACAGATACTTTTGGGCTTGTTGAATTGACACTGTCCAATTTAGAACTGCAGCTTTTTCACAGTAATAAGATAATGAAAATAATATTTCCTTTTTTAAGCCAGAATCTGTAATGGATGGCTGGGATGAAGAAACTGGGAGATAGGCAGAAACATTCCAAGATGTTTCAGGTTTGTAGATATTTAAAAATTGTCTGTTTCAGTGGAGATTCAAGTTACCAATCTGGTTACTAGTGATCTGTGAAAATAGGTGGCATTTGGTAATTGTCAGAGTTGGACAGGCTGTCAAGCACCTCATCCCAAAGTAATTATCACTTTTCTGTTCCTTTATGGCATTTTCCAATGTTCTGTTCTAGTTTCTAATATCAGTTCTTGTTGTTTTTTCTTGTTTGTTTGCTTGTTTGTGAGTTTTTTTTAACTGCAGGCATAGGGTATCTGTCTAGTCTCTAGAATTTCATAAACAGGCCTTACAAGTCAATGCCAATCTTTACTGAAAAGAATTGGTTAGCTATTTCAATAATATTCCTTACATAAGACCCCTCTAAATAGTTTTTTTTTCACAAGAGCAGTTTGGGCTTAGTAATATAACAAGCAGAGAAATACAGTTTAATGGGTAGATGATTTTTAAAATATCTGTATTTTACTTCTGTTGCCAAAATCTAGTTTTCTTTCTAAGTGTTTCTTTTGATGAACCCCTGATGTGGTAGAGCAGTTGGATTTCAATGTCAATTTACTTGAGGCTGATGTGATTGATAAGTTTAAATTTTTCTATGTTAAACAAGTTTTCCCTTTTATTAGCATAATGAGATGTGGAACAAAATTGCTCCTGAAATTGAGAGCAGAAGAATGAGATTAGTGGATTTTAGGATAACAGAGAGGACATTTGATTTAAATGAATCTGCTGGGTTCTTATCCTTAAAAATAAAGAAATTACTATGAAGAGCTGCCTGAAGAAATCTTTGACTTGATTGTCCCCAGTGCAGTTGAGAATAAGACCTGTTCTTAAGAACATCTTCAGGGAAAATGTGAAAATTGGAAGTAAATTCAAGCATACTCCAAGGATTAAATCTGAGAATGTCTTTTTTCTACACAAAGTGGGGATATGTTTTACTGGATTGTCTTTCTTCTTGCATGGTGGTAAACAATCTCACTTATACATAGCAAAGTAGTGGACTGTGCCTTTAATTACAAACCAGTATGTGCTTTTGTTAGATTAAATGGTCAGCTCAAGTGCTTTTCTGAATCAAGGCTTGTATGATGTCTTGTTCATCACTGACAGTGTACAGAAAAAATATTAAAGGCACTGCAAAACCCACTATTATGGCTAATCTGTCACCCTGAAAAGGTCACTCACTTTAAATTGCAACTCACTCAGTTGCAGTTGAGACAGGAGCAGAGCCCGTGTGGTGGTTGAAAAGCTCAGGAAAGGAAATATCCATTGTTATTATTTAGAAGTGAGGCTAATAATTCTAATGCAATTAAAGTGAGTTGAACTGTTTCAGTGATGTCCAGGCTAGAGTCCCTGGGCATGCTACACTCCTTGCTTCGGTGCCTTCCTCAGCTGCTTAACCCCTGTACCAGCTACGGCTGAGTTAACGTGGTGAACAGCTCCAGCCTGAGTTAGCTCTGAGGAGATGTGTTTCTAACGGTGTGCTGGGTGCTGGGGCATCTCAATAGGGAACATATTGTGGAAATGTAGCCAAGAACAGGTACCTTCAGCTGTGGGCAATTTACACTGAGAAATTCCCCAAAGTTGTCCATGATTTTTCTTTGTACTGAGATCAGAAGAGTCATGCTCCCATTCCTAAGATAGGAGCAAACATGGAGTCATTTACTATTCTTAAGTAACTCTGAACCAGAATTAGAGCTCTATGCTACTTCGTGGTTTAAATTGGATGTAAAAAACCCCAGATTATCTGCTCCAGGTTTGCTTAACATTATTTAGGTTTCCCATTAAAAAGGCAATAGAGCACAGGGTGGAAGAGCTACTTGGGGTGAGAAGCTCAAGTGTGCAAATGGGCTTATTGCAAGTAGTGGTTTTTGGGAGAACTAAATTTGTTTGGCATTGTTTGATAGGAGATCTGCATTACTTGGCTTGCTCAAAAGTGAAGAGAAAATAAAAGTGGAATGTGAGAAAAATCTAACCCCCTAAACATCTCTGGTTTGGTAATCTTTACTAGATTATTTTGATGTAAGGCCTCCTGCCACACAGACTTCACTATTTGCATTACAGGAAATGCTGCAATCCCAAGTTCTTTATGGAATTATTTTTATTCTAAACAAAATAGGCACATTCTGAGCCATCTATTTTTCTAATCTCTAAATCTGAATAGAATAAAGATAATTAAAGCTGCTCTCTTTTGGGGTTTTCTGCTTAGTCCATGAAAGAGAAAATACTGAAACAAGAGTTTGGACATCAAAGCTTTACCCTTTAACTGTATTTAAATTTCATTAAATTATGTAAAGCCATTTTAAAACCTGGCAATGAATGTGCTGAATCATTTTTTTGTGTACATTTTTCTGCAGACTCTTAGCAGTGTGAGGACTGTTTATATATAATCATTTATTTTGTTGTCTTTATGACCAGGGTATATCAAACTAACGTGACATCTGCTAAAAGGCTGCAGCCTTCATTTTCCTACAAATGTATTTTCTTCTTTGGACTAAACACCCCATGTTTTTGTTTGGTAAGGAGCAGAAAATTCAAAACCAGAAAATAAATGAAGGCATATGCTGTGACCAATGGTATTTTCCCTCAGAATTACTATTTCTTTTCTGCACATTTTTTTTTACTGCTGTAAGCCTAAAACTTCCCCTGTTGCCCAGTGTGTTAGAGGACTATAATGTTGTACTCCCAATCTATATTGAAAACATGTTTTTCCTTGCTGTGAAATTTACTGGTCAGTGCAAGAAGGGATACAGCAAAGAGATTGCTGTTGAATGGAAAATAAAAATATTATGCAGTATATGAGCTAAACACACATCTCGAGCAAGATTTGTATGTTACAGAAAAGGATCTGACCCCATGAATTTTTGCTAAGTTGAACTTCTGGAATGTTTGATACGAGGCAAAGTACCAAGATTTTAATCTCCCTTTGGGAAGAAGGTGAATGGAGCAGTGATTCTGGAAATCTTTCTGTCTTTTCCCCTCTTTTTTATCTATTTAATTCTATCTCTTTTCCCTTTCCTTTCTGTAATCAAGAATAATCTATAATAATTTCCTTCTCCTCTTTTCTTTTGTGAAGCTGTCTGTGGAGCCCAAATATTCCTCTCCTCTCATTTATCTCTGGGAGAGGGGAAAGAAAGTCAGTTTGTCCTATTGCAAGACATGGTGTCATTTCCTTCAGATTTGCAAATTGTTCTGGCTAATTTTAGTGTTAATAGGAAGCAAAGAACATACGCCATATACCACAAAACTCTCTAGCTGTGGATCTAAAACACAGCGAAAAAATTTAGCTCTTATCTCCTCAGGAGCAGATGTTTTACTGGTTTTGATTATTTGGGCAAGGTCTTTGTTCTTGAAAGGATATTTAGAAATGTTCCATAAATGCTAAAGCTATTTTCATGTGACTCAAGGAGAAAATTAGGATTTTTAAAGGTATATTTCATGACCTTGTAGAGAAGTGATGAACAATACAGCTATTAGACCAACGCTGGAAAGTGTCTTCTTGAGAATACTCTGAGTCAGTTACTGAATCTAGCATTTTCTGGTCTAAGAATTATGATGGTTTTCATCATTCAAAAAAATGTAGATCCATCTGCACAACAATTTTTTCACCAAAGTAAACCATCACACACAATCAAAAAATAAGTTACTAATGGGAGAATGTTTCACAGAACAGATCTGTAGTCTCTTGCTCTTTATCCTCAAAGGATGAACACTATCCAAAACCAAGCATGGAACATCAAATTAATGATTCTGCAGGACCTATAATTTTGTATCACAGTATAGTATTCTTCACTTACTGCCTTCTGTGTGTTACATGGATTTCAAGAGTTAACTGGCCATGGCATGGCCTCTCTGTGTCCACTGTGTCCAACCTGATTCTCTTTAAAGTGGTTCGATTATGACTCAGGAGAATCTAAGGAATTATGGTTAAAATGTATTTGGTTTTGGACTTTGCTGCTTCTCTTTCAGATATAGAGAGTTCGTGGGTCCAAAAGCTTGCCTTCCCCTTTCTGATATGCTACCTAACCTAAACAAACAAAAACTAACCAAGTAAAAACCAACCAGACACACAATACTACTTGCAAATCTAGTCTTTCAGAAAAACAAATGTTTCAGTGGATTAATTTGTAATACTTTTTTTGCTTTGTGTCTTTGTGGGTTTGGAAGAAAGGGAGTGGATATTTTTGTCACATTTGTTGAAACAAGTATGCTCTGGCACTGGACAAGTGACTGAATTATATGTTAAATCTAGAAAATGAGCACTCATTCTCTGTGTTGTCGGTGATGAGTATACTTAAGAAGAAAAATATGTTGTGTATTTAATAGAGTTTGGAAGAAATATACCTGTCCTAAATGCCAAATTTCAAAAGTTCTCCCCTATTACTGGGGAGATTTTAAACACCAGCCACTCAAAATTAACTTTGGCATTTAAGAGTTGAATGATTTTGTCAAAACTAGAAGTAAGAGATCTTTTAAAATCATACCAATATGAAAGCAACTGAAAGCTGTGTTACTAAATAAGGTTTTAGTAATCTTTTAGCTAAATCAAGAGTTGAAACGAAAACCTGAGGAAAGCCTCTGGTTCACCACACACTTGTCGTAGGTAGAAGGAATTTCAAGCCTGTGAAAAAAAATTAATGAATTGTACTGGTTTTAAATACTTAATTAATCTGCAATTACTCACTTTGTTTTTACACATAGCTCTGTGCAAATGGCTACTTTGCATGTATTACCTGAAATTAGTTTGCAAATGTAATTATGAAAATAAATGAAAAAAAAAATTAACAGGAGAATTCAGTGGAAGTAATTTTTGAAGATGAGACTGTGTCTGTATCACTACAGAGTATGAGACATGATATATGGTGTACCTTTTTGTTCTGGTCCTTGGATGAACATTTTCCAACAACAATTGCACTTGATGGTCTAAGAGGTCTTTTCAAACACTAAAGAGTCTATGATTTTATCTTCCTTTTGAAGACAAAATGTTGAAAAATCAAAAATCACACAAGTGTTATTCCTTTTTGGGAAATTTTTTAGAAAACAACCCACACAGTATGTTCTAATAAGGAAAGAGTTCTTTTGTTTTGTTTTTTAATGCTGTTTTTTTCTTTCAAGACAGCTGGAGGACTTTATATCTTCCTGATATATGGAAGAAAAAAACCTCTGTGGTTCCCCTCCTCTGTAGCACATCTGATACCTGTTTCTTACTAACAACATGGAAGTTACGTGACTTTGAGTAAGCTCCTCTGTTGTTTGAGGATATAATGTCCTGATGCCAGCTCATTTTGCACCAAATTGAGCCAACAATTAGGAGTGCGTGTATTGTCATGACTTGTTTTGTGCAACTAAAAGTGGTTATTCTGATGTTCAGAGTTTGCATATGGGACAGATTTTTAAATGTCTGTATACACCATTATGTGAATTCAAAACAGTGGAGGAATCTTAGAATGCAACTCAATGTTAAAGATAAGACAGTAAAACCCAATTTTGTTGTCATTTTAAATCAATATTTTATCTAAAAGATTAAGTGATAGCTGGGCTGTTTTACTTGCATTTATATTGTTTTTACCTCCTATTTTAGAAACATTATTTTCTAGTGACATTCATGATAAGCTAATAAATTTAGAGCCTATATGATAACACTGTAGTTTTCATAGGGGAGTTATTTGAAACTGCTGATGATAACAGTTGATGGCACTTAACATATGAAAGAGAATGCACTGGTACAATGGGAGCAGCAGGAGTTGAATATGCAATCCCTGTGTGGAGGAAAATGGTTCCTTTGGAGACCAGCTCACAAAACAGAATGACTTAAAAGATGGTAATAAACACAAGACAAATGGGATAAACATTTTTCCCTAAAAGCACTGCTTTGTGATCAGGTCTTTTGTTGCTGACCTTGCATTAGGTCTGTAAACTGTTCTCCTGAGTCTTCCTGTGCCTTGCTTGGAGGTGAATTGCTGTGAACACAAGAAACCTGTGGAGTTTAAGTAGTTCTGTGACAGACAAAAAGAAAGAAAAGCGCACAGAAAACACAGAAGCTCTGCAGTCAGTTGTTTATTTTCTTCACTGGTGGGTATGGAAAAAAATTCCAAGTGAACCTGATTGTATTTTCTTCAGGTGTTAAAATATCAATGTTATTGATACTTTAAAGATCAGTAATTCTTGTGGGCTGCTTTGGACCCAAACATTGTGAGAGCCTGTCCTTAGGTGTCCAGGCTTGGTGTATAGGATCCACAGCAAAGATGTTCTTGAGATCGCCTCTCTGGAAATAATAATATTTCATCAGGTCTATATAAATCAAAAAATATAGAACAAAGGATAGTTGTCTGACTAGGAGGAAAGACTGGTTAAAAATACTGGAACAATAAAAGTATTGAAAGAAAGAAGTAAAACTGTCATGACCTTGTTGCTCTGTCATTACAGGAGGGTGTGTTGACCCTCCTTGACAATCACCCCTGGCCAGATCTGCCTGCACACCGGTGTGCATCCTGCATCTGCACTGCAAGATTTGCAGGAAAAGCAGTATGGCTTCATGCCTGCTTGATTTTCTGCTGGAGAAAAACCCAAGACATATGATATTGTTGTCTTTATGTTGGTTGAAGTATCTAGCCAGAGACAAGGCCTGCATGGCACATCATCCTGTAATGTATACCCCATAATATGCCCCTATGCAATGAAGGCATAGGTTTGGGGGTTGGGGGTGAGTTCTAATTTTGGGATCTGAGTCTAGAAAGTTCCTTTGCATTTTTTCCCCCTCTTTCCTCTCTTCTCCAGCACTAGAAGATACAGTCTACTGATATTTATTACCTTGTGTTTGCAAAAGCTTAATTTGTGCTTTGTACATAGATCTGGGATGTTGGAAGTGGTAACACAAGGATGAATTCACAAATGCTTTCCACAAAGAAATTGGTATTCTTTCCTATAAGGATTCCACAGAAAATTCTTGAGGTGCTTTGTTACCCCATATGTTACTTTACTCTACAGTGGTGCTTATGATTCTAGTAATATTTATTTCAACGCAGTGAAGAATGATTTATCAGTTATATGTGCTTGTCAACATTGGTTTGGATGGGGGTGTGTGTGTTGTGGGGTGGGTAATGCTTGAGGATAGAAGGACATTCATACACCTGAAAAAGCAATGCCAAACAGTTTACAAATGGAATAGAAATAAGATGTTGGAAATAAGAAACAGAGTATTTGATATTTGTGTTCATTCTATTTACTTAATCCCAGCATCGGGATAAAGATTTTATCCAGTGGTTTTGATTTTAGGAAAACAAAACCCTTCATCTCTGAAATCCTCCGAGTTGTTAGATGACATCAAGTGTGAATACAGGTCCTTCTCTAGGATAAAGGCCATCACTGAGGAGCTTGTGTTTTTACATCAACTTAATTTTAAATACTTTCTGCCTGACTTCTTAACTTGGTCCTGTGAACTTTGATTTGGCTCCTTGATTAGAAGGCAGCATTAGAATCAAAGTAAATGCAGGCTTGCAGCTACTGGCCTGTAAGAAATTAGCCTTGACATTGTAACACCACCAACAATTATAAAAAACCATGCAATAAGTGTATAGTGCTACAACTCTACTTAAAAATGTTTGGTTTACATTTTTGCAGAGTAAAAGCAGGATTTTAGCACCATTGCCAATAAATTTATGGTTTGTGGTGACAGCAAGATACTACCTTTTTTTAATGCAAAAGTGTCTGCATCACATCACCTTTTTTAAGTTAAGGATTTGTTGGAAAACACAAAATAACCATACAGATAAACTTGAAATTTGCCTAAATGACCTCAGATTTCGCTTGATATATTCTACTTGTGCATTGGTGAAAACATTTATGTAATGCTTGTTCAAAGTGTGTGTTAAGAGTAGATCAGTCACTTAAATGCAATCTAGTTGGTAGTTCTGAGTCTTTCTCAAAAATTCAACATAAGCAAAACTTTTTTGAAGTGGAAAAATACAAATCAAGCTTTTTTCCAGTCAAGCAATGGAAACACAAATGGAGCAAGAGACTGTGCTTGGAATATTTACGGTCCAAACAAAGAGGAGAATATGGAATAAATTTCAGATGATACCGCATTTTTCTTAGATATCCAGTTGTGTCTACTTAGGAGGTTTTGTATGTTACAGGATTTTTTACGTTCAAGTTGTCTTTGCCATGGCATCTCACTATGAGCAATCGTAACTTTTAATATTAATGTTTTCTGTATTACTTCTGTATGGGAAATGAGCTTAACAAACCTGAATAGATGAAATGGCTCAGCAACCAAGTATTTATGTACTTGATATTAATGCTCAGAGACTGAGGCACAGGTGGTTTGATTGTCTCAAACAAGATTAACAGCCGATGTGTTACACGGAAAGAGAACTCAAGATTTCCATTTTCAGGGATGCATTGTTTAAATTGGTCATGAGATTACTAAAAAATTCATGTGTTCATGATAGATGGTTTTATTTTTTTACTGCTGCAGTTATTCACTGAAAAGGACAGTTTTCTACACAGAACTATAAATCTCTGCTTGAAATGCAGAATTAATATTTTCAACAGCCGACCTTTACTGTGATTTTCAGGTAGGGAAACCATGAATCTGTAAAAACCTTTATGTTAATAGGTCTGGATCCTTAAAACAAAGCGTCACTGTAAGTTAAAAACATTGGTCAAGCCTTTGCATCCCAAACGATGCTCTGGGTTTGGTTCCCATCGTTACTGAAAGAAAAGCTTGTGTAGCATACAGCAGAGAACCCCAGGAAGAGGCAACAAGGGACTCATGGTTTTGGAAAGACCGGGCTGCAACAAGCATGACTGCTGTTAGGAAGACCCCTTACAATCTATCTTCCAATAGTGCTGCTTCTTACTGGTACTGAACCAATTAATAGGTAGTGACATAATGATACAGGTTAAAATGCCTTTCAGGACAGAGGAGAGTTGATTTAGGAACTGTTTTAAACCCCTTGTCATTTGCTATGATTCAGGCAATGTGAATTAGTTTTCAGCCATTACTCGCTATAATAACTTCACTATTTTACTTAACATACCAGATTGATGCCACTGTAACTAAAATGAGAATTTAACTGCAAAGAACAAATAGAGCTTCCTAACTCCCTTTCTGTTTCTGTCCTACGACAAAATTTATAGAATAAAATGACAAAAGGCAATGAGTTTAACTGCTGAAAATGCAAAACATATGGATGAATATTAAGTCAAATGGTCAGTGGCCTTATTTTTTTTTTTTTTGACACCTGAATATTGGTATGAAAGGGCATCAGAGGAAAGGTCAAGTCCACCAAGATTGAGATGACTAGGCTGTTCTGACAATACAGCTAACACAGCTGGGCTTGACCTGGTGACACACGAGAACAACCTTACCTTAAGCAAACTCAGACTTCCCCCTCATATTTCAATAAGTGAAGGAAAGCTTCCCTCAGCTTAGAAGCAGTGGAAGCACACACCTAAAAGGACAAGTGCTTGATAGCTTCACTCACAGGAGAATAAAGGCTTTCACTTTGCCTTAATTCACATTCTAAAAATAATTCCAAAAAATCTACAGAGCCCTGGATGCACCTTCCTGATGCAAACTTTCTCCTGGGACAGGTCCCTTTGCAGCCTGCTTTTTTCCTTTGCTGCTGCTTCCCAGGCCCAATGGACCTGCAGATCTGTCCTTTTTCTTCTTCTCTACCTTAATAGTAGCCACAAATTTTCTTCTGGAAAAAAAGCTTTTTGAAGCTCCCACTAAGCTTTGTCAGGCCCTTGCTGGGTCTTTCTCTTGCTGTCTATTTTAACCCTATCCCTAATATTCCCAATAAATCCCCAAAAGGCAGCAAAACGTTTGCCTGATGCAAAATTTCTCCCAGGCCATGTTTACCAATGGTTGTCTTAAAAATTTAAATGTCTTCCACTTTTATAAAAGTTTAATTTTTTTTTAAATTTGATCTTCTGGTTGTAATAGTAAGCCTTACATAAAATGACGTGGGCAGAGATACTTTTATAGTTGAAGTCACCAGGGTAATCCTTTAGAACACTCAGCTAAATGTTATCTTATTAATTCAATTTTTGAATCCTATTTTTTAAATCATTGTTATTTTTTTAGAAGCCATAGTGAACACCTTTTTTTTTTTTTAATTAGAAATGAGCATCTCTGGAAAGGAAATGAGCTATGATGTGGATAAAAATATATTTAAAGCTACGTTGGCTGTAACATTGAACATCAGTACTGTGGAGTATAAAACTGAAATTCTAATTTTCTTTTCAAGTGCAGAAGTATTATCTTCATGACTTTTGAATCTAGCACTAAATTTACCTACTATCAATGTACTTTATCCCTCAGTCCCCTCCTGCCTATGACAAATATAAAACGATCTTCGTTTCTGTATCCAAGATGAAAATACTCCAGTTTCTACAGTTGAAATTTCTGGCATGTTATTTTAACTTTAATTCTGGATTTTAACTAGTATATGATTTGGGCTTTTGATATAATGAAGATTTCTTAGACTATGTATGTTGCTATCTTAATTGCTTTTTCAGAGGAGGAGGAAGGGAATGGATTAAATTTGGATTTTTTAAAATAGACAAAATCCTGCTTGTATGGTAGTGATTTTAACTTAGTAAATATTTTTATGTAGAATAAAGTCATTATTAAGATCATCATGTGTGTGAGAGCTTTAATTATCTCTATGTGGCATGTCAAACTATTTCTTTTAGGAATACATCTTGAGTACCACTATGGGAGGGAAAGCAGCTGGTTCTAAAATGAAATTAAACTTAGTAATGAATCTATTGGAATGATACAGATTTTATCCAAATGCACTCTAATACATAATAGTTGCAAACTTTTATGCTGAGTTTGATCATGTTACCAGTAGCTCAGAGTAAGGGATGGTTTCCAAGTACTCACCAATGACTGAACTTCTAGGAAGCAGAAAAAGATGGATTCTACCCTAGATGGAAGTCTCCAGTGAATATACTCATGAGATGTACATGGAGTATCTGTCTTCCTGAGAGGTCTATGGTTAGGGTATGTTTAGTATGAAAAGTGGAAGAAGTTCCTCTAAAATTGTGGGTTTTCTTCATGTCCACGCTTACCAGCTCCCAAGAGTTTATGCCTATGTCCACAAAGGCATTTGGTGACTATTTACTGTTTTAGTTGCAGGTCCTTGTAGGCTGACAGCAAAATGTACTCACAACAAATGGGCAACTGCACTACAGAGTCCCTTTAAATCACTAATGCTGTGCTAGTAAATTATGCAAGTTGATTTCTGAACCCAAAAGTATATATGGAAGTGAAATAAACCCCTCTCAGCTTTTTCATTCTTGCTTACTTCTTGCAGATTCTAATTCTTATAGCTAATCCTATAGTGCTTTCAAGTTTCAGCTATTTTCATTGTTGACATATTATGGTTACAGTCTCTCATTTCTAGATCCAAATACATGACAAAAATTTAAGTCCAGAAATGCAAGTGAAAATGCAGTTTCTGAGAGGTGTGATGATGTATTTTGCCTTATGTAGTTCTCTGAGAGCTGACTTCTGTAAATATCCTTGGATGCTGGCATTCTAATAAATTTCAAACAAATGAGCATTCACACATAAACTCATGTTATTAGATTTAAAAAACAAAATACGAGGACTGTGGCTTTAGTGACTTGAGGCTTGTAAAACTGATCCTATCCCAAAACACTGGTGAAGTAAGATTGACAGCTTCTTTCCAACTTAGAATTTATATATACTGCTTTAGTTCTGTGTTTATCCACAAAACAGCATGATTGAAATGTCTATTTATTGCTTGTATCAATTTTCAGTTTTTTGCTCTTTCTTTTCTTTCCTATCAACCAGTCAGCTGATAGAAGCCATAATTTAAGAGATCTCTAATAGCAAGGAGAATGATATGGCAGAGGATCAGCTGAAGCTTATTTGGGCACCCTGACTATACTGGGACAGAAAAATCCCTGTTCTTTACAGCTAGCTCTTTACACCTAGCCTGAACTTGGCACTTTGGGTTCTTTTTCATTTAAGTGGACTGAGCAGAAGTCATGTTCCTCTTAGTTGAGAATGGTAGTCATGAGAAATGGGCATGAAATGGAATTGGAATAAAAACTTGACTCAAGTTCTAAAAGTCATACAACATTGGTATCTAGACAATAGGTAGATATGGGCATAATATCTATATTACACATTGTTGCAGGCAAAAGCAGCTCAGCGAGGAATTTTACTTAATTTTCCTAATTATTTCTAGTTAACACAAACTTTTCATCACTGATTCAGGTTATAAGAGACAGAAAATAAAAAAAAATCAAACACCTTGGGAAAGAACTCCCCCTCCTCTAAGCTCAACATTAGTCCAAAGCCTCCCCTCCCCCATTGCAGTCTCACCTCCCCTTTTGCTGGGTGTTGCACTTGGTGCCTCCCAAACCCTTGGTGCAGGAGGCTGGGGACCCTGTGTTACACTTCATCTCTGTTGCTCCTCTGCTTTTCTTACTGGTTTTCTTCTGCCCTACCTGTGCATCACCCGTGGATGCAGTCCCTTAGTCCTTGTGTCCCTGCCCCAGCGAGAGTTGCTCAAGGCCATGGTCCCTTAGAAGTGGGAAAAAATTCTTATTTGATATCTAATATCTGACATCATTGTTTACCACGCTGCGGTTTTTTGTTCTCCATTGATAAATTTTTTATTAATAAAATAATAAAACCCCCAAAACACTGCCGAGATAATTATTTAAGCTGAGTTTGCTGCAGCATCTGGTCTGATTTTAGTAACCAGTGTTCCTGTAAACATTTCTTTTGCTGGATGCATACTTTTAGCTAGACTTAGGAAACAGATGGAATATTCCCCAGAGAGGCAACATTTGCACTGAAGGTGTGCATGCAAATTGCTAATTCTTCCTTTCTGTCTCCACCAGAAGCTCAGTTATTGAAAAGCTAGTTATTCAGCTACAGGCAGCAATGGATAAAATTGCTACCTGGAGCTGGGAGACTGGAAAGAAACAACACATGTTGAAATCAACACCCTTTTCCATCAGCACCAATGGCAAATACACTACTCCATAAAAATCATTTCATGTTTTTTTTTTTTTAAAAAAAGGAATAAAAATGTGTGAGAGCTGAAAAAACCCACCCAGTAATTCAAATATTTCTTATGATTCCCTTAGGAACAAGGGTGATGGTGATCATAAGCAAGTCTAGGAACTAATGATACTGTATTTTGAATGTCTGAATGTAATTCTCTAAATAGAAGGTGATAACAGGTGGTAATGGCAGGAACCTTTAATTGATTTGATACAAAGCTCATTAGCATTACTAAAAGATTTTCCACTGACTGATGTAGGCTTGTTTAACGTTTAGTGAGTGCTAAAGTATTTTGAAATCTAGAGAAGGAACAGCATTTTTTTTTTAGTTCATTGTAAAAAGATAAATGTTCTGTATGCATTTTTTAAAAAGTTATCTCTAAGACAAATGGAAGGGTGTTACAGAAAACCCTGAGTTCAATGTCATTGCATAGGCTTGTGGTGAGCTGGTTTTCATCTGCAAAATCTTCCTCTTTTCCCAGAGGCTTGTTTCCTTGTTGTGGTTCAGTATATTTTCCACTGTGCAGATGCAGCTATGTGTGGATTCCATTGGTAATCAGGATCACTGATAGGAACCTGGGTTAAAGAAAAGCCCAAACCTCTCCCTAGAGCAAACCTGTGTACTAGTCCTTTTCTATCAGGGTTCTAAATTGCTATATTATTATTTTCAGTTTCCAGAAATTGCATTGGAACATCTGATTCAGCTGCCCGATTGCCAAAGCTGTCTGCCATTAAAAAAACTTTGGCAAAAATACGGGTGGTTTTCACTAAGCTGTTCACAAGCTGAAGAGTGGAAAAAGTAGAGGTGTTGGGCTCCAGCTTCAGAGTTTCATTGTAGCTCGGGATCAAAATATTATTTGGAAAAATAAAAGAAGGTAACTATAGTCAAGTTAGAAAACCCATGAACATGTCCCTCTGGAAATTTCCAGCATCTTTTGTTTTTGTTTGTGGCATTTTCAGTCCTTCTTTGATAAAATCCCACGAAGAGTTCTGTGACACTGGCTTGCTATGTTTTGCTGAAGCTCCACTGAGAGCAAAATAGTATTAGTCCTTTGACCTGGCTTTGGATTATCTGACTTGTTTCATATAAGATGCCACTCGATCCAAGTATTCTTAAAAGTATAAATAAACTTGAGCTAGAGGAAAAAAAGGGTGTATGTAAGAAAAATCTAACATTTTGAAGTGTTGATCTTCAGCGTAAACAAATTAAGATTCATCATATTAAGATGCTGAATGAAAATTTGATATTATTTTAGGGCTCCGATGTTTGATCTTACAGTTTTAAGAATCAAAAGGACCAAAGAATTATTATTTATGACACATTCAAATATCTTATCCAAATAGATAGGATAGATTATTACATAAGGAACTGTCAGAAATCTCTTGTACCTTGACACTTGAAGGGTGTGAGCAAAAGAAAATGGCACTCCTCACCTAGCACAGTCTGAATAGCAACTCTTGCATCCATGAGCTAGTTTTTGACAATAACTAAAAGGATTTTGCATCCTGTACACCTGTAATTTTATTTTATTACCTAGGAAGGTTGCTGGACACTGGAGTGCATCACTCTGAACCAGTACCTGGCATAAATAGAGTAAAAAAATGCGTCAGGGGCCCACTTGCAACAGCTATTAGCATGTAGC
The DNA here is from genome assembly GCA_014706295.1 of Lycocorax pyrrhopterus obiensis. Taxonomy (NCBI): domain Eukaryota; kingdom Metazoa; phylum Chordata; class Aves; order Passeriformes; family Paradisaeidae; genus Lycocorax; species Lycocorax pyrrhopterus. Next base: position 95,120,876 of record JACSVZ010000002.1, on the reverse strand, counting down.
CAGTTCCGGTCAGAGGCTAAAAGATTTAACCAGCATAAATGCAGCCTGATCCCTGTTCAGCTGGCCTCAAGGATTGGCATGGTCTTGACATGTAGCAAACGGTCTGGAAATGAGATATGATGACAAATGCAATTGAAAAAATAAAAAAGAAAATTTGGAAATAGAGTGACTACAACGAAATGTACTGAGATGAAATGAGATGCAGTGAAAAGGACCGAAACTTGCAAAATTATTGCCATTGAAATCCCAAAATGGGGGAAGAAAGGTAAACAAAGAGACAGGAGAAGAAATTGAAGAAATGGAATGTTAAAAAAAAGGAGAAAATTCTGGAGAGAAGTGAAAACAATAAAAATGGATGGGATGACATGAAGTGGAGGGCAATGCACTGAAGCTTGCCCAATTGATCCTCATTGAAATCACAAGATCTCATTTCCTTTCCTGAAAGGAAAAAATTCTTTCAGGAAAGGAAATGAAATCTTGAAATCAGATAAGAAAGTGAAACAAACTGCCCGGGGTGGACATTTTATGAAATTAAATTCAATGGAAAGAAATAAAAGAAAATTCAGGTATGAAGTGATTGTAATCAAATGTAATGAGAGGACATGAAGTGCTCCCCTTTTGCAATGGCTTTTGTCGTTTCAATGTCTTTGGAGGTCTAGGCTTTGTGCTTTTCTAAAACCTAACCTTAAGCATAACCCAGCCCTAAGCATAACATTAAAAACAGCCTTTTGCTGAGGTGCCAATCACAACGGTGGTGCCAAAGAGAAAGGTGTGGAGGCAGAAATTCTGGGACAGTGCTGTGCTCCCCTTGGCATGCCTTTTGTAGTGCCAGTGTGCATGGAGCTGTGAGCTTTGTGGGTCTCTCAACCCTAACCCTAAGCGTAACCCTAACCCTAAGCTGAGCACTAAAAGCAGCCTTTTGCTTAGTGGCCCAGCACACGGGTGGTGGGAAGAAAAAAGGTATGCAGGGAGCAACCTTTGGGCAGTGAGGTGTTCTTCTTTTGAAGTGAAATGCACCAAACTTTGCCCAAATGATACTCCTTGAAATCCTGAAATCAGGGAACGAAGTGAAACCAAGAGAAAGGAGAAGAAATTGATGTAATGAAATGCTAACATAAAAAGAGAATATTCTGAAGCGAAGTGAAAATAATAAAATGTCATGGGATGACCTGAGGTGCAGGGAAATGTACCAAACTTTGCCGAATTGATCCTCATTTAAATTGCAAGATTTCAATTCCTTTAATGAAGGGAAACTGCCTAATTAATCGGTTCATCTCAATTTCCCACGCCAGTCTTCATACCTGTGAATGATTCCATCTTCTCTCATTGTATTCACTCTGGTATCCACACTTCAGCCTTGCTTATAACTAGTGCTCTTTATTGTTTAGTTTATAGATTATCCTGGAAAATACAGGTGTTGTGCTAAGTCAAAGCAATTTCAGTGATTGTGAAGATTATTGTGTTTTTGATTAAATTGCTAGTAAACCCTTCTAGCTTTCATTAGTTCAGGATATGAGAAAGACAGGGAGGACTAAGACAGAGCTAGTTACTATGAAATGTTTAGACTATCAATCGCTTTTAACAGAATGCACCTTGCAAAACATCTGTGCTCACTGAGGTCAGTACAAAATCATTAATTAACGTCAGGTGATGACAAAAAGTTTAATTGGTTTTGACTGTAAAGAAAAGCTCTCCAGATTTTGAAAGTAAACTAGAACATTTGGCTATGTTTTAAATGTAATTAGCATCAGAGTTTCAGGGTTTTATTTGTGTATGTATTGTTCTCACTGTTGAATAGAAATGTGACAAAACTATATTTTTTTAACCTTTAGCTTGTCTTTTCTGTTATGGTTTGTGGATAGATACTTTTAAGCAGCCATTAACATTGGATTTTTTCTCCTCTTGCTCATAAATTGTGTTTTCAGTCTGTTTTGTATTTAGCAAGAGTCGGATTTTTCTAATGCATTCAATCAAAACTATTTTCCTTACAAAAATATGACCTTACTACAACTGAACAATAAATAGTGGTAAAGTAGGGTGGGAAGAATCCCAGTGTATCAGTTTTCTGGAGATGTTTAGGGCAAAGGTATTAAAGAAGTAAGATTTTATATATTTCATATTTTCTTCAGCCTTACTAGTACCCTTTTCTCAGAGAATTGGTTTGAGATATTGGATCATTCTCTGGACTCTTTGCCATCAATTGTGCCCTTCCTGAGCTGTGGATCCTGACTGGGTAAGATTTTATTATTAAAGGCTTAACAGTATGGACTGGAGAAGATGCATTACTTGTCTGTTAGACTCCTTTTTATGCAAACTGCATTGTGTTTTGCAGCTTTTTTACAGCACCATGTTGACTGTTTTCAGGTCACAGTTCACTAGGGACTAAATTTCAATGTCAGTTTTGCCATTCTCTATTTGTGCGAGTTGGTTTATTCCCACCAGCATGTATCTTTAATGATTTTTGTATTCCTCTTTTTCAGGTCATTGTTCTAATTTCTTTGGAGTTATAATCTTTTCCTGAGTGTATTTGCAGTCTGTTCCAGCTTCACTTCTTCTTTCAATCTCATAAACCTAATACCTTTACCGTAGTCTGTAGCGAACTGTACCAGATCCTCGAGAAACCACTGTAACCTGATACACAGTTCATCAGAGTTTTGCTGTGAACCACTGATATTCTACAGGTGATTTTTTCTTTACTTTGCACCCACCTAACATCAATTTCAGCTTGACTGATTTCCTGTAGCTTGCTTTGAAAATGCCACATGAAGCAGTGCCAGAGCTTGAGCTGTATAGCACCTACAGTATCTTCTCTGTTTGTAAGACCCGTTGCCCTGCCCTAGAGGCATTTAGATGTGTTTAACAAGCTTTGTTCTTGACAAAACCATGTTAGTTGCTGCTCCAGCCAGTTTAAATTTTGTTTTTTGTTTGCTTTTGTGTGTTCTTATCAGTCAGGCTTGGATTTGTCCCAGGTAAAATAGTACCCTCTTCTCCTAAAAGAATAAAGAATTTAAAAAAACGAAACCCCTCCAAAACAAACCCTCCCCCTACTAATACATTCTAATCAAGATTAAAAATGAGAGAATCAACATTTAAAAAGTGAGAAACAGAGCTTCACTTCAATCCCATGCATTGGAACCTAACCTATATTAAAATATATACTATTTTTTAAGATATTTTTAAATTTTATAATTAGAAAATGTGAATTTGTATTAAGAAAAAATAAAGATTTTGACCTAATAACTCTCAGGTGGATTAGTAGTTATCATGTTCATCAGTAGCTATTTCAGAAAACATGTTTATTTCCCAGGAAAATTCCTATGAAGTATTTGCCTAAACATCTTTCTAAATAAATATACCTTCATTAATCGAGATGCCACTGTGTGGAGGTGTAGCCACAGTTCAGCCACAGATGGAAGTTCACTGATCAATTTCTAAAAACAAAATAGGAATTATTTTCTAACATTTCTTGCAAAAAAGAAAAGCCAAAGGAAACCAAGGCTGGTGTTATCCATTGGACCCTACTGTGCAGAACTCAAGGGCAGTCTCACACAGTTCTCTTAACAGCTTTGCAAATGCTTCATCTCCTCGCCTTCTGGTTTCCACAAACTGTAGAGTTGTCAGAAGACAGAACATAACTCGATTTTGCCATGGCACTACATACGTCTGAGAAAAAAAAATTTAGTGTCCTTCCATTCACAGGGATTTAAAATAAGTACCCTTCAGAAAAGGGTCCTGCAGGTAATCTACCAAGTGTAAATTTCAATGAACACTGGCAGAAGTTGCTGGGCCTTTCCAAAGGCTTCATATGTATAGGCTGTGTGGAAATGGGTGGCTTTAAGTACATTAGAAAACTGGAGAAGAATCACAACTCTGTTTCCTGCCTTTTGAGTATTATATTATGTAACGTGTTTTCTGTCTTCCCACTTTTAAATCCTTCCTTCAGAGGCTTTAAATTTCAGCTTATTGGTGTTTTCTTTGTCTTCCAGCTTTTACATCAGATTATGGTTCCTTTTTTTAGGTCTTTCCTCTTTTGTTATTTTCTTTCACTGTGTTTTTCTGATTTTTGTTTTCTCTCTATCTGCCAAATGGAGTGGCTCATCTAGAGCTATATTTAATGACACTTTTTACCAGCTCTGTCGTCATTCTTGGAAATAAGGTAGCATTTATATAATCTAGTCATGCTCTAGTCACTGCTTTCCGGTACTTGCAAGGTAAAATGTAAATTCTATTTGTGATTCATCAGGATAATTATAGCATTTGCCAGAGTACATGTGGGCAGGTAAGTACAAACACAAGTTAGATAATTGGGTCAATAGTGAACAATTTGTCCTTAACAGAACTTGATTTAATAAAGGTAGGTTTAATCTAAAATGAGATGCCCTTTGATGGAGAAGTTTTCATAGAACTTAGTGTTTCAAGAGCGTCTTGCCCATATTAGAGAAAAAAGAGATATGTATGCCTTCTGTCTTGTACATACACATTTAAATGACATTTTTTTTTATGATCAAGTCAGATAGTTTAACATCTTCCTAACTGAAAAGTGCTGATTATGGCTTGGGACTCTAATTTGGAGACCAAAAAATAGATCTCATAATTTGTGGGGTGTTTGTTTGGGAATTTTTTTCCTTTTTTTCAGATTTTTATATGTATTTAACTGTCTTTGAACTTTTTCCTTTGATGTAAACATACTGTCAAGGTGAAGAACAAGGAAGAAGTGGAAATACATATATGTTTTTATTATTTTTTTCCCCACAAAATAAAGACATTCTGCCTCTTTGTTAGATAAGTGAAACAGCAAGCCTGGCACACTGGGGAGCTGTCACCGACTGACGAGACACAGCTCCCATGGTACTCTGCTGCCTTCTGTAGCACCCTGCCTTGGGCAGCTTGTGACCTCATCTGTGCCTAAAGCTGTCCTTGACAGCAGTCAAATACCCAGAGCAAGGGTGCATGAAAGATGGCTGTGAATTTCCAGAACAACTTCTAGGGTTTCTTCTACCTTTTCTCAGCAGTGTTTGCTCTAATGCAAAACTGAATCTCTAACATCATAAGGGGATTCTCTGGACTATCACAATAAGTAAAAAACTCCACTGCTTCTTAAGGTAAAGATCACTTCATCAGTACTAAGATATTTTCTTTTCTGTAAACATGAACTTTCATTATCTACTGACCACCTGCAATCCTTGCACGATGTTTAAAGGCAAGTTTTTATCATCTACTGAGCTGGAATTAAAAATCAGAGTTACTTGTTATATTACTGAAATAATTGGTGCCAATCACAAGACTTCACTCCATTTCCAACCTTTAAAATGGAAGTTGTACTGACAGAACCTAAATCACCAAACATCCGTGCTCCAAATTTGAATGTGACTATTTTCAGATCTGCTGCACTTTCTGTAAATGTTGTAAGGCGAGAGAAATTTTCTGAACAGAACCCTTAACTTGAGGGCTATTGTGCTAAATACAGACCTCCACCTCACTCTGTGCTGGTGTACAAATTTGCATGTTTTATATGTCATTAAGTGGGTGTAAGAGATCACACGTGGAATTACACAAAATAATTGGTCTTCACATCCATTCAATAACTATTCTCCAATGTCTTACATAGGCCAAACACGTTCCTAAAATTACTCAGATCAGCAAGATCTCATTAGGAAAAGCTAGACTGGCTTTCAAGGTGTTACAGTTTTGCTCTTTCCTTCATAGACTTTTATGGACATTTGGGCCATTGACTTGGTTTAATGTACGTAACATTCCCCAAATGAAAACAAAACAAAATAAATTTATCAACATCTGTGCTAAGTTCATTCTTTAAGAAAATGATTTTGCATTACAAAATTTAACAGTAGTTTCTCCTTTCCATAATTATAAGTTTAAAATGCTGCATCACTTGGCAAGTAAAAAGATATTAATATTTTCATGAAAATGATTCATGATATATGGTAATGATTTAAAATGTGTTAAAGGGGAAATGAGCTTCCCTCAAAAAATTAATCCATTTCCTTTCAGGCCTTGTTAATAAGTTTGTTTTTGTCCAAATTCACTGTTTCTCATTTCTAGATGGGCTTATTTTCTTCCCTTATGCTTTTGCACTAATTTTAACTTTGTCAGCTAGATTAAACAATGCTAAAATGATTTTAATTTAGAAAGAAATATAAAATTAAATTAACAAATTTTGTAATTCTTTTGATTACAGTTCCCTCTCTCCCTCCACACCCTAAAAGAAGTAGAGATAACTGTACTTTAAGTTAAGTTCTAATGAGGGACTCAATAGAAGTAGAGATTACAGCTCAAGAAAAATTCAGAGAAAAAGTACTTGTCAAATAATTTGTAGCCAAATACTTCCAGCTGTAGTGCTTATTATTACCAATTTTATATAGAATGTAAAATTGTTTTAATGTAAACTGCTGTAAAGCTAGGAGGCTTAAACAGTATTCCATTGTACTGCTATTTTTCAAATGAGTAAAAATCATAGAAACATGGAATCACAGAATGGTTTGGGTTTGAAGGGACCTTAAGGATCATCTAGTTCCACACCCCCAACCATGGGCAGGGACACCTTCCACAGCCCAGACTGTCCAGAGCTCCATCCAGCTTGGCCTTGAACACTTCCAGCAATCCCCAGCTGTGGGGCATCCACAGCTCCTCTGGGCAATGTGATGTGCCAGGTGCTGCATGGGCTGAGGGCTCTGTAGGGGAGGGGAGGGTCAGGGACTCCCCAGGGACCAGCAGGCCAGTGTGTTGGAACTGGGCCTTTTGGTAACACAGGAGCGCTATAACCCAGGTGGATCAGGATTTCCTTTGCTGTAGACATTGTTAAAACACAGGACAAAGATACAAGATCTGCTTTTAAAAGCAAAGGGAAAATGGGAGAGTAAAACAAAACACGAAATGATACTGGTTGGCGTAACAAAGGCTTCTGAGCACGCCACCTCTGGATGCTGTCGTGTTTTATTTGTAACCATCTGGAGGGAGGAAGTTTTGGGGAGACGAACAATCAATTTGCTTTGCAGATGTTCACTGGGGGCTTCTCTCAGGGATGAGTAATGGGGGAAGCAGAAAGGTCATACAACCTCATTATTCATTTTCCAGGTGTAAATGGCCATTGCAAGGCCCTGTGAGCTATGTGCAGCATTCATACACATAAACCCCCGCTTCTTTCCCCAAAGAGGTCTGAATAAGCTGTATATAGCCTGAATAAGCTGTAGACAAAAGAGACTTATGGAGAGGTTCAATTAGATGGTTTTAAAGATACACAAAAAGTCTGCAGTGAACTGTGTGTCCTGAATTCCAGTCCAGTGACTTAAAAAGTAAATCATCTTTTGTGACTGCTACTCTGATTCCTAGAAGTTTGGGGTTTTTTTCCCCAGTGTTCCCCTTAAATTAAATTTTTAAAATTAAACAACTGGCAGCACAGAGGATATTCATATTTTGACTGTACATAGCAAAGTGGTAGTTCTATTATGAGTTTTCAATGGTGTCAATGTGATTTTTCAAAATCTAACTTAACCTATCTATTAACACCCAGGCAACCAGCCTGAGAGAACTGTTTCCAGCTTGGGTGTGTAATCATATCTTACCTCTTCACCACTCATTCTTTTTTGATGGCACAGCTGGGAGAAGGATGGAGGGAGGAAAGACGACTATACAGCCAATATACATTAATTAAAAGTGCGTGTGTGTGTGTATGTGAGAGAGATAACAGTGCGTGCATTCAAGGACATCCTTTCAACCTGTAAAATCTTCATTACCTGCCTGATTTGGGGCACAGAACTAGCAAAGCAATAGAGCTACAAAGTCATTTGTTTATATGCTTTGTGAGTCGCATGTATGGTAAAGTGATTTGAAGTTGCAGTTTTGATTGGCACATCCATTTGTAAATGCAGGGAAGGGGCATAAAATTCAAGACAAGTTCTCCTTTTTAGTACATTGCCTTTTTATTTAATTCCTGTGTGTAACTATTTTTTATATTCTACAGGCTTTCACCTATCTCATAGTACTATATTTAACCATTTCGTGATGAACTAATTTCATTTTCAAAATATGCAAATTATAGGACCAAGCTTTTTTAAATGGTCTTTATCTAATAAAATGAGTCATTTTTCACTTATCAAGTTCAGAAATAAAATTGCATACAGCTATTCTTGCTCTACTAAATGAGAAGAGGAACAATATTTCTTTTATTGCCTGTCAGCTCTGAATCACTTCAAGTGCACTGTGGGTGGACTGTGCTCCAATACTTTCTTTTCAGTGCAGCACCCAGAAATCAATTGGGGTCTAAAACTCACCCTTTTTGTTAGGATGTGTCTAACTGGTGACTCAAAACAGTAATGCAGCTATAACCTATGATTTTTCTTCAAGTAAAGTAATATTTTGTTCCAATTAGTGCCTCAGTTCTAAAGTGGAGCATGTCTCTTTGTTCCTCAGCTGATGCTTGCGAATTTGCTGCTAACTAAGAATAGTTCATGGTATTCACCATGCTCACTGTTAATGCACTAGAATGTGAGGTCACCCAAGAGGATTTTCTTTCTCCTCTGTAATGTTGTGTTTTTAAAATTTTTAAACTGTAGATATGAATTTTTGCCTTCTAAAATACAGCACATTTCTTAAGTGAAAAGAAATAAACCCCAATTTCTAACATACTGTATGCCCTCAGTATTCAGAACATTATTTCACTGGAGGGAAATTCAGTTCCAAGTTATTTATTAGTAGAGCTTCTTATAAGCTATATTAAAAAAAAAGTATAGCATATGACTCAACATACACCCATGTTGTCTACTACTATTGGCATTGGAAGGTGAGTAAAGGTGTCATGAACTATTAAAAAATCTGGTCCATAAAATGTGATGAGATATCTATTTTCTTGCTTCTTCCCATGTAGACCTGTAGTATGTTGCCTTTAAAAAAAAATACTGTCTGAGTGAAAAGAACAGTAAAAGAGCCTGTGTAGTGTATGCTGAGCAGTTTGATATTAGAAGTTGCTGTATGTGTTAATCTAAAAAAATGAAAATGGTAATGCTTTGCATCATTAGAGATGCACTGTCTTTGTCTTGCTAGGTCTTTTTTATACCTGAAATAGAAGAAAGATCTTTGTGGAAGATCTAAAAGATCTTTGTAAAAATACCTCTCATAATATAAAACAAAATATAGGATAAATAACCCATCACTGCTCAGGTTGCATGGTGTGGCTGGAGGTCATATAGGTGTATCTTGGTTGATTTCAAGTGGGATATTTTGGTACTGTAGATGTTGTGGACCGTTGTGGGAACCATTTTGCCTAAGGCCTCTTGACAAATTTTGCTGGCTTTTGAAACTCAAGAAAACTTCTCAAACAGCCACCAAGGTAAAGTTCCAAGGTAACATTACGCCAGATTTATGCCTCTGAAATAACAGATGTACTATGAGGATAGTCAAACATGTCAGTCACCATATCTTGGACGCTGACTGTGAGTCTGGCAATATGGCTAATGCACAGCAATTTTTCTGCTCTTAGACTTAGGTATTGTGGTTTAGATTTTCCAACAGCAGATCTGTGTATAAGTGCTTCATCCATCACCTCTTCAGCCAACAAAAGAGCTGTTCAAGTCATGACCTAAAAGTCATATAATTTAGAGTTAGAAAGTAATTACTGAAGAATTGTGGAAACAAAAATGAGCAAATTGTTTGAGGGATTTCATTCCTGTTTATACTTTCTGAGAAGAAATCATTCAAATTTCAGTAAGAGCTGGAGACCCTGAATAACTTTTGATAAGCTTTAAGAGTGAACAAGCACCAGGATCCTGTTGTCAGTGTCTCATACTGAAACCTCTTGCTTGCATCCTCTCTGTTCAAGGTGATTTATTTTGCAACAGATTTTCTCTAAATTTGATCTGCTATATTTCACCCATTCGTCAGTGAAATATATGGGGAAGAATTAAGGATTTGTATTTGTTTGCTTATGACAAGAGATGAGGGAAAGAAAGAGAAACATTAAAATTGTTTACTAGTTCTGCCTGTTCTTAAAAACCCCATGAACTTCAGTTTTTTCGTTACAGATAACTAACTATCCTGGCCCTGTCTGAAACCCTTAAATGCTACGAATCTCTCTCTGTCTCTCCATTTGCAAGTGAATGTATATCCTCTTATTTATGCAGGATGCTCTTATATAGTGGCAGATATGTCAGCAATGGTTAGTAAGTATTTTGATTTTTGAATAGAAGAAGAAACAGCCTTCTGTCCAACTAAGCCATGTACACTCACAAGAGTAGCCTTGTTATGTGGCTGTTCACACAAACTCCACAATGTCTTTTCTTTTTCTGAGTTTGTGTATATCATCAGCGCATCATATGGTCAGCATTCAGGGCATCTGCATTTGGTGCCTTCATTCTCTGTTGAGTGGCTGTTGATGCAGTTTGCCAAATTTTAATGGTTAGTGATCCTGAAGGGCCCAGGGGTGTAGTTAACATGCCTACAGGCATCCTTATGCTGCAATATGAGTGTGGTTGTGGAGTAATGTTCTAAGCATAAAGACAAGGCAAAGTCTTTGTTTGCACACTTCAAGGGTTTGTTTTGTTTTGTTTCATTTTTTTCCTGACTAGTTGAAGTTATTACCTCGTGTCTTGCTTATAGTGGACAGTGGAGTAGAGCATAGGAATACTTGATCTCATTGTGGTGGTGTTTTGGGATGTAGTGTGGAAAATAGTTCAGACTAATTTGTCCTTCAGAGTATATTTTTGAATATTTGTGCAAGTGTCATAAGTTTACAGTCTCATGCTTTTCTGTACTGAGGTTATGTGCAACAATATGACTTTTGTAGATAGCTCCTGGTGAATAAAATGGTTTAAAAGTTTGTATAGTATTACACTTGGGCATTTTGTGTAGGTACATTTAAAGATATATTAGATGTCAGGGTATTTTGCTGAATCAGTCCCTGAAACGCTCAGTACCTTGCAGAGTTAAGTCCCTGACAAAGTGAGGCAGCACAGCAATCCCAAGAAGATAATTCACCCAGAGTGCTATCACATCTAGTATCATTCCTATTTCCTGATCGACCCCCTGCAAAACAGCTCCTTTCAATCTTACCATAGGCACATGGCATCATGTCTGTTTAGCTGTCACTCTACAACACCAAAAAAAAAAGCTGTTGTCTTTCCAAAACTGAAGAAAAGAACTGATCTTCAACAGTTCTTATGTAGTTTGAGGATCTCTTTCTTAAAAAACAATGGTAAATAATTTTTCCCTCCCATACACTATGGGATATTGTCATGAAATATAAACTTTTTTTTTCTACACATATTTGGAATATTTAGAATATCACAAAATGTTATAGTGGTTTTAATAATTTCCAAAGACAAATATAAGGATAACTAACTGATACTGTACCACCGCCCTCCCCAAGTTATGGAGCTGATGCAAAACAATAAACAACTGCAGTTCCAGAGGAGTTTATTTGACAAAAAGACACCCCACATAAATTGCTAAGATTGATGCTTTAATCATTGAAGGTCTTGCAACCTTTATTCTCAAGACACTCTAATTAGATCAATTTAGAACATACTCACTATAAACCTAGCAAATTATTATCTCTGAAACAAGATTAGCAGACAGGTCAGTTTTATAGTATGGGGAATTAAGCTCATTTTAGTGGGTTTTGTATGTGCAGAAAGTATAAAAAACCATAATGGGATCTAATGAAAAAAGTTAAATTTTGTCATGGCAAAACTTTAAGTATCTGACTAAATACTTGATGATTAAATTCTGAGAAGTTGGTTAGGAGATAATCTGAAGGTATTTTTTATGCAAAATAATCTGTTGAACATTTTCAAGACAGAGCTCAATAGGAAAATATGGGTAGAACTTAATTTCTCAGAAGGAATTCAACTTCAGTGGAAGTTAGACAGAACTTAAAATGAAAAGTTTGCTGCTGATGGATTCCTCCTATTTGTCCTGTTTTATCTTAGCTTTTTGAACCTATTCTCTTTCATTGACTTTGGGATATTGCAGAAATGGAAAAACAATTCTTCCTACTATTTTAGTTAGAAAAGGAAATATTATGTTTTCATTTTATGTTTCTTATGTAATGTTAGCTGGGTAATTATAACTCCAAAAATGATAATGGTTGACAATAAAAAAAATTGACAATGGAAATTTGCTCTTCAAGTCTAATGAAGAATAGTGTTGTACAGTACTAGAAATTTGCTTTTAGCACGTACAGTTCTTAATGTTGATCTCTCTTTTGCTATTTTAAGTCTTTTTTATCAAGAACACAACTGATCTCTTGAGGGGTATCGCCATCTACTTTTCTGCTATGATAATAAAGTGATGGTGATCATCCAAAAAGAAAATGAACAGTTTCTTCAAAACCATTATTTCTAGCATTAATATTTTGGTACTGACCTGTTGACCTGCTGATACTGAGATCTCATTCTAAGCATTATCTTCTGTTTCTGTTGTTGTTCCACAGCAGCTATACCCATCAATGACTTTTTGATATATCATAGAATCATAGAAAGGCTTGGGTTGGAAGGCACCTTAAAGGTCATCTTGTTCCAACCCTGCTGCCTTTGGCAGGGGCACGTTCCACCAGACCAGGCATTCAAAAGCCCAACACAGACCAGCCTTGAACACTTCCACGGATGGGTCATCCACCACTTCTCTGGGCCTCCATGGCCCCACCACAGTCACAGTAAAGAATTTCTTCTCTACTGGATTGCTTGTGTCCTGCTGTGTTGTCCTTCCAATAAATAGTGAGTTGCTCAAGTCCCTCACGAAGAGCAGGGATTGTGAATGTGAGGCTGTTCCTATCTGTCCCAGCAACCTCATCTGCTCAGTCTTCACGTGTAGGCAGCCTGTAGCAGTCTCCCCACCTGTCCCTGCCCTCCCCTAAATCGTGACCCATAAGTTCTTGGTTGGCTTCTCTTCCTATCTTACTCATAACCAGGGACTTTTTTTTTAAAAAAAAGTTATTTCTTTTTTAAGATGTGAAAATAAAATGTGGTAAATCTAAGGGTAATTCTGAATTCTATATAAGAACGTATTATAGACAGCCTAATCACAATCCCTGAAGTCTTTTCCATTTCTACCTGAGTACCTAAGATGGTCTAACTCTTTGATTACCAAATAATTTATTGGTGGTGGATTCTTATGGCTTTTCTGGTTTAAGTTATAAATAACTATGTGAAACAAATGCAGGGAACACTGCTTTTGTTTACCTAAGTATCAAATAGCTGAATCAGAACAAGAATCCAGAGAATTAGTAATTGTGGAAAGGGGATACCATCACCACAAATTCACAAGTTCATTATATGTACTTTAATACTAGAAATACTCTTTTGAAATATGGTTGGGGTTCTTTTTGTGATAAGCATTGCATGTGCAGTGCACATTTTGTATGAATTAAGGCTTGTAGACGTGTATTATTTTCAGAGTGAAGAATGACAAACCAGAAAAAAAGCATTTCAAATTCTCTTAAAATGGAGGATTTTCTCATATGCATGTTTTTGTTCTGCTTGTTTATCACCAGCTCAATTAAAGACATTCTGGTGCCTATCTTCTCTTTCAATAGGCAATTAATTGTATATCTGGAGAGTCACTGCCCTGGGGATTTTGTCTTCTTCAAATCTAGTGATTGATCAGAGCCAGTGTCATACTTAAGAGTGAGTCCTTGGGTCACTTCTTCCTCCTGTAACTTTTGCTGCCATTTCAATTAGGCATGCAGTCCTTGGAGAAAAAGAGGCATCTTCAGGCAAGATCCTGGAATGAACAGAACAAACCATTCTCAAGGTATATGTTCAAATATTGTTACAGGAGTGTAATGTGGCATGTTCCGATGTTTCTAAATTAACAAAAAAATTCTAAGGAGACGGTGTCATGTCCTGCAATTGACGCTTTCTTAAACAGAGACAGAAATATTCAATCACCTCTGAAGGAACTGTAACTTTATCTTTTCAAAAATGTCTTCACTTTCAATGGACCTGAACACATGGACTTCTCTCAATGATGATGATAAACACTGCCCTGCAGCCTCTTCCAAGAGCAAAGTTATAGCTACCTTGAGTAAGCACAAATCACGAAAGTATTCTGGCCTCCCTGGATTCACAGACTCTTTTGCCTCTTCAGGAGTGGTAGTGCCATGAAAGAAATATGCAGAGAGGAAATCTGCTGCGTGGATTAAAGGGTAATAGGCATTCTGACTTTGACCTCTTAAACTATATTCCTGTGGTATACTGAAGTGTTTTTTTCAGCTATGAAGGCAGAGGCTTTAGAAATTACTGGGGGTTGATGTTCTCATATAGTTCCTTAACTCCTAGAAGGCTGGGTGTCAGATGAAGAAGTGTAAAAGCACTCTGTGGAATATTTAAAGTACAAGGCAGGGACAATGACAGGCTTTTTGCATTTTCGTTACCTTGATTTCATACAAGTGTCTTGTGTATACAGCAACATTAACTTTTATTTACTTCCTTTTCTTTCTTTTTCTGTGGGAGTGAGCTCATTCTTTGTCACAAGTGACTCTATTTAGATGTTGTGGGAGGAAAGCAATGAAACCTTGTTGAAGATCAATTCAATTCAGGAAACATGTAGACCAAAGGCTGACCTAGTCTACTCTGTGACATACACATTATTCGCATTCTTGCCACTCATTATATATTGCAGAAGTTTTAATTGTAGAGTCTGCTCCTGTGAGTGATTTTAGCACAGCAGACAAGTGACAAAATTAAAAACAGATGCTGTAGTATCTAAAATCATACTGTACTTAGCCAGCTGCGATCAGGAACTTTGACATATGTCCAAATAATGCTATGGTTATCGAGTCTCAATATTTTATTATTATTATTATTATTATAAGTGGTAGCCTTGTTAAGAATCATGATACTTACTTACTTGTGCAACCTTAGTACAAAATTCAAGCCAAGTTCCTGAGATGCATTTGATTTTGTATCAGGGAATGACCTCTCTGCCTGGGGAGTGTTCACTTTTAAGGTTGCACCAAATAATTAAATACCTAATTATTCCTAATTGCAGAGTGTTTTCTATTATTGGTGTATTCTTTTCAAGGAAAAAAAATGTTTTGATGCATTTTTAAATTTTTTAGCCTAGGTCAAATGCATTAAAAAGTATATTTTCTTCCACTGAATTAAAGAAATAATAAGTAAAGCAATCAGTTATTACAATGGATATGCAATTGTGTTGGGTTCCTGATTTTATGTAAACATGAGATATGGACATCCAGAGGCTATATGACTGATGATAAAATTGGATAGAGACTGTAAAATATAGAGGGTACATTGACCATTACCTTTTTTCACCCCAGCAACACAGTTACTAATTCTGGGGAGCAACAGCCAGTACAATTCAGTCTCCTTTGGTTTGGGTTTTGGTTTTGTTTTTTTTTTAAAGGAAGGGATATACTATGTCACTGGAAAGAATCAGAATTTCCACAGAATTTCCTTCTGAAGTTAAGATCTGGGAGTATTTTTATACGTTTGCTCAGTTTGTGTACTTAGGTGCTTACTGTTGATAATCATCAAGGACAGGAACAGGTGGCCAAAATGGAGCTTGTTCTGGTCAAGCAGAGCTTGTCTGAAATAGTGATATTTTATTCAAGTCTGCGTGTTGAACAGCGTGGGGCACAAGTACCGGATATCACCTGGATGTTTTCCAAAGTGTAAGGACCTTTTCTGTTTACAATTGATTCACACCCTTTGCAACATGACTAAGAAGTAGAATTAGCTGAGAGAGTAAAGGGACGTTTGCCTCTTGGTCCCCCACTCCTCCGCCAGACCAGTGCCAATGATTTGAAGCTTGTGTCCATCTTCTGGGGCAAACTGCACTGGGAACAGTACAAGAAAGAGACAGACAAGCTTGGCAGACCCAGCATTGCAGCATGTTTGGAAAAAAAACTAAGTTGAAAAGATAACATTCATCTCTTGCTATTTTAATGGGTGAAAAGGGGTCTGTATTGTTCTTTGCTTCATAAAAATGGGTCAACTTCTACCCCTTTAATGATGGCAAAACTCTTTTTGAATGTAGGTTATCAGGAGATAGATGTCTCGTTCTATGTGGTTTTGAAAATTTTAAGATTCAGAATTGAAAAGTGTAGAATAGTTCCAATAGTTCCAGTTGGAAGGGACCTACATCATCATCTACTCCATCTGCCTGACCACTTCAGGGCTGACCAAAAGCTAAAGCATATTAAGGATATTGTCTAAATGCTTCTCAATCACTGACAGGCTTGAGGCATTGACCACATTGCTAGGAAGCCTGCTTTGCTGTTTGACCACACTCTCAGTGAAGAAATATTTCCTAATGTCAAGTCTGAACCTCCTCTGGCATTGCTTTGAACCTTTCCCATGTGTGTTGTCACTGGTTGCCAGGGAAAGTGCCCAAGACCTTTTCTATCCACTTCCTGTCCTCAGTAAGCTGTAGAGAGAACAGAGGTCACCCCTCAACCTCTCTTTCTCCAAAGCCAGCAAAGCCAGTGTCTTCAGCCTGCTTGGTCATTCCTTCCAGCTCTTTCATTAACTTTGTTGGTCTCCTCTGCATGAGTTCAAGTACCTTAACATCCTTTTTTAATTGTGGGGCCCAGAATTGCGCACAACATTCAAGGTGAGACTGGACCAATATTAAACAGAATATTTCAAAACTCATTTCTGCCTTATTGGGGATAAAACATCTGGCTTTCAAGACAAAACTGTTCCAACTGTATACATAATTTTGAGAGTATCATGCTAGACCTTAGTATGGTTTTAATACTTGTCCTGTTGTTTTTATATTCTGTCAGGAGAAATATAATCTTAAATCTGTTAACATGATACAATTTGTGTGACTACCACCTCCTTGTTGGATCATTGAAGTATTAAATGTATTGTGGATCAAAATATATTGGATTTTATGAGATTACATACATACCCCTTCTAACTCAGGTAGAGTGGCATGATTCACTTTTTGACATTACATAAAGTGTCAAATTTTTTTTTTGGCTATTGGTATAATATTTGTATTATATTTAGCTATTGGTATTATACTTGATGTGACACTCACAAAAATTTAGCTCTTTCTATATTCTTGAGACTAATGCCAACCTCCCCAGCCTTGATAGAGACAGATTAAGACACAGGCAAAGAACCTCAAAACCATAAAATATTAAAATACAATAGGAATAGCTCCTGAGCTCTGTAATTGGATGTCAAAAAATTAAGCAACACAAGGCAAAATGAAAGGTAGTGAAAAAAGGATATTATGCTTAAGAGAAAGGTAAGAATAACTAGTTTAACATTTGATAAAGTAATATTTGTAAACTTTTCTGTACTCTATAAACTAAGGGTAAGTAACCAAAGACAAGTCCTACTTAAGAACTGAAAATCTAGACCTATTATTGGTTTATTAAACTCACTCAGGAAGTCTTTGCCATGACCTTTTTACTTCGGGAACTTAAAAGGTAATTGTGTCTTGGAATGTTGAGAAGCTATTGTATGTTTTAGATTAAGACAACACTGTAAATACACCATTCCTGCCTTGAAATAGTACCCAGTGGTACATTAAAAATTTTCATGAGAATTTTTATTGAAACAAGTCATTCTTTGGAATACCTTCAACAAATACTGAGGAGTTCATTTTAAAAGACTGTGATCTGAGTTCACCCTTGATGAAAATGAGTTGGCTTTAAAGGAATTGCAGCAGGGAACAATCTGTTCCAGAATGCATTTTTACCTTAACTGTGTCATAGGGTGATGTAATGCCGTGGCTGCAGAGGACAACCACTGCATGGGGAACAGGAATAAAACTTGTTATTAAACAGAAGGTAACCCTGTGGGGGTAGAATTATCACAGATGCAGGTATGTGAGCAATGAGCAGTTCTGTCACATAATTTGGAAATCACACAGGCTGACAATTTGCAAAGACCTAAAACTGAAGAAAAATGTACATTAAGAAATGTTGTTCTAAAAAGCTTACATGTGTATTTGAATCTTTGCTTATTATAAGAACCTTATCTGTGACTGAATTTCAAGGCTGCACATAGCAAATCAGTGACACATCTGGCTATCTTGTATTATGTCCACACTGAGACTAAAGCAGAACTTAGATATCAGGCCATGTCCTATGGAAAATAAGTACTCTTTGTAGACAAGGATTATGTTACCTCAGGATAATTACTCAGATTTAACCTGGCTCGGTAGCTCAAACAAGCACATTTCAAGTAAAACAATACTGAAGAAGAGCTCACACATCTTTGCCAAAAATGTGATATTGTTATGATACAATGTAAGATGTGTTTTTCACTCTAGATTTAAACGTTTGGGAAAAAATTGACAACAAAATTGGAAACTATGGATAACTAGCTACCTAAAAACCTTTGAATATTTTGATTAAAGCTTGAGGTAATTTTAAATTTTGTTCCTTTAATTTAATTCTCTGCTATTCTTCATCCTCCCCCTCTGTTCCCTATGCCCCCCTTCACATCCCTTATGTATTATGTCTGATTTTCCTTAGGAAAATATAAAGAAATATTGAAACAACAGGAGAAGCTGTTGTAACATTTCAATCCTTGTTAAAAACAAGTTACTGGAAATGTCAATATAGACCTGATTCCCATGAGCTATTCAGCTCATTATGCTGGAAGGGATATTAGGCCCTTCAGACATTTCTCTGAATTAAACCGTGAAACTTTTTGAGATTGACTGGTTATTACTTATCCTGAGCTTGGATACAGAAAACTGTTAAGCAAAAAACCTTGAATTACGTGGAACTGGGAGAGAAAGGAGGGCTTATCAGTCTTATGTGATGGCCCAGGACTGAGATGCCAGGGCATGCAAAGTGTCTCAGACTTCTGCAAGGTGAGAGACTATCAGGATTTGATCCCGCTCTTTGGCTTCTTTACCCCTTTGGGTGAACCCTTTAAATACCTTTTTTTCCTAATAGTTATGCTCTATCCCTGATCTGAGTTTGTTGCTGGGATTCTAGGGGAATGAAATTGGATTAAGAAAGCTCATCCCCATATAGAAATGTAAATACATCCAATGATCTCTTTCACCGGTTGATTAAAAATTTGATTTCACTCCCTTTTTCTGCAGGAATAGGAACACTCTCTCTATATATATACCTATATCTATAGGGATGTATATATATATACATATATATATATATATACACATGCACCCCTATACCTCAGGTATGAGGAACACTGAGCAAATTCTGCAGGAAAGACCAGCCTCCATGTACAGGCTTTTAAGAGTCTGTCTTATATTGATGATTTTCCTGGAGCTGAGGGAAGATATGGACTTCTGCCATGCAGCATGCTTGATCTTACTGCCTGATATTGCAACCTTGTTTGCTACAAGAATGTTACAGGCACTTCATTAAGGCTCTTCTTTCCTTTCTCCCTCTTCAGTCTCTCTTCCCACTGCCAGTGACTGTCACTGTGTGCTCTGTCTGGCACAGGGAGGCGGGCTGCTGCTGTCAAAGGGGGGTGAAATGGAGGAGGCAGTGGTGGCAGCTACTGTTGCCACTGCTTGTGCCACTGGCTGGTGGTCTGGGCTGTGGTGGCAGCCCCTTTCTCCTGGGCTGGCTTCTCAGGCAGTGTCCTCTAGGGTACTGGCAGCCAGGAGCATCCTGTGGGCTTTGGGCCAGCTCCTGTGTTGCCAGCTGGCCAGCACTGTGCCAGTCTAGCAAACGACTCGGTGCCAACAATGGGGCAATTCAGTCCCTGGAGCTACAGCTGTAGTGTTGTGCAGGAGTCAGTTGCATTAAGATGTCAGACTGCAGTATTCTATGTGTGAGTTCTTGTATTTTCCTAATGTGGAGAAGGCTGAGCCATCATTTTGGATAGCATTGGGGGCCATTTTGAATCAGACAGAGTTGCTTTGTTAAAAAGCCTTTCTTGCCCGATGTACAAAACTCCAGCTATGAGCAAAACTGCCTGGCTATTTAGTATTCATGTGGTGACGGTGATGAGCATCTTGGGACTGCTTTAAGCAATAGTTTTCAGATTAGCTAGGTATAAATGCACTTTATCAAATGCATCTATAATGAACTTTCCAAATCCTTCTTTCACAGACTGTGAATTGTTCATTTTTGAAGCAAGTATTTCAGAATTCTTTTTTCTATATTATACCTCTTTACACACGTAAAATACAATGATATAATTCCTTAGGTTTTCTTCAATAACATTTCATGACACAGTTCTAGCCTATTAGTGTTACATATAATCACTAATTAAGGAAGTCTAAAGCAAGTTTTAGGCCAAAGGAAAAAAAAAAAATATTTGTCCTTAATAGAGCAAAATTAAATTTCTAGTCCTGCCAAGGCAAGTTGTGCAATTAATATATGCGCTTCACAAGCTCACTATTTTCAAAATAGATTTTCAGGCATGTGATTTTGACTTTACGGTTTCTAATAACATGTGTAAACAGTTGAGTGGGGGTAGTGTTTCACTCTGAATGATGGGATTTACACATTTTTCTCTTCTCACCAAACAGAAAAATAACTCACTCAATTATTCACATCATGCTTTAAGCAATACAAAATAAATCTGTCCTTGACTTTTTCCTCTTTTGAATGTGTAGTTACATTTTCTTTATTGCTGAAGTTTATGCTGAATTGACAAGAAAAGAGGCCTGTTCCAGGGCAAAAAGTAGCAATATAACTTTCACCTTTGTGATAGAGCAGGGAAAGAAGAAAATATATTTCCTATTCTGTCACAATGCACTTGACCCAAATGCTTTCAGACAAACTGACAGAAAAGGCCATTTTACAATCTAATACATATATTAGGGTCATAGGTAGTCTATATTTATTATGTGAGTATTTTTGTCAGATAGGGCACTTTGCATTACCATGAGAAGGACAATAATATTCAGGAAGTGGAACATAAAGGTTAATTTAAATGCATGCCAAAAATAGTTGAAAACCTTGTTTTCCATTCCCAGTATGCATTCAAAATAACCCATTAGATCTGCCTGAAGACCACATATGGCCATAGCATTTTTTATTGTCCCAGTTTGGTGCAGCTGTCAAAAAAAATTCAACAGAATTTCATTGACTGAAGAAACATAGTTTTAACTGAATGTTATAATTTGATATGCCACGAAAAGTAAACATGTTTTGATGCTTATACATTATTCTTTAATTCTTTAATTCTAATTTGTTTGTAATATGTTTTAGCTACTCATTAGGCTGAGATACTCAGAGTTCAAGTGAGCTGCCTGGAGTTTTGACTTAGATTCTGGTGCATTTTCCCTCTTGGCCTCTGAGGGCTCATCTCAGCTGTCATCCCTAGGCAAAAGACACAGGGTAAAGTAGCAACACAATTTCTAATCCACAGGCCTAACATAGAATTTCTTATTTGATTAACAGTCAAAAACTAATAAAATAGACATTAGTTCTGATAATCATTTCATAGAGGAGCATGTGCCAGAGCTCACAGTCTTCTGAGTTACAGATTATGATTTCTCAGAGCGGAGCTCCAGCAACACACAGCACACAACAACCAGGAACAGCCACCCCACCCTTTGGCTCCTCCCAGGGTCTGCGTTATAGGGCTTCTGCCCACCCTGCAGCTACAGCTGTTTGTAGGAGGTTAATGAGCACTTTAGGTTGAGGTGGCCTGAACTCTATTTGAATAAGAATTGAGTTCAGGTGTTGAGTCTGGTCTTGAGTGAGAGCTTGGCTAGTGCATACTATTAGGGTTTAAATACATTATATGACAGGAGTGGACTTAAAAGTATAAAAATTTGTAATCTGATGTTAAAATTAGTTTGTTTTAAACTAGAAATTTGGGCATGTGTTTTAAAGATCTTTTCTTTTTAAATTTTTTTTACCTTGTTACCAGGCATTTGGGCAGAGAGGGTCAAACCAGAAGATGCTCCAAAAGAACTTTTGATTCAGAAACTGAGAAGCTGCATTGAAGACAAGCGTGATCAGGCTAGTATTCTCCATTTCTTTTAGAGCTTTGGCAACATGATGCTCTGCTACTATGATATAGATTCTGAAGCAGGGCTGGATCCTGCTTCACCTGGAGGAGAGTGTGTATGAAGATGATGTGTGCCTCAGTGCAAGCATGCTCCTGGATGTAGCCTAAAGCTTAGCTCGAGCGATTCAAAATGGTTTCTGGTCTTTGTGTGCATGACAGGAACTTGTCCCAGCTGTAGTCCAAGGTTCAGAGGGGAGCAATCAGAGGGTAAAAAAGAGTATGTGTTAAAAAACACGTTCTGTCTGCTTGGTTAATATTTTGAATATTTTGAGTTAATATTGATGTAAGAATTATACATTTCTTAAGGGGGGGGAACTACAAATAGATTTAAAGATTTTATAAAACTAAGAGGAAAAACTTGAAAACTATAGCTTTGAAACAATCCTTCATTAAGTTTGTACTATTTTCTGATAAACATTTGAGCATGTAAGATTGATATGAAAGGAGTTAAGACTAACATCATTGTTATTTTGACTTTGAAATTAATCCAATTGTCCTTACCTCTTGAAATATTTTGACAGTTTGGTTGATGGGCTAGGTTGGATATATACTGGGAATGATTTTTAGAGGAAATTGCTAAATATATCTAAAAAAAATTTTACAGTTAATATTACTGCATAGCTTTCTGTTGTATTTGGAAATATGGTGGGTTTTTGTTTGTTTGTTTTGAAAATGAAACTAATGGTAGTTATACAAATATCTTTGTGGAATAACTTCTCAGGGGGAAATAATGACAGAACAAAATAAGGTATTGTAAGGAGAGAGACTATACAACAGATTTCCTCAATCAGTGGTGAAAGATTCTGGTTTTTGGTGTACCTTCAGTTTTTAAGCAACTAAAATGTGATAAATATACCATATATTAGAGTTCATGTAAAAGTAATCCTTTTGTCCTTCTTGATAAAGGATTGTAGTTTTGGCTTTGGTTTTAAAGAAAGAATGAGGAGAAAAAAATGGGATAGGGTTACAGTGACTTTCCATATTTGAGATCAAAATGCAGTGTCAAATGTCAATCTGAATAGCAAAAGAGAAGTGTTTTCTAGATTAGTGTTTTTGCTCTATACAGGCTAGTAATATGCATTGTATTTTAATGACTAATCTTGAATTGTGAAGGCAGAGGATAACTGTCTTTTGAAGACCTACTTAAGTAGATGTAAAATAGATGCATGTAAAATAAAATATGCAACCCAATAATCACTCAGTTGGATGAAATTCTGCATTATTTTTTGTGAAATTTTGTCGCTATAATTTCTAAGGTGACACTGGAAGACATAAAAAAGTACATTTTCCATATTTTGATATCTTCAGACCAATATGGTGTAAATTGAGGCATGCAAAGGAACTGTTCCTATTTAAAAAAGGAAGAGGTCTTAAAAGAGGTCTTAAAAAAGAAGAACCTCAGTAAAGCATGGTCATAAACTGCCAGATCTGTCTGCAGTGAAGAATTTGTTCTCCAATCAGGGATTTTCCTGGCAGTACTCTTCAGGCAGTAATAAATAATACAAGCCAAAATGTTCACCTGAATATATAATTTCTAGTTTATTTAGTGAATTAGTTTTAGATTTTGAGGAATTTTTGTGTGTGTGTTTGGTTTTGTTTGGTTTTTTTGCTTTCACCATAACTTTTTAGGAATATAGAGAAGCTTACTTATTGATCTCTGTGGATGCTTTAGCATTTCTTTACTGAGTATAGGCATGTGGATACTTTTTTTGCTTTTCCTGTTTGACTGACAACAAGGATGTTATCTGAATTGAATTCGTATTAAGTGTCACCTAGGAGATATAGAAAAGGAGTTTCCATATACTGTCACTGTTTCAATTTTTCAGGAGATAAGCAAGAACCTTTTTGAGCTGTCAGCTATTAAAGTGAGTTAAGTGGCTATTTTCTATTAAAACCACATACAGTATTTTAAGTAGTTATAAGATTTAGGATTAGCCTTAGGGCAATACTATAGAGATGCAAAATCCCATTCTAACCACCATTATTTTCATTTACTAAGGCACCAGTTTAGAGTACAGAAACATGTATTTGCAAGACTTATTCACTCACTGACAGAAAATTGCTATTTTAATACCATAAAGATGATTTTTTTCCACCTTTTTTTAAACTCTCAGTTAGTATGTAACGCATATTCCTCACATCTGTTTTGAGATACTTTTCAATTTAAAGGTGAGGTTATATTTTAAAACAATTTAAACTTACCATGAATTTACCTCAGTACACCTATCTTTGAAAACAAGGTGCATACATATGATGGTTTGATCTGGGATGAGCACATTTTGCTGATGTATTTCAGTGACTTTTTCTGCACATAAAGCAACACAAAACACATTGAGAAATTTTGCATATGCTTGGTACTTTCCCAGAACCTTCTTATCATCACGTAATTCTCTTGAACTTTAGTTCACACACCAAATAAATTTTGTACAATAAGGTAATGATTGCTCTTAGCCATATTTATTGCACTGTGTAAGCTTACTTCTGTGTTGTTATTATAAATTACAGCTTAGAACATGAATGACATGTATTACATCATATAGTACAATAATATAACATGGACAGACTAGAAATAAAATGCTAATTTCAGTAATTTTTTTCTTCTTTTAATTTTCCCCTGTTAGAGATATTTGACTAAGTACAAAATAGGGTTGCAATATATGCTTCAGAGGCACAAATATTTCCATAACTGATATGGTACTAAACTTTTACTTCTCTTTCTGTAAGCTGTGAATCTCAAAATTTTCCTCACCTTTACCACCTAATTTCCTTCTGTGTCTTATGCTGTCTTTCTGCAATATTATTCATTACATTATACTGATGGTTCTGTGAAAACTGATTTTGCAATTATGATGCCTGACTGACACACATTAAGAGCACAGATTTTGTCAATTAGAATTGCTTGAATTACTGACAAAATATTACTTTCTACTGACGGATGAAGTGAAAGACACTGGAATTCAATACCAGTATTTGTAAGGAAGAAGCTTTACTGGTGACATTTAGACCTTTGAAACTGCCTCTTCATGGCAGAGTGAAATTATTATTCAAGCTGTGAGTGGGAAATAAATGTGGAATGGCAACAATTTCTTGCTGTTACATTTCTTATATCTGTACTTAGGGAGATAATATGCACACAGGATACATGGACTAATGCCATAGTGAACATTTGGGATTGCGAAGTCCATATCCTGAACCAGCTGTGTTGGGTTGACCTTGGCTTGTTGTCAGATATCCACTCAGCCTCTCTCTCATTCCCCCTCCTCAACAGCATGGAGGAAGAAAATAAGATAAAAAACCTTGTGGGTTGAGATTAAGATGGGAAGATACCTTATCATCAAGGGCAAAACAGTCTTGATTTGGGGAAAATTTTCCTCTTCTCCAGGATGGGGTCCTTCCTGGGGTACCCAGTTCTTCACTAACTGTTCCTGTGTGGATCTTTCCCACAGGATTTAGTCCTTCAGGATAGATCCCTGGGGTGTCACCATGGGCTGGAGGGGAATCTCTGCTCCTGAACCACCTCCTCCTGCTTCTTCACTGACCTTGGTGTCTGCAGAGTTGTTTCTCCCACATTTTTCCCCACTCCTCTCTCCCACACCTCCTGTGTGTTTTTTAAAATACGGTTTCTCAGAGGTGCCCCCAGCTCACCTGTATGCAGTGCATTCCACCCCCCATGTCTTAGAAACACACATTTATGAATCATCAAGAATATTTACATTACATACTTTTCATTAATTTTGCTTGCAGCAACGACAAAAATTCCTCACACCAAAACCAAAGTAACATCATCACAACACCAACAAACATAGACAGTACAGATACATTCCCAGCCTCCTGGATTTGGGTGGTGTGGAGCTGGAGGGAGAGCCCTGCTGGTGTGTGAGCACTGCTCTGCAACAGGCAAAATGCTGGTGTGGCACCAGCCCTTCTGCAGCTGAAGATGCAAAGCATAGCACTGTACAAGCTGCTGTGAAGAATCATAACTCCAACCCAGGCAGACTCTCTGCAATATCATTCTTTTATCACCAGAGAGATAAATTTGTGAATTCATAGTGCACCTTGCTTGCTGGTCTCTGATTTAAGCTAGGAACTAAATAAGAAATACAATAGGAAAGGCTATGAAAAGAGTAATAAATGGGGCCATGTAAACGCACTGACAGGAACAGCCATTCCATCTGTACTCTTTGATGTACTTTATGAAGCTGGTAACTAAGTCAAATTTTATTTTCCCTGTAGTATTCTTGCTGCCTTGTTAGTGTGTTAATGACTTCTGTCTGAGCATAATGGCAAGCTCTTTGGGAGCTGTGAATTTAAAGTATAGGCGTGTTATAATATTTTAATGGCATCATATCAACAAATATCAAGCATTTGTCTACCAAAAGCAAGGTGCTGATAGCTATAAACTAGTCTCCAGCTGGTGTTCAGAGAGTCTTATTTGCTTCATAGCCCAAGTGAGAGACAGTTGATATGAATGATGTTTAGGTTTTATTCAGTGTTTGTACCTCAATCTTATTTCCCCACTTTGTGATCATATGCCAGACAGAATGCAGCAGAGCTCCTGAAGGCAGAGTTTGGTGATGCTTCAAAGAGTATTTTGACTGGTTCTTGTTGAGAGCTGTTCAGTGTCTATGGAAAATTAGCAATATTTTTGAGGTATTCATCAGAGAAATAAAAACATGATAGATGATTTTTATTTAAAACAGTGTTTCTAGTACAAACAAACCTGAAATAATATTTTATCTTGAAATTATTTTAACTGGGCTCTTTGTTTTCTGCAGCCTTCACCACCCCTTCATTCGAGAACTGGAAATCACCTCTCTTGGCCAGTTTCGGATATTTCCTTCAGAATTCAATTTCTGTGAGTTTTGTATTCTCTTGAAGTCTTCGGAGTCTCAAGGTTAAAGGATGTAAAAAAGATTGCAGGTAGAATGAGCTACATAATAGAAGATTTTATTTTTTTTAACTGCATAATTTAGGAAATCAGTGAAATCAAGTATGTGGCCAAACAGAAAGGATTGTTAGCACAGGTAGGTAAGATAGATCATGCTGAGGTTAAAGCCAATAGAAATTACTAGACATTTCCAATTTTTTATTACTAGAATCTCATTTGATTGGTAGCATAGTCATGTAAAATAAAAAAAATATGTCTCTTATTTGAATAGAGAATCATAAATAGTAGTGGTTCTGTACAGAAAGGTAGTAAAATATGGCTTCTGTACACTGTAAGAAACCCTTAGAGACCTCAGACAATCATAAGTATTTATTGCATAAACACTCTGGCAGAGCAAATAGTCAGGAGACTTTATAGCAACACAGGTTTCAAAGACTGCAGGTCACCTTCATTAAAAGAGTTTCTTGGAGCGGCTGTGTGGATTCCCTTCCTGAGAGCTTTCCGCTTCGGAAGGCACGAGACCTTGCACTTGGTGTCCCTTTGTTCGTGAAGACTTCAGCTTTCTCCACAGTACTGGCATTTCTCCATATGATTTAGGGAGATGGTAAATGCTGGGTGGGTCAGGTCTTCCATCCTTTATTATATCGTGTTAATACTTCTAATTGATCCAAGATTCGTGTTTCTTATCTAGATGAAAAAAAATCATCTTACAAATCAGATGAAAAACCAAGTACAAAAATCACACTTTACTGATGCCAGATGTGAGAAAAAAGTATGTAAAACTAAATTTCTTTGCTATTCACATCATTGATAATCATGAGAGTATCTCTTCCCTCCAGTAGCTGGAACAGACCAATGGGATTGGGATTCAAAATGTTTTCTTCGACTTTTTAGTTTTTCTTTTTTCATATTAATTGTACTTGTAGTTCTTTGTACTGGCTGAAAAACAAAAGTTGCAAGCCAGGTAAGCCTGCAGCTGTTACCATATTAGTTTTTAGACACTGGTGAAATGTGACATGAAGATGGAAAATTCAAATCCTGATTATTTCTTGTGTGAGAGAAATGTCAATATGCAGTAATTTTTTTGATATTTATTACTGAGAAAACATAGCATATTTGATTTAGACTTTTAAGATCTATTGGAAAAGGATTTTAACGTGTTGAGGTTAGGTATAGTTTCCTGTTTGTATCACCAAGAGCAATGCAGGACATTGGATAATAGTCTAAATTATCTCCTTTGAGAAGTAGAAGACAAAGAGTTTTGAAGAAGTAAGAATGTGGTGAGAGGAATAAAATTTACTAGTGGACAGGCCCCAAACTGTCCTCTGAGAGCAATCTTTTCCTTTTGGCATGGCTCTGAAAGCGCCTTTGTGGACTTATTTTGTACACAACCGCAATAGATTGGTGCATTAATAGACAAGAGGATTTAAAGGCTTAGGAGACATGAAAACATTCCCACTAATACTGATATCTGGTGAGGGTATAAGGTTGGGGAAGAGCAGTAAAGAGGTTAAGGATGATGAGCTAGGAGAGGAAAAATTGATCTTCAGAGAAATGGGAAAAAAACCTTGTGTTGGTGTGAAAATGATTTATAAAGCATTAGTATTTGAAGCCTCATGCTACAGGAAATGAACATATTAAAGATTTCAGCTTTAAGTACCTTTCTAAGAGTAAACTCCCCAAAATTTAAGTATCAAGAAACAAAAAATAAAACGATGCCATTTATCTAGGGTATCATAGGAAATAAAATGCATGCATTTGAAACTTTTGGCTGAAAGTCATTTGATATTATTCCTATTCCTTTGAGAAATTTTAAAGATCCTGTCCAAACAGTGTTGCTAGTCAAGGTCTATATGAGACTTAAGAGACATCCATCCTTTTCCAGAATTGCTGAGTTTGTACAGATCAAATGAAGACATTTTAAATTCTGCAGCTTTTATTTCTCTAGACACACGCAGCTAAGCTTTTTACTTTGGAGGATTTTGAAGCTTGAGTGAAACCTGGCTTTTTTTATTTTAAATACACTGTACACTTGTATATTAAGTCAGCTATAACAGGAATCATGGTTATTGCGATTGAACTTATACTGGTCAGTAAATGTGGTTTGCCTAAATGTTATAATTTGATCTCTATCACATTTGTTTTTAAGAATCACTAATCTCTAATGATATTTTGTCTGAAAGTGTAGCACCTCTTGAGCTTTTGAATTGCAGGCAGTTTCTTAGAAGCCATCATTAAAGCCGTGTAAAAAAAAATGTTGGTATTTGATCCTGACAAAGGAGAAAATAAGATAAATGCTCAATTTGAAATTATTAATGAAAAATAAATAGATAAATATTTGTTACCTTGATTGATGTTAAGATAAAGAGGGACTTCTTTATCAATTCAGGTCAAGAAGGCATAAATGTATGTGACTTGATCAAACTAGGATGATTTAAAATTCCTTTTGTGCATATAAACCTGTTGGTTCTACTCTCTCTTGATACTAAGGCTGCTGATTTGAATCCTCAGTCCTTCAGGAAAGGGGCTTGTGGAAGAACAGATGAGACAGCCATTCCTTTAATGCTTTAATTAACCCAATCTGTGGGTTCACCATGGTTTACCCCAGTTCTGTTTGAATTACCCACTATTACTGTGGTTGTGACTTCTGTAGTGGGAAGAACATGTTTTGCTTAGAGGCTGTAAAGCCCTCTTCAGTGAGCTTTTCTAGGCACTGTGTTTCTTTCCAGGGCATCCTCTGCCTGGGACAGGTCCTTGTCTAATTAAGAGAGGTCCTGTTTTCTTCCATGGTAACGTGTTCAGCCCAAATTTGGGCCTCTGTGTTCCATTCTCTGTTCTCACAGTTTGATTGTACATTAGACCAGAGCAGCAAAGAAAGCAAAGATTTAATATAAATCTCATATATACCACTGTTTTAAAGAGAAATCTGATGACCACTGATGCAGCCGAGGAAAAAGCCAGTCATAGATCTAACTTGAGTTAGACAACAATGACAAGTTGTGCTGGGATAAACCCTGGAGTTCAAGCATTAGTCCTACATTTAGCTTAGAAACATATTCAAGAACAGTTTAAAACTTATTAGTAGTGATACTGACAATAGTTTTGCCTTAATTGTAAGGGAAGTAATCTTTCAGACTTTAAAGGTAATTCACTTGATTAAAGTAAACTGCTTATCTTTTCTCTTCCCCTGTGCCCAAAGGAAACCAAATAAGCAATTAAATAAAGTATAATAAGAAATAATTCTTCTTGATTCTGCTTCTTTCCATTGACTTTGCTAAAAATTCCCCAAACTGTAATTCAGTTTGTGCCCATTGCCTGTGGTTCCTGTCACTGGGCTCCACTGAGTAGAGCCTGGCTCCATCCTCTTTGCAACCTCCTTTTAGCTATCTATACACACTAATACATACCCCTCCTGATCCTTCTTTTCTCTAGGCTAAATTATCCCAGCTCTGTCAGCCTTCCCTCATAAGCGAGGTGCTCCAGTCCTTTAATCAACTTTGTGTGCCTGGACTCTTTCCAGTATATCTGTCTCTTGTACTAGGGAGCCCAGAACTGGACACAGTACTTCAAGCATGGCCTCGACAGCGCTGAGCAGAGGGGAAGGATCACCTCCCTCAGCCTGCTAGGAACACTGCTCTTAATTCCACCCGGCATAACACTGGCCTTCTTTGCTGTAAAGACACATGATGGCCAGCTTAGTGTCCACTAGAACGCCCAGGTCCTTTTCTGCCAAGCTGCTTTCCAGCTGGGTGGCCCCAGCATTTACTGGTGCCTGGGGCTGTTCCTCTGTGTATGCAGGACTTGGCATTTGCCCTTGCTGAATTTCGTAAAGTTCCCATCAGCCTGTTTCTCCAGCCTGTTCGAGCCCTCTGGATGGCAGCATGACCATCATGGTGTATCATCCACTCCTCCCAGTTTTGTAATATGAGCAAAATTGCTACCCAGTTGCCTACATAATTAATGAAGGTGTTCCAAGGGACTGGACCCACTATTGACCCCTGGGGTACACAGGTACACTGGTAGTTACTGACCTGTCACAATAGTTCATGCCTCTGATCATCACCTCTGGGCCTGGCTGTTTAGCCAGCTTTCGATCCACCTGCCTGTGTTCTTGTCCAGTCCATACTCCAACAGTTTGTCTATGAGCATCTTATGGGAGAACTTTCTGAAGTCCAGATGTCTGCTGCTCTCTCGTCATCTACAAACCCACTCATTTCATTATGGAAGTTAATCCAATTGGTAAAGCGTGATTTCCCCTTGGAGAAGCCCTGCTGACTAATCCTGATGACCTTTTTGTCCTTCATATATCTAGAAATATTTTCCAGGATTAGCAGCTCCATCACCTTTCCACGGACTTAGGTAAGGCTGACCGGCCTGTAGTTCCCTTTATTGTCCTTCTTGCCCTCCTTAACAATAGGACGACAACTGGCTTTCCTCTAATCTTTAGATATTTCTTCCAGACAACATAATCAATAAGATTATTGAAAATGGCCTTTGCAGTGACATCTGCCAACTCCTTCAGCACACATGGATGCATCCCATTAGGGCCCATGGACTTACGTATGTATACTGGAAAAGAACTTTGAAAAGAACTGCTAAACCTCAGTTCTCACTGTCCCTCTCTTAGCAGCCTCTGTAGCCAGCCAGGGACACAATGCTGTTACTTACTACCCCTTTCCAAGGTCATCTGCTTCCACCTCCTTGCAGTGAGCAGGGAGGGACATTTTTGACTAGATCAGGTTGCTCAGAGCCCTCTCCAACCTGACCTTGAATGTTTCTAGTGGTGGGGCATTTACCACCTCTCTGGGCAACCTGCTTCAGTTTTCACCACCCTCATTGTAAAAAAAAACTTCTTTCTTATATATAATCTAAATAGACCCTCCTTCAGTTTAAAACCATTATCCCTTGTCCTCTTGCAACAGGCCATGGTTAAGTTTGTCCCTATAATCTACATCCTTAATAGAAGGTACAAGCTGCAAAAATCAAAGCAACAAATATAATTCTGTGAAAGGGAATATAGATATTACGCTGAAACTTGACTCCAGTAATTACACATAAAATTTTTTGCTGCTTCAGAATCTTCTTATCTGAAACAGAAATTCAGGGAGCACCACGGCAGCAGCCAGACTATCTCTTAAATTTAGAGATGTTTGTTGCAAGAAAAAGTGCTACTGGCAGGAATGCCGCAGTGCGAGATCCATTTAGCATGAAGCAGAACTAAGGGCAGTGAGACAAGAATTTTAACATATCCCCCTGTGTGAAGTCACTTAGGAGAACTAAATGACAGTGTCATGGAACTGCTGTTACATTTGAGCAATAGCTCTGTGTTCAGACTGACCTTACAAAGCCTCTGTACTTCAAACAAACACCTGAACCAAAAATAAATAGTTTTTTGAAAAAAGCAGCAGAAACTAGAAAGGTTATTCACAAGTTATTAACATCATTCCCCCTCCCCCCTAATGTGTTGAAAGCATTTTTGAAAAATACTATACAGAAATTTTGAAAATTAGTTTGTTTCTATGCACTATGGTAGACAATAGATAGGCTTTGAAATTTTTAGTTTATGTATTTTGGTGAGAAAAGGGAAGAAATTTTAACTTATATCAGTGTATTCTCCTTTAGCTTTGCAAGACAATTAAAATCCTATTGTCTTAAGATGATACGACAAAAACTATGTAGTTTTGTCGTCAAAATTCGTGTTACGCAATCTGAGAGGTGTTGTGAGCTAAAAGTACCTCGCTTGGAAGCTGGGCCACTTGGGCACTATTCCTGCTGCCACTGGACTTGTAGCTTTTACAAAATGAATTAGCTTTCACAGCAAGAGCTTGAGTTCATCCTCTTTTAGTCAGTGGTCAAGACACTCTCTTGGGCAGTGAAAAGTATGAGCTTTGAATTCTCCATCCCTCAGGCTGAGCAGTAAATAGGATCTTCGTCTCCCATAACCTGATGTAAGACTATAATTTCCAAACCATTAATTTCTACTTCATTCGGCAAAACAATACCAAAAGGTAGGTTTGGTTTTTGAATAACCTGAACCTTGTGTATGTCTGGGATAAAACAATGAGCCATTTCAAGTTGACTGTACTTTTGACAAATACACCATCCTGTCCCATACTGTTTTATTTTTTTGAGGGGTAGGAGGGAGTGGTTTGGAGTTTTATTTTGACAACTTCTGGTATCAATATCTTCCTGTACTGATGCTAGACAAAAAAAAAAAAAGACCACTTTTCTTCTTAAGGGGCTGGCAGAAGTCCAGATCCATGAGTAATACAGTCAGTGAGTCATGAGCTGAACCATTTCTACGGTTCCTTACTAAATACCTGTATCTCATGTGAATTCATAAGTGAGTAAAAGGCCATTGATTTTATTCTACTCCATTAAAATAAGATGAGGAGTTAAAGACATTTTGCATACTTGGACATTAGTCTTTGTACAATGGCTGATGCAATAAACCAGCATAGGAGCTGTATTTCTAGCAAAGTTTTCTCTGCATGGTACTGAGAGAGGAGAGACCTGTAGGCTATGAAGAGCTCAGCCTCTGGTCACCTGGGTCACTCGCTGCTGCCCATCATGGGCTGTATCTCTGTCTCTCCATTGTTCTTCATAAACAATTTGTGCATCTTCAGAGATTTAGCTAAATGTTCTAAGTGGGTGCTTTCAGACTTTTTTTTTTGTTAAAAAAATAATTACAGCATCTGATTTAAAATGTTCATCTCTTTCTAAAAATACACTCTGATAAGGAAAGATTTTCTGTTTTTCCATATTCATAGAAATCAGATGCAGAGCTCCTGTCATACTGATGAAACTTCAGCTTCAATATTTTTCCTAGCTCAGCTCTGAAAATGTATCTCTATGTCTCTCTCTGCTACTGATCCTTCCTCCTCCCACAAACAGATCCAATTAGAAAAGCTATCATATTGATGTAGTAGGGGCAGACACAGCTTTGCAACGACAACAGAAGTGTAAAAGAGATGTCACTATTTTCAGCCCTTTTAAGAGGGAAAATTTTAAATTGGTGGATGCTATTTGCAGGACTAAAAATGTAGCCCTTTGACAATAATTGGGATCCTTGGGATTCTACAAGAAGATAGTGGGATTGTCTGCTACTTTAGTCATTGCAGGTATGCTGCTGAGTACATCACTGAGAACCAGAAAAAAAGCATTATCATTAGTTCACAGCTCTCAGCAATCACCTTTTATCCGGCTTTTGTTTAATTCTCTCCTCATTTATTTGTCTGTGTGCTGGGTATGCAGCAGTCAAATGACTGTAACAGATACTTGAAAGAAAATGCGGAGCTACGGTAGAAGTTTGACCTTGCTATGCCCTATGATGGAAAATTCTAGTTACATATACAGAATATTTCTGTAATTAGAAAATACAGGATATGGTTTACCAGACAAAAATCACCTATAGTACATTTGAGTATCTCTGCTAGAATCCAATGCTGGCTTCAGCCCTCTCCCTCTCCCTCTCCCTCTCCCTCTCCCTCTCCCTCTCCCTCTCCCTCTCCCTCTCCCTCTCCCTCTCCCTCTCCCTCTCCCTCTCCCTCTCCCTCTCCCTCTCCCTCTCCCTCTCCCTCTCCCTCTCCCTCTCCCTCTCCCTCTTTTTAATCTCTCTCTCTCTCGTTTCATCCTACCCCTTATTCAAAATCCACCACCAGATGTTTATACCAGAAGATAAGGGACTAGCTTATTCCAATTTCCATTCTGTGTGTATCATTTACTAATAAAACTCTGTAACTTTTTGCGGACCCTGTGACTTACGATATTCATTTTCAACTGTGGGCATCTATGAATCCTCAGTGCTCCCTTCCCCTTCGAGGTGGGACACCACAAGAGCTTTGAAAGATTTTTATCTGGTGTTATTACTGGAACCAACACTAAAATGACATGTACAGAAAGAGATTTATGACTGCTTATATATACGCTGCTGTAGAGATTATGGAATTTATTCTGTAAACTGAACTGCTTAATAAAATAGCTACATCTTCACTGCTAAAGAGAGTTTCCTTTGAGAGAGTCAATTGGAAATATTTATCAAAGTATACAATTCTATTGAAGAAAACATGAGGGTGACTTTTCATCTTAGTCTTGCTTTTTAAGATTGGCATATGTCTCCTGTCTGTTCCACCTTCACTAAAAAAAGTCCCCACAACCCCTCAAAACTCGTGATACTCTTTATGTTAAAAAAATTTGGGAAAATTCAGTTAAATGCCTATAAAATTAACTTACAGAAAAATCTCTTACTAATTAGTCAGTCAATATTCAACTGCTGACAAAATTTGAACCAACAATTAATGGTTTCATGTCACTTAAAACCAAGGTGTTTCTCAAGCTTTCTACTTATGAACTGGGTCTAAGATCAAATAGCTTATTTTTCAGGGTTTCACCTTTTTACAGAAAAATCACCTATAAACATCCTGTGCTGGTTTGGGCTGGAGTAGAGTTAATTTTTTCATAGTAGCTACTATGGGACTGTGGGTTGGATTTGTGCTGGAAACCAAGGAGTTTTATCACTTTTGTGTTTTCAGTTCTATTCTCTTATCCTGCTGGAGGGAGGGAGTGAGCGAGCAGCTGTGTGGTGCTTAGGTGACAGCTGGGTTAAACTGTGACACATCCTTAAATAGAACCTGCTTAAGAAATAAAATCTAGTAAAGCTGATAGAGCGTGACTTCTGTCTATAATACACCTTGTCTTGATTGTCTGTGCATGTTTTGTGGGTTTGCAGTGCACATTGTCCATGATGGTTCATAGAAAAACTACTTAGGAATGGAAAGAGGGCTGAATGAAGTGATTTTGTTTTATCACTTCCCTGTATGAAGAAAATTATGGCATACCTCTCTGGTGTGGAGAACAGCTCAATAACAGCAAAAAGGCTGAGAATGTGGTATTTTCTGTGTGATTGGGGCTTGAGGATGAAGGATAACTAGTGTGTTGGTAGAATTCAGAGTGGCCTGAGATGTAGAAATGCTCTCGTTCACATGATGTGGTACTGAGATGTTCTTGCTTTAAAATAGTTTTACACTGCTATTACCTTTGAAATTCCATTTTCTGTATTCTCCAATAATGTTTCCCTTTGTTCAGCTTTGACATTATGACCTTACTGGCAAACTCTTTGCTTGCTAATTTGAAGTAATATATTCTGGAAAAAAGAGATTGATTTCTGGAAGAGGGGTGATGAGGGACAGAAAGGTGGAGATTCAAGGTTTTTGTGTTTAAATGTTAATATTCTTTTTACTTGTATACACTTATATTTGTTTATAGGTAGCTCAGTTACTGAAACAGAAAATATTTAATCTAAATAAATTAATTTGTTATTGAAGTAAAATAGCTCATGTCTATGTGTCTTAGGTTGAGCTATTATTATATTTGAATTGCCCTTCCTTTGACCCAGCTGATACTTCTTAGACACAATAAAGCCAGTTCATTCTACCTATTTAATCTCCTTTTTTTCTCCAGTTCTTTTTGTGGATTTTTTTTGGTCTCAATTTTCTGGCAGGTTTTTTCTTCTTTAGACATTCAGCCCAGTTCAGGGATTAGGTTTCTATTACTATTATTATTGCTAAAATTATGCACATTTTGCCACTCTGTGGTTAGTGCTAATGAGGAGGAGGGTGAAGCAGATGATGATGTTATTCCTCTTCTTCAACAGCATGTGGTTCTCATTTATGCAGCCAACTCCTCCATTGCCCCATATCCTCAGTAGACCATCCAGACATGAGAAGTCTGGTCTTGAAGTTTTCCTGCATTATTCATAGCATCAAGTGGTTGGTTGTTCAGATTGTAATTTACTATAATCAATTTTCTGGGTCCTACATATCAAAAAGATTTTTAATTATTAAATACAAAGTTATATGTGGGCTCATCTCTCAGAGGAATGTTAAACCTCACTAACTTAGTTAAATTCCCTTAGAAGCTATTAGACCTACGAACAGGATTAAGCAGTTCTTCAATTATAAGTATATATTACAAACAGTTTTTTATTGTTTTCTCTTGAGCAGTAACCCCTTCTCTAGCTGTGCTTTTCCAAAAAAGCAAGAAGCTCTCTGCCTTGCCTTTCTCCATTAGGTTTATAAAATGCCAGAGTGCTGCCACTATCAGTCCAAAGCTGTGTGAGGATCCCCATATTTCCTTTGCAGCTCTAACCTCACACTGTGTTACTTGTAGAGTATTTAAGTGTGACTGTCGAACTCTTGAACTCAAGACAGACACTATTTTTTCCCCTTGTGAAAGGAGGTAGCTGGAATATGAATGCAATGCTTACCCTGAGGTTGTTTGCTTTCTTTGCTGTAGCACTGGTCTGGATTTCTGAACTTAGGTTCCAACAACTGAGAGATAACCATTCTTGCTGACCATTCATGACTTATTGCAGTGGAGCTAGTGGAAACACCAGCACTCACAATCAAAAAAATCATCTTTTGACAGCTTGTTGTTCTTCCTTGCTGACTTGCACTTATTCCCATTAATGCCTTCTCATTTCTTCCTTGGTCACTTGCTCTTTACTTTACAGACTACATCTGACATCCACTGCTCCTTCAGTTCCTTTCCAGCTTCTCTTGGGCAACCCCAGCTTCAGCTCTGACAGCTGCATGCAAGACTCTGCTCAGCTCTGCTAAAGCATAACGCACACAGGAGAGGGAGATGTGAAGCTTTCAAGAAAGGCATGATCCTATTTGACTCTTGAGTTCTTCTGGCAGAAAAATGTTTCTGATATTTGATTTAAAATGGGAAAGCATCCTCAAATACAGCACAGCTATCGTATATGTTTTCATAAAAATCTTATGTGACTCTTGACAGGCCTGAGTATCACCAGTCACCTGCTGTAAAGTAACACCACCAAAAACTGCAGTCAGTTTTTCTGCAGCTGGAGAAGCCCAGCTGTGGTAGTTTAAGACAAACAGCTCTTAGTTAAAAGCTACCATCTCTCTGGCAGGAGCAGCTGAAGTAACATGTACTCATTTTTCAACTGCTGCAATTTAGAGCCAGCAGTGTTTGTGGGGCTGTGCTGGCCTCTTATCAGTGCTCTACATGCTGGAGGCAACTGAGGCACTGGTGTGATCCCTTCTGCAACTTCTACAAGGGACTGCTGGTAATTTGCAGAGAAGGAGCCATGCGTTTAAAACAGCTGCTGCAGCTGGAGCCTCCAGAACTTCAAGCGTGCAGTTTATAATTGGGATTTATGAAAGTGGGAGTCAGAGGTCAGTATTCATTCAAACCACTAATGTCATTCTTATCTTGTGATTTTAGGATTATTACAGATCAGTGCATGTGACATACTGAATAAAGTGTAAGTATTTTCAATTCAAATTTCACCTTTCCATGATGAATTATTGGACGCCTTGGCTATTTTAATATTTTTTTGTTTAAGCTTCTGGATTTATCACCATAGTCTTTAAATGAGTTGTCTTTTCAGGCACATAAAAATGCATATGCATGTATATGCAGATAAAAATGTATAAATACATAGAGCTTTATCTGTACATAAAGGCAGATGAAAATACTTGGTTAAAACATGAGTAACATTGTAACTTGATTGCAGAAGTAGAGCAACAGGCTTGTTGGAATACTTGTAATTCCTTTTGCCCAGTGCAGATTATGTAAAATTGCATTTCAGGGACTGGTGGCAGAGTGATTAGCAGCAAAGTACAGTGTAGTGAGAGGTCATAGAGGTTGAGTTCCCTCCCAGAAATCACTCAGTCTTGAAGGAAGTCTAAATGAGTTGAGCGCTAATGCTTCAAAATCTCTCGGCTGGCCACCTGGCTGGGAAAGAGTAAGAACTGGTACTTGTCTGAGTTTGGCTTAAAAATAGGATTGAGAGCCCAGTGTGATGCCCTTAAAAGAAGGAGAAAATAAATGTTGAATCAGGGGCACAGCAGAATTAAGTTTATTTGCCTAAAATTCCACTTCGTTTAAAATAAATTTTGGTTATGGAAGAAGTAAGATAGTAGTGGGTATTGATTAAAACAACAACAAGAAGCCACCAAACACCCTAATATCTTTAAAGCAAAGGAATCAAAGGGAAAGAAATGCTCTCAGCAGACAGCAGGGTCATGCAGTCCGCAGCATGTAGCAATGGTTGGTTGTGGCACCTACTTTGGCTTGGCTCCCAGTGCAATCCCTCATGGTTTGGCTATATCAGAAGCATAGCACCAGAGCAAATCCCTTGAAGTGCTTCTAGTGAGGTCATTCAAAGAGCAGTGAGCTTAGATACAGAAACATGTGCTAGAGGAAAACAACCTCAAGAGTCATACAACAGGGTTTTTGAGATATACCTATGAGATTTAGGGAGACAAATCTCATGGATCTTTAATCTCTCATTTGCAGTCGTCTTAGCAGCCTCAGTAAACATCTCATTCCCTTGCTAGAGAAGAGTTCCTAAGGCAGACCAAAATAAAAATGCTCCTGAAAGCACACTTTCAGAGAGACACACTATGCACTACCTCCTTGAACCTACTCAGCTAGTTTATTAGAAAAAAAAGAAAAATACAAAATTAAAACGAATGTAGCAATATTTCACAAGGGGTGGATCAGAGAGGATGACTGTGTGTGTAGTTGAACCCAAGTAATGCCTTGCTGCCTTCAGAAGGAAGAGTCTTGCTTGTGTTTCTTCTCTCCCAGTTTTGGGGTCCTACCCTTACATTAGATCTGACCTCAGAGGTTCCTTTTGGGACTTGGTCTGACTCGTTAAGATGGTAAAAAACACTTCTGGGTTATATCAAATTAGCTTGGAGGAAGGAGGGGAGAGAGATTTATGGGCTGGACCTGATGACCTCCAAAGGTTCCTTCCAACTTTTCTGATTCTGGCAGAAAAGAATTTGATGCAGGAGGGGTGTTTGTTTGTAAGAATGTGAGGCAAAAATTATGGAAGGGAGGGGGTAGAGAAGGACTTTTCCATTCAGCAGCAGTAAACTGATATTTGGGCTTCTCCTGTTTCTTGAAATGGTACTTAATGAAAATGTGTGTCCTCATACTTACTTGTTTTTCCATTTTCTTGTCCTGGTTTGTATAACTGTCAGCTGAGACTGGAGGCTCTTCACAGCACAGATCTTGTTACTCTGTCTCTAAACTACCATGGTAGCATGATATGCTGCGTTTTGGTGGGGTATTTCTGGTTTGTTGTTTGGTTGGTTTTTTTGTAGGGTGTTATTCAAACTTGCCTTTTTTGGCCTGCAG
This sequence comes from Lycocorax pyrrhopterus obiensis, assembly GCA_014706295.1. Classification (NCBI taxonomy): domain Eukaryota; kingdom Metazoa; phylum Chordata; class Aves; order Passeriformes; family Paradisaeidae; genus Lycocorax; species Lycocorax pyrrhopterus. The sequence continues at coordinate 95,080,868 of JACSVZ010000002.1, read as the reverse complement.
ATGCCCTTTGAAAGAGTCGATATTTTGATACGATATTTTTTTAATCCTTATTTATAACTATGAAATATTTCCTCACAGCTTCTGCATCTTAGCATACAAAGAGAATAATTTGGTCTCTGAGCCTTTTCCAGTTTGCAGTGGTTGGCACAGAGCTGACCTCTATACATTTGCCATGTTGTCTCGGGTATTTCAATTGAATAAGATTGAATTTCAAAGGGACTATGTTCACTTCCTTTTCCTCTCCCACCTTCAAAATTGTGCTGCTAGTGTTTTACCTTAAATGCCTTCAGATTGGCAAAGTGACCTGCCTCACTTTCATCTAGTCACTTGAACCAAATGCCCTTTGCTAGAATTGACACTTGTATGGTACCTGAGGAGAAGGCACACTGCATAATATATAGCACACCCTGATGATCTGTTATCCCTCGCATGCCCTAGAAACTTTGCTGATTTTCTCTGATGTCTTTATTGCAGTGAGCAGTGAGGTTCTTTGTTTTCTGCATTTTCCTGCTCCATAGTGAGATATTTTAGGTACAGGATTAATAACTACACTAAAAGCCTACCTGTCCAGTATCTGCCCAGCACTACTTTAAGGAATGAAAACCATTATAGTACAAATCAAGGTACATTTCTCTTGCCAACCCTCCCCAGTTCTCCTCCTAGCCCCCCCTTTTTAAGAGGTTAGAGAGGAGGTAATTCAGAAAGAAGTAATGGGTTGGACCAGATGACCTTCATCCTCTCCTTACATCCTTAAGGAATCAGGACTGGGATATGAAGGGGAACATCAGCTGAGATTGGCATCTGTACTAGTTTGAAAGCAAACCAGTGGGAGAACCCAAGTCAGAATTACAATTTAATAGGAAAATTAAGATAAAGGCAATAATACACTGGCTTGAACTGACAGAGTCAGGACACAACCTGACACCCTGTCGGGCAGGGTGGTGGCTGCAGTCCTATTGGAGTGATAGATGTGATTCTGTCGAAGTGGTGATCCTGTAGTAAAGTCTGGTCCTTTTCTGGATGTCCAGTGCTGATTATGGAGCTCTTTTCCTCCGGGAATCCAGTGGGGAGTGCCGCTCATGGTGTTCCAAGCCTCAGATTATATCTAGCAGCGCTTGGTTCCTCCCCCTGGGCGGAGCATCTCACAATGGGATGATGTAATTTTATGAGTCATACAGTGAGGCTGGATGGCCCATTAGCAGAGATAGCCCCCAGAGGGAGTTATCAGGGATGTGTCATGGAAGAGATAAAGATAAACCTGTTTTTAACAGCTTATGAAGAGATGGTAATAGAATACATACTTCTGGTTACATCTTACATTGTAACCTAAGACAGCATCCTATCTATGATCACAGGGCTATGCCTTACACTTTGGGTATATCCTTTTCCTACAAACGTACATTTCTATATTCATAGAGGTAAGAGTGAAGCAACAGTAGTCCACCAGCTCTTCCCTGGAGATATTAGTGGTGATGTGCTGCTGTATCCCATCCTCTTGCCGTTCTTTACGGCCCTCCTTTGGTGCTAGTATGCTAAAATCAGAGAAAAGTTGATTTTAACTGCTGCTTGCTGCAGAAACAAAGAATAAAAGAAAAGTCCCCTGGAGTATGAATGAGTACAAGTTAGGTAACTGGTGACCTGAGACAGCATGCACAGCACGAAATGCTCTTTTCGAGTATGCATACAACTGTTCTTACCTTACCTTTTATAGCAGTGATGTCTACAAACGCTTGTGAAAACATTAAGAGCTGACTAGAAAAAAAGCAAAGGAAATTCTCTTTTCTCCTCCCTTCTCAGTCATCTACAGGACTGTGTGAGTAGTGCTGAAACCCATACGATAATAACCAAATGGGACAAAATACAGTAACTGCTGAAAACACACTTTTTAAATGGAATAAAAAGCATCTATTTGTAGTTACTTGCATACCATCACTTAGCACTGTTGTGCATTTCATTAATGTGGCTTTTTACACAATTGTTCCACACAAAGCCACGATCACATCACAAACTCAGGAGCTGAACTGTGTATCAAGGCAGCAAAGAGTGATATGGAGCAGATGGACTCTCAGATGTTCCCTGAGCCATAAGTCGTGCCTGAGTATGTTTGTACCAAAGAGCTCAATAAAGATAGGTGATGGGTGTAAGATGCAGACAGTCAGGGTTACATGAGAGGAAGGTGAAATGTCTGTTGGAGAAGAGAGAGGCAGAGAAAGCACTCTCCATAGGGGTGCTCCCAAAACATCCTTGTTAAATATTTATACTGCCTAAAGGTGAATCTATAAAACAGTGGAGAAGTGACTGCTGTATGCCTAGCTTTGCAGCCAACAGCTCTTTTTTGGTTAAAGCAGCTGATGATTGCAGTGGGAGCAGTGTGGGCTTCTAAATATAAGCCTGTGGAAATGTTTGGATATATGAGGGGAGAGTCAGGAGGAAGCCCATGAGATTGAATCCTCGCTCAAGTTTTTGTCCGAACAAACCAGTTCAAAATGAGCCTGGTTACACCCCCAGGCAGCAGTCAGGCCTTCCAGTAGCTGCAAAGGCTGGTTGCATAAGCACGAGTGGCTAGAGAAACTGTTCACGGGAGTACAGTCCCTACTTAAGGGGGAAATTTTGATTCAAATGTACAAATAAAGTTTAAACAAAAAAAGATTAATAAAGGAGGATTATTAAAGGGAAAAAAAACCTCATCTACAAACTGGAACAAAAGGCCACCAACATGTACAAGAGCTGCAATAGCTCTTATACGTGCTCATTTGTTGCTATAAGAATGGCTATATATCAGAACACGCTAGTAGCAGACAGGTAATTGTCTCCTGCCATATGCTGATGCATATCCAATAAGTAAAACGTGGAGATTTTGCAGTTGTTTGTTTTTAAATTAGTTTGTTCTGTTCCAGTCAGTCAATGAATAATGTGTGCTGTTTGAGGGAAGATGTACTGAATATGATGGAATAAAGGTAAACCACAAATTATTTTTATAAAAGCGACAGCTCAGATTCCTAGTGTAAATTCCACTTCTGTCCCTAGGGCTGGGAATATTTTGGGTAGGCATGCCCCAACATCTCCTCTACCTACCCATAGGAACCCCAAGGTCAGAGCCACAAGGGGAATGGACTATATGGCTCCTAACTAGTTCCAGCAGATTCCATACTTCCAGAATATTAGGCAGAGTCAATTATGTTATGGTATCTTGCAAATTTGTTCGTGAATATTTAAATGAGGAGTAACTTATGCCACTAACAAGTGTATTTCTGTAATGAAAAATAACAACTGAAAGGATTTTTTAATCTGGCATAAGTGCTAATTTGATTTTACACCTAATTTTTAGGTATAATGCTAATTTGGTCTAAGAAAAGCTCGCTGGTAACAGGATAGAGGTGTTTTGAGCAGCTCAGAGCGCTTCCTTGAAATCCTTGTAAAAACAGCTTCAGGAAGCATGCAGCCTTCTTAGAAATTACATCAGAGCTCTGATGAATTAACATTGTCTTTTGCTGTGACAGAAAGACTTGTAAATGGTATTCAGAAGAATGATAAGGGTAATAGAAGTAGGTCAGCTTGGCAAATAAATAGCCTGACTTACCCACAGGCCTTGATTTGCTGGCACTTTGAGATTCTGGGCCAGCTATGTACCAAATCTGCTCATCCCATATCATATTTAATCCATACCTTTTTTTGTGGTTTGTCAAAGATTTATTTGATATACTGTGCGCATAAAAACTAATATTCCAGTGCTGAATTTTTTTAGTGGCTAGTTTAACTTGATTCACTGTGACATTCCCATGTGTAATGACATCTTAGCTACCAGTTTCACATCATTAATTATGATATTGCTCTGTACTGTGACAAGAGGCCTAAATTAAAACTTGTTTTAAAATATATAAACTGACATTTTTGCAGGGTCATTTATTTCATGAAGTAATAGATATTGCAGGCATGAAGGAAATATCAGTCCAAATTCTGTGTTCTCCTAACAATCTTTATGGAGCAATAGCTGTTGGATAAACAGAAACAAAATTGATGTGAAGACCTTTTTTTTTTTTCCTGTTCACCCCAAGGCAACGTTTCAAAAGCATCAAGAGTTGTGAAAAGATTTCATATCTTTCATTGAAGAATTCTACTGAATGTGACCTTATTTTATCCATTTAAGCATATGGCTATAAAGGGTGTTCCAAAAGTCTTTCAGCAGGAATTTAAGCAGACACAGGCTTAGGAATTTAATCTAAATTGTTTAGGATTAACTAAAAAAATAATCATGATCATTTTATCCAGTGAATAATGGATTTCCTTAATCTGATTTGAAAACTGAATGCAACAGCAGTACTTGCTGTGTTTTGGCATAAAGAGAAAATGGGCTGTACGAAAAAGTGCTCTGATTGTGTTATTTTTACCTTTTCTGTGTTGGTTTCACAGTTTACCATATTATTTTGGGCACACAGTTGTTTGAGAGAAATGACAATTTCTTACTTCCTTTGCATTTCAGCACTGAACGTATCTAACAGCTCTTCACTCCTTTTCTGCAGTGAGACATGCATTTGGTTTGTTAGCAGATGGTCTTTTTTTTTTCTACAGTGCTAATCAAACTTTGATACATTTGGATTTGCACAAGGGAAAAGCTGACAAGGCTGACTGAGCGCATCTGCTTGGCTGTTTCTTACAGTTCCTGAGATATGACTCAATATTCACTTAAGACTGAAATGCTGGAATTGGAGAGTCAATGTGGTGGCAAAAGCTTCACTTTCTGTAATCACCTAGGGCAGAGCGGCTGCTCACACTTCTCCAAATAACACTCAGGTTGACGGCACCAACTCCTATTAATTGATGAATTGCAACATTACTGTTCAGCAGCATCTGAGTAACATCCTGTTTGTGAAAAACCTGAGTAACCAGGGAATTCCACATGGCTGTTCTGAAGTGGGTTATTTTATAAACAAGGCAGTCTCAAGTCCTGTTCATGCTCTGATATGCATGGAAGTTCTGCATATATAGAGAGCTTTCAGAACTAAGGCTCGGATCAAACTCCTGGTATTGGAATTGATAGAGCAAGAACAGGCAGAGACGGCCTTTCCATGTGAAAAAATACTGGTTTGGGTTTTTTTTGTTGTTGTTTCTTGGTTTTGTTTGTTGCTTTTGTTTGGTTTTGTTTTGTTTTGTTTTTAAACTTCCTGGTGCCTTTGTCAGTAACATATATGATACCTGAGCTGCAACCAGCAGCTCTATTTTTTTGCTTGTTAGACTCCTCTCTGCGTCCTAATATTGTGCTTTTTGGTTACTTGTACTGTGAAAAGCCAGACTTTTATCTTTTCACATTTTTTCCTTTCTACCCTTTGTATCAACATGTGAGAAACAATGAATTCCAAGTATCTATAGTGAGTGTACGGAAAATTTTTATGCAGCTCTAGCTTTTCACTTGTGGAAATAGAATTTCAGAGTAATCTGTGGTAAAATGACATGAATGATCTCTTTGGTGGCCATGTTCTTTCATTGCACTACTTGACAGAAACGCACATCCTACCACAGAGGAAGGTTAAAACTGTGATAGGGAAGCTCAGTTCAGTGTAGCATTGAAAAACAGTTTGAGAACACAGTGATGAAAACTGTTCCCTTAGTCCCTGCAGGGCATCCATCATTTGGGGCTTCCTTAGCATATCTTTTGTGACTGTTCCAGAAAAGAGGCTTGTAGCAGGACATATGTTAATAAATACCACCTATTCTTTTGTTAACTGAAGACTCTCATATGATTTCCAAGAGTGTTTCTGGCTCATTTTAATCTCTAGATTCTGCCCTACAAGTGAGTAGCTCTGCTTAAAAAGTTGTTTATGACCAGGAAATGTTTTAATTCTCTAATGATTAGAGAGAACATACAAAGAGTCTGAAAAGAAGATGTAAAAAATGAAAAGAGTGAAGGAGATTAGAAGAAAAGGCAGCATCTGAGTGTGCAGTGGATATAAAGGGTCTCCTACTTCCAGTGAAAGGAACTCCAAGTGATTAATTTGCTTCATAATGGGCCCATAAATATTTCAGTGTGTTCAAACTGATGTCTCTAAATCAGCAATTTAAAAATTAGTTTATATGGGCAACACCAGATAATTAAGTTTTTATTTTTCAGTCAGGGAATTTAACTGGATAATGCTGGAGTGTACTGTTTGCTGGATTTAAGAAAGTAGAATTTGGCTTGTTTACTTGGTTCCCTTCATTCCTTCTTAATTTATGTTTCCTGTGAATGGATAACTCCAAACAACTATGTGAAAAAGAGGATGTATTTTGCAAGACAGAAAAAATTCAATGAGTATCATCAGAATATTGCAAATCATTCTTGACATGACAATATAAAGAAGGATGGTAACAGCACTGGTTTGATGCTTTTCTGTAAACCACTCATGCAAGTCTTGAAACAGCAGTTTTACCTGAAGTTTCTAGAATATAAGAGAAGGCAAAGACTGATTTTTGAGACAATTTTTGGTTTCCTTGTTTAACTGTATTTTCAGAGAGAGGTGAGAGGAACATTTAGTTACTTTGAGTTGTGGTTAGGTTAGAAAAATAAAAAGACAATATTGGCAGAACTCACTCACTGCCATTGGCTTGGGCATCCAGCTGCATTATGGGTTATTTTCTCAAGTGAGCTGTGCCACAATGCTTTTTTTTATCCTAGAAAATACTACATATACAATATACTAACAATAGAGTTAATTTTTTTGTTTGTTTGTGATGGTTCATTTTGTCTTTTTAATTTCAGTGCAACATTCACAACTCCAATCATTTCTTGAATAATTTTGGTCCACTTTTATTCATCCCAATTTTGATTTCTGTGCAGTCATATTACAGGTAAGTATTATTGGAATATTCCATATATATTGACTCATCAAGATGGCCACATTTGTACTGATAAGAAATTGAATTGGTAAATTTTTAATACGGCATTTTCTTTCCCTTTTAATAATAAGCCCTCCTAACAACCTAAAATTAATTTATGGTACTGTTTTTTGGGGGTTTTTTGGGTTTTTTTGGGATATAGAATGATTCTGCAGCAGCTTGAAACAGGGAAGATGTTCTTCACTTAGTGTATACACATTTCAATGTGTATATGTATTATATAATAGACAATAATATATATTTATTTGACTGATACAGTTTATCTTATACTTCAGTATTTAATTTTTACTTGAAGTGGTATAGAGAAAATGAATTAAATAGAGAAACTATTACTCTTTCAGACAATGTATTTTCTCTGTTGCACAGGGATACCATTACTTAAGATGGGATTTTTTGGAAGTTTAATCCTTACTTTTTGTAGTTTAATCCTTCACCACTCATCGGAGATTCAGGAATTCCATATCTGCAAGGGAGAATAATCCTTTCTGTACACGATAATTGTGATGTTTCTCTTTTTCGACTTAAAGCACATCACTTTGCTTGTCATATAATGTTATGATAAAATAAAATTTTCCTTATAGCTATTGAATACACTGCTGGATCTAAAGCAGTATTTGGGTTATGGGATGGCTCAATAGTGTCAGTGGAATAATAAAAGGAAAGAATTTTGCTTTTTTTGAAAGCATGGAATATAAAAAATGAAGTTAAGAGACAGAGGTGAAGCAATTGTGTTATCTAGAACCTATGGCAAGCCAGCATTCCCTTGATGCCTGAGTTCAAGCATTTCATTGTTTGGCTGTTATACATCAATGGTGACACATCATTTTCCATGATAAGCTATTTTTTTTAATATAAGCCATAATATCTGAGTTGGGTTGTCAGATATAAGGGAATTTTATGATCCACCAATATCTCTCCTTTCTCATAAATGTCCAGATTTATCCATATTTCCACAGTAGACAAAATTGGAAAGTTCTCAGATCAAGAGTTTGAGCAAAGTTTACTTTTGTATTTTAAGTAGAGCTGACAATGACAAGTTTTGTCACATCACTGTAGAATTGTGCTATACAGTGAGATTCCCTTAGATGATCATGGAATCATAGAATGCTTTGTGTTGGAAGGGGTCTTAAAGATGAAGTAAAGCTGATGTTACTTCTCAGGGCATTAATTATGGATAATTATGTTATGCATTACTGGTTCTCTCTGCAATTGCAGTTTGCTCTAGAGATCTTCTTTAGCTCAGACTAAATTCATTTGTGTTGTCTAAACAGTTATTGTTCGACCTCAGAGGCGATTGCCCATCAGAGCCTGGGAAATGGTTTAGATTTCTTTTAGTCTCTTGCACACAAAATTGTAGGAAGAAAAATGAGAGTCAAAACCTGCAGGTGGATTTCTTAGGAGTATTATTGAAATATGCAGTAAGTGTGACCAAATACTGAATAAAAGATGTCTGACATCTAAGGGCTGTGATTTTTGAACAGTGAAAGAGGAATGAGAAAGAAGAAGGAAGTGCATCCAGCCTCCTCCTTTACAGCAGCTTTACATGGGTGCTTTGTACTGCACAGACTTCTGCAGTAAGTACGTGGTGTGACTCCTTTTATAAGACATGATTGATTTTATTACGGGTTGGTAGAATTTACTTGGTTAACTTCATATTTGGACCATAGTTCTCCACATCTTTAAAGGCTTACGGAAACATTGGGGGCAGACTAGAAGAAAAAGCATAGGAAATTCTCCTTTCACCTTACTCTCAGTCATCTACAGGACTGCATGAATAGTGCTTAGGTTGACGTCCTTATGCTCTGCTGCAGAGGTGAAAACACAAAATTACCCGTGATCTTTCCTGGCATATTCCTGTAGCACATATCTATTTGTCATCAATTATAAATTTTATGTTTGTTTTTGGGTGATGGAAAGCGTATGGAGATGAAACAGGTTCTCCATAGCCTCTAAGTCCTAAAAATCAATGTCATGCCTGTGATTTGGAGCACTGAGCTTAATGTCTCAGGTCCTTCTTTCATGTTCCCTTGCTTTGGATTAATGGACATCATAACAAACAGAAGGGGTAAACATAGATACACATGGATATACATAGCTCAGATACAAATCTGCTACAGAAACTGTTGGTTTTTAATGTTCCTGTATAAAGAGAAGGAAGACTTGAGATGTACATTTCTGAGTGCTTATCTTTAAATAATGTTGCTGGGACATTTGAAATGTTACATTAAAGCTGTGATGTGCTACTTGGTCATATTTCAGTAGCTGAAGATCTCCTCAGCTCACAATTAGTATGTAAGCTGGAAAGGAATGTACTTGGAATCATCTGCACTGTCACAGATTTTTCTCACAATTCCAATGCCAATATCTGAAAAAAAGCTACCTACTTGCTCCTCGCCCACCGGGACAATTTGGGAAAATAACATAGTTCCTGTATGTGCATTATTCAGACACATACATTTGACATATCTATAAATTCTACATATCTGTGTATGGGAACTCATATTCATAGATGCGACAAAGACGGTAGTTAAAATTCAGTCCAGATTCATACCTATTGTAAGAACATATCACATCCAAGCATTTCAGTGCTAAAATTCTTCTCCACAGTCTAATAGAATATTAGGATTTTGAAAACTTTAGAGGATGTTCTGAGATAGGATAAGAACAAGCGAGCCTTACTTACTCATAGCTTTCAAAGACACTGCCCTAATAGTCTGAAGACCTGTGCTCCCTGTGGAAATGGAGAGTATATGCTTTGTTTATGAAGAAATTATGAGGCCATATTTGTTAGAATCCAATTATCTATACAACAATAGTTTTCTGAATGCAAGGTGCAGTAGTCTTAAAAGGCATGGAGATAACACACATACCCTCAGGTTAGCTAAAGAAACATAATGACTGTATAAAAAGAACTAGCCTTGAAAAATTGCCTTTGTAAGTCTCTGTAAAGAAATTATATTGCCTCCATTTAACAGATGAGGGGAACTGACATGAAGGAAATGTTAAAGCAAGTACCTATCTTAAAGCAGCTTTCTGAACTTATCTTTCAAGAGCTTAGACTGTAATTGACTGAAAATCTATAGCACTGTTGCACATTTCCTGATCATGTTCCTACACCATAATCACAGGACCTTCCTATCTTAGTAGGAAGTCACTTGTCTCCATATCTGCAATTACTTAACACAGTCTGACTAATCCTGAGGCATTTGCAGCCAAAAGTGAAGTGGTTATGGAGATCAACAAAGAAAACCACTGTGAAGTGCAATTCAGCAGCATGTGCCACTGTATCTGTAACACCTCTGGTATTTGAATAGAACCTTAGATCAGAATTTTGGAGATTGCGTAAGAAACATCCAGGAAGATAAAGACAAGATGTGATGTCCATCAATTTTTTGTGTCAAATATTTTTTCAAGTCAACATGGAGAAAAAAATCTTTGAAACCTATCAGCCTATCAGTCAAACCATGACTTTGAGGAGCAGGAAAACATTACCTTATCTAGACTCTGGCAGCAGCATATCTATGTTATGGTTTCTGATATTAAGTTAGAAGCTATGTGGGAGGATCAGGGACAGGGACTGCTCAATGAGCTTGTTTTTCACAGTAACACCTCTCATAAATTTGGAAAAAGGGAAATGATGTGAATTATCTGTAGTGTAATGTAAGTGGATTTATAAAAAAACATTTTATAACTTTGAGGAGCATACTACAACTAAAACCACAACTAATATATTTATCATAATGAATATGCAATCAGCAGCTGCAATGGGACTTCAGGAGTACTGTTTGGAAAGTTTTAAAGCATTGGTGTCATGTAAAAATATATGTATCTTCCTGTCACTGTTGGGGCGGTCACGACACACACAGACCGTGCCTCTTTCAAGGGCCAAAAAGCCGTTTATTAAACAAATCAGCCTCTTTTATACACCTTTTGTATGTTATCATTTGTGTTACAGATTCACTGGCTGCTAAACTACTACAATAGACTCAGTGGCTATTACTAACTACAACATACTACCATTGGCTACCTATTGCATAAACATTCAAGCATTCAGAAAAATAATGGGTGTGGATATGTTGCTGTTTTTCTCCTTCTATTGTTTAACTTTCATGCTTCTGTTGATACTACATTCTCATGGGTGAAAAACTAATTGTTTTTCTTCTCATGGACTTTTCTCACAGTCCTTCTCTAGCTGAAGTAACAGGCCTGAGCCATATTTTTACAAAGGCAACAAGGCCTTCATTTTATAAGGTTTTACTTAAATGCCACATCTTTCCATACTAATCTTTTGTTCCAATATGCTGCTTTGAAGTGCTGGGGACTGTGGGAAAAGGCAGCAATTGCATATGACTCGCAAGAGAGTCTGCTATTGCCCAGAGGCATAGTGTGAAGAAAGACTAGATCTGAAAAACAACAACTAGGAACTCAATAGCAATAAGGATCAGCTCCCTAAAGCACGTTTTCTTACTTCCCTTCATAAAAGTGATTTGGGCAATGGGATGGCTTCCCTCTGGAAAGTAGAGGTTGTCAACATCCTATGTCCTAGAAACTTCACAGTTCTTAAGGCGGTGAAGCTGGAATTCGAACGAAGGCTCTCATCTAGGCTTATGCACACAAAACACAATGGGGACACAGAGCACCTGAAGCCCAGATTGGATGTCCCCCACTTTTAATTTCTTACCCTAATTTTATTTAGTACATACTTTGGGGTATTAAGCAATTAATCACATTTTAGTGCCTCAAGTTGGATATCCATAAAATAACGTGCTGTTACCGAGCACAAGGGAAAAACACAGAATAAATGAACTCCCTATCTGGTCCATTATAAATGCAATGATGGAATCCAGATCTTCTTTGTGCTGTCTCACCTTGGGATTGCCACTTTTACTTGCAATAACTTTCCTTACTGTCTCCAGACTTCTACGCAATGGTAGGTTAAAAATCCTGTAGATAAAAGCCTCCAACAATTTGCAATATTGCTAATATTGAGGAGAAAACTGAGGAGAAAAAGCACTCTTGTTGGCACATGGCTAAAGACTGGTAGGTTAGCACAGGATGGGTTTTTCAGTCAAAGAAAAGCGTAACTGGGGGATGTGTTAGCTTAGTGTGGGAGAGGAATCTGGGAGCACTTCTAAACTCCAAATTTGGAAGGTGTTTCAACTACAGCAAACTTCAAAAAAGTGCCTAAAGTGCTCCAGCATGTGTTTTTCCTTACCCACTGTCAAAACTTTCATCTTGTCCTTCAAGTGGATGTCTTTTGTCCATGGCTCGTTCTGCCCTTGGCAGCGATAGTGCTGCATGAGGAGGAGTAGTGAGGAGCTGCATTTGAAAACTGAAGGATCTAAAGTTCCTGCTGTCTGGGCCATTTTCCCCATGATGTGTTACTCTGCTTGTACTTTCCAAGGCCATTCTGGATGTTATGTACCATTCCCATATACACCTTTTCATAAAAAGAGTTTCTCACGGACCCACTTAATTTGGATTGAACAATTTGATTACCTCTCTGCAGCTGTTACAGGCCACTTAGAGCACAACTTTTAAGAAGAGCAATGACAGGATGATTCTTATGGCAGCAATTTTAGGTGATTCCACTCCCTTGTCTGCTGGTTTGAGTTTGTGCTGTCTTCACTTGGCTGTATGTGTGTATGATTTTGAGTACCCATAGGGTGTAACTTCAGCGAGATTTGTGGAGTTTTTAAACATATGAAATGTTTGTATATATATATTTTGTGCTGAAATCCTCCTTAATTCTCTGTAATGATCTTAACAGGATGACAGGAAAGTGATTCCAGCTTTCAATTCAAGAGAACATTTTAGCATTTGATAAGCTCTGTGTACATGCATAAGTGCTGGCATGAATAAGAATGAAAGCAAGTGGTTTCATGGAACAGAAACATGCAAGCAAATGGCACGAGTGTGACTGGTGCTACATGTGGTTATTTTGCTACACGTGGCCAATTTTGTGTGCTTTGCTGTTGCTACAGAAGGAAATGCTACCCCACTGACGTATGTGAAAATGTAGACATGTTGGGGGCTGGGCTTTAACTGATTCAGATGACTTACTTGAAAAGATGGGTTTTTTATCTTCAAACTCTACATTTATGTTCCTTCTTTTTTTTCCTTTTTTTTTTTTAAAATTCCTGCAAGTGTTCAAATTCTGTTCCTTTACCTGTGTATTTCTTGGTAAGATGTACTTCTAAGTATCTCTCTGAGCCATGAAATAATTTTGATAATAACATTTATATCCCTATACCTTCAGGTTTCTTTCACAGTTCTTATGAAAAATCTTTTCTTGATAATAAGATTTTTACATAGCAATGACATTGCATATCTGTACTTTAAACAATGTTAATGATGTGATTTTGTCTAAGAGTTTAGCATGTTTATCTTGAAGGAGAGCTTTGAGGAAAGTTTAGCATTTTGTTTTATTCATATAATTTCTCCTGGTTTGAACCTGAACTGTTTTGAGGAATTGAAAATATCTAGAGCTTAATACATAGGACACACCTGTCTCACTCTGTTACTGCAGAGTTTACTAAATGGAGAGGTGGATTTACTTATTTCAGTAGCTGTGGTCCACCAAGATTCTGGAGTGTCGTTCTAAGCTAAATGCAAAGTAGTATCCAGTGCATTTTCCTTTTTTACAGGCCAAGAACAAGGGCTCGAGCTGCAAGCTGTCGTCTGTCTGGGGTCAGCAGCAGCAAAGATTGCCTTTGTAACTGTGTTTTGGTTAGAGCTTCTAGAAGCTCTTTGGGCTCTGTTTGATTTACTGCTTTTTCTCTATTTCTCTGTGTAAAGGTTCTTTAAGATGAATGAGAAGGCCCTTAGAAATGCCTTCTCTGCAAGGGGCATTGCTGCTGAGTTCACTGCTAGCTGAGCCAAGCTAATGGTTCTTTGCTGCCAGAAGGGACAACCCGCCTCCTTCCCGTGACAACTCGTTGACAGCTCTTCTCTGAACCAGTTCAGTTTGCTGTCTCAGTAGGACAGGGTTTCCTTTTCCTTAGGGATAATGAGTTTGCTGCTGCTTTAGTTAATTGAGTTAACTTGGCAATGGGCAGTATGTCCAATATGTGCCTGAAATGTCATGAGAGGCAGCAGCACATGATCCAGGGAAGGACTGGCATCAGGTAATGTGTAAAATTGTGACATGGAAAGCTGTCTGGGAAGCCATTGGTTTACAGCAGGAGCATACTGAGTCCTAAACAGGCTTACCAAATGTAGTACAGAGCTGATTAAAAGCTCTTCTACTCCTTTCCTTACTCAGCCTCCTGTAGTGGTAGAGCATAAGAGAATCAAGTGTGTGAAGTTATTTTCCTCAGGGCTGATTCAGAAAAACCCATCTCCTTTAATTTTCTCTTTTTCACAGTAGCGTCCAACCTTGCTTTTTACACTATCCTTCTCATAAAACCCCACCACTTTTAATCTCTTCTGTGGATTAGAGCTTTGGCCATGGGGGTGTGATAAGGGTTGCAGTTTGCATATCCCTTGGGTCACAGAAACAGCAGTATTTTGGCTTTTTTAAAACTGGAGTTTTATGTTTTCCTTTTCTGTTTTCCAATGTATATTATTGGGCTTTATTAGTGTGACTTCCATTCACACAGTGGGTATTACAAAACTCAACCTGAATCCCAGAAGGTGCCTTTAGAAATTACTTTTCTTATTGCATCATATACTACCTTTTAAAGGAGAATTCTCTGACCTAGGGACTGGCTCTTGGCAAAGAAACAACTTTGTCTATTTTCTTTCTCTGCTTTCCCTACTTGTGGATATTTGAGAGAAATTAGGACTTGGAAAGAAACAGATAAATTTGAACTCTCCATGTCAGTCATTTTGTGTCTTCTTGGCTTTACTGCACTTCACTGAACAAGTAAAGAATGTAAAATCAAAACAAGAAATCCCGTATTATCTGTACATCCTATTTATATATCCTATTATATTTTTCATCATAGCAAAAGCTGTCACTGACTGGTGAGAGTTGACAGGAGGATTCACTGCTGCCTGTATCTGCCATCCAGAGGTACACAAACATCCTGATTGAAATTGCATAACAGATAATTTGCCAAAATAAAAAACTTTGAAAGTGGAGTCCTTTATTTTCCTTAGAATCAGAAGGTCACAGAGCCATTCCTGTTATCAACCACTCATTAAACAGAAAAGGATCTAATTAACAAAGTTGTCTATTGACCATTTTATTGTGCACAGTACTCATATCCCCTCTAAAGCTAACCAGTGATGTCTGCCTTTATACTGCAAAACATCAGAGAAAGAATGTCATTAAACCAGTATTTGTATAATTGTGAACCATATGATTTAGAAACAAAAAAAGCTGTTTGGATTATACCTAGATCTTGCCAAGATTGAATTTTCCAATTGGATTTTTTTCCTTAGGGAGCTTACGATGAACTGCCAAAATTTATACTGTGCTACTATAAAGCACATATTGTATCCATTTTCTTCTTTAATCAAGCTACTTTTAATTACCCGTGATCTAGGAAATTTATTTGATTCTCTAACTTATGTTCCTGTAATTATAAGCGTTTTTCTCTTTGATCATTACACCTTAAAAACAAGCACTTATCTGATTGTTGTCTCTTAATTTGAATCTTTTTTGTGATTTCTTTTTTTTTTGTCTCTAGTTCAGAGTCTTTACATAATGCATGGTAACGATTATCTAAGGGCTCTTCTCACTGCTGGAATACTAGCCGGCCAATCTGGGCCTTCCTGGCTAGAGCGTCCCTGATGACGTGTGTGAACAGGAGCTTTTTTTAACGAGACTAGGACTTCTGTTTCAAGAAGTAGTGTTAAACACAATTGCAGCAGGTTGTCAGCAGATTTTCTGGGTGGTAGAGGGAGGAAAAGTAACAGGTCAACAGTGGGAGATCTTCCTCTCTCAGTAATAACACGTTACTCTTTTCTTACCTGGTTTGATTGTGTTGACCTTCTTGGCAGTATTTATTGCTAGCCATTAAAAGGCATTTCATTCCTCTGGTTTCCTCATTATGTCAAGTCCTATATGTGTATAAATTACTGTCAATGCTATTTTTCCCCAGCATTTTTTCTCCTTTCACGGTACAAATAATTTTGCACTGACTTTCATTTCCCAGTGACATTTCACTTTACTGTCTCCTCAATATATTTCCAACATTCTAACTTTTCCAGTTTCCTTCATATTAATATTTCTCTCCTCCTCTCTTTTTTGTTAACATCAGTGTTCTATCTAGCAGGAACTAAATACATGCAATTAAGGTGGTCATTTCACACCTGTCACAACTGGTCGATTTAGTTCTGCTTAGAAATAGAAATTCACTTGATTCTGATTTCATAAATTTATGTGTCTTGACTGTGGTTTGTCAGTTTCTGAGGCTTATATGTCAACCAGGTTAAAATGCATATTTTTCCTTTAACAAAATTAACATTAATCCTTTTGTCTTTTTTTTTTAAATGCATTTTCTTATCCCTTGTCGATTCCTTTCCAGGAAAAGAAAGTAATTTGTAGCCTACTGATGTAATTTGCTTTTACATGCCTAGGTGTTTTTTGTATGTGAAAAATATAGTGATATCAGGTTCAGGATGCTCTGCAGTTTAAGGGTTATTGTGAGAATGGGTCAGGACTGTTTGCTGTGCCAGTCTGCTTTTCTCATGCAGCTGGAAAATATCCTCTTGGCATGTGAAAGCCCCTAGGAGTGTCTCAGCAGGCAGGCAAATGCAGAGGTTCAGCTTCACAGGCATCCTGGGGGCTTCTTAGCACATCAGAGTAGAATGTTACCTCTGACAGAGGGAGGCAAGAGTAGTGCTACATTCTAGAATCTCTGTTTTTTTCGCGGTGTTCCTGTGCCTCAGTGTTGGCAAAGCTTCTTTTGCTGGTAGTTTGATGGCACTTTGGGGGCTGTGAGCTCTGATAGCTTTAGTGGTTGCAAATCTGGGTACTTTCATAAACACATGAAAGAAAGAATGGATACAGATGAAGGTCTAATGATGATCTATACAGGCTATAGTTCAATTTATAAGCTAAACTAAGTTAAGTTAAATTAGATTTATTATTCCCCTCTATGTTATGCTTGTCATGGAAATAAAACCACAATTTTCTTGATGTCTCTAGTGATCTTACAAATAAGACATTAGAGCTAAAATAGAAGGAAGAAGGGGAAAATGGAAAACATTGTTTATAAATACATGAACAGCTGTTTTGCAAGCAGAAAATCCTGCAGACTTCCACCATTAGTTCTATATTCTCTTGCAGAGTGAATGCTTGACAATCTCCTTATCCTAACTATAGAGTCATCAGTAGGATTCTCCTGCGGATGAGTTTATAGCTCAGTTCATTGATACTAGAGACTGTTTTGGCAGGATAAGATATTTCAGGCAGGACAGATTTGATAACATTTGAAAAGCTAGATTTAATCAAGGTAACATCAGCTGTTTACAAACTAAGGTTTAAAGAAAATAGGAGAATTCTTTTGCTTCACTTTCGGGCAGATATTGCGTGGTGAATACCATATATACGCTGAATAGTCCATTCAGATATTTTGGTAAATTCACTTGGACTTTATTTGCTAGGAAAAGGCATCAGAATCTGCAGAGAGGAAAATATATTATGGATATTGTTTGGAGTGTATTGGTTGTCCAGTTCTATTAGTTTTTACTTTCATTTTACTACCGATGAACCTTTCTATCCTTTGCATGGTGAAGAGGGATAATGTACTCCATTACACCAGAAAAACGTGACTGACTTTGATCTACAGATTGTCTTCAGATCTTGCTAAAGCTCATGGCAACACAAAATAAATGAGTAATAAGAGACCTGGAGAAAATAGAAGCTACTCTTTGCTATGCTAGGAACTAGAATTAAAAAAATGGCCTAAAATATTAATGTATTAGATGCTACCCACATGTAAGGTATTGTTTCCTGAAAGGCAAAGGAATGGCAAAATCTAAAGTGAGGAAGGTGGGCTTGTCCAGCCTTGAGAAGAGATGACTGAGAAGGCATCTCATCAATGTATACAAAAATCTGAAAGGAAAGTGTCAAGAGGATGGAGCCAGGCTCTTCTTGTTGGTGCCAGGCAATAGGACAAGGGACAATGGGAAGAAACTGATGCACAGGAATTTCCACCTGAATATGAAGAAGAACTTCTTTATTGTGTGGGTGACAATGCACTGGAACAGACTTTTCAGAGGTGTCGTGGAGTCTCCCTCACTGGAGAGATTCAAGAACCTAATGGATGTAATCCTGTGCTCTAGGATGACCCTGCTTGAGCAGGGAAGTTAGACCGGATGACCCACTGTGGTCCCTTCCAACCTTACCCATTCTGTACTTCCTGTGAACCCAGATTCACAAAGAGCACTGTGGTATTTGAAAGGCTGAGAAAAACAATTAGAAAATCCTGAATGCTGGGCTAAAAGCCAGAGAAAATGCAAAGCACAAGAGTATGTCTCAAAGTTCCTTTCTCTCCAGATGTCACTAACTTATCTGCTTTGAGGTATGGAGACTAAAAGCCATCCTAAGACAGACGCACTTTGGCATTATTTTTGAAAGAATAGAGCAGACCTTCCTTCTTTCCATCAAGACAGTCAATACAACCATTCTGCCAAGTGACGTGTCTTATCTGATGATCTAAGGAGGAGAGTAGGAAAGGCTGTGTAGTCCAGCAGTTAGGACCCTTGCTTTGTGGGGCGTGAGGGTGGGGAATCTTGTCTACCAGTTCTGCTTTCACAATCATTTATGGACATTGTTCTGCAAGCATGAATCAGAATCTGGGTTTCCTCATCCTATGTTGATGTCCCAGTTGGTGTCCCAGCTAAGAGAACATGGACTTGGTTTACTCATTCTACTTTTTTTCTGCTAGGCCTATTCCTCTTCCTTTTTTCCACTGTTTTTCTTATTTTTTTTCTCTTTGTGAGAGACCCAGTTCAAAATGGAAAGTGAATTCACCTAGCTTAAACTGATGGGCTGGTGGGTGGTGGTAACTTTTTTCTAAGGGATGGAAAATGAGCAGGTCATGAAACCAAACTTTACCATTCTGGGTAAATATTTGAATGACCAAAGTATTATCTATTAAGTATTTAAAATAAATATAAAAATAAATAATTTTCTGAGATGCCTGTCATTTTGACATGTGTAAGGGACATATCAGATCAGTCACCAAATTCCACCCTCCCTGGCTCTAATTGCTGGCCGTTTCCTGGCCCATGGCCACCATTGCCCTTATCCTCTGACAGTCCTTTCCCACAGCTCCCTAGTCAGACCCTCCAAATACGTCACCAAAGGGGTTCAACAGGTGGAGCAACTGGTGCATGCCTGTGCAGAAATCCTACCTGCAAGGTTGCAGGCCAGAAAGGAACAGTTGTGAGTGATGCAGAGAGTTGTGTTGGCTGAAAGGCATCTTTGAAACTGCCAGGTAGGGTTATTTCTTAGGTCTTTCATTGCTTAAGGAAACAAGGCTTTCTCTAGGTTCTTTGAAAATAAGATATTTTTGGTAAAATCCTATTTGCATCATCAAGTCGTCTTACTGGATTCAGGGCAGTCCTGAGTATAGATCAGGCTTGGAGGCAAAAGGGCCTCAGTGAGATGTTCAGTGTGTTATTTAATTTTTTAATTGACAACAGATTGTTTGTGATACAGGCATTTTTTAAGTGGTATGTTCGACACATACACTTTTACAGCGATGACAGCAGAGATTCCATGTCAGACCACGAAAACACGAGTGAGCTGGTGGCCTGCTGTTCACTCTGTTTCCAGAAAGACACTGGTGTGTGTGTGTTTGAAAATGCATTTCTGGCTTTCTGGGGTATGTGCTTTTCTGTGTGCAATGTGTTTTTCTGTATATTGTCACCTTGTCAGACATGGTGTTTTATTTGCTTCAGTTTCTCCAGTCACTTGTTCTATTTGCGTCATTCAACTCAGTCTGATTTCTCTACAGCTTCTAAAGAATTTTTTCCGATAGGATGACACTTTGGGATATTTAAGCACTTTACAGAATCTAGAGCCTGACCCTTTTACTAAGATGTACGTTGGATTTACTATCTCAGTCTTTTTGCATAATAATACTACTGGAAACAACATTACTCTGATTGTCAGAGTTCCTCAAGAGTTCAAGAAGCTGTTAATTTAGTTTATTTTTAAAAATTTGTGCTTTTACCCATGAAAGAAAAATATGAGTGACCAAGATATTTTAAGCTGATACAGTAATTGTTAGAACTTTTCTCTGAGCTTAATACTTCAAATGAAAGCATCTGACCTGTAAAAAGTGAAAAATAACATGTAGGTCAGCATGCAAACAGCAAACAAATATTTCAAAACAAGATTTTGTCAGTTCAGTCAAGCTCAGACTGATGCAAAGAGTGAAATTTTCCAGCTTGAATGTTTCTTCTGCTTCCAAAACACAGAGATTCTAAATGGCAAAACACATCTTTTTCTTATTCCTTTGACAGGTAATTTCTCATAGCTGCAGTGTTTCTGAGTGGGAATTTCATCCAGGTCAACATTCTTACATTCCACCTGCTTAATTCCTGAAAAAAAAAAAAAAAAAAAACCTGCCTGCAAAATGATTTCTAGCATAGTATTGATATAGGATTGAATGGATTTAATATTTTTTTCTTTTTTTTCTATTGGAAAACTGAATTATCTTAGCTCAGTAAAGAGTTTTTATATCTTTCTGAAATTTCCTTGCTGCGGCACTATAAAATAGCATTTGACATAGGGTTATTTTTTTGTAATTGGTTCGACCACTTTTCTATAGTTCAACATCCTTTTTCAATGAATAATTTATTTGTTATACATCCCTCTAGGGTGAAAATTGTCCTTGATTTGTTTTTTTTGATACATTTGGAACCAAAATACATAATCTGCTTCTAATGGCACCTGGTAGAATTTATGTAATCTGGGAAATATTTTTTATCTTTTTATGCTCAAAATGTAAGTGGAACAGGTATTTCTTACTCTTGTGTAAGTCAGCATAGACTTGCAGAAATAAATGACTTCTAGTTTTTGGTAAACAGCAAAAATAAGGATATATCAGGATATATCAGCCTGGGAAAAAAAGAGAAAGCCCAAACAGTGTATTATCACAAATATGCATCCAGAAACAAAGAAATTTCCAGACCCTGCAGATGAAAACCTTGAGAGGATTGAGAAGATGCTCTTCAGTCACTTCTTTGCCTGGATACTTTGCTATTATCTGTCATTGCTTATTTGCTTTCTGTAGAGCCTGTCAGGTTCTAACATCCCTGTTGCAGTGGGATCACACATCAAAAGACTTTAACCATCACTTGCCGAATATTTCTGAGTTTAACAACTGCCTTTCTCTTGGTTTAAATTTTGTTTTTGCCAACCAACTATCCAAAGTCAACCTTGATGCAGCAAGCAAAGCACCGACAATAACTAATCAGTCCAAGCCAGTCTTCTGTTCTGATGGCACTCACAGCAGATAAACAGGAACCTTATACCTGGGAGCGTCAGTTTCTTTGGTAGAGGTGAGAAGGCTCAGCTGCAGAAGCTCATAAAAGTCCTTTGCCAGTGGGGAGTACCCAAGAAATTTACTCTTTATTGCTGAATAATAGCAATATTTTTCAGAGACAGAGAAGCACCAGGTCAGTAATACATTGTTCTCATGCAATGTCATCTCCTTGCTCTATGACATCCTTTGCAGTGTCATGTCCTTGCCGTATCTCCCTTGTTTACACATCAAAACCTCATGTTTAGCCTCTTAGCTGCAGCCTTATACTGGGGACTGGTTTTCTGTTGGTTTTGTAGCATTATGCTCAACCTGATTTCATCATCTGCCACTCCATTTTGTTACATCTGTACTGTAGATCTCTACAACTGGACTCTATACCTGTAACATATTGTTCATTTCACAGTGCCCAGCTTTGTGTTTGGGTGTCCTGAAGTGCATGTTTTTCAGCTAAGCCCATCTTATGGAGTATCTAGGCTGGCCAGTTTGAGCATCACCAGCTATAGTGTTCTCAGCATTATTAGCTTTACAGTGAGCTTTGGCACCATTTGCAGAACTTATCTACTGCTGTCTTTCCCTATTTTCTTTAGGAAAAAAAATGAGTACAATTGGGTTTTAATATAAGTTTTAATTAAATATTCTTATCTGGGTTTTGTTTTTTGGTTTGTCAACTTAATAGGACCAGTGAGTTGTTTAGCATAGAGGATGAATGGTGCTCACCATTCATGACCAGCTATTTAATTTTTCACTTTTATCTTCTTCATTCAGTATTTGGCCTTATATTTTATTTATTTCAAATTATAAGAACATGCACTGAAGGTGGAATTATTAATTTCCTCATGGACTTTGCTGCAGTACTCAGTATCGTGCATCATACTTTTCTCAGTGCTTCTGAGGCATGCATTTGAATACATTTCCAACAAACTCCTCTGAGGTACAATGTTATGAATATTCCTGTTGTACTGAGAAGAAACTGAGATACATGGAAGCGTAGACTGCGTTTTCACAAGAAACTAAGCTGATTTTCTTTTTTTTTTTTTTAACTTCTTAAACCCTTTCATGAGTTATTTCAATTTGTTATGTAGAATACTATTTTTATTTCTCTCCCCCTGAGTAAACTTCCTGCTGTGTTGGAGTGTTGTACAGGCTTGTGGAGTGGTTCCAGGAGGAGAAGTGATTGATGGGATTGCACTTCTCTACCTGAGAAGAAAAGTGGGTAGTTAGAGTTGTCTGCCTGTATCTCTTCTGTTCTCATCCCAAGCTTACATACAGCATAGAAGGAGCTGCATTTACAGCTATCACTGAGTTTAAAGGCCAGTTGTTTCCATAAGCTGGTGCTATATATTCCAAGAGTAAAGTGTTCATACAGGTGTACAGTGCTGTTTGAACATCTTGGTACATCCTCATGTAGTCTGAGTGCTGTTACAAATCTGTCTGCATTGTTGTGTTTTGACTTAGTTTTTTGAACTGTCACATTTCAAACTTTTGAATGGTGCTTTTGAATGGGTGTTGTTTTTTTACACAAGCCTCTTCTGCAGCTGAGGGTAGCGAGATGAACAGACAGCAGTACATGTCTAAGGAGCACATGGACTCTTCATTATCAAGCAGAACATATATTGCACTTCAGAAAGACTAATTCTCAGCATTTTGAATCTTGCCTAGCCACCAGATAAGAGATCTGTTTTCAGCTGCCTCATCCAAAAGTTCCAAGCACAGAAGTTTTTAACACAGGTCAGGTAATGATCATTGTGGGTCCCTTCCAACTCAGGATATTCTATGAACCCCTGTGACAAACACAGAAGAGTTTCCAGTGTATCTAGACTATACATTTAGTCATAGCTTTTTTCAGCTGGCTGATACTGATGATGAAGGGGTGAAGCTGAGTCTTCTGTGACAGCAAGACTGCTTTGAGGACTGCAGTTTACTTCTGTTGCCGTCAGGTGGAAGAATTAGTTCAGGTGTCTCTTGCATGAGACTGAGCACAGTAACACGGCTAATAATATTGCCAAAGCTCTCTAAGGAGCCATGCTGTGCTGTTGAAAGTCACCAACTAGAACAGTCTGATCTTCTCTCTTACAAATCACAGGAACTCTTCAGAGTGAGTTCACAAAATCAATCAACAGTGTGCTGTAGCTGGGGATGACTTTCTAGAGATAGGTCAACTGTGAAGAGTGCATTGTTAATTACTACTGGTGAAAAGTGAAATCAGCCTAAGTGATTTGCTTAGCACCACCCAGGTTCTTTTTGGCAGATGCTAGAATGGGATCTATTTTTCCAGAGGGCACAAAGTTACAGGAACTGTATGTAAATTCTTCCAGTTTCTCTTTATTCACTTTTGCTTTCTAATTTTTACAAAGGAACAGGAGCTCTAAAGATGGAAGTTTTTTTTGTGATCCTTAGTTCTTACAATCTACTTATCTTGTGCTCTGAGAGAGGACCCTTCAGAGAAAAATAGCCTGCAATCATAACAAAAGCTGTATTTGTTACTCTCCTATCCTGCTGAGGTAGGTAGATGTTATCCTGAGTGCTTGGTTTATTGCATCTCATTTTACACAGTGTAAAAGTACAGTTTCCAAGGGAGCTGCCAGCCAACCAGAAAAATCTCTTTATAAAAGATCCTGGACAAGCCAATGGATTTCTATACACTGAAAGTCTGGTTATTTATTCCCGACATGAATAAAACTTAATAAAAGTGAAAATGTTTTAGATAATATCTGTATTTTTAAATGGTTTTAAGGTCTAGCCTTATATAAAAAATGCTTGCACTGCTTCAAAAAAGCTGGTGATAGCTGCTCTCAGATGGAAAAGTGCAAGTTTTTAGCTTTGTGCAAATGGCATGTAAAATTTTTGGCAGCTTCTGTTTCTTTAGTGTTCAAAAACTAAATACAAGGTTTCCAAAAAATGTAGCAGCAAAATATGTTTAATCCACAGCACAAAAATTGCATAAACATGGCTGCTCTCCCAAATCCTTCCTTTTCCTGCTGTATACTTTCTTTTTATCATGAGCTTCTCAGCACAGTGTTTGGGAATACCAAGTTCCCTCTATTGTGCTCAATACAGGATTGAACTTGAGCACTATCCTCCATCAAGTGAAATTTGACTAACTAATGAAGGGAAATGAAGCAGAGATATTAAGTCCCTATAGCCCTACATCCTCCCTTATCATGAAGGATCCTGTTAACCAGTGCTGTCTGAAATACTTTTAGCTGGTGGATATCTCAAGAGAAAATTTTATAGTGATCATGTGCAACAGAGTTTTAAGATAACAACATTGCATAGAATAAGATCAGTATAGGTTACTCATTGTAAAAATAATAAGAATGAGCTGGAAATACTTATTTGGTACCCATTGGAAGCAGAAGCATTGACTGTTAGCCTGTGAATAACCTTTCATTTTGTCTTAAGCTCCCCTGCTCGTGCTTATCCTGAACTGTCACTTGTCACTCTCTGTGGCCACGTGGACAGTCAGGGGACTTCCTGTTGAGCGCCATTGTGCAGGCACAGAATGCTTCTTGTGCTTGTATCTTGGACTGCCAGGCTTGGCAGCACATTGGGATCCTTCCCTAATGAGAGAGGGAAAAAGAGCCTCAAAAATTTTACCAGGGGTTATTGAGTTCTGGTAGGAATGGGTCTTCCCAAGGGAAGAGCTGCCACTGATTTTACAGTTGGAGACTTAGCTGCATTAGCTACTGTAAAACTTTCTGTTGAGATTATCACCAGCTAAAAGTCATCAGAGCCAACACTGACTAAAAGGATCCATGTCGACTGGAGAGGATGTTTGGGCTTTGTTTATTTATTTATTGCGTGTATATTTGTATATACAAAATGTACCCACCCCCTCCCTAGGGTTATTACCTCCTCCTCTCCCTCTCCCAAGATATATCCTTATATTTTTCCCTGGAATATGCCAAAGCCTTCCAGAAATATATTACTAATGCAATTCCTATCTTTTATATGTTGTTTACTCTTTTCTTATCTTCTTCATGTAAGGAGAGGTTTTTTTGTAGTAGGTTTCATTTTGATACCAGTCCTTTGGAAAACAAATATCCTGCTGTGTCTTTCAGGTAGGATACATCAAAGAAGACACTTTGCATTTAAAAGACAGTGAAGTTTGCAAAACTTCTTCGTTCTTTTCAGATTTAATGCCAGAGGTTTAAACCTGCCCTGGAGAAAGCTCAAAAACGCAAAAGTTATTTAGTTTTGTGGTAGAAAGTGCCCTTTCACCTGGATAGTGTAAAATTAAAAAGAAGAAAAAAAAATGCATGCTTTAAATTATCAGCTTTCCCTTCTGGCTATTGATGGTGTTTCATATTTCTATCTAACTGTCATTAAGTACCCTACAGAGTACACTTTTCTGAAGGTTTGGAAGACATGAATGGTAGTCTGAAAAAATTGAAAAATTACAAGTGAAACATACTTGTATGTATGAAGGAGCCTTTCTAGGAAGCTTTACATGTACCTATCAGAGGATCAGATCAATCCTTAAAAGAGTGATTTCTGTTAAGATTCATGTTAGGTAGATAGCTAAATCAAATCAGTTAATTTGATTTATGCAAAATGTTTGCGGAGTTTGAGGCCTCTAAATTGACAGAGTTGAGGAAAAAAAAAGGAGAATGGAGAAGTGATAAGCAGAAACCATATGTTTTAGATTAAGAGTGTGGATTTTTTATCTTGTAAATAAATTTAGACTCAACTGTAAAATTGGCCTGTGGACTGGAATTTTTTTGGCTACAGTAGGTGTGAGGAGTCCACAAAAGACAAAATTAGACATATACTGAAGTCATATGCATGCACAGAAAGAGAGGCTAAATTTTAATTTATAAAACACTAAGGAGTAGCTTGTGCGCATTATCAGTATTGGGTAAAGAGGAAGAAAGAAAAACTGAATTATCTTTCGGTTAACCTGGCCATTAAAATGCTTCATCTGTTGTTTTTCTACTGAAAAGAGTAGTTTAGTGGGATTGTGACAAAAATATATATCCCTGTATATTATTATATTGTTGGAGTTTTGGTTTTTTTTATTGCAAATGACTTGATGTGCTACCTGTATGTTTTATTCTAATAAGCAATGACAGGGCTTTCTTGCTCTGATGAATAGAAGACTTGCTCTTGTTAGAAGACTGCAGTGACCACTGCTAATATTTATCCACTCCAGTTTTCTCAAAGCTGTAAATACAGGGAATGATATCTGCTTAAGTCTTGAACTGGTAAATTAATCTCCATAACTTTCAATGTCAGTGACCATATTTGTAGTTGAATTTTATTACTCTGTTTATCGTCTTCATTTCTTCTCTATGTCTCTTTTCTTATGTCTTTCTGAGTCTCTTCCCTTATACCCTACTCTCCCAAATTCAAGTGCCATTTCTTGGCACTGATTCTTTGATTGTTGTAATATGTAAAGACTTAGTTATGAATTTGTAATCAGAATTCAGAGTGTTCCTGTTTGTTCACCTGATCCCCATATTCAAAGCAAAGTCTGCCAGGTGGACTAGATGAAATCCCTAGGATTCCATTTGGTTTTCCACTGTCAGTTGGAATTCGCCATTGCCACTAGCCACACTTTTGGTTTTCCATTCTGATTCTTCTTTTCTTCCTGCTTAGTTTGTAAGACAACTAAATATTAACAGAGAAGAAATTTTTCCTGAAAATTAATTTTTGCAGTTACTCCAAAAGAACACCACTAGCCTTCTGCATCAAACTTAGGATAACTTTGTTAGCAATACAGGGTGGACCTGGAAAGTATTAATCAAACTCTCATATTCATCAGTCATTCAACAGATACATGTGGTGGAATACAACAATCTGAAAAAGCTCTTAACTCTACTTCACCTGCTTTACTACACAGGATTTGGGGGTTTGTTCTGCAGCATTTAGCAGAGCATGTACTCAGAATAAAACACGTTTAGGTTCCTAGTTTAGCGAAAATCGATTTCAATATGTTTTTAAGTATAATGGGAGATTTAATGAGAGGCAGAATATGGTCAGTTCAGTCGTATAACCGGGTTGTAGTTCAGTACTGTCAGTGGTCATTACAAGTTCAGAAAGGTCTCTTTCATGGAGCTACGAATTACCAGCTTGTGCTTTCAATCTCTTTTCTACACTCTTTTAAACTAATGATCTGTGTTGGAACATGAATGGTATTGTTAGTAAAGTAATAGTATAATACAGAGAAAATTTGTCTTTTCAGGAGCGGCATAGATTCGGGGGGGTTATAGTGGAAGGTTGATGTTTTTTCTTTTTTCTAGCTATTTCTGTGGAATGGATGCTGGTCTGTTCTTTCATGGAAACCTCTAGAAGAATGTTCACTAAGGTATAATGCAGAAAAATACCTAGATATTAATTAAGGATTGATATATAAACTCAAAGTAAGTGTTCTCAGTAATACTGCTTTTTGGAATTTCCTTTCTTGTTTTTTTTTTTTTTTCATCCCCACATTCCCTCCAAATCTATTTTTCCCAATTCCATATTTTAGATTTGTATTTTCTTTTCTATTCACTTGAATCCAATTTAGGCTCGAGTTTCCCTATTCTGCCTTATTTCCAAACTTATGTTTATTTCTGTGTTTTTTCTTTTTTTTTTTTAATGAAAGCCAAGGATGCTGGAACACAATCGAAAGGACATTTTCTTTGCCACCTCTGACTATGCACATGGCTTTGACAAGTAGGAAAGAAAACCTACAGAATGTTCATGGCATGTAAAATGTACCATAGAATGAATCATTTTCAGCAGCCTTGATGAAGTGGGAGATGTTCTGATGCGAACTGGAACCATCCACCTACTTCTGTTCATTACATCGACACTGCTCTGTTCTCTTCCCTGAACTCTGAGAGTTACTTATCCACCCACATGTTAATCTACAGAAACCATTCTGAAAGGTTTGTTTCTTACCCTATAATCTTTTATACTTTTTACCCATTTTGTGTCATCAGCTAATTTAGATTATTTTTTAAATTAAGTACTATATGTTAAACCATATCAATACAGGGTTTGACTCGAAGCTGTAAAATTCTAAAAATTCTTGTTTAAGTAAACAACCACTTTAACATATGGATTGTATATCATTTGCTATGAGATTATAATTAGGTTTTTTATTGCATATTTAATATTTCAATTATTTGGCAAATTGCTGTCTTACTATGTTTTTATTATAAAAACGGTTTAATTCATTTTAAAAACAAGTAGTTGATAGTCTTTAATCTTATTTTCTCTAGGGTATGTCTTTCCATTTGGTAAAGGCAATGAAATGAAGTGTTATTAACAATTTCAGAGCAGAAGAATATTAGAGGCGCTTTTGAGAAACAAAAGTGTGAAATCTCCTGTATGTGACATGTTTTGTATTTTTGGTGGGTCTCTCTTCTTGTAACATTTTTTCCCTTTTTCAAAGCGACTTTCCACCTGAAAAATATTGCACCATGAAAGATGTTCACACACTCCCACTTGCAACAAATCCGTAGTTGAAGTGTTCACAACTGCCAGCTGCTGGGAATTACATATGTTACCTATCTTCACTGCATTCTGTGATTGTGCCTGCTCCCAGATTGTGCTGCTGTTCCTACTTCCCAACTTCGTAAGTCCCCAGGGCCATCTCCTTCTACCTGGAGTTGGTTCATCACAGCAGGCAGTCCAATGTATTATAAACCAAATTCCTTACCCCCAAACAACTAAGTAAAGCAAGCCTGCCCTAATAGTAAGAGAAGAAAAATATTTCTGAACTTCATGCTGTGATGGTTGTGTTGCTTGTATTCCTTATTTAGCAAATAGGTCTTTCTGCACATAGCACATGAGCAGTTACTGATGAGCAGACAATCCCCAACAAAAGGTGTGGCGGAGGTTATAAGCCTCTGGTATAATTTAGTGATTGATGATTTGCCTATGTTCCTTGCAAAGGGCCCCTTTGACATTCCCTTTCCCAGGTGCCTCGACTGATGGACGTATTTTACTGAGATGGATGCATTTTACTGAGATGGATGCAGATCTGTTAAGGCACTCTTTTACTGTTTCAGCCCTTTCATGTGGTGTAATAGGTTGAGAGAACAGATTACTAAATACTCTGCTTTTTAATTCACTGTTTTTTCAGAGAGAAAATGTACCTAGATGAGTTGGCCCCTGACATCTAAATAAGCAGTTTGACAATAAATGTTGTGGACAGCTAAGCACATCTGGAAGATAAGCGCATAAACTGTAAAACCAATTCTACAACTGCACTTAATCTGTCCTACATATGTGCCAAAGTCTTCCCTCTTCCCTTATTCATGCTTTCATAATTCAGGGCTTTAATTCACCTGGGGGTCGCTGGTGCTCTGTCAAAGTTTAATTGTTCTAATTACTTAATTATCTGCTCTGGTGAAGTGGTAAAGCCTTGACATTTCACATTTTCCCGAGGAATATGCATCTGTGGGATGTATCAGTCTCTGTATTTGGTAAATATAGGGAAAAATAATTCAGTTAATCCAGTCTTTCAGTAGCAATGCCTACATCGTTACTGATTCCTTACACTGGACTACTGAGTCCCTTGTTTTCTCAGCCTGTAGATCTTCGTGAGAGGTTTCCTCTTTAAAATGAATCTACTTAGTTATGAATTTGCTGGTAAGACAAGAAGGTTAAAAAGGATGTGCCGAGTGATATTTTTGCAGGCTAATGCAATTAAATTGGAAGTCACTTTACAGTGGGTCCCTCTGAACGGCAAGAGAGAACCATGGCCTCATCAAGCAAGAAAGCTATCTTGTATACAGATACTGATGTTCAGAGATCATAGTGACAACTGCTGAGTAACACTCCAGGAAGAAATGTAATAGATGATGTGATTAAAACTTTGACTTTAAAAAAAATGACAAAAAAGTGTTTTTCTGCAATAAGTCGGCTTTTGTTTCATGTTGTGGATTTTACTGGCAGAAGCTTCAATCAAGTTAAACTTTTGTGTAGTAAATGTTTCTGTAGTAAAGAAAAATGGAAGAGTTGAGGATCCTAAATGCTGTGTACTGTTAAGAATTATTTCTTAAATGTATCTTTTGTTTTACTTCTCTGAGAGTGGGAAAGAAAATGTTCAATGTTTGCATAAATGTTTTTTCATAGCTGGGCAATGCCAGTTGATAAATGGAATGTACTAAAGAAAAAACGATTTATGAGGTAGCTATTCCTTCAGTTTTTGAAATAAAATTACTCCTGAAAAGCTAGAGAAGGCATTGTGTTAGCTTTGACTGTAGAAATGAAAAGACTGGTAGAATATAGTACAGTTCTACTAATAGCAGTTAAATAATGCCTGTGCTCTTACAGTAATGGGACAAGTACTGCCAATTTTCTGTTTTCTTTCACTGGAGGTAAAGGAAGAGGATAATTTTATTTCATCAAGAGGATTTATTTGGATGAATGCATTAAGGGAATGGGGTGCAAAAAGCACTTCTTTTTAAGAAGAAGAAACATGTACAAGCTCAGTTCAGCTCCTTGGAGAATTTCAGTAGATGTAACTACACGGATTCATGGAACCAAGTCAATAAACTCCTGAAAATCAATGTCTCTCTCCCCCTCCTCCCCTCTTTACCTCCATATGTAAAGATAGGCAGCATGCCTGTTGTAATGATAATGATGTACTTTTGCCTCACGTTAGTGCCCTGTGCCATTCAGAGAAAAGTAATTTTTGCACTGATGATTACAGTAACAAAGCTACAGGAGGAGTAAGAAAGCTGCTTATTGTGAGGGCTTAGTGTAGAAGGTCTGCTGATTATTTGGACAAGAGAATTCAAATATCAAGAGAATAGGTAATGCCAGAGAAGTAGCTGGAAAACATGAAATCTATCAGCCTTCATCAATATTGTTGCAGTTTAGGCCCAAGGAGCATGTTTCTTGATGTCAGTATAATTTTCAAAGTCCCACTAAGCAAGTGTGCTTTCTTGATAAAGCTCTGGACTGGGATTGGCAAATGTGCATCTGAAGCTTATCTAAGGCACTGGGAGATTTGGTGAAAGTCACTTATCACCAGTCTATGCCATATTTTTTTATAAGTTATTAAGGCATAATGTATTGATATGTGAATTAGCTTCTAAAGATAGTATTTACAGATGAAAAGTCTATATTGAGATGTAGATATTTCTATTTCCACAGTTTATTATCCTTTAAAATTTACCTTTAAAAATATGAAAATTCTACAGGCTAGTTATGCTCCTGTTATAAAGCTGGGATTTGTTGAGAGACACAAAGAGGATAAAGAGATACTTTTGGTATTTTTAGTTCTAGACCGGTGAACCTAGAAGTGCTTTTAAGTTCCCTGCTAGATCAGGGCAAGTTTTATTGGGCACCAGTCCTTATCTTCTCTGCAGTTTTACTTTTTGTGGGGAAATGGCTCATGTGCTTCCTTCCCAGCTTCCATCCATAGCTGGAGTTTGTGGTTTTGTGACACAGTCAAGCCAATGAGACTCTTTGTGACTTCTGAAGGTGGTGGTCTTACCTTACCGCCCTCCTACTACAGCCACTTTGCAAATTGTCTGATGCCATATGAAGTCAATTACAGGAAGTAATGTCAGCATAAAACTGTTCAAGTTTTCTTGCAGTTATTTTTTCTTCAGAAATTGGCTTATCCTTGGAATCCATTTCAAACTGTAGCCTGCCAAGATGAAAAAATGCAGGGAAAAGCAGTGAGCGCCATTTCTACATTCATTTTGTGACAAGATCTGTGAAGGAAAATAATAATAATAATAGTAATAATAAGAAGAATAAGAATGAAGTTTCTGAGTACTCTTCCATATTTTTAAACAAGAAAAAGAAAATTCAAGCAATTTTGTATTTTTTTGTGTGTTTGTGCTTGCTCTTTAAAGTGAAACCTATATTAGAATATCTTTTTAAATAACCTAGAAGGAAACTGAAGATCAGGAAATTTGTTGTTGAGAATGTAGTAGGCTATGTACAAGCTTCAGAAGGCATTTTTTTCAACAAGCTTTGCTAAGGCACTTTTTCCTTTGAGCTGCCTTAATTCAATCTTCTCATTTCACTGTCTGGAAGTGGTTTGTAAGGATCCAGAGTTATTGGTTCTTTCTGTAAACTGTGTAATGCAAACACGTGTATCTACGTCTGATGGCGCAGTGGCGTTAACGGTATCAACAGCAGCACTGTGCTCTTTGCATCGTTCCCTTCTGCCAGGTGTGGAAGAGGAGGAGGAGGAGGAGAAGACAGTCTGTCACAGGCGGGTTTCTGCAAAAGAAGAGACTGTGAGGAAAAGTGGTAGGGCTTCCTACACAACCTGATCCATTTTCTCATGGTTCCTACTCCCACACTGCCTGGTGTGTTCCTATTAGGAGCTGTCTGCTCGTTTCCAGTATCTGTCTAATTCCTCAGAGGACCCTATTAAGATGCATGGGTCATGCAAAAGCAAAATTTAGTAATACTCTAAAAACAGTGCTAAAGGGAAGGATCCTCCTCACATACTGCATACCAGGTAAACTCAAACTGTGGCATAGCAAACTGCTTTTTTTCAAACAATCAGAAACAGTTTTCTCTGAGCCCAGTAACACTATACACCCTGAGAAGATCCACAGGACTATATTTTGTTGGAAAAAGATAAAGTCCTTGATTCCTACTCACTATTACAGTTTAATAGACTCCATCTTCTCTTTTGCCTCAGCTTTAATTTGAGCATACCTTAAAAATAATTCTCAGAATTTTCTTGCCATATTTTCCCTAATAAACTAACCAAACATAAGATGTTACTTGATAACAGGATTAACTTTAGAAAAAATATTAAAAATATTTTGACTTATGGGGATGTGTGAATGATTGCCAATGGGTATAATTTTATTTCTCTTGTGCTGAGTGCAGTAATAATTAATTTCACTGTTGGTTAAAAGTCCATTTTATGCATCTCTATGACACATTTATTTATAAACTGACAGGATTCAATTTAACGTCAAGATATTTTTGCGATTTAAGAGATTTTTATTTTTTTTTCACAAGTTATGAAATGTTCAGCCATCAGTTGCATGCACTCAGCAAGGCCAATGTAGTCAATGGGTCAAAGGAAAATCCTGCTTTAGGGTAGCCCTTCTATGTGCCTTTTCTTTCTGCTTTTTTCTCTCCTTGCTGTCTTATAAATGCTCTCGTATGTGTGTACTGGAAATGGACTCTCTTTTTAAAAAGATGAAGAAAAACAAACTGAAGCCTGAAGTGAGTAGTATGCTTTTATACCACTGCTTTTTACTTCCATAATATAAAATGTTTGAATTAATACTGTGTGACCAACTGGTGGATGTAAAAAAGTAGTGTATTTGTAAGATGGGGTTTAATGAGACACCAAAAAAGAGCTTAAGCATAGTCTGCACTGGCCTTTGCAGCTAGCAGTGCTGTCATTTATGTTGTGCTAGTGAATTTTGTAGCAGTGCTGGGTTTTATTATGTATATAGGTGAGGCTTAGTAGACTCGAAAGAAATAATTTCAATGAACAGGCTCTTTTTGTTATGAGTTTTCCTGCTTTCTTTTGACATGCCTTGTTATTGTTGGTTATTTTTTTAAAAGGACAGTAATTTTGTTAGTTTTTATCTAAATTAATCATCTTTCCAGTTCCTTTGACTATGAAAGCAAGGTGTTGGATTTTCATTGTAGATGCAAGCAAATCCGGGAGAAAGCAAACCCTTTTGGATAAATGCCTTCATCTTGCAAATAAAAGCTTTGACTTAAATTCTTCTTTCAATGCTGGCACAGAAGCTGCACTCTGAGCAACTGCTTAGATTTCTGGCCTTTTGGGGAGGAAGGCTCCCCTTCCTTTTGGTCTTATGGATAAACTGACTGATGATGCCATTTTTAAGACACAGAGCTGTTGAGCCCATCCTTAGAATCACAGAATTATAGAATAGCTTTGGGTTGGAAGGGACCTTTTTAAAATGCATGTGCAGATAGGGAATTTTGCAGTGTTGTCATGCAGTTTATTAATTCCTTATGGCAGGGGCTGGGAAGCAAACACCGAGATGTGTCTCTCTGGCAAGGTGGCAGCACTTCCAGGAAGAGACACTAGTGGCTCTGATGCTTTACCGGGAAAGGAAGCAACTTCCAAAGATCTGTTTGACACATGGGACAAGAATTATTTTCTGAGATTTACACAGGCAAACTCTGATTGGGCTTCATTTTAGGTACTTTGTGTGCTGTTCTTAAGTGCTGATGTGGTAGTTTACGATTTGTAGCTAGAAATCAGTTCCTGATCAGAAAGCATGAAAAAGCTGTTAAAAGTCAGAAGGCAATGTTTTTCTGGTATTGTTAAAAGAATCTAACACCTTCCTCTGCTTCTGATACTCAATCAGACTAATTAAATCAATTCATCTTTGCAGCTTCTGATAATGTTTAGAAGGATTTAATCTGCTTCTCTCCTATTTGTTTTGAAGTTATGTTGTCACCACTGATGACTTCTTGCATTGGTTTCGGTTATAAAACTTAATATTTATCTAAGATCTTGAACATGTGGTGAAGATCTTGATGAATAATTACACTATTCTACCCAGCGTTTTAAATTATGTGTTTGTTTTGAGAATCATTCATTTTCTTTATAAAGAAAAGCAAAGCAGATTCTTGCTTTTCCTTTAACTTGATGTCCTTTTCTGTTCCATTTTAATAGATCACCTCTGCTACATTTCTTTAACTGACCCAAATGAAAGATCTTAATATGGTATTGAAAGCAAGGAGGTAGGTGTGAGAGGGAATTAAAAGGTTATTAGCATACAGCAAGTTACTGGAACTGAAGATACTTTGCAACCATTTCCTTGATTGTCCCTTTGGGAAAGAATTGTATCTGTTTACCAAGCATGTTCTTAGCTCAGACCTCTTAGGATTTAGAGGATATTGAAAACAGCAATGTGTGGAGGCCAGATATATGCTAGAAGGATAAGGATGCCTGCGTTTTGCCATGGGAAGTGGAATTATATCTCAATCCTGTGCACAACAAGCTATTTATCATGCTCAGAAAACAGCAGTAGGTAACAAACTTGAAACCTTTGCAGCTAGGAGACTGTTTATATATCTCAAAACCTTTTTTCTTGTGAAGAAAAGATTCTCACCTTCATGTCATGTTGCATTGCGGTTTACTGGGGAGTGCTGCAGTGATTTCTTATTTTAACTTGTTGCATTTTATCTAAGGGTAACTGGTGTATATTAATTTGACCTGTCAAATTATACAATACAGGTCTGAACTCATACGTTTCTCGTTCCTTTAGGCTGTTTAAGGTGATGTCACATTTGTTATGAAATTGCTGGTCCTTTTAGGGAAAATGGATCTAGCCTTTTTGAGGATCTAGTGATACTTTTTTAAAGACTTCAAAACAGATCAGCTAAAGGGAGTGTGAATGGGGGACAGGGCTGAGGCTTCTCGTCAGTCTGATATGAGGAAGCTGTTAGACTCTATTCTGATTCAGAGTGAGGGGATTCTGATTTTTAATACCTGTGAAGAAACTCTGACACAAGGTATGTCTCTCAGACAAAGATGTTTAGAGGTAATGTTGCTATGGGAATATTTGGGCTCTTGAAGAAGATCCCAGGCTAGGCATGCACTAGTTTAGTCTAGTGTGACACAATTCAGTGCAAACTCCTGGGGAAAGGGCCCAAATCCAGTTCTGTGTATGATGCCACTTAGGTTCAGGGCTGCTAAAAAAGGCCAGATACTACAAGGCCACTTAAAATAATGTTGCCAATATGTTTAAAGGCAAAGTACTTTATTCCACTGGAAGGATTTTTCTAAATAAAATAGTAATAACAATAACAATAACAACAATCATTATTAGTAATATTAATCCTTGCTGTAGAAGATGGCATGAAATATGTAATAAATTTGTTTCTTGTACAAGCTGTAAATTGTTTCCATTATCCCATGTCTTTTGTGCTACAAAGGAAGTAGCTTTGTGCATGTCAAGGTTTCAGCTATTTTTAGTAGTAGTACACATTCAGTAATAACACATTTAGGGCACATTTTAATTAATAATTTGCCTTCAGGAGACTCCAGTTACATGTCAGTTATTAGGATTAAGTTTTACTGTCTCCATCCCCAGAACTGGCTATAGCTGTGTTAATAGAGTATCATCTTCTACCATCTTTTTACTGGAGGCACTGGTAGCTCTATTGGAAGTGAGTAAAAGAAGAATGATGGGTCCATTTTTTTTTTCTTAACGATTCTCTTGTCCAGCCCAAGAGAGGAAGACTTATTAGACAATACAAAATACAGTTCTGGCAGGTAAAGGAAATTCCCTTTGGCTTTGAATCATCATTAATTTGTTATTCTCTTCATCACTCTTTTAATCATTGATTTTTTAACAATAGAGATTTCATTGAAACTCCTAATTGTTTTTCTTGAAGATGATTATTTTTTACAGTATTACATAATGTTTTTGTGAACATCTAAAAGTTTAAATTTCTGTGTCTGTGTGTGGGTATGGTTTTTGTGATTTTTTTCCTCTCTTTTTTAAAAAGGTGTGCTTTGTACTCCAGTAACTTCATTCTT
The DNA here is from genome assembly GCA_014706295.1 of Lycocorax pyrrhopterus obiensis. Lineage (NCBI taxonomy): Eukaryota > Metazoa > Chordata > Aves > Passeriformes > Paradisaeidae > Lycocorax > Lycocorax pyrrhopterus. The sequence goes on along the minus strand of JACSVZ010000002.1, from coordinate 95,044,088 downwards.
TCCATCAAGCTCTACTTTTGACAACTGCAGAAATGACGTTCCAAGAATGAAGGAAAATGGAAAGCTAGTTGGATTTTGACAAGGATGGACCAACCAAGAGCAAAAATAATTTACTTTCTTTTGACATAAATGTGTCAATTTTTGAAAAGCATTTGACTGCTGCTAAAGCTAGACTGGTATTAAAAGCTTTAGATTAACCTGACTTTCAGAGAGAAGTGAACCGAACCTTTATTCTAGATTTGTCCAAACAGTACTTTCTTTCTAGCTCTTATCTTAATGAAAGATTTTACACTATTTTTACACTTGGTTGTAATTTTTCATTTGAAAACAGTTTTCTGTTCAATCTAAGATGTTTCCCTGTGTGAGTTCAATTTTTTTTGACCTTTCCTTTTCCATTTCCTTCCTGGGGAATTTTTCACATGCAGCAAAAAATTATTAAATGCACATTTTCATGTCAAAGTTTGATTAATTTGCTTTAATGAGAACAATTCCCTTTTAGCTCTGCTCCTGAAATCTAAGACTGAAAAATCAAAGACTTCTTAGCTCTTCCAAATTTGGATCATAAATGCATTGGAAGATTAAAATCTATGGTGTGTTTGCCATGATTTCTGCTTCCACCTAAACTGTTCAGAGTGAGTGCTGCTGTGGATTCTCTACAGGAATATGCATACAGATTGATATTTCACTGTCTAAAATCCTTCAGCTGCATATTCTCTATATTCATTCCTGCTGTTTTGAGCTACAGTTTCACATATAATTATAAAGAATGTCAATTAGACTCATCATGGGCCAAATTATATTTTATTTACTTGAACTAATGTAAATATCATGATTTGTAAATAGGCAGAAGGCTGCACAATCTTTTGAAATACATCTGCAATGTATATTTTAACATAGTGTCTTTACACATACACAAACAATTCTACAATAAATTCAGATGCCAAAGTCCCACTAAAATTTCTAGGAATTATATTGTAATGCTGAAGTCTTCTGATTGCTTTAAGGAGATTTAAGTTTGCAAGTTCCACAAAGGTAGTTCTGCCATTTCTCTCGTTTTTTTTTTTCATAAGGTTGTATAGAATTACATCAAGAAATACAATAATCAGTTTTATCAGAACAGAAAGAAATGTTGGATTTTAGTCAGCTGAATGTGTTACTTCTCTTGACCTTTAAACTGTATAAGCTACAGAGATAAGAAAGCTAGGAAAAAGCAGAGGTGGGTCAGTGGGACTTTCATATTTGTCAGCACTCAGAAAGGTTTTAAATGATGCTGAAACTACAGCCTTATCCTTGAATGCTTTTTGCTGCTGTCGTGGTTTAACCCCAGCCATCCACCAAGCCCCACGCAGCTGTTCGCTCAGTCCCCCACCAGTGGGATCAGGGAGAGAATCAGAAGGGTAAAAGCTGGAAAACTTGTGAGTTGAGATAGAAACAGTTTAACAGGGAAAGCAAAAGCCGCGCACACAAAGCAAAACAAGGAATTCATTCACTGCTTCCCATGGGCAGGCAGGTGTTCAGCCATCTCCAGCAGAGCAGGGCCCCATCACATGTAATAGTGACTTGGGAAGACAAACAACATCACTCCAAATGTCACTCTCCTTCATCCTTCTTCCCTACTTTATACACTGAGCATGATGCCATATGGTCTGGAATACCCCTTTGGTCAGCTTGGGTCCCCTGTCCTGGCTATGTCTCCTCCCAACCTCCCACGCACTCCCAAATTCCTTGACAGCATGGCAGTACAAAAAACCAGAAAAGGTCTTGGCTTTCTGTAAGCCCTGCTCAGAAATAACAAAAACTTCTCTATATTATTACTACCGTGTTCAGTACAAATCCAAAAAACACAGCCCCATATTAGCCACTGTGAAGAAGGTTAAGTCCACTCCTACCAAAACCAGCACAACAACACATGTTAACCGTATTCTGGAATTGTGTTTTATTTGATCACTTATGCTATAATCATGATGCAATAGGGAATGTACCTTCACTACCCTGAATATTTATGTTTCTTGAAAAGTATAGCTGTATATAGATAACATCAACAGAGAGATTATTAGAGACTGATTTAGAGTGATGTGGGTAATGGTTATATAGCCTTCCATGATAAATGAATGCAAATTTTTCTTATTGTTTTTAAAGGAAAGCTTTTTTCTCTTTGTTTTTTTTTTGGTTGAGATTTGTTTGCTTGTTTGTTTGTTTTGTGTGTGGGTGTGTAGTTTTTTTCTTGTTGTTGTTGTTGTTATAATGCTATTTTTCTGAGGTATCCTACCATTTGCTGAAAGACAGCCAGGAATCCACGCAGTCATGACAGACCATCACCACTGGAAGCCTGAAGTGCTGGCAATATTTACACGCAGTGAGTGGAAATCTGTTGATATGACTGCCCAGCACATTTGATTACCTTTCACTTTCCCACTCCGCAATCAACCTCAGTTGTCTCCTTTTTTGTTTTTTCCTTCATCAGTAGCAATTTATACTAAAATTTCCCCTTTAATAAACTCCCAGAAAGCCTCTGGAGAAACTTTCAGTCCCTCCTGAAGTAGGACCACACGCCTGACATGTTGTAAGGCCAAGAGGCTATAAAGGAGCTCTCCACAGGCAGGCACGGCAGGTGCACAGGCTGGTGTACCAGCTGTCGAGTTACAGTTCTAACTTCCAGATTTAAGTCACATGCTGCACTGCGCCCCTACTTGCAGTCCTATTTTCAACACTTCATTCTCTTGGGAGAGATTTTCTAGCTCTCCAAAATGGCATGATCGGTGGACCTTGACAGCTGCTCCTTTAACAACTGCTACGCATCAGACCGCTGACCTTCTGGCTTCCTGTGCATCTGTTGGTGGTCAAAAAGATCAATCTAAGCATGTGGAGAACCTTACTGAATGTACTCTATCTGGCATTAATTAGCTCCTTCCAGTACAACTGATCAAATACAGACACATACACAGGTCCTCTGTTACTACTAATTTTAATTAACATTTTTATGAGTGATAGGCTAAGGAATTTCTGTTCTTCATTAGTTGAAGAGCATCTCTTGTGAATGCTGCTATGCGTCTGGCAAAAGAAAGGAAATTGTACAAAGAGAGAGGGACATTCATGAATAAAATCTAGGCAAACAGTGCATCAAGATACCAGATCAAGCTTTTTTCAAGTTTAATCTTTGGCGAATTTACATTATATACAGTAAAATATCCATCCAATTATGAAATAAATGACTATACACAGTGGTACAAGATATTTATTGGATGAATAGATAGGTGAAGGAAAACTCTGGTCATAAAAATGGATTTATGAGTCTTCATTCTTCCTGGGTAAGAATACCTTTTTTGTCTAATAGCGCAATGTTGCTGATGTTGGTCAGGCCATCTGAAATCACAGCAGCTAAGCTAAATGGACAATGGGTTGTGGAGTTCTGATGGATAAGACCCTTCTCCAAACTGTTCCCCTTTTCTCAGCTTTCAACTGCTGCCATATTCTTTTGACATTTAAAAAAAAAAAAAAAAAGAAGCTGGTACATCAGGATGTTTCACTATGTTTTATATTGAGGAGAACAGGAAAGTGTGATAAGAAGCAAATACTCTCCTTCAGATTTCCTAAATTGCCCTCAAGAGCCTGACATTTCCTGTGAGTATCAATTGCAATGTGCAGTAGCATATCAAAGGACACATGATGCCTTGAGTAATTTACTTGTGTTCTGTGCTGTGAAATCTACATTCAGAATATTGTCTTATCCCTAGGGAAAAAGGGGAGAGGATGGGGAAGAAGCCCTGCGAGGAAATATTATTACCTCTACTTGCAGTTCGCTAGAGGTTTTCTGTTTGTTTGGTTTGGTTTTTCAACGAACTAATCTGCCCTTGATCCTAAGACTATAAGAATGGATTTCACAAGTCATAATTTGTATACACAACCTACCGTCTATTTAAATCTCTTATTTAATCTTTTATCCAACATCTTTTCTTCTTAGTTTTAAATCTCTCAATGTAAATGTAAGAATTTGAGCCTTAATGTAATAGTGCTCGTATGCTTAGTTTGTTTCTTTACTTTTTTTCAACAATCTTGAAGAGTTTCCTCTGTGCTTCTGGTTGATTCTCATATGAAAAGGTTAAATATTCAGAGAAAGATGTAGAAAATATGGGCGGTCATATGTGGGGTTTTTATTTGTTTGTTTGTTTTTTTCCAAGGGATTGATTTTTATTGAGAAATAATCCTTCTGTTTTTCTTCCATATCTATCAGGGCTTACCTCTAATCTTAGAATCCAAAGCCTCTAAAATTGCTTTAGATTTATTTTTTAATTTTCTTTTGTAGATTGGCATGGCTTTCTAACATCTGATTCAATATTACTTGTACTGTAGTTTTAACCTTAAACATCTGAGAAAAATGAGCTATGTTCAGAGTAAAATTTATTCCTAAAAAAAATTTATTGACATTACTTTCATCCCCTAAATTGATTCCTTTGTCCTTATTTGCAAATTTTGTTACTATTGCTGGGTAAGGTGGAAGGAAGGAGAAGCTTCCTTAGGTGAAAATGTAGATAACCGATATTTTTGCAATGTTTGTTGTGTATTGTATTAATGTGGGGATAAGCCTAGTTAAAACCACAGAATTTTAATGGATACATGTTAAGAAGGGATCTCTGAATGAAGTCCAAGTTTGTGATCCTAAAAACTATAGCAGCAGACTTGCCCATAGGTTTCCTGCTGTCTTAGACTCTGCAAACTCATCTCACTCCCTTGCATTTCCTTCCTCGTTCTGCCTCCGCAGAAACAGAAACACCTTTCTGCTTCTCATCCAGGATGTGCACTAACCCACCTGTTCAAACTAAAGAATTTTCTCTTGTTCTCACTTTCGTGGGTTTTTTCCTTTCTCTCTTATGAAATACATGAGCATCCCTGAATACTGAGTATCAGCCCAGAGCCAGAGTTTACATAGCATAATTCTTTACAACTTGTGGGCAGGGCTGCAGCAGCACTGTACCCAGTGCTGTCCAGGTGTGTAAGTATCCCTTACTGAGCAAAACAATATATTGTCTACCCAGCTTTGGCAAGGCTTTCCAACGTGAAAGATTCTATGACTCTATGAAATACTACTGAACTCCACTAAACGTGCTGCTGCATGTTTTTGATATCTTTTCCTTTAATGCAACCATTTACAATTATGAGTTAAATCATGTCTGCTTGGTATTTACTGAGACTCTCTCGTTGTTGTTGTTGTTGTTGGTTTGGGGGTTTTTTTGACAGGTTAATTTAGAGAGATGGTCCCAGTGATGTAAAATGCTTGTCAACAGAAAAACTGATTGTATCCTGAATGGCCCTAACTTCAAACATAAAGGAGCCTATTAAGAAAAGCCCTGAAGAAAAGGAAGACTTTTGAATGTTTAGTTTGGCTTGATCTTAGTACACTTTGGAAAACAATCTCAGAAGTTCCTTCACCTCTTCAAGAAGCTTCTAAGTAATCTCAAACTTTTTTTGGTTTCTGGAATTACTTTGCAAAACTGACATTTCTTCTTGAAATCTAAGCTCACGTATGTTTCCTCAGCATCATGAAAGAGCAAGATAGAACAGACAAGCAAACAAAAATATGTAAAACTTAGTGTCCCACTTTGTGTTCTGTTTCCTGAATCAGTACATAAATTAGCTACCTCTTTTTCTTGGCCATAAAGCTAGGAAAAAAATAAAGATTAAATGATACACTCATAGGATATTACACTGAATAAGTAACAAAGCTTTACAAAGAAGTCATGAAGTTTTTGGATGATTTTCTGTTCCATTCTGTCTATATTCTTGTTACATTCATGTCAGTGTTTTTAAAACTTTTTTTATAATGATGTAGACTTTACCTCTAGGAGAGATGATAAAGATAATCTAATCAATAACATGATCAATATGCTTTGCTTCCTTTGTAAGAAGAAAGAGACAACGAACTAGTTAAAGCCAGTGGCCAGTGTTAGCCAACATCAATTTATGACTTGTTTTTAGTAGGGATTTCTCTGCTAGTTAGGGGGAGGGGAGGAAAAAAATTGAAAAATCCTTTTCCATATCTTTTAAAAATGTTTTTTTTATGGGTCTTGGGACTGGAATTTTTTCCATGAGGTGAAATGGATTCTTATATTTATTTTTTAAAAAAAATCTCTGTTAATTCTGATATTCTTCCCAGATAATTTCCGGTATGTAAACAGCCTCTGCAATTTCCTGCCAGGATTTCCTTACCTATCTTCAGTCATATGCCAGAGAGAGCTAAAAGTGCTTCCCTTGAAAACCTGGGATCAATAGGTGTTTTCAGAGCTGATTAGGTGAATCTACCAGCCTTATAAATTCCCTTATGAAAACTGGCTTACAGAAAAAGATACAAGTGCTAATGATGGGGAAGATATGTTACTGGATTTGGCTGCAAACAAGTGATAGAAGACTCTTGTGTAGTTTTCATGCTTTCTTAGAAGTTTGTTACCTGAATTTTGGCAAATAGCTTCCATCCTCTCTAGCTCTTCTTGCCAGTCCTTTTTCTGGCTCATGTAGTCAAACCTGTGAGCTCAGACAGGGGCTGCTCTCTCTCCCCTGTAATCGTTCTGCTTTGACACCATCTGTCTAATGAATTATTGTAGTGCTTTTGTACCATGAGGAAAACGGTGTGAAGCTGTTAACTTGATATCCTTGGATGTTGTCCAATAACTTCCTCAAGATAGGTCTAGCCCTTGCCGAATGGATTTTTCTCACCTTGTCACACATGCTTTTGCTGTTGTGTTACTTAGGTTAAACAGATGCTGTGTCTACGTGGCTAAGCATGTGCAGCTTTCAAACTTGCTCGCTGTCTTTCAGATTGCTAAATTAATATCTCTTCTATTCAGCTTTTCAACATTTGTCACTCTGCAAAAGGCATTTTTTTCTAGCTAGCGATAATTAGATACCTGATTAATGTGCTCTGTGTATTTACTCATTATTAGGGTTTAATCCTAAAGTGACCATACTGTCTGGGCTGATAAGCAGGATGAAATCCCCATACATATTCTACTCCATTAGCTTTCCTAATTATTTTAAAGCAATTGCTCTGAAGATTTCTGTTATTCCCATAAAATGCACCAGTCTCTGACCTCATTATCTCTTTGAAAGGTGAGGATTTTACCTTTCTTTTGCAATCTTAGGCATCACTTGTCCACTCTGTATCCAGTTTACACTGTGGGATGCTATCTGGAAAGTTTCCAATTTCCTTGGTCAACCACAGGGTATGTGCATGCCAGAGCAGTGAGAATGAATGTGCTGCTGGTGCTCTGAGACACTGTAGCACCATCTGTGAAGAAATGTTATGGAAGAGGCTAATTTAAGTTCTGCTTTGGTTGGATGGACAAGAAAAAGTAACTGTCAATATTTGTAAAGGTAGAGAAAATCAAAGACATAGAGCAGACTTCTGGAAATACTTTAGAAGCAAAGGGAAGAATTTGGATTAGTTTCATGTTAGAGAAAGTACATAGAGTTCTGGAAGTTTAATGTAATGCAGCTTTACCATTAACCAGCATGTGAATACAGCATGATCAGGAGATCAGAATCACAGAATCATTATGGTTGGAAAAGATCGTCAAGTCCAATCTTTAACCAATCACCGCCTTATCAACGAGAGCATAGCACTAAGTGCCACATCCAGTAGTTTCTTGAACATCTCCAGAGATGGTGTCTCCACCACCTCCCTGAGGAGCTATTCCAATGTTTAACAATCCTTCCCACCTTTATTTACATCTGCAGTTATCACTTTTGAATGTTTACCTATCTATCTATCTGGTAGTAAATGTGCCAGGACGCTGGTGTTTTGTATTGTCTCAGTTTTTCCAAAGTTCAAAAAAGAATTTCGAGGCATTTCAGTGTAAAATGATAGGTTTTTTGAGTAGTCTTCAGAAAAAAAGACTTATATAGATATTATCTAAATTACTTTGATGTCTTTGTAAAATTTACACTTTAAATACATAATACTGTGCATCATTGGGCTGCTAATATGCTTGTTTCTTTCAAAACTCGATTCCAATTTATTTTTAGCCACATGCAGTTGTTGTGGCTGAATGTAGTTATGCCTCTAAATGGAATTTTTCTAAAAATGTTAGGGAGTAAAATTTCAAATAAATGCATTTTAAATTATATAAAAATATTAATATTAAAATTAAAATTAAAAAGTTAAAGCTGAAAGTATGGCAACTGGCAATTCTATTTAAAATTTGCTACACACATGTTTTCAGACCTTAAAGAACCAATAAGCAATTACTTATCAGAGTCCCTTGTATGTGAAAGTTTTCAGAACATTCATTGATTTGTTCTCTAAATCATGCCTGTTAGCTTTCTATAAACAGAGCCTTGTGATGAGGTGTTTGGCCTCTCTTTATTGTTAGCATTGCACATCCTGAATTTCATTCAGTTTTGTGATAAAAGGTAGTAATATGATGTGATGATTTTTGTAACTCTGGAAAAAAGTGCTTAGTTTAGAAATATCTTTAATGTAATAAAATGCCATGAGATGCATGCATTGCTTGTTCTCAAGAGCCTTTTGAAAAAAAGGGTTTATCAAAAAAAAGTTGCTCCATACAGGGTGTGCTCTGTGTAAACATCTTTTCATTATAAAGCTTATGGAAGTCCCATTAGGTGCTGTAAATGTAGTGTTGTTTTCTTGGTTTGTTTTTAGTGATTAATACCAAACATACCACGCGTTTCAGTGTGAAAACTTCAGTGGTGTTTATAGTGAAAACAAGGCATTTTTCTACGCAAAGTACCTCAAGATTAACTAACTGACATGTCATTACATGGGTGATGGTTATGTGTAAGGTTTTCTTCCTCTTTTCATTTTCGCTAGCCCAGGTTCCGCGGCTTCTGGGTCGGAGCGCGAGGTGCTGCGATCTTCCAAGAGTGTCTCGTTAGCGAAGCCGCTCGGCAGGACCAGCCACACACTCACACACATGTGCACACACAAATGCACGGATAGCTTCAGTAATATGGATCGACGGCAAAGAGGCAGGAAGGGTCTCCGCACTGAGTTCCACGGGAGCAGTTTATTGCAGCCGCACTGCGAACGAGTCAAGAGGCAAAGACGAGAAACAATGGAGGGTCCTGGTTTAAGTACGGGAGGAGGGCGAGCACCAGGGACCAATGATCTGAGGGTACGGGGGTGGTACAAAGGCGGGACTAGGGAATGGGAGCCAATGGGGAAGCTCTGGGCAAGTGGCAACGGGGCAAGGGCCAACGGGGGGAACCTGGGGTGGAGAACTTTGTAGGGCAGGGGACATATAAGGTAGCAAGGGGGTGGGCGGCCAACGGCCAACCAGGAATGCAGAACTGGGGTACATTAGCATGGCAACACAAAGCATTCTGGGAGAGGCTTCTCTTCTCACCCTAACCTAGACAGAAGTCTCTGGTACTAGGGACTGTCTTACCGAAAGACTCTCTTTTTACCTTGTACCATAGGCTAACATGCCACCACGTTTCATATTTTAACGAAATACTGTGAGGGCTACATACAAGCAGAATTGTCTAATTAAAATATGAATTTTGCAGTTGTGAAAAGCATAATAATTTTTAAACCTTGCATCACGGATGTTAAATTACTGCAAAGGCTTGTATTCATGGGTAGAACATCATCCATCTGAAAGGAACAATTAATGTGAAGAGATTCACATTTATGAAGTACCAAAGTTTAATGAACTTTAACAGACATTTTCTCTAAATGCTTTTAAGGTGTTAAACAAAGTTCATCACACCAAAAACTTCATAGAAAGGAAAAACTGATAATTTGAGGTAGATGCAAATTAACCATCAAAGTGATTTTTTTAAATTAATGTATTGATTTAAGTAAAAAGGCATATTAAGACTTTTCTTTATCCACGAATCAAATTTGAATCTGTTCCTGATACCGTCAGAAAAAAAAAAATTAATAGATTTTTGCTATAGCAACACTTTCTCTTCACTTCACACTTCATTTTAAGCCAGCCCAGAATCCTCAGTGTTTCTTCTAAGAGGTAATTGCACAGGAAAGGGAGATGATAAAAGTAGTGAAGAATAATAAAGCCTTCTCTGCACTGTCTTGGGAATTTTTAAATAGGTCTCCCTAGGCAGAATAGCTGTTTTCAAGTTGGCCCACTGAGCATTAGAGCTTTTAGATTTGAGTTTGTAGTTTATAAGATAGGAAATACGACAGTTTATTTGATATCAATTATTCCCTTGTCTGATATAGGTATACACTTTTTGGATGAAAGAATAAAGCAATAGAAGTTTGTATTACAGGCCATGAAATTTACTGTAAAGTTGTTATAACCCGCAGAATGTTGCTTATGGCAAGTTTGTTCTTCCTGAAAGTTGGAGTTCCTCTGTTTGACCTATTTTACTCAAATATTTTTTCAATTCCAGGTGCAAAAAAGCAAATTGCCAAGTCTATTTAAAACATTCTCTTCATATTGGCAGTGAACCAACGTTCAACCAAAGTCTGGAATGCTCTCTCACAATGCATGCTGAAAGGCTCTTCTGTTTTACTTAGTTAATTTTTTTTTTTTAATGCTACAATAAATATTTTATTTTTGTAAGCCAGGATAGCAGAAGAGGTAGCAAATACGCGAGATTCACTCCCTAGTTCACACTCTGAGATTACTCAAATAATGATGAACAACCATCTACCTTCTTGTCTTGCTATGAAGTTCAAGGTCAAGATATGCTGATATTACACTTTCTAGGGAACTTGGAGAACTGGAAAGTCATGGGCAATTAATGACTTTGAGAAGATGAAAGAACTGCAGATGTTGCTGGAAATTCTTCCAACAGAAGCTCTTACAAGGATACTTAGAGTGACATGTAATATATCATTTTTAGTAAAAGAACATTCTGTCCTGGCTGCCTCAGGAAGCCATGAGAAAATGCCGAAGAGAACCATGCTGATGAGACAGAAGTCAATCTCAAATCTGTATTCTGCAGATCTGCTTCATTTTCAAGCCCAAAACACTTGAGTGTCAAATAACAAACCTATCCCTAAATTCGTTTCCAGTGTTCCTATGGTTGCACAAAGTTTGTTATGCTTTCTCCAGGGGAAAATTCCAAAGTAAAATTTTCACCAGATTCACTGCTCTGCAGAAGGTGAGTATTGCTAATCTGTGCTAAATTACAAATTTAGCAAATACTCTGTGCTCAATTACAAGAGTGACAGATAAAGCAGCTTGCTCTATATGAAACTTGTGCTATTAATAAAAAGCAACATTTCAGCAAGGTGATTGATCTTCCTGTGACACGGTTTTGGAGAAGGAGGCAGGGTTTGTCAGTATAGTATTGCCACTATGTGTGCTTGAACTCTGACCATGATTTGTGTTGGCTGCTCAGTCAGTAAAGTGTTTGCCACAATCAAGAAAAGGATATCTTCCAACTGTACAGCAACAATACACAATGCATAATCTTGAAACCTATTAATACGAGATTATTTCCAAGTGACTATTTTGAGATATATGTATAATTAAAATTCAGTTGGATATCTTCAGCTTGTACAAAAGGCTTGCTTACGTTCTTGGAGACTCACTGGTTTATTTTGTTCTTTCATTACTTTCTCCCGTTTGCAATGGATAAAGGAAAAAAGTGAAAAATAGTGAAAAAGTTAAAAGGGGTCAGACAGGAGAAAGGAAAAATTTAATCCCTCAGACATTCACTTAATTGTTTGCTAATCAACAATATGCAAAGATTAATACTGTCAGTGTTTATTTCAGAAATATGTAGCATTTTGAAACAGGTTATGTGCTGTGTCTCAGTGAAACTGTGAAGCTTTGGGCTAATGGACAGGTCAAGCCTCTATATTTACAACTTCCTGTCCTTTGGATGCATTTGTAGGGTTTAAGCTCAGCAAAGAATCCTGTGCTCATGCTCAGTTTAAAGAAGTACTGCCGTGCTTCAGAGATCTTGTGTAACTGGGGCTGGGTGTGACATGAAAATGGAATTTTTACTATTCTTTACTGCACACAAATTGCCAAGCCTATTTACCACTAGGAAATTTTTTTCAACATCGAAAGAACAGGAGAATTCATCTAGTCTTTAGTCAGTAAATATAGTGGTTTCTTAGGAAGCAACATTCATGACTAACTGGAACTGGCAAGACATTTTGCTGTGCACCTGTCTTAGACAACACTGACTCATAGAGACTAAAACTTATTACAAAAACACTTGGTTTTGAGAAATCCTTGGTTTAGAACAAATACTTGTTTTAGAAAAAATTTAAAAGTTTCATATTTTTGCTTTGAAAATAGAAAATATTTCTAGTAATTCCTTTACAATAAAAATTCATATCATTTGAAATTGAATGTGAAAACAGTGAAAGAAAAATTAGTGTATTTAATTGAAATTGGAATTTAGGTTTAAAAACAATTTTGGCGTATTGCAGAATGAGGTTTTTTAAGCTCCAGACTTGTTCAGTTTTCTGGAAAAGAGGTTTCCTTTTCTAACCCCTCTGTGTTATCATTTATACCTCCAATTTTTTTTTATTATTTTTATTGGTTTTAAATTGCAAAGTATACTGTTTTCCAAGTTAACTCTAGGAGTGCCTCACTAATCTGGCACTTTTGTACTGACAAAGGCCTGAGAGGAACTGATGAGGGAGAAACTCATTCACAACAGGATAGTCCCATTTCTGAGTCTCTAAATTCACACTCTGTTAAATTCCATGGGATTTTCCTTATCTTTTGCCTTTTTGTTAACTAGACCAGACAAAGTAAGAAACTTAGGTAAATGGTAAACTTTCACTGAGATGTTGACTCTGCTAAAAACTTGAAGATCAGAAATTAGTGAAAGTCAGAGAAAACTATCAATTACACTACCTGCAACTGCTATAGACAATGCCCTTATTCCATACTGTTAATGAACCCTCTCTTTTTCTGATTTTTTCCTGGCTTTTTTACTTGTTTTGTTTACATTTGCTGTTTGCATTCTCGTTTCTTTTAAGAAAATATTCTTCCTCCATAAATTCCCTGGAAAAATCCTGAACAAAAGGAAATCAAGGGCACAACTTTCACTGATGCCACACCTGAACTTGTCCAGGATTTCTTGACATTTCCTAGCACTTTTTAGGTTCAGCCTATTTGTCTATCAGAATGACCTGTTTCTCACGCTGTCTATTTCAAAATGATCATCTCATGTTTGGGCTTGGATTCCAGTCTTGGGGTCATTTGCTGTGTAATGGAAAGCATTCTATCTTATTTAATAGTTTTTCAAAATATCTGCACATTTTTATTTTTCAGCCACTGAAATACTGTCTATAACTTTATGAAAAATCAAATGTATAAGAGTATTTCTTTAACATTATTCTGAAATTTTGCTGGTAATATCTTCGTCCATGTCTGACTCTGAGAACTCAAGGAAGTCCATATGGCAAACAGAGTTTTTCTCTCAACACTGCAATGTTGCAGTCCTTTCTCTGCACCAAAGCTGTAGTACTGAGGGATTGCACTGGGGTGAGTCGGGCTGTGCGGCTACTAAACTTAAGTGCTTAAGTGTATCTCCTGGCCTAAGTACATGAAACTTCATCAGACCATCAGGCTGTTTATATCAAACCATCATGTGCATATATTACATGTGCACCCAGCCTTTACTAGACACTTTTAATTCAACTGCCTCGTATTGTCATATAAAGTATGAAGTAGTGTAGGTCATTCCACCCTGAAGAGGAAGAAGAAAGACTGATGATAGGAACAGCAGTGACTATCCTTCACATTTCTGTCACTCTGCAAAAGTGGACTGCTGACCACAGCAGCTGAGTCATGAGTACTTGCTGTCTGCAGAGCATTGCATTATGTGGGATCTTGGAGTGTCCCAATGCATGAGATGTCTAAGTGGTTGTTGGGACCAGTGCTGGAGTCCATCACACCAAACTTCCCTCCTTTATGTTCACTTGGATGAGGTGTCATGAGGAGTGGCTAAAAGAGCTGCTGTTTTTTAGCCTGGAGAAAAGGAGGCTCAAGGAAGACCTTATGCTCTACAACCACATAAAAGGAGGCTGTAGCAAGGCAGGGGCTGGTCTCTTCTCCCATATAACAAGTGACAAGACAAGAGGATATAGCTTGGATATTAGGAAAAACTCCTAAACTAAAAGGTTGGCCAGGCATTGGAACAAGCTGCCCAGGGAAGTGGTGGAATCATTCATGCCTGGAAGTGTTTAAAAAACATGTGGATGTGGCACTTAGGGACACGGTTTAGTGGTGAATATTAGTTATTGGAATTGGTGAATAACAGTGTTATATTAACGGGTATACTGAATGATCTTAGAGGTCTTCTCCAACCTAAACAATACTATGATTCTAAGAGGATCTCTGTTCTTTTCTCTTTTTAAAGCAGCCACAGAAATTTTAAGTGTAGCTTGGGACACTGGTAGGAAGACAAAGGGGACATTGATGCAGGAGAAGGTTATTTTTATAAAACCTTTGGCTTCTAATCAACTTTAACTTTTATACCTAGAACTTTGCTTATGGATCCTGGCTATATTCAGGATCACAAAGCTTTTCAGCTTCGCAAAGCTGGTTTATTTAGCCTTAGGGGCTTTTGTACCCTCCTGCTACTTACAAGCCAGTCACGATTTGGCCAATAAATTGCTCAGTGCTTTGCACTTTCAGAGGAATGATTAAGAGCACTGTGTCTACAAATAAGCTATTTGTACTTCACAGTCATCAGCAAAACACTGTTAATAGATGCTGTAGTGTTTGGCTTTGACTTGCCCTTTGCAAAGTTCATACAGTCTGCCATCTGAATCATAGACAGCAGATGCACTGAGGTCTGATCTCGCTGCTATTTGCCAAAACTGAAAAGATATTAAACATAGGGCAAAAACACAGACATACCTGACACTGCTGAAAGTAGGCCATGCCATTTGGGTTTTCTTCTCAAGTATTACCTTTTTGTACATGACATTTGAGGATGAGCTATTATATGACTGTGTTTTTAAGAAAAAAATGTGTCAAGCAAGGAGTGTTCATGAGCCTCTTCTGCACCTTCTATCAAATGCTTTTTGTCAAACTGATAAATATCAAATATTGATTTGTGTTGTTTTCTTGGCACTCCTCTTGAATTTGTCAGGTTTAATAGATCTTCCCGATGATGCTTTATTTATCATGGAATCCATAGTCATTTTCAAGTGAAATGACAGCTCTTATGATTGAATGGGAACTTCAGCATTAGTCTGGATAAAATTTGCCTGCTGTTGATTAAAAGTTAGGTGTCTCTATAATTATGGAAGTGATCTATCATCCTTTTTTTTTGAAATAATGTGTCAATAGTAATCTCAAAGAACAGTTTGTTCATCCTGTATATTAGAAAGGTTTTATAACTCAGCACTGGGGATAGAATTTACACAGCTTGATATTGGTGCCTGTTGCCACTTACCTCTTTGATACTGGCACCTCTTGGCACAAGGTTAGTAAATACTTTTAGGGAAATTACAGGAAAGGATGCTGTAGTCTCATTCAATGGAAGTTCTCCAGGAGCAAAAGACTACATTTGGCACTGCTTAGCAGCCATATCACAGCCTTTATGGTCAGACTAAATAAGCAGGAGGAACTCCTTCACATACAGGAGAAGTAAACCCCAGTCATGCTTAGTTTATAATTTCCAGTATCAGGGGTGAAATATTTTTCTAAAGATTCACTTTTTAAAATGAAAGTCTTTTTCTCTGACAACTGTCCCATAAAATGTACACTTAACAAACTCCAATGTCAAGGCAAATACTTTAAGTGTACTTATCTAATTTAATTCTGAAATGAACCAAAATGCTATAATACTGGTATTTTTGGGAACTCTTGCAAGAAGTGATCTATTTCTTGCAAGGAAATGTTATGTAGTTTAGGAGTGCATACTGGAATGTAGTTCCCCCTCAGGCTGAGTGTCTGAGTGTGTGTGGTTTCATTCCTTCCCCCAGCTTTTATTAATTGTTGGGAATATTTAGTATAACTTATTATGTTTGAATTTTGGGGGTCTGTATTTGTAGAATTTTTCTATTTAGAGGGAGCACTATCACTGTTTTTTACTTGAAATAGATACCTGAAGTACACAGTGAAGTTATATAATGTCTAGGTGAATACTTATTTTGGATTTTTCATATACTTTGATACTCTGAAAGAATCAACATTAATGCAACTCAGATAAACATAGAAAAGCTTGCCTATGTACACATTACCCTAAAATTGTAAACTTTTTTCCATTTTTCCATGGTTGAAAATGCCTTTTTAAAACAGCCATGTCATAGTCATCTTGTGAGTGGTCAAAACAATTGTGTGGTACTTTGTGGCAGCTAGTGGAAAAGTAAAGCATTTTCTGTTAAAAGGTCTGTTTAGGGCCTTGTCCTGACTTCACAATAGCAGTGACAATTGAGTGCTTAGAAGAAGAAGGATTTTGATACACATTGACTATTTCAGTGCTTTCTTCTTACTACGCGACATGCTGACAGCAGAATGATTTATGATGCCTCATAAATAAGAGGCAGTATTGCTACTTCTTAAAAAATATATTTTTATTTTTAAAAGAAATAAATCTTTTGAGTGAGAAGCGGTCCCTGCCTAGAAAGATGAGGGAAGTACACAATTCAGAAACTACTCAAGTTTCGTTTACAGTCAAGTTTCTTTCTTGGTCCTTGCATGCCTTTTGCACTGACACTCAAGCCATGACTGGGTCTGGAGCTCTTAAAATGCGGGCTCATCAACTTTGGCTAACATGCTGATAAATCTGGGTTAGGATTTGAGCTGGTAACGAAGCTTGCATTGAAGTATTGCTTGGTGCAGCAGTAAGAACGATGTCTTTCTCTTTCACATGGAGGTACGAGGTCCATGGAGGAATGAGAATGATACAGAAAATCCTCTAGGGAGAAAGAGAAGGGGAAAGAAAATGGGAATATGGAGAGAATAAAAATTAAAATCCATGGAGGAAATCTTAGCAGCTCATCCATGTATATGTCTTTCATAGCTGCTGAAGAAACCTATTGAATCCTGTCTTCTTCTTAAACATTTCCAATATTTGAAGTATTTTTCTGTAAGGCTGAGACTGTTTGCTAGCAGTGTGTAATTAACTCTTTCACCGGCTTCACCTGGGCTGCGCTCTCAGCTTACTTGTATGTTACAAATATGTTATAAAATAAACATAGGTTTGATTTTCTTCTCTCTTGGGTAGACTAAGATTCTTTTCTCTTAGGTTGAGGGGTTTTTTTTGGTGTTGTCTGTGGGTTTTTTTTGGTTTTTTTTGTGGGGGAGGAGAAGAAAAAACATGGCTGTGTATCTGTGTATTTCACTGCATACTCAGTGATCACAGTGATTTACAGAAACAATAGATTTAGATATCCTCTGCCTATTTAAGGATGTTCAGAGAAGGAATGAAAATGAGTTATATGTTTGGGGTGTTTTTGCCAGACTCATCATTCTTTATGCTATTTCTTGGTATCTCAGAAACTCATATATAATATGCTGCAGTGATCTTGAAGAATTCAGCCCAATTTTAAACCAGGGCTCACAGTTTCATTTCCAATGAACTTCTTGGAGTATAAAATACAGTTTTGCATGATAAACTGTGTCTGCTTCACCTTGTTATTAGGAAGAAACACTCAAATGACTCTTCATGGTTTTTTCCTATTCTTTTTCTTTGGAGCTGAATATGACCTAAAAATAAAATTGGTCAATTGCAGCCTAAACATCAATGACTTCTTAAAAAAGTAATGATGCCCTTACAATATCAACAGCACAGAAACAGTCCAAGGTGCACACTGTTTCAATGCCTTTTTGCATCAAACCCAGAACCACTTCTAATAATCCATGAATGCCATGGGGATCATGAAGCCAGACTTGATGGACAAGATTCAAAAGTTAATAAAAAGCAATAGTGAAAAAGAAGGAAGTTTTTAAAGGATGCCAGAAGATGCACATTTAACTAAAGATTAATCTTTTCTAAAGAGAGCAAAATGTTCCTTTGAAACTTTTGTCTAGTTATTATTTTAATAGAGAGGTTTATCATTCTGAGATACCATTCTTAAATCCTTTTAAGTGTAAGCATGGCAGAGAAACAATTCTCCATTCAATTCTGCTCTTTATTTGAGCAAGTGTGGGAAGGAACAGTTTAGGGACACAGACGCTGATAGATGGCTTCACTATTAATCTCTTAGTAACATTTTGGAACTGATTTGGACATTATCAATATTTATTTTTAGAAATGTTTTTCTTACTAACACTTTAAAAAATGAAGTCAGAATGTTATTTTAATATTTCATATTTCAATGAATATTCAGCATATTTACATTAATATTTCTTGGTTCATTTAAATTAATATTCTTCTTCAGCAAGAAATACAAAAAGTTAAACATATTTATATCCATTTGAGATGATTTAACTGAGCCGTTTATCTTTCAAATATCTTCATTGACAGTTTGGGAGAGGAAGGCAGATTTAACAAAAATCTCCAGTCCTTCTGTCACTAAATAATAGTTCTGGGATAATTTAGATTGATGAAGTTAGGGCTGGATGTTGAACACATAATGACATGTGAAGAAGGAAGAGTCACAAAAGATAGGCATATACACTTTGGGTATCTAAAAATTTCTGTCTAAAAGATAGCCCTAAGGTATTATGGTACACAATTATTGGTGTGGCTGATAAGTTATAATATAGAAATAGCAAGTAATATTCCATATTTTATTTAAGTACCTCACCACATATGTTCCAAGGAACAACTTATTTTATTACTATTCACTAGATTTTCTTAGTATGCAAAGGTCTACCTTGTTTTTTTGCGTTATTAGCATGTAATATACAAACTGGCCTATTCATGTTTAGCATGTTAAACTGGTGGTATACCACTGTAGCACATCCAAACTGCTCCAGAACATATACAAACGCAAATGCGTATGTTGGACCTGAAACACAGGATTGTCTACAACTTTCTTGTGTCTTGGCAAATTTTGTATTGGGAACATGGTGAAAAAGATGGCCCATCTTTTCTCCAATTTCATGGAACATTTTTTTGCCATTTGATGGTGCTATGAGTTAAAAGAGAGAAATTTAGCTGTGAATCTGTGGCTGAGAAATGAATAACTTTCAGAATAAGAACAAAACATTTTACCATGTTGCTACCATGATGGTCTTTCTCAAATTCCAGGCAATTTATGAGGAGACCACAGGCGGAAGGCAACAGACAAACTGTATTTCTGTACTGCAAAACTCACTGTATATTTTGTAATTTGCTGTATTTCAAAGCTCATTGCAGATTTTGTAATTTGTAAGGCTTTTACTAGCAACTAAGTCTTTGAAGTATGTTTTTTGTTAGACAAATGTGATGTCTGAGTGAAGGTTTATTAATGTTGTTTGGTAGGTAGCCATTTTGCTAATGAGTATATACTCCCATTAAACTCTGACATACCCAGCAGCAAAGCACAACGCTGTTGAACATCTCTGGAGGACCCCACATGAGAAATTTGATGTATGAATATTTTCATAGGTAGGAAACTCTGAAAAATAGAAATGATACACTTATGTTGACTTATAGCCTGCCATTCAAAATACGGTTTAAGAATAGTGTGGTCTATGTGTGGACAGCCAAATGCACTAAACTTTTGTAGGTAAATGGGGAATGATGACTGCTTTCTCTGCAGAGGCTGGCAGTTTCATTCACACAGATGGAAACTTAAGAAGGGTAGGGACACAAAGAGTCATAAAGAGTCACCGAGCCCAACAGGGTCATTACCTAAGTTGCTGTACTACCCTGATCTGGAGTGTAGAAGTAACCCTTCAGAGGCAACTGAAATCACATGGAATTTTTCTTCATTTGATTATTGAAGTAGTCTAGGCACCAATGTATGCATTTCAGGTTTTTTTGTACTTGCTGTCAAACCTCAAAAATGTTTGAAGAGACCTTATGTGAAGTAGGAGAAGAAAGCTCATGGAGATAAACATGAAGGTTAGCTGTGATTCACCCATCTTGCTCTTTGTCCTCAGCTGTGGGGCATTCCTCACTAAGGCAGACAAAGAGTAAACACAGGGTGGAGCATCAGGCAGGTAACATTCTATTAGAGTCAACCACACCAAAAAATGCAAGTAAACACCACTGCCTTCTTCATATAAAATCCACTGGCTCATGGTATCCTCTGGAATGGTATGGGAGAACCATAGAGCTATCATGGGAGAAAAGATATGGAGGGCAATCAGTCTCCAGAATGTGAGGCTTGAGCAAAGGCTAACACTTAGGAAGTTAACTATTACCAGAATACAGAATCATACCATAGTTTGGGTTGGAAGGGACCTTTAAAGATCAAACCTCCCTCCCATGGGCAAGGACACGTTCCACTAGATCAGGTTGCTGAAAGACCTGTCCAACCTGATCTTGAGTGTTTCCAGGGATAGGACATCTACCACTTCTCTGGGCAACCTGTTCCAGGGTTTCATCACCCTCACAGTGAAGAATTTCTTCCTTATATCTAGTCTAAATCTCCCCTCTTTTAGTTTAAAATCATTACCTCTTGTCCTATCTCCATAGGCCCTGCTAAAAGGTTTGTCCCTATCTTTCTTTTAAGTTCTCTTTAAGCACTGAACGGCTGCAATGAGGTCTTCCTGGAGCCTTCTCTTCTCCAGGATGAACAGCTCCAACTCTCTCAGCACAGAGAGGTGCTCTTCATAGGAGAAGTGTTCAACCCCTGTGATCAGTTTTGTGGCTCCCCTCTGGACTCACTGCAACAATTCCATGTCTTTCTTGTGCTGGGGACCCCAGAGCTGGATGCAGCACTCCAGGTGGGGTCTCACCAGAGCAGAGTAGAGGGGTAGAATGCCCTCCCTCACCCCGCTGGCCACACTGCTTTGGATGCAGCCCAGGGTTCAGTTGATCTTCTGGGCTGATAGTGCATGTTGCTGGCTCATGTCCAGCTTTTTATCCGTTATTAACCCTAAGTGCTTCTTCCCAGGGGTGCTCTCAATCCCTTCATCCCTCAGCCTAGATTGATACCCCAATTCAGGTTTGATTATTAGTAAGTTTGAAAGAGTTAATTTATGTCTGCTAGGTGTGTATGCAAAGGTACTGCACTGATGTCCATTATATGATTTTTTTTCTTTTTTATTCTTATTTTGAAAGTTATGTCAGCAATTTAAATTCATAGAATTCTAAATTTGGACTACTAAAGTTCCCGTGGAAGTGGAGTGTTTTATTTTCGCAGCTTTCTTAATATAACTCTACTATAAGGTTGAATTTATCTGAGACTTAAAAAGCAGTCTGTATTTGAGGCAGAATTTAGCTGAGGCTCAAAAAGCAGTCTGCATTTGAAATATGCTCTGAATTTAGCTGATAGTAGTAGGCAAAAGGTGTTTAAGCTTTTTGTTTTCTATGGATCTTCTAATTTTGCCCATTCAAATTTTCTGTGTTATGGATGTGGATGCCTGGTTTCAGCACCGCAGTTTACTCCAAAACAGGTTGTAGAAATAAGCATCCTAGAATTCTAGAGTCACAAGTGCTGTTGCCTCTTCAAGGCATAATTAGCTTGAGTACAAGTTGTTAAGAACGTCTGTTTGAATCACTGTCAGCACAATGCCTTTGACTCTGCGAAGTCAGGGATCTCTGCACTATACTTGATCATGCAGTGAAAATATGATGGCATATTACAGTATGGGCTAAGTGTGGTTTTTTGTTTTCATTGAAACTTAGATGTAACAGTGTGGTTGTATCAGTGAAAGCTGATGGCTCTCATAAATATCAGTCTATCAGCTTAGCTCATCAGTGTGTTCTACCTTCATGTATTATGCATAACTCAAAATCTGTGTGTATGAATCTAAGGGAAACATTTTCTTAAATAGCCCTATTAGTCTTCAAATGTCTGTCAATATTATTGTTCCCTGTTTCTAAGACCTTAAAAAATAAAAAGGATTTAGCTTGGCCTTTGTTTCTGTCATATGCAACAAGTTCTAACAGCTTCATTAACCTATGGAAGATGCTTATAAATTCTCATGCAATTGCTTTGCTCCCTTGCCCTGCATTTGAATGTACTCTTAATGATGATTAGCTCACTACTTTCTGCTCTGAATATTATCTAAATTCTGTTGTCCAGGATTGAAAATAAGAAAATATTATTTACTTCCAATTGTTCAAACAGTCCCCTACACAACATTTGCTCAATGCTGCTAAAGATTCCTCTAAACTATTAGTGAATATAATCCTGTTTGAGCTTTTTAGGACCTTAGGGTTTTTTTTAATTCTCCTTCTATCCTTATTCTTACGAAAAGGTAATCTATGTCATTCTTGTCCTTCAGAACAGAACTTTCCAAGTCCCAAGAGCAATATTGTGCAGTGATGTTTTCTTTATGCTTGGCTCTCTGTGGTGTTGCTGGTGTGTTTTCTTTTTTTTAATATATTTATGGGTAAATAAATACAATATAATATAATGTATATATATGTGTATATAAAATCTGAATTTAATCTCTATTTGATTTTTTGTTCTGTCATCTTGTTTTATATACTTTACTGAAAAAATACATCTATATATTACATTTTGTATAAAACTCAGCACTCTTCTAATTACTGAAATAAAATAAGTTCAGAGACAGCTTCTTCTTCTGAATATACCAAAAACTGCTATGAAGATATAAAGTACAAAAGAAATGACTATTCCTTTCTGCAAGACTTCTCTATTCCCAGTGCATTATTGAAGTGTACTTTAAGTCTCTCTATTATCCTTTACCATATTTGACAATTCTGACTCTGATAAGGTTTTTTCATACACTTTTTGGTTTTTGTGTAAGGGTATTTCCTTGACTGTGGACACAACAGCTATTTCTGTTGATCAGAACTGAGGAATTTGACAGAAGGAAGGTTATTTACTTGCATTTGCTTACCTTTACCTGCTTAAGGCTGAGTAATAATCTCTTTCATTAGGGAATGTGTATATATTGTATAAATAAGGCAGCCCAATTTCAGGTTCCAAGCTACAAAATCAGTTGGCCATGGTCCTTTTCTGTCTGAATCAAACATTTTTCATTTTTTGTGGTCTGACTGACAAGGCAGTGGAAAATCCATTCTAGGTACTTACCACGTGATTTACAAGCATTTGGTAAATGGTGGTAGGGCCTGACTTTGAACTGTACATGCTTTCCAAACCTGGTGTTCCCAAGGAAATTTAAAAGCTTACAAAAAAGAGAATGCAAACAGAAAACTAGAAATCTTGAAGCAACTAAGTATTTTTGGGTGGGAGAAATGCTCGACTTGGCATTACATTACTCTTTAAATGATTATGAAGAACCTTTTGTTCAGTGTTATCAGCCATTTTTTGTTAGCTATTAGTAAAACATCAATTTTCATGTTCCATACCTTAGCCAGGTTCACAAAAATTTAGAACCCCTCAGAGACTTTGAAGCTTTTTTATCTTTAATATTTACAATAACTCCTGGAAAGTGTCCTTGTGAATGACTCTGTAATTATAGTTTGAAGGAGCTGAAATACCAAATTGAGCTTAATCTGTTAAACTGTTAACTCCATATAAGTATTAAGAATCTAAATTTCATAAATTTGGGGGGGTTGTTTTGTGGTTTTTTGTTTGCTTCTTTAAAATCCTCCATTTCAGTGCTCAATGAAGAAAGTAGCTAAAAACATCTGAACGAAGGGGCAAAAATTGAAAATTAAATTGAAGAGTCTTCAAAATGCTGGTGTGATTAATTAGATTTGCCATAAAAGCATCCTGATATTATTGTCTTCCCTCACTAAAAGCACTAATAAAATATGAAGACTGACCATTTCCAAGATGACATATTTGAAATGCAATCATAAGGCCTTCATACTATGTTCTGCTCTTGTACAGAGTTTCCCTCAGCTGTTATGCCCGTTTAATCCTGTAGTCACGTACCTTTTACCGTACTAATCTCTGGGGTCCAGTTAACATCTTGCAGTAGGTGTTTGCTATATGTCAGGGTTACCTTGAAGAGGTAGGTGTTATGAGCCAGTTATTAAAATTATTAGAGAGATGACTCTGCCTGAATTAAGGAGCAAACAAGACCACGTGCCCAAGTCAATAGTATGGATTTTATTTAAGAGTAAATGTGAGGTAGAGAGAGAGAGAGAGATAGAAAGAAATAGAAGAAAAGGTGGGGAGGGGAGAGAAAGAGAGTGACAAAGAGAGACATCAAGTGCAAAATATCACAACTTCGAGGATCCCAATGGTGTCCTGTTGATCTTCTTCTTCTGGTCTTCTTGATGGTGAGTGTTCTGGAAAATATAGAGTTCAATGGATTAATATACGTTCAGGTCAGGTGGGAATGCCTGGGTTACTCCCCTGGGGAGGGGCAAGTTTGACACTCTGTCTTGCCCTGGAGACTCTGGATCTATTGCATCACTAAGGATCACATGCAGTGCTCTGGTGCAAGGCCTCAGGAATCAGTCTGGGAACACTTTGGGGGTCTTTGCTGGGCTATGACACCTCCTTAACTGCCTCTCACATGAGCGTCCCATGGATGTGGCCTTCCTGGGGCGAGGGATGTTTACAGTTGAGCCAATTTGTGCAAGGGAGGATGAGTTTCACTCCCTCTGACCAGAGGTTACGCCACACACCTGAAACCTCTCCTCCTTGAAGAGCCTGGCGGAAGTGCATGCAAACGTGACCTCAGGAGATGAAACTGTGGGCTATGGACTCCCCCACCCGCCCACTCCACTCCAACCCAGAGATGATTTTCAGGACAGCTGCTGGGTGTGGCTTTCTTGTGGATAGATACATTCTTCCCCCTCAGCCTTGTTTACTTCTCCCCGGATCTGAGATAACTGGACAATAGTGTCACTTTTATCTCAAGTTCCCTTAGGTGGCTTAACTCACAGTCCAAAATTCTAGGAGGCAGGTTGAGGGAAGGGTGGCCTTTGATGGTCACAGCTTCTTTATACAGTTTTGTCATAATGGGCAAAAAGTCCTTTATAACAGTGTTTAAGCCATTAATCATAATATTTCAGTCTCTCACAGTAGGTAATTAAAGTTGCTTCAATATGTTATTGAATATGGAGAACAGGGAGGAGCAGCCATTAGCCCATGGGCTATTTGTAGCCCAGAATGTTTGACTCAGCTCTTTTCTGCTGCTTTTCCATGTTGCTCCAGATAAGCCCCAGGAGCAAGTTACCAATGTAGCTTCCAACATTTCTGGTGTACCCGTGGTTCCTCTTCATGGTATGATGTATGCATTTACTGTATTGACACTATGGCTTTTCCTTTGTCAGCTGGGCCCTCAGGCAAGTGAACAACCCAGAGGTGGCTATTGGCACGTCCTGGCAGCAGAGATTTATTCTTTTTGAGCAAAAACTTCACATGCAGCTGTAGTGCAATAGGATTCACACACGGATGGCGCTGCCCCTTTGGTCGTGGTAACAAACACTACAGTAAATTACAGACTGTCCTAGTTAAACTTGATGCATAGGTATGGCTTCAGACCAAGAGTTCTGCATTTATCTGCAGCTTCTTCATGTTCTTTTCTCTTTCTCAACCACCTGTCTACACTGACATCTGCACCTTATCCTTTTGCTTCATGTGCCAGGGCTGCTCACCCAGTGGGAGTCTTTATACTCCTAGGATTACACAGACTTCTACGTAATCAGCTATAGTTTTAAGTCATGTATGCAATTGGAATTATTCTTTTGAGTTGAAATTATTTATCTGAGTTATGTGTGAGCTTTGAGGAAGGCACCTGTAGAACTGGTAATTTGTAGAAGATTGATTTCATCATAATTTAGAGGACTTTCCTGTCCACACTGAAACTAGTTTAGACTTCTTTTATAGTGAATAGAGGGAAAAGAGCACTTCAAAATTAATTTTATATTTTAGATAAACATTCTCGACAGTGTTCTGTTTCTTTTCTATTTGTAGGTATTGGGTAGTGAAGGACAAAAATATCTCCAATGTATCCTATTATATATGTCATTCTGGTGCCTAGCTGATCTCTGTTCTCTTACATTTTATGTTTATGAGAGTCAAGTCACACTGAAGAAAATCCTACCTTCGAATTCTCTAGTGTATGTTTGTATTCCCCAATTAAATTGTTAATTAAACATTGTATGTTACACATGTCTATCAACTGTGCTGCTGCATACTTTTATATAAATAGCAGTAGTTATCCATCTTGGTTTGCTTTATCTGCATATGTTTTCATCTGCTATTTGTATTTTATTAAAAATACTTAATCTAACAAGTTTAAATTTCTCATTGGACACAAATAAATCATTAATGTGATTTTACAGTCTTCAGTTGCGAGTCCTACAATTGTAGCTACAGAGAGAACTGTTTAATTATGAATTGTAAAGTTAAGTGCCATGTCACTGATTTCACATGCTCCTGTCTCCCTCTGTTATTTCGGCCAAAGTTTTCTTTCTGGCAGTTTTTATCCTTAAACCTGGAATAATGAGCTAAATCAGCGCAATTACTTATGGAATAAGGTACTACCAACATGAGTAAAAATGGAAAAGTCTGTCTAACTACACTGCAAGTTTTTTCACTTGTTGTATTCAATAGCTCATCAAGACTTTGATCTGCTTTTCAAACTTACTCAAATACACAATGTCACTGATTAAGCATAAGAAGAACAAGAAGTTCCTCTATTCGTCATATGTCTGATTCTGAGAAGTTTAAAGATCTATCCAAAGCACAGAAGCTAATGACAATGTTAGACTTCAGTTATCGAGGAAAAACAGCCTGACAGGTCACAGCAAGCCTGAGTGGCACTGCAAAGCCACACTGACAGTTAGGCTTTTGTTTCAGAAGGTGGAGGAGGTACAGAATGTGACTATTTTAGGTTATATTCTCACTCCACAGGGAGAATGTAGGGAGAAGTTAAAGTGACCTATTAAGGTGTTGGAAGGGTTTCTGAAATGACAGTGTTCACAATCCCACAGAAAGGAATAGAGTGGCAGAGTAAAGTTAATAAACTTGGGAAAATCAGTCTTTTGGAAATGACAGGCAGGGTCTCTTGGGAAAAACAGCTAAGTAATAAAGCTCTCTCTTCATACCTTCTCTAAATATGTTATGAGAAAATGAAATATGTTAAAAAAACAGTGGCAATCTATACTAGTGCAGAAAGAGGGATATGAAAGTATATGGAGAGGCTGGGTTTGTTTTGTTCTTTTGGATTTGTTTTGTTCTCTTTTATTTTGTGGCTTTTGTGATTGGTTGTGTGGTTTTGGTTTGGGTCTTTTCAGTATTTCTGCAGTGCTTTGTGTGGTCCTCATTTCTATACGTTCAATATATTTTGTGTACTCTTTTGGAGTTCCTGGCTGTTCACCCTTCTTCCATTGCTTCTCAAATTAAATCAGTAATTACTGAGAAGGTACTTTTTGTGTGCTCAAAAATAATTTTTCTGCATCTGGAATGTATCTGAGGGGCAGAAGAAGGGCTGAAGACGATAATAAAGGGATAGTATAAGTGAACACATAATACAGAGAACCAAACTGACATGTAAACTGCCTAATTGGCAAAAAAGATTAAAAGATTCATGGAAAAATTGGAGAAATAAAGGAAAGTATCCATCACTCTTCAAACAAACGATAGCATTAAAGCATTTGTTTTGGCAGAATAAAGATACATTGTAATTAGATTTCTAATGCATTAATTTTTAATATGGGCAGAGAAAGAGCAGTTTTAAGAGTCTTTCATTAACTTGGCTGTTTTTAATTGGCAAATTGTAACGTATTTTTTTCTTCAAGGGCTTAAAAAAAAAGAAAGAGGCACTTTTTAAATCATTAATTACTTTTGAGAAATGATGGAGGACAGGTTAGATCCTAGGGGACTGAAGAAGAACAAACAGTATATGGAAAACGTAGTTTAAGGATGAAGAAAAAATGAGCACAATATGCAGTGCTAGGGAAGAAAAAAGTTGCTCTAAATGAATTATGAAACAATTTATAGGACCTAGAGGATAATGAAATAAGAAGAAAACAACCAGATAAATTTGACAAGAGCAAAGTGTGTCAAAAAATCTGTTTACTTTCTTCAGTGAAAAATGCTCATCTAGTGGATAAAGAAATAGACAGCAGTCTGTGATATTTTACCCTGTAAGAATTCTGGTATCGCCTTATGTGATATGAGCAGAATGACCAGTGACATTGCCCAGGTGAAAATGCTGACCAGTACATGTGCAACTGGCTGATCCCCTGTCCCCCACCCCACACTCTGTGGCTTTCTCTCAAATCGAAAGGGCCTTCCTTTGTACAGCTCTATCTAATGTTTTCAAATATAGGCTTGTTTTTAGAATGCAGCATATAGTTAGAATATCTCTGGATTTAACTGTGTTTAATATCTTAAATATTACAGGAAAACAGCAGAATAAGCTTTGAGAAATGATGAACCAGCTAATCACCAGTACTGCAGTGGAGGATTGCAGCTTGCAGCAGATGGTCAGCCACATGTCTAGAACAAGGAAAAGGTCAAATAAACTTCTTTCCTTTTCTTGTAGGAGTAAAATCACAGGTCTTAAATTGAAATGAAGTAGCAGGAGTTTTGGTTGTAACACATGGGAGTTAATTATTATTCTCTGATCTGAATAAAACTCCCAGCTGGAACAGCATGTGAAGCTTTAAGTATCATCCTTGAAGGAACATAAAGCTAAAGTGAAGGATATCCAGAAGAAAAGAAATCCAACGGGTTTGGAAAACAGTGAAAATTGTGAAAGAATTCCTCTCTGGTAAGTTTAAAAAGAGATGATCTCTTTTGCAAGATGTGCAAATCCCTAATAAAAATATGGAAATTACTTCCCCACACCCCAGCAGTACTAGGAGAAAATAGAAATAATCTGTAGATGTTCTTAACAAATGAGGAAACCACTTTTAAATAGTGAGGTTTATAAACCACTGGAATAGTCTACCAAGGAAGAGTGTGGAACCTCCTTCAGTTCATGTTGTGTAGAGTCAAAAAATTTGATATTGGTCAGAGATGATCTACATGAGTTTCCTTTCCTACTGCAGGCCAGACTTGTGGATCTTGAGGCCTCTTCCAACCCTGCCTTAGTATGTTTTTGCTTATTCAGAGGTGTAAATGTGCTTCTTCCCTTGCAGGATAAGTTCTCCAGTTAAAACTACTGACAGAACTTTTGTAAGGAGAACAGTACGTTCAATAATTCAGAACACACAATGACTTGTGTGGGATGACTGCAGGTACGTTGTCATTGCAGTCAGTATTTATGCAGGAAAATAACCCATGTTATCAAAGATTCCACGGTGTAAGAAGTTAGTAACCAACTATGTAATTTTACCTAAATATTAAAGGGAGATAAATATCAACAGAATATGCAGTGGGATATGGATTTAAATTTGACTTTTCTCTCCATTATTATTGTCATGCAAAGTACTAGCATGAAAATTTGGTAAAATGTTATAATGTGTATTTTGCTGTCTACTGCTGATATTTAGTGTTTCTGCTTGATTTTAGTGCAGGAAAGTATACAGAAAGACATAGAACTTAAACTTATTAAATGGGGTCAGCACTAGTTTTTGCTTAATTTGTTTTGAGTTCAAATTTCTGCTGTAGCAGTCTTTAATGAAAATTAATATTTCAGGGATATATTAATTTATTGTACCAGCCAGCTAGAAATAAATCCTGAAATTTTGGGCTGTATACAATCATCTTTCTTTTTCCTTTGATATTCCAAATGTTTTTGAGTATACTGACTTCAAACAAAAAAAAAAAAAATCAGACCAAAGCAAAAGAACCCCTTTGTGAAGATTCTGGTAGTTATGAGAGTGAACAGTTTTAAAATAAGCTAGGAAAATACCAGAGAATTACACAGAGGATAAAAATAAACCCCTTAAGTACATATTAAAGTTTCAAATACGTCTACAGTTCCTGAAACAAATTGAAGAGCTGCCTTTTCTGTCAGTCTGGTGGATTTATACAGGAGATAATGTTCTAGACAACTATTGCAAATGCTAGTATTAAATGTTTCTCTGAGAGGAAGAAACTTATAGGTATTGGGCAGTTTTCATATTAATGATACAGGCTGTGACTGCTTGCATATTTGTATTTTATATTACTTTACCATTTGGACTTGTAAATATTGTCTCTGTTTCTACAGAGACAGAGAATAAGAAAACTCGCTTTGAAGGTAATTTCTTGTTAACCAATATTTTTCAAAATGCTCTTTCCAGATGAATTCATACTATTTCAGCCTGAGGCTGCCAAATCCACCTGGAGATACCCACATTTTAGGGTAAGTTGTGAGGTATAAATCAATGAGAACTCAGTCCAGTTCATTTATCTTCTACTTCCCTTTGACTCATCAGCTTCAGGAGCAAAAAGGATAAACATTCTCTCCTTTGAAATCTTCTGAAGCAGTACCCTCTCCAAATTATCCCAAAAGCCTAAGATTTGGGCCATCAGTCAACACTTCAACCATAACTTTTCTTTAGGGAACACTTTATTGCAAATAGGATTAAGGATATTTTCCTCTTTAAAAGTGTATACCTAGTGAGCCAGGGTATATATTTCAGTTTCAGCATAGTCTGAAGCACCCATGTGTGCTGTCCCACAGCCGCGACTTGCTCACTAGTAGATTGAGGTAAGGAGCTTAACAATGGAACTGCACTCCTGTGTAACATAGCTGATGGAAGCCCTTTTCCAATTGTGTTGTAAATGTTGTCTTCAGAAATACCAGGCTCTGTGTTGTTATAGAAAGAGAGAGAACCCAATGGGATGTGAAACACACTTGCACTAAATTTTGTGGAGGAGTGGATTCCATTTAGCAACTTTTTTTTTTGCTCTGCAGCACTTGTCACCCGGTGCCTCAACAGACTGTCAAGGTCCTGTCGAAAGTGTGTAGAGTAGGAGGCTTCTTACCCTGAAACAATACACATGTAAGGAAGATTTCTCTACGGACTTCTCACACTGGTAGTGCCATCCTTGGGAACTGAGGATGGAGGTGGTGGTGGTGAATGATTGTTTTTCAATATTTACTTGGCAGTTCTAGTTGAAAAAACTTCAGAACAAACAAACTGGTTTTAACCTGGTGAAGTGCAAGACGCAGCACCTTCTCCCTGGTAATGGGGGAGTAGTTCGTTATTATACTTATTTAAGTGTTTGACTACTAGTTTGTTTCATCTCTTTAGTGTTGGTTTTTTTTTTTTATTTTCTTGTCTCATAGAAGTAGCTTAGGAAGCTGAATTCTAGTTTCCCTGATTTAATTATAAGATCTCAGTACTTTGAAATTTTCCTTCACTTTACATAACTCTGTTACTGATGTCTGTATGTCCTTTTCAGACTTCATTTCGTTATAACCACATCTTTAGAGGATTGATTAATACTCAAGTCTTTAGGATCTTCTGAATCCGTAATTTTTCTGCATATTTCCCTATAATGTTGTCTTTGTAATTTTAATTTTCTTTGATTTGTCATTGATTTCAAGCTTCTGATGTTAATTTTGGGTCTTGGTTCTAACCTCCAAAGCAGCTAGTGTGTTGGCCAAAGGTATGAGAGAATTCATTTTGATTGTGAAGTTGCCCAGTAATTGGTCTTTTGGGGGTTATATGTTTACAGGCATTTTTCAGGAGGCTACTCCAATACCCTGGTGTTCTCACAGCATTTTGTGATGCAAGTTTTCTTTAGTCCCATCAACATCTTGCATTGTGATGGAGGAGTTTACTTAAATGCAGGTTCAAAAATACACCCACCCACCCCTACCCTGCTCTCCAAATTCTGTTGTTTACAATCCCTTTTCAGGGAAGTTGTCTGAGAATTGAACAATTGCAACTGGAGTTGCAGTGGTATCTGTGAAACAGTCCCAGTCAGTACCCTGCAACAAGGCATCCATTCAGCACCAGTGCATCACCTAACAAGTTTTGCCTAAACTGAAATGCAGAGGAGTGAATTACTGCATAGGTCTGTCATTAGATATAGGTTCACCATTAGTTTAGAGTGCTTGCTGTAAATTTTAAAAAAATATTGCATTCAGAACTTCGCTGGAGTTTGAACCTGTCTTTCAGCCTGATAGAAATTGTTGAAATCAGCCGCAGAGCTTTAATAAGGAGAAAAAATATCCTGCAAAATATTTCCACAGAGGAATGATATCTACCATGTAAACAACCATTTGAAGAAATTTTTCATTGCAGGGTGAGAGCTGTGCCAGAAGTTATTGGCCAGCAATCTTTGCTTTGCTGACACTGTAGCGTATTTGTGTAAACGGTTGACTGAGCCCTGACTTTTACAGAGACTCTATAAATGCCTAGTAGAAGCCTTTTCTCTAATGATTCATATTTGAGACTGTTTTAGCCATATGCAGAGTTGGACTTATTTATCATTGTGCTGTTCCAGTTCATGTTACAACCTTCTGAAAACAAAGTTTTAGTTAGTTTTCCTTCAGACAGTGATATTGTTTCTTTTGTATTTGGTCCAAGGGGACTGAGATTTGGAAAGTGCCTGTGCCTGTGGAAGCGTATTGGTTTAAATTGCTGTCTCTGGATTTGTTTCTTGATAGATTGCTTTCCTTAAAATATCTTTTTAATGTGTTTAGGATGGTGAGCACATTGGGCTGGGCAGTCTCTATGGAGATGACTGCCCTCCTTTTGTGTGGAGTAGGCTGGAGAAGGAGGAAGAGAGAAGAAACATTTGGTTTGTGTGGTTGGCAGCCATGGGCTGGTTTCTGGATGTGAATTGTGGATGGTGTGTCTCCATTGTGTTCGACCCCTGAGAATCCTTAGGCAGCACTGCTGACATATTATTTTTTCTCTTTGTATCTCCTGCCATCCTCTCCAATGGCTATGGTCTATCCTTTCTTTTAGAGTGTCCTTTGTTTTCCCATTCTGGGTGTTATTGAGAAATCATGTGTAGATAGATGTTCTGGGATCTTCATGATGGGCTGTGTAATCCAAACTTGTCATCCTTTTATCCCTTTCTCTTCTTTCTGGTGCCTCCACATTTCCTTCCTAGGAATTTTAACATTTCTTTTACAAATATCTGTTCAGAGAAAGAAGAAGTTGTTGATTTGTCCTGTTTGTGGTCCATGTGCCATGCAGAGAAAGATTGGTAGGGGTAGAGCAGAAACAGAGTGGAAATTGCTAGGATAGATTAAGAATTTCTCTGAAATTATTAATTCAACAGCCATAAAAGGAGCTGCAGACAGTTCTTTAGCTTTTGCTTGTACGAGGCCATAAGAGACAGCTTTCTTTGCTGTGCTTTTAGTAGTGCTCTTCCATCATCAGAGAGCGTGTGGAGAGTGATACACGCAACTAACACTCCGTGGGAGCAGAGGACTGCCAAGAGCTGGTGCAAACACGGGAAGCAGCTGCCAGCAGCCTTCTCTCTGCCTAAGAGAAATACCATAAGGTACCAGGGAATAAGAATCTTTTGTCTTCTTAGCCTACAAATACTTCAAATTATGGAAGGCAGCAGGTCTAGTGTTAGGACTTCCTCTCTCCTCCTATTGCCTTAAGACTCACTTTCCAGGAAAGCAGAAAGTGAGCCTCATAAATATAAAATGAGAAAAAAAAAGGTTGCTGTCAACTCATATGTGTTGCAGTGGTTAGGGGCACTATAGATCTCAAGTGCTGACTTCCTCTTGAAAAAAACTATTGCTTTTGTCAGTTGTGCTCCTGTACTCAGTCTTTTCATCAGAAAGGTGAGAGTGTAGAGAAGGTTAAAATGAGTAATAATAAAATAGATTAGTTAATTTTTAAGAAGCTGAAAGAAGAAAAAAAGAGTGAGATGTCAATAGAACAGAGGGACCAAAACAAGAGAAGGAAGAGTGTGGATAAAAGTCATAAAAGAAAAGAAAAATATAATGGCGAAGTCAGAAAAGATAGGAAGACTGATATTACAAAAAAAAGATAAAACCAAGTGGGTGATGTAGCAGCTAATCAATGAAAGCATTATAAAGTATAATGCAAAGATATTTGTGACAATGAGGAGTAACAGCCTATAACAGCTCTAACTGCACGGCAAAACACAATACTTGTCAGGCTCTGAAAGCATTACAGCTTCATCAGCATATGCCTGGGTTAATTGATGCAAGTGTGGAGTGGTGCTGAGACAGCTGGAAGGCTTCCAGCCCTGGGGTGGGCAAACTGGCAGATGGACCGTCTGCAGGATGCTTTGAGTTGCACCTGTGAGCAGAGGCCGGGGTTGTTTGACCCAGCCTAATAAAAATATAAACAACAAGACTTGGAAATTGCCTTGCTGCAGAGTTTCAGGTGATAAGGAGGAAAAAAGAATGGAGGAGGAAGAAAATGAAAGGGGAGAAAGAGAGTAGATAACTAGAGGGGTTGGGTCCCAAGAATAAAAAGAAATCAAAGAAGATTGTGCCTCCCACATATTAACCCCATCAGCTCACATCCTCCTGTGATTTTTTCCAGTTTACACTAAATATTTGAAGATGCCTACTTGTGAAGAGCTTTGGAGTAAAAAGTAGTTCAAAGGGGATGGGAAATATTTAGCCTGGAACAGCTCACAGTGGCACTGTTCTTCCTTCTGTGTGATATAAACAACTGTTGCTATTTTCAAGCTGTGTATCATTCTCATCTCTGTTAGAAAGAACTATGAGTATGTTGTTTGGTGTTTTTAAAATCCTTGTAGTATTGAAAGTTACTTGAGGAGACAGCAGAGTAAGACCATGGAGGTTTGGAATGAAATATTTTCTATGGCACACATCTCCTCTGAACTTGAGCAAATCATTTCCCTTTGTCTTGATTCCACTCTCTAAAAGACAGGGTAAGCAGTCCACTCAGCGGAGATCCATGTGAGCAGTCCTCTCACTAATTTACCAACACAGGAATAAAAAAATCACAGATAATTCCTGCTCTTGTGTCCCAAACTGAATATCCTGCCTAGCACAGAGATTCTGTGACTTACTCCTGCATTTGGATGAGTGCTGCAGAGGAATGAAGTATAGTCCAAGATAAATGCCACAGGGAATGGAAATTTGTGTGGCAGAATGAACTAAGTTAGCAATGTAGTTTTGGTGCTGAATTAAATTTTAAAGTGAGTGAAATTGCTGCATACAGTTTGGACTGTCATGCATTTTAATGTTTAATTCAGAAAGCCTCCTTTTTAAAGTTTCTTCAGTTCATCTTGGAGAAATAAGAGACAAAATCAAATGCTGGCCTGCTACAGAAATTTGGATAATTGCTTGATTCAGAGTTTCTTTCAATTCTGTTGTGAAGAACTTGTCTTCTGAGCTGTGATTAAAAAAGATTTTTTTCCCCTGAAGCTTCAATCTAGGTGAACCGATAAAAGCTGAGATGTCTTTTTTTTATTATTACTTTTTTTGTATTTTTCAGTTTTAATTCATAGTTATTTTTCCCCATGAAAGTTGTCTTCAGACGTTTCTGTAAATCACTCCCAAGTGCTTTTTAAAAAATGAATAGAGAGTTCCAGGATCGTATGTGAAATATGAAGTATTGTAATTGTAATAATTCAACAGGTGATTGAAAACTATTGAAAAATAAAAAACATTTTATCTGTAAATGTGGAGAAAATTAAGTAGAATGTTCATGAAAAAATGGAAAAATTCCCTTTATTTCAAGATGAATATTTATTAGAAAATATAAATTATGATACATATATATGAGGCATTTGAAAGAATGTTGCTTTGGTTATAGTACCAAACGGACAAAATTTGAGGAATATTAAATGGCATCTGTAAACTTTGTGCTGTTTTATAATCCAACCCCTGTATACTAAATGAGATGGGGATGCAGAGGAAATTATTTGTGAGTTCATATCTGAAGATTGCTTGTTACTGTGTCTGTGCAGGAGGTAAAATATCTGGGGAAGTATGAGGAATTCTGAAAATAAAAGAATAAATATTTGCAGTTCAATTCTGCAATATTTATCTGAAGATATAAGAGCCTATCATGAGACCAAAGCTAAAGTTTTCATTCTATTCTGTTTCTGGTTGGGAACTTTGTGAGTATAATAACGAAAAATTACAGCCAAGAAAACTAATATAGAAAGCCTTTTCAGTGGGAGCTTTGCTGTATTTCCTCCATCACTGTTCTTAGCATTAATCTGTTCCTGACTTACAGTTCTGTCCCATTGTTTCACTTTAGAGACTGGTGCCTTACCTATAAACTGCTTGTGGAAAACAAATATCTACTGGGATGCTGTTGCAATGTGTTTTATTTGGTAGGGTTAGAAGTATTTCAGTTAGCTAGTCCGTTGGTATAATTTTTTTTCTCTTAAGCTTTTATCATATCTATAATATTTATCATATTTATCAGTTTATCATATCATATAAAGCAAAATGTTAGGAGGAAAATAATTTGAATCAATGTGATGCTCATGCTTTTTGTTCCTGATCCCTTTACTCTCAATATTTAAGGAGTATTGTCAGCAAACTGACAAACATAATGTAGTCTAAAATTACGTCTTGAATGGAATCCTTGTAACATTTTACATGCACAGAGATGACATTTGTATTTAAGTATTTTTATCATGTAAGCATACAGTCTAGTTTCATTCAGAACCATATCCTTGAGTAAAACCACTGCTGATTATCCCAGCTTGAAAAATATGAGGGGGTGAATCCCCATGTATCTGAAAAATCAAATTTAGCTTTCCTCTTTCAACCTTGTGAATTCACATAAAGCACATTTGGAGATGTAGAAAATCTGCGACAAAGCAAATGAAGGCAGAGTTTGACCCACAGAAAGTGGGACAGGAAGAAAGGAAACAAGATTTTTCAAGCCGTGCAAGAATGGTGAATACTAAACTTAAAAGAGTTTCTAATGCTCTTAAATTTGCAATACCTAACAGGTATTGCAACAAGGAGTTATCAAGTAGAGAGGGCAATTTAAATAATTTTGTTAATGAGGACCAGTTGAAACAAAGGACTTTCACCTAAACCAGATAGAATTTATAGACTTGAATCTTAAGCTGTGCTCTGAAAGGCCCACTGCTCAACTGAGAGGCCTCATCAAATTCATGAGATTTCTCTTGAGAGGTCTCTCACTCTGATTCTGCTCTACACAGGCAGAAACATTCTGGCTTGAGGATCATGTAGGTTATACCTTTCAAAACTGCTTAAGAGGTCTGACCTGAGTATAGGACCAAGAGATGATATAACACACACAAAAAATTCAAGTTACAATAAAAATAAAAATAGGAAAAAAATCACAGAATCACAGAATCACCAGGTTGGAAGAGACCTCTAAGATCATCGAGTCCAGCCCATGCCCTAACACCTCAACTAAATCATGGCACCAAGTGCCACATCCAATCTTTTTTTAAACACATCCAGGAATGGTGATTCCACCACCTCCCTCGGCAGACAATTCCAGTACTTCACCGCTCTTTCCATGAAAAACTTTTTCCTAATATCCAACCTATATTTCTCTTGGCGCAGCTTAAGACTGTGTCCTCTCATTCTGTCAGTTGCTGCCTGGAGAAAGAGACCAGCCCCCACCTGACTACAGCCACCTTTCAGGAAGTTGTAGAGAGTGATAAGGTCACCTCTGAGTCTCCTTTTCTCCAGGCTAAACAACCCCAGTTCCCTCAGACGTTCTTCATAGGGCTTGTGTTCCAAGCTGCTCACCAGCCTTGTCACCCTCCTTTGGATGCGTTCAAGTGTCTCAACGTCCTTCCTGAACTGAGGGGCCCAGAACTGGACACAGTACCCAAGGTGCGGCCTCACCAGTGCCAAGTGCAAGGGAAAAGTGCCTAAATTTTCCAGACTGCCATTTCCAGATAAGAAGTCTTATTAAATCTAGTCTTGTTGACAGGAAAAGTATTATTTATCCATAAGGGTTTGATTATGTGGAAGATTAATTTTCAAGCAGGACATTGAGAAACCCTTTTAACTTTTCAATTTTTGCCATGGAACTTTCCTCCTGTGATTTGTTGTGTGTCTGTGTCTTACTGAGAAGAGAAATCCTCGTTTATTAGTGTTTATTCTCCATGTGTCAAGAGGGCTTGGGGTATAAACTAAATTAAAGATTATCTTGTCTACATGTTTTACCTAGAGCAGTGATGATGTGAGCATTCTTGAGCCACAGAAGAGATGAACAAAAGATTTGTCTAATATGTTTTCTTTACAAATCTGCCTGTCTGCTGACTCTATATAGTTTACAGTTTTCTTAAAAGGTAGTCTGTGGGGATGTGGAAGGAAAACTGTGATTGATATAAATGTCTGTCCATGTATCTGTCTATTTATATGAGGTAATAGGATCATGACAGCCTTTCCTACAAAATGGTAATGATACTCAAGAGTCTTGATCGTTGTCTGGGGTCTTAAAATATTTAGTAATATGTCTAGATGATGTCATAGATTAAAGAAATTCAGATTTCATCAGGATTCTGATGGTTAAACCTGTGGAAAATTAAGATTGGCCATCCAATCAGTAAGAAAGGTAATCTGTTGGAACTGTAATGAAGGGTTGTCCCCGGTGAGTGTCTGTCAGCCCCTGTTCTTGCTTGCACACTGGCTTCTGGCTGACTTCCAAGTATAACATATTACTGAAATCCTCTACTGCTTTGAGTATTTTCTTAGTCTTTTCCAGGTAGTATCTTTAAGCCTTTTAAATTTACTTTTTTTCTGGATTTGCTTTTTTTCCAGCCTTTTCCTGCTCTTCACATACTCCTAGATGCCTTTTATTTGTGGACTCTTAACTCCCCCACAGTGCAACTAATTGATGACTATAGTCAATGCTTCCACCTTCCTTCACTAGTGTTGAAGGCAGAATTCCTTCCCTCTTCCAGCTGAGAAATCTTTGCTTCTTGCCACAAGCAACATTAAAGGGAAATGATAAATGAGTTCCACATGCAGGTACACAACTCAGAGCGAGGTTCTACAACAGGAAATCAATGGTTTGGCTGCAGCTACTCTAGTATCCCTGATTCAGGTGCATGAACACCAAGAGAAGGACTATTAGATCTTGATGATGTTCATCATGTTGGATTCACATTGGTGCCCAAGTATGGGTTTGTCACTGATGGTGACTGACAGTCTGTTTATCCACTATTATAAATTTACGGCTTAGTTTGTGAACCTTTCATATGGCCTTTAAAAATTTGGTAATCTGATAGGATTCAATAAAAGACAGAGAGGTAGAGTTATTTCGCTGATTCATCCTGCCAGCCAGACTGATACAACACCCTGGCTCCACACCAGGAGTGTAAAAATGACTGAGTTTCTCTCTGGCAAAGAAGACTCCATATGCTTTACGGACAGTAAAGTTCAGGGAGAAGATTATGTCAAGATTTATGTCTGCTGTTATTTAAGTTAATGAGGGAAATCTATCTAGGGGTAATGCATACATGAGTTCCAGTTGAATAAACTGTTTTAAGAGCATGATGAAAGCCTATCAGGTTGCATATATTCCTAGACTTTTTCTTCTAGTTCTTGCAGTGAAAAGCAAAGTGACATTTCCTTTTTATCCTCCTATTCATACTTTAACTGAAGAAAAAAGAATTTTGGAGGTTATGAGATTATGAAGAATTTAATTTGCTTTAAGATTTTAAAGGTTAAAAGCCTAAAGAAGTTAGTTATTACAAGTGGGAACGTGGAAGTCAGCTGGAGATGTCAATTTAATAGGAAAAATCAGATTAGAAAATGGAGCTACAAACTAAGTGTACTTTTATAATGATGATAAATTAATTATATTAATGCAGCCCATTAAACATTCCATTTACACATCAAAACCTTGGCAGGTGAAAGAGGTCTTAATCTGATGGTTTAATATTTTTATTATAAATTTATCTTTTGGTATCAGTTTATATTCAACAGTGAATCTGCTCTGGGACTCTATACAGATGCTTGCCTGCTGTCTCTTTGCCAAACTGGAAGTGGTCCCACCTCAACAATGTAAATACTGGTAGAGAAAACAATGAGAAAATCTTCTGTTCTCCCAGTCATGGGCAGGTACAAAGGCAATCACTGAGCTAGCCTGAGGTCTTGTCAAATGCAAAATAACATTTAATATCTTGGGAGGAAGGAGAAGAATTACATTTTAATAATTTACTGTACTCAAGTAGAGCATGGCTTCTTTTCTGAAATCACAAAGGCAAAAGCTAAATATCATTGAGTGAGTAAAAGTTTGGGACAATTCTAGAATAACTGAAGCTATCAAAATTATAATAATGCCATTACAAAACAGAATTACATACAAGTATTGTGACTGAAAGTCCCATGTTAAACTTGAAATGGTAGCTGTGTTAGTTGAGATAAAGTATTAAAAGCAACAACCAAGATCACGAATTCTCTGTATTTGCCCACTGTGTGTTCCTCTCTTTAGAAGCTGCACTGGTTACTGGCCATATCAGTTGTGGAGTTAAATGTGTATTTCTTTGTAAGATTGGAGACTTCTATAGTAAGACATCTTTCATTCCAGAGTATTGTGGCTGTAAATAGATGAGACGGACAAAACGTTCTGATTCAATGTGTAGAGAAGCAGGTGTACACATATTGTCCAGATAGGGGCGTCTCAGTGTGAGCTCCCTCGCCTACGTTTATTGGGCTTTCTGCAGCTAACAGAGAAGGAGAGGGACTTGTTCTCTATCACCAACTGAAACAGTCTACTTCTGTGCTGGTTCATCAGACGGATTAAGAGGATTTCACAAGTTGTATGTTGTGTCAGATCCACATTATTAGATCCAAATTAGAGCTCTTGGGTAAAAGTAGATACGTTCTCTGTAATGGCTTCCAACTGAGAAAGGTAAGTGGTTTTGTTGTTTTGTCTTTTTTTTTTAATCAGGCAATCTATTGCTTTTTCTCATGAAGTTGTCAAAAAATAATGCAAACCCAAGGAAAACACAAGCAAGCCAGCATCACTGAAATATGCATATTTCTGGAATTGTGGAGATGATGGCACTCCAATTTTTTTTCTGCATATATTGAATGAGAAGTGAAAGGGTTTGGGTGAAGTCACAAAGGCCACTAGATTGCTGTTTGATTTAAGGTACTTATATTACAGCATAAAAAAAGGAAATCCTTTACCATTTCCAAAAGCTTTTCAACTGCCCTCAGGAACAAGGTTTAGGTAAATTTTCATTCAAGCTGAATTTTAAATTTTTGGAATTTACTGTGATAAGACTTTAAAATATAAGCTTTGTCTTATTAATTTAACCTATTCTCATATTCTAGTCCCTCACTCAAAAATGCCCCACTCCCATCAATGAAGAGTGAAAGCAAAAGCCTTGTTCTTTACATTGTTTTTCCTGAACTGAATCACATAGACATTTTATTAGCCATAGTCCTCTTAGCTTAATTACTCTGCTAAGAAGGGGCAGACTGCATAAAAAGCAATAATCAGAACTCAGTGAACTGTTTTTTTTTTCAGAATGCTTCCTTCTAATGTTATCTTCATTAACCTTCCATTTAATTGGAAAAGTAAACTTCTCAATGAATTGCCTGTGTTCTGACTCCCTTTTAAAGTTAATACTACATAAAAATCTGTTCCTTGTGGTAGAACAGGCGGTTAATTCTTGTTGCTGTCACAAGTGTGTGTGTTTCAAGATAAGTTGATAACACTGTCTTGAAGCAGAGTGGAACAGACTTGGAGCACTGGAATAAACATGAGAAGACAGAGAAAAGGAAAATGGCAAGGAGGGCCTGAGAGGAAGTAGATGTAAAAGGAGCAGAGGGAAAGCAAACATTGAAAAGTTGGTCAGAAAACTACTCTCTTCAAAGAAATTGAAACTTTGCAGCTGTTGAGCACAAGAAAATATAAGAAACCCTCAGAGTGAACTGCTTTCTTAGAAAGAGTGCTGCTACATTCATATTGATTTGCTGAAAGCAGTAAGACTAGGGAGAAAAGATCATTTCCTTCAGCTCCTGGTTAAGGGAGCATGCATGTGGCAGGAGAAGGGCCAGACTGCTCAGGCCTTCCTTTCTCAGCATCCCTGATAGTACTGGCAGGTAGCTGTGTTCCCTTGCTCTCTCTGTCCTGATCCCATTCAGTTGCTTGCTATTTATTTTTCACATCTGTTTTCTATTTTATGTCCCTTTACACACCTTTTTTAAAAATTACTTTTCTACTTTTCAGTCCTCTGACTCGTTTCCTTTCTTCTCTGCAGTTTGAATTCCCTTTTCCATCCAGAAAACTGTGTTAGTTGAGGTAGTTAGTTGAGCCACCTGTTGATCAATGTTTTCTTCTGTAATTTGACATACTAGAGTAATGATAACAGGTTAGCGAAGCACAAACATTTCTGTGCAGAAGTGTGATCCCACTGGATATGGCAATTGTGCCTTTAGAGTAATGTCTAATCTGAGACCAGAGGAGGTGGGTTTGAGCAGGTTTCTCTTGCTTTCCCTGAATATGCCAATCCTCTGTAGATTTTGCCACTTTGGCTGCATACTGCATGCCCTTCAGGACTCCCAAGTTGAACAACATTCAAGATTCCCCTACCACAGTCCTTGAGGTAACTAAATAATTTCTCTCTTAAAGGCTGTAGCTGAAGACTGCTCTACATATCCAGGTGACCATTTATTCTGCAGACATCTGAACACGAAAAGGACATTGAAAGCTGCAGGGATTAGGGGTGGTATTTGTTGTTTTGCCTTTGTTGGCATGGTTCTCTTCAGAGTTATTTCTAGCCTACCTGATGAAAGTCCCAAGGTAAGGAGTGACTGCTCGGTTGTAGCTCAGTACACACATAAGTGTGTCTCCTCTCCTTGAGGAAGGTTATCTAGGCAGTCAAGAAGACCAGCTGCTAGTGAAGATGTATTTTCTCACAGTTGTTTTTTCAGAAAGGAATTCTTTTTATTGCATAGAGGACTTTTAGAGCTGCCAATAAAAAACTGTTTTTACTTAAAAAAAAATTGGCATCTGTCACTGTAAAGGTTGTGAGGTGACAGTATGTTGACTGTTACAAACTAGAGCATTCCTGAAGTTTTTCAGTCCAAAATGAAGTACAGGAAAGGAGAGAAAAAGAAAACTGAAACTAAATTGGGCAAAAACAAGGAGAAAGAAGAAGAGGCTATGAGCAGGCTCATGGCCCTAGGCAATATGTAACTGATGAATGGTAGCAGATGAAGTTTTATTCCCAGTCTGAGTTCAGTGTATGTGTTAAATAAATTAGTAATCTCATCAATATCCTCCTGAGTTAATTTACTTAGTACAGCAGGAGCACTCCTGATTCTTTCTCTTTTTAGCTCTGTCTGCAGTGTGGTCTGATGGGGAACCACTTGCTGGCAGAGAGGAGGAGAGCTGGGGAGCTCCTCCAGGGACTT
Source organism: Lycocorax pyrrhopterus obiensis (assembly GCA_014706295.1). NCBI lineage: Eukaryota > Metazoa > Chordata > Aves > Passeriformes > Paradisaeidae > Lycocorax > Lycocorax pyrrhopterus. The sequence goes on along the minus strand of JACSVZ010000002.1, from coordinate 95,001,000 downwards.
CAGAATAGTGCTGACCTCTGGATGACAATTAGACATCCAACATACGTTGCTGCTGATTTGGTGTTCCTGCTGTGTAACCTGAAAATGTGGTATTTAACTGAAATAAAAGTTAGTAATTTGTCTCTGTCCTTGGAGGCTGCTCTTCTACCTTATTGAGGTCTGTTAGTGATATTTCTTTGTGTTGTTTTCACAGCACAATGGAAAATGTGACCTTCAACCTGAGTAGTCATTCAAAAAAGTTGGCAGAAGCAGTTTTAATTCAGTATCTAAGGATTTAGCTACATTGCTTTATGTTTTCATCTCTCAAATAGAAATAAAATACATAAAAATAGCTTCTTTGTGCAGGGATCTGAGCCCTGAGAATTTTCCAACAATTTTTTTTGAGCACCTGGGAGCTTAAAGAGGCAAGAAAAGAATATATGGCTTTCTCAGCTGCATTGCAAAACAAATGGCATGTCTAGAGGGAGCTACAGTCCAATATGCTTTGGTGCTGTTGTATTGTCCTGTGGTAATTTCTATAAAGAATTCTCAGTATCATAAATAGAAGTTCAAGGGTGAATAGTATTCCTTAAAACAAACCCAAACTTAATCAGATGTAGTGGATGGCTAAGAATAAACCAATGGAAACTTTGCAGTCAGGAAGAGAATTCTGAGCACTTTGTATTAATACAGCACTTGACATTTCCTGCAAAAAGCCTAGAATTTTTCTTTTTCAGGAACTTCTCTGATAAATCACTAGAAAAATTGTTGTTTAAGAAGGCCATGATGAAAGAGCATGCTACTTTATAAATGTGGATTGTCATAACTACCTTATTAAAACAAAATGAAAAACCCTACAAAAACCCTCAAAAACCCAAAACCTATAGCAGATAAAGAAATATATTAATTGAAGCAAGCTAAAAGAAAAAAAAAACCCTTTTATCTTAAATATGATGGTAGTAAAATAATCCAGAGTTGCTGAACATAATAAGCAATTCCCTACCATTTTGGTCCTGTTTATTCCCCTTCAGATAGCAGTAGAGAGCTGCTGGTTTGTTTAAGTCAAAAAAGTAATCTTAATATCTTCATTGGTCTTGAGAAAAAATTGTTGGAATGGAAAAGGGAAGAAGCAGTTGGATAGATTTAGGACATATATGTCTTGTAAAAGAGGTGTAGAAGAAGGGGGTAAAACAACCCACTGCAGGCACCAGTAAGTGGAAGAAAAGATCATTTTAATGCACAGCTTTGTATGACATCCATGTGAAACTGGCAGCATTTAATATAGAAATCACACAGATGGAGGGTGAATTGTTCAGTAATAGGTCTGGTATAATAACTCCTACTAAAATTAAAATGACAGAATGATTTGTCAAATCTCCCCCCAACAATGTTCTGTTTATAGGATTATAAACTTACTGCACTAATGGAACAGAAAAATACAAAAGTTACTCTTTATCTTTCTAAAGAATGGTTCAGCAAGTAGCAGTTTCTTGGAACGAAGACAAGAAATTTGATCTGAGCGAAAGTAATAGGAATAGCCAATTGTACTAAAATGAAGCAAATAACAAGAAAAGATTACATAAACTGAAATAACACCAATTTTCATCAACCCAGAGTTTATGCAGAGTACATAGAAACAAAGGAGTGGATTATTTAACATAAAGTAAGTGTGCGAAGTTGCATCATGAACTGAGAAGTCATTCCCCAAGAACTTGGTAACTCTGCAGTCCACACGTTGGTCTCTTCCTTTTGTGGCTGTACTAAAACCTTTCTTTAGGCTTCTTATGAATTATGCCACACACTGCCTCCACATTTCCTGCCCTCCTACCAAGTTGTCTCCTCCTGTTTCTTTAGAACTATTTATTTCCTGGCAGTATGTTTTTGAACTCTTTTTAGTTTTTAGTTTTAGTTGTCTAAGGCTTTCATCTCCCAAATGCCAATCTACTCCTAGAAAGCGCCCTGCTTGTTTGGGGTGTGCTGGCACTGAGATTTCTATTCTGAGCACGAGTATAATCCTGCTACAGAATACATGAACAAGAATATCAGTACAGTCTACTGCACTCAGGATCAAATGAGGAACTTTGATTCACTCTGCTGAGTATTCTTTTTGTCGTGTGAAGTCCACTGGTCAAAAACCTCTCTTGGCCTTCAATTTCCAGCTTGATTGTTAGATGCTGCTTTAGCCTGTGAGTGGCTGACTAGGCTGAGCAGCTGCAGTATGTTTGCTTCTGCTGTGAAACAGCAGAGGAAAGATCAGGTCTGAGGGCAGAGAGCTGAGAGCAGTAACATCTTACATTGTTGTAATGAGATCTGACCATCTGTTAGTGTTCTGGCATTAGACATTGCTTGCACTTTATGAATTTTAGATCATAAATTTATTCATTATTTCTTGAATTAAGAAGAAAATTCTTTCAGCTACAGTCAATAGCAAAAGTAAAATTCCATGTCTCAGGCACTGAACATTAGCTAGTATTGGGAAGTGTCAATGTCAATAAAGCAATACAAATACCTGAGTTAGGGTGGTTTGTGGTAACATTTTTTTGTTTTGAGCTCAGCTTACAAATGTAGGCTACTTGTCAAACTGCGCTGTAAATGGTTTTCATTACTAGTGAAACTCTTCAGCCATGTTTTTAATGAGTTGACTTAATGTGAATAACTACATTTACAGAAAGAACTTTAATTCAATTTGCGAAGGAGTTGACATGAAGAACTTATTATTTGCTCAGGAAATTGCTTCTGTATAAAAATGTAACAAAATACCATAACGACCTTTTGAAGAAAAACATACTTCTTTTGTCTTTTCTGCTTTAGTCTTCATTCCTTTTCTATTCTGAGTAAAACTGCAAAAGAAAAAGTCATAACACTAGAAACATCTTATGTCTTAGCACTTTTTAAAGTGTTTTTTCAAATATTCTTTTACTTCCATTAATCCATAAACTGTATTTTGAAAACACTTATTATTACATTAACTCAGCTCATGAATTTCAGCTTCAAAAAGCATTTGAAAGGGGAAGAGTTGAATTTTTCTCCACTTCAAAAGCTTTCTTTTGATCACTGCTGTTATTTTTATTTGCACCATGACTATGTTGTGCACCTTTTAGTTGTTCAAAAATTAGGCTATGGTGTTTGTGTTTAGTTTAAGAGAATAGTTGTGTAAGGCTAAATCAAAAATGTGTTGAGCTGTGCAGTTTGGGGGATACAAGAGATGATGCTGGGAGGAATCACAAAATCATAAAGGGTTCTTTCTCTTGTGAGGTTGCTTCCTTCAGTAATGAAATTGATCCATTAGATCCATTACAGGTTCGATGACCTGCTATTGTCCTTCATGTTCATTCTCAGCAGTCCTGACTCTGCTGCTGCTGCTTTATCATAGAAACAATGGAAACATTAGAAACAAAATCACAACCTGATGTGGGCTGCCAGGGTTCCCCTGCAGGCTCCCTTTCCCACAGTTTATCACAGCAGCATACTCATGTAAAGCGTGCCTAGTAGTCTTCCTCCGTCACTTGTTCCCCTGCTGCCTAGACTGGTAGCTCTCTTCTTAAACCCCTTCTGGGCCTTTTACCGCTTCACCAGTCAACTTCAGCTTTGCTCTTTCTACTCCAGACATCATAGTGCTGTAGCATCTCAGTGCATGTTCTACATGTTCATTTTATCAAGATAATCTCCTGTGCCCTGAGGTTTCCATCTTCTGTCTTTTCTGCTCAGAATCATTACATTTCACCTATGTGCACTATTCTTTTGGCTTCTAACATCTAATGTTATTCTCAGTCTTCTCTCTCATCCAAATCCTATTCTGTTGTTCCTTGTCACATGTCTAAATATCATCCCTTTTGTGATGTTTCAGTGACTCGTGAAATCTCTTCAGCCTACACCCTTAACCTGCAGCAATTTTCAGGTGGCTGGAATTGTACAGGTGCGAGGAGCACTGTTGAGTTCAAGGAGATTTTCTACTTTTTTTTTTTTTTAAATTTTTATTTTAAGATTTGTTTCTGTAAAGCTAAGTGCAGGATTAGCATCTTTAACTGCAGTCTGCCAGGAATAGGAACTGTATTATTTTCATGAGTATGTGTGTGTGTTTTCCAGAAAATGCGTTGTATACCAATTCCGTGCAACTGTTGTTACTTCAGCTACCAGGGCTGTGGTGGGTTGATGCTGGCTGAATGCCAGGTGCCCACCAAAGCTGCTCTTTCACTCCCTCTTCGCAACTCAACAGGGGGACAAAAATATCATGAAAGCCTTGTGGGGGCTGAGATAAGGACAGAGAGAGATCACTTAGCAATTACCATCATGGGCAAAACAGACTTGACTTGGGAAAAAAGTAATCTAACTTATTACCAATCAAATCGGAGTAAGGTAATGAAAAAAAAGCCCAAGTCTTAAAAACAAGTTCCCCCTTCCCTCCCTTCTTCCCAGGCTCAGTTTTACTCTCCCTTTACTCTACCTCCTGCCTGGAGGCTGCAGCAGCATGGGCTCCCCGCAGGGTAACATCCTTTGGGCATTCATGTGCTCCAGTATGGATTCTCCAAGGGCTACAGGTAGATCTTTGCTCCAGTGTGGGCCTCCATGGGCTGCAGTGGGACAGCTGCCTCATCATGATCTGCACCCTGGCCTGCAGGGGAATCTGTTTATCTTACATATTCTCACTCCTCTCTCCAGCTGTGATTGCTGCTGCACAGCAGTTTTGCCCCTTCTTAGTCGTGTTATCCCAGAGGTGTTACCACTGTTGCTGCTGGGCTCAGCCTTGGCCAGCGGTGGGTCAGTCCTGAAGTTGGCTGGCATTGGCTGTGTTGGTCATAGGGGAAGCTTCTGGCAGCTTCTCACAGAAGCCACCCCTATAGCCCCCCGTGCTACCAAAACCTTGCCACAGCAATTCAATCCACCTAAAGCCCAGAACATGTGTTTTTCCTGCATGTACATGGAAACACTGAATGAAAATCAGAGGTTATAGTAGTACATCAGAGGACATGAGATACTTACTTCTCTGAGCCAGTTTTGTGTTCTGACATTCCTGTCCTCTGACAGACACGTCTTGTGTAACAACAAGCCTTGTCTGCCTCAAGACAGTACGTGGTGTCTGAGTGCAGCATCAGGAGATACAAATCGGACATGGTTCACGATGCTGTCATTCCTCCATCTCTGAGGCCGGATCTCTGCTGAAACAACACAAGAGCTCTGCAGAACAGGGAACACGCGCTCTCCCCTGCATGCAGATGGGGAGCCCAGGCCAGGCTCAGCATGATTCATCACTGGCACTTGAAGTGAAACCTTTTATATTGCTTCAAGCTCAGTAGCTCAGAATCAATCATGCACTATTCTGCTTGCAGTTTTACACAATCAGTCCTTTCATTTTTTGGAACTCTATAGATCTGGGGGTTTTTGCCCCTTTACTGAGAGGGTGTTGAAATGCTGGAACAGCCTTCCTAGAGAGGTGGTTGATGCCCCAAGCCTGTCAGTGTTTAAGAGGCATTTGAACAATGCCCTTAAACAAAATGCTTTAACTTTTGGTCAGACCTGAAGCAGTCAGACAGTTGAACTAAATGATCACTGTATACCCTTTTCAACTAAAATATTCTCCTTCTCTTCTCTTCTCTTCTCTTCTCTTCTCTTCTCTTCTCTTCTCTTCTCTTCTCTTCTCTTCTCTTCTCTTCTCTTCTCTTCTCTTCCTCTTCCTCTTCCTCTTCCTCTTCCTCTTCCTCTTCCTCTTCTCCTCTCTTCTCCTCTCTTCTCCTCTCTTCTCCTCTCTTCTCCTCTCTTCTTCTCTTCTCCATCATTGTTCTGAACTGACATAGTAGTAGTGAGGCTCAGAGATAGCCTAAAATTAAAGAGCATTTAACAGGTGTCTGAGCATTCCAGCACTCTGTTAGTGAAATTCACTAACTATAGATATTTTGGGATGATATCTTAACTTCTCCAGATGCCTATACTTTGTAGGAGTTTTAAAGACACTGGTGAAAATTGAGAGTAATTTATTTTAATAGGTTTTGTAGGTAATATGATTCAGATTTGTCTCTGGTGTAAACATCAAAATTTCAGCAGGTATGTGTGTCTGGCATAGAGGTTTTGTGAATGGAGATTTCTAGTTTTCTACTTCTCCATCTTTTTTTCCATCTTTTTTTCCCCCCATGATTGATAACTTCAGCCTGTGGAGTTAAAAAGCACAGTACTTAACATTTTTACTGGAGATTGTTTTTTTTTAATTTCTTTTTTTATCAGAAGCAACTTGGCTTTTTACTTTTCAGTTCCAAGGCATGTGTCTTTATGGTTGGATTCTCCCAGCTTTTAATTCTGCATATACTGAAGCTGCTTAGAAACAAAAACAAAGAGACAAGATCAATTTTTACAGAACTGATGAAAAATGCGTGTGTGATGTTTGATAAATGTATCACTCTGCAGAACTAAATGATTCATTGAAAGCATGCCAGATGTTATATGAAGTCTGGGCCATTTAATTGTTTGAGATCTTTGCCAATCTTTTCAATTAAGGCTTACGTATCCAGTACTAAATTAATTTTATATCAGTAAATACACTTAGGCAGTGATAGAATAGTCCCATGAATGCTTTGCTGGATGGTCAATTCAATTTTTCAAATGACAGATCAAAAATATGATGTGAAATAATATTTAAATTATTATATGGAGTGATATTTAACATATATTTTCCTGGATGTCACAAATTTCTTATACTATTGTTAGGAATTATGAAGTTTATTGCATTGTCTAATAGGGAAATTATTTACATATTCACTTCAATGCTCAAATTCAAGGGTTTATTTCCTCCTTCTGTTGATTTTTCTTGTGCATATGATCTATGAAGGGAACATGGCTGAACTGTGAACAGACAATCCCTTCAAAATGGTCTGTGTAAAGTGCATTTACAGCTGGAGATTCTTTCTTTATCATGGGATTACAGAACAGTTTCACTGTTTATCCTGTGATCACACTTTAGTCACAATTAATGCAGCTGTGATTTCACTGTCATTTTAATCTGTGCCACTGATTGCTTGAGTCACTTAGGAATGGAGAAAAACAATGAAAAATGGTATGTTGTATGAATGTCTCAAACATTTGTATATAGCCTGAGCTTTTCCTTCTGACCTAATATATTTGAGACAAGTTACCAATTAATTTTAATAGGATTGACTATGATAGGCCGTTCTTCGCATTTTGATGTGTGCAAAGACTGTATAATAAGAGCCTTGCACATATAATTTTATTGGGTGTTCTGAATTCACAGGCTTCATTTTGGCAATTACAGGTAATTTTTATTCTCTGTAAGAAAATTCATTAGTTTTATGTAGAGTTGCATTCTGTTTGAGGGTTGTTTCCAGAGTTTATATCTACAAATTAGGTTTATATTGGGCATGCAACACATTTGTTCTGGCAGTTCCAGGAAAAGCAAGGTACTGACAGCACTCTGGGAGCAGAATTATACGATTGCTGCGTAATTGAGACCTTACCTTTAGCTGCAATGTGGAAGTAGCATAGCTGCTATTGCTGCTTGAGAAAATCATCCTGTTTCTCAGTAGAGAAAGGAAGGGGACCAGACTGGATAATAAGCTCTGAGGCAGCGCGAAACACTGAAGTGATATGAGTTACTGTGCAAGTGCCACCATATTACTACAAAATACTTAGAATATTGCACTTGGTGAGCTCTAACTAAGCTTCCTGGAATTTGATCTTCCTTTGATCTTCCACCTGAGTAGTGGAATAGAGGAACAGGTTATTTGTGGGAGATCAGTTCTAGGACCAACACCCATGCTTTTTTTTTACAATAAATCTTATTTTATTGGTTATTTACATGACTGAAGTTTTTAGCCATTATATTTATTTTGCTTTAAGACTAAGTAATATTATAATGAACCTTGGAGCCTCAACTCTGCCGACATTAATATTAAGTAGTTAATTGCGTTTTTTTCCAGCACCATAACTTGTATTACCTTTCTCATGACAGTCTAGAAAGACTCAGTCTTTTATTTTTTTAGTTACTTAAGTAGCTACAAAATTCCATTAGTCACATGCTTAAAACAAAGCAAGTACGAATGCAGTCACAGTGGCGGGATATAAATGAGGATACCAAATAACATGCTGTGAGGAAAATGAATATATTTTAAAAAGGCCTTGGATGATGGTATTTAAAATGAAGCATATAAATGTGAACCACTTCTTTCTATAGCCTTCTCCACCCTCCAAGAAAAATGAAGCATATTCCTTGAAAATGTGGGTGTCATATATAAAGAAAAGTATTTATTTCTGTAAATGTATTTTTCCACATTTTTTTCTAACACTTACATTTATTTTTGTTTGGCATTCCTAGCACTGCATATTTGGACCATAGTATTACCTCTTTTTCTTATGTTACTTGTATTTTAGAAGTTCTTCTGTAATGAGGGGGAAAATGATGTATACAAATTAAAATTAAAGAATAAAGAATAAAGAATAAGAGTATCTCAAGCCACCCTCCTAGATATATGTATTTTGCAATGTACCTTTGGTGGATGAAGCAATTCATGATTGAGCACAACTGAGCCAGCAAATTATTTGTGGATGACAGACACTGGTACGAATGGAATTTTTGTAATGCATCATAAACTTTTCTCTTACAATGCACTGGTTTTGCTTCATAGTTCCAGGTATCAGAAGTGTTGTATAAATCAGATATATATGGACAGGTAGTGTTATATCAGGTCTCCTAAGCAGATATTCATGATACATGTAACACATCATTTTCTTGCCATTCATTAGGATGTACTTGATAAAAATGAGTCAATATTTTTACGGCTCGGTGATCATGTAAATGCAGTTAAATGCTCAGTATTGTTATGCAACTAATTAGACCATAAATATTCACTAAAATATGCAAATGATAATGGATGTAAATATGCATAATTCTAAACACATTGCTTAAAAAATCATGTATATTTAATTTAAAATATATTTTTTTGCAGTGAAGTTTCAGCGTCAAAATTTTAAAATGTGCATGCTTACTTATCAGATGATGTAAACATATATGTTCTTTAGGAAAGGGGTGCCTGTAAGAATGTCTTAGGTGCTATTTACTGTATCTTGGAAATACAGGCTGATGAAGAAAGTTTATTCTTTAGTGTTAGTAGAAAACCTGCTCCATGTTATCCTGCCTTACAGGCTTTGTACACTTCTTGTCCACTAGCTTGCCATATTCTCCCAAATACATTATCATGTGTATAGCACAAATTCACGCCTTTCAAGTCAGACTTCTGCTATAGCATATAAATGGCTAGACTTTTATTGGATGTAGATGTCTATGCCCCAAGCCAAATTTTAGAGTGAGTTTTCTCAGCTAGCATTTAATGCTGGACACAAGTAGTTTCCCAGATTCTAAGTGGTGTTTCTGTAAACACTTGCAGAACAACTCAGATCTTAGCAGTCATGCATAGTTAAGCTTCTGGCTTAATGCCTTAGTCTAATTGTGATCCAGAAACTGTGGTTTTCTTCTAAGTTCTTCATGGGATGCAGAACGTGACCATCATGCCATGAAGAGCAGGATCAGATAGAGTGATTGCAGTCAACTGAAGGAGAGGAAGATGGCTGTAGATTCCTGTTGAGTTGCAGTTTACTCTGTAGAGTAGGAAATGTGAGATACATCCCAGCCTTTGTCTGGAGAGTTTCAGCTTTGCTAGCTCAATGATATAGAAAGCAGCTTGTACATGAAGTAGGTGGAGATCATTCAAATTTAATTTATCAGGGCCATTCAGGAGTCATGTTTGGTCATTCTGTTGATCTTGTATCTGAAATGAAGAGGGTATTTGGAGAGGATTTTCCAGTGATCTGTAGAAGAGGTTTTGGTACTGGTGACCAGTGTCATTTGAAACTTGTTTCTACTCTCTGGGAACACAAAGGGGTTGAACTAGGCAAAAGATATATGCATTTTGGTGGCTGAGACCAATCTTTCTGTCATATATGGGTAGCAATTATCTGTGTTTTAAAGGACAAAATGTATAAAGCTACAGATAAATCTGAGTGGTCTCATGCAGCAAGGCAGCCTTTTACAGACAGCTTTATATTCTTCATAATGACAAATCAGAGCACTGATTTCTTTAAAAATTATTAATTGAAAGAGACTGTAAATACAGTATGGAAGATATGATATAAAAAATCTATTATTGGATGGGTGGAGTTTAATCAAAATAAAATGTTCCTAATATTAAGTAGATTATGCCTCAACAAACATAAAGAGATATTATATGTGTTCATCAACTAATTCAGAGTGTGAACACTCGGAAAACTGCATTATGTAATATCCCTTCAACATAAGGCAATTAAAATTTATTTATTCAAAAAGGGTCTATTTTTTAATTACATTTATTTATACTGACACCAAATCTCTGCTTTTTTTTTCTCCCTACATTCATGCTGTTGTTATATTTCTGGGAAAGATACTTCTGAAGCATGAAGACTTGGTAAAATGTTGTGACTGAAAGGAGGATGATGAGAATGGGCAAGTTTTTAGAAGGGTATGGGAAGCTGTCATGAATGACATGACAGCCAAGAAACCCTGAATCTTTTTTTGCAGTGTAGGAATTATTTTCTCACAATGTTACCAGGGGGCAGGATGACTGGATTTCTTTTCTATTGTTTCAACAGCTTCTGGAAACAACTACTTTTTGTTTTCACCATGGACAGGTATGTGCTGCAGCTGGCTGGGCAATTTAATTCCAGTTTTAGTCTAGGTACTTTGCTCATAGTAAACAGGAAGTAGATGGAACACAATTTAGCATATCTTGCTGAATATAAACATATCTGAACAAAAATGGCACACTTCATTACTATTTTATTATACAGTTGAGGTCACAAGAATAGAGTCAACTTGGACATTTCTGTAATTATACCTCCAGTTTCAGAGCAGTTTTGTACTGTTGTCAGAAATCAAGAATGTGTGTGGAAGGAAAAGTGGACAAGAAAAAAATAACAGCAAAGTGCAAGAGTTCTGTGGGGTTCATCGGAGACAAGAGCAAGATATACTGTGAGGTATTGACGTATGAGAGCTATAAAAGCCCTTCATGCTGGTCTAATGCTACTTCAGCTGAAATTAACACTGACAAAGCAGGAGCAAGTTGCAAAAATACAGAAGTTATCTACAATGTGCAGCAGGGTTCTGCAAGAATTGTCATTCTGTAACAGGGTGCATGACCTGTCATCTTACAGCAGGACCCTTGACTTTGTCATTGACGATAACAGGGAGGTGTCACTGTTGGTTTTCTTTGGCAGCAATTTCAAGGATGGAAGTCTGCTGGCAGGTGAGCTCTCTTGGTTTGTTCTCAAAATCTTAGAACAACAGAAGTTTTTGAAAGTAGGATTAGTTTGTGCCCCACAGATGAGCTCTTAGAAGGAGACTGTGCTACAGAAGTAGTTTTTTAAAGCTGGAAAGCATGATGACCAGTTTCTTCAAGAAAGCAGTCTGTTGATGTTTATAGAACATTATCACATTCTTTGTATTTTGACTGGACTTCTTTTGAAACAGGGTATCTGAGTCCTGCAAGGTTTTGTTTTTCTTCAACTGAACAGAATAGACTATTGCTGTTTTCTATTTTCAGTGGTGGAACCACACGGCAGAAAGCATGATCTTTGTGCTAATGACTTGAGAATGTAAATCTCTGGCTTCTAAGACTGCACTCATCTCTTTTTTCTTCATTAATTTATAAATATTTCATTGCTGGGCAGCCTTTTACTCTTTCTAAAGTCATTAGCCAATTTTTTAGCCCATTGCCTGTTCTTGAGGAAATCGTCCTGCTTTCGTATTGTTGCAAGGTAAACCTCTAAAGACAATTATAGATCTCAATTGTTGCCTGTTTATTTTTGATCAGGACTATTTGAGGTCATTGCTGTTCTACATTTTGTGAGGGAAATGGCACATCCAGTGTTCTTCTGCATTTAATATTATTTCAGTAGTCCCCATGTCTGAATGGACAGAAACAAGAATCTTCTTTTGAATAGCCCTTTTACTTGCATGGGTTTACAGCTGTGTGGGCAATACTCCTTTTCAGAGCTCTCCATCCCTCATGCAGTGACTCTGACAGCTTTGTGGGAGGTACATTTGCATGAATTTTTCCTTTTCTGTCTCCATCCTTCCCTCTTCCCTCCAATTTGTCCTTCCATATCGACAAAGTGATTTGACTGGCATAGTGTAGAAGCCTAGAAGATAAGGGAGTTAATGTGTATGTCTCAAACTCTGATAGGCAGGTAACTGTCAATCCAACCAAGGCATTTTTGGTAATAACAGTCAAGGGTTTTTGGTAATAAAACACTGTGAGGAAGAACAGGATGTGGCTGGAGAAAGGGGCCATATGGAGGTAGGGCAGCATTTTTTAGTTCCTGGAGATAAGCACAATACAGTGCAGTGCAAGTGCAGGAATGAGGTTGAGAAGCAGACATGGGCTCTATTGGAAGATCAAGACCACCAGGGACACCTGAAGCCTTCTGAACCATTTCCAGAAACGCCTAGAAGAATGACTGCACATGATTACTAATTTGTATGGAAAGCAAAAAGCTTATTTCCAGGGTGGAGAAAGCTTAAAAGGTACCCCCAAAAAGCCTGGGTTTTCATGTGCCCCTGGACATTGATCCCAGCTGGATCAATGCTGGAGCCAGGACTGGTGAGTGATTCATTCCTTCCTTCCTCCCTTCCTTCCTCCCTCCCTCCCTTCCTCCCTTCCTCCCTCTCTTCCTCCCTTCCTCCCTTCCTCCCTTCCTTCCTTCCTTCCTTCCTTCCTTCCTTCCTTCCTCCCTCCCTCCCTCCCTCCCTCCCTTCCTTCCCTTCCTTTCTTCCTTCCTTCCTTCCTTCCTTCCCCTCCTCTATCTCTCTCTCTTTAATTAATCAATCTTTTTCTTTCTTTTTTCTCTTTCACCCCACCCTACACTTTTATCCACAGCCCACGGTTGTGTGCTTATGCTAGGAGGTCAGGGACTAATATACCAATTTCCATGCCAAGTGTGTAATTAACTTATAAAACTTTGTAAGCTTTTGCAGATCCTTTGACTTACGCTGTTCCTTTCAACCATGAGCATCTATGAATCTTGGGTACTTCTCTCCCTTTAAGGATGAGATGTCACAAATAGATACATTAGAAACCTTTATACTTTGCTTTCTATCTAGTGATTGTGACAAATATTTTCTATCCACAGAAGGGAGATTCTACCTCAAATGTCACTACTAACAAACTGATTCATACTTGCAACTTGAATAGTTTACCAAGTGAAATATATATGTATGTTGCAATTCACTCCTCCCTGTTGCAGCAGTAAAGTTGCAGATTAGAAATGACAATGGATGAATGGGAGGAGAAACACAGCTATGAGAAAAATTAAAAGCAACATTTTTTGAACAAAAAATCAAATTAAACCTTTCCTTCTAGGAATCGAAATACCTACAATCTTCACTATTTTTACCCTACTCTTAGTAATTAATATCTGTGGCTGAATTAGGAGGAGAAAAATAATATGTAACTGCTGCTTCTTGTTCTGAAAAACTAGGCAGAACCACAGGTTGCAGAGGTAGATGTGGAAATAAAGCCAGAATAGTGACTACATGAAAGGCAAATTCTACAAAAAGTGAAATTGGCTGGAATCTGTGGGTTTCTGCTAATGCAGAGGCCTGTCATGATGCGTATACATTTATTTTCAATTTTGTTTGGCATTTCAGTCTTAAAAGAAGCCATGTTCATTTGGACAACAGACCTGCTATTTTTTCTTAAAGGGAAAAATTATTACAGCGAAGTGGTGATTTTCTTCTGTTATTTCTTCCAAGTAGCATATATCAAAATCATGATACTAATACATAGAGTTTGATTTGATCTTCAAAAAGGGCATGTGAGGGAGGCTTTGTTGAAGCTTTTCATGTGTACAGTGTCATTGTCTTTTGAAGTCAAATATGGCAGAAACATAGATACAAGGTATTAGAGTCAATGGCACTACAAAGGAGAATGTGATCAGCTGGATTTGCTTTTGCATCTCTGAACAGCCAGCAGGGAGAAAATCAGAGCTGTCAAAGCCATCAAAAGAGATACTCTCTCATCTCGGACAGGTACGATATGTACTCAGAAGGGGAAGTCACAATTTGGCTGCTTTCACTGCCATGCATTACAATTAACTTTTAAGAGTAGAGACTTAAAGTCATCCTGTGTCAGGCTAAGGCTTCCTGGAGGTTAAGGATAAATACTGGAATCAAATGAGTTTGATTGCAAAAAATGTGGTTCAAAATTAGGCTTTGAGGAAACAAGTGTCGAGTTTTGTGACTGGGTTGGTAGGGAGGGTGACATCATTCTCCAGGGAAAGGATCTGTAATGGGTCAGAAAAAAATATGGCTGAGAATGGCCAGTGTAGGGAAACAGGCTCAAGCAGTGGATTTTAACAGGTTGTTCCAACATATTTAAGATGTCCTGAATATAAAATCAAGCTCTAGGAAGTTTCCACAAGAAATAACTCTACAATTTTGCTGAGTAGGAATTATGTGTTTCAGATTTTACTTTCTCTTACACAATAAAAATATTGATCTGTACATGTTTATCCTATCAGAACAATGGTATTTCTGTTCCTTGTTGTTTTTGATTTCCTATTCTTCTCTTTTATCTCCTTTGTGTATAATTTTCTGTATTCTTCTCTCACCATTTTCCCTATTACAGATGTTTATTTCCAGCTGCCACAGGCTTCACACTCTTATTTAACCACAAAAATAAGAAGTACCAAAATATCTGTGCCAAAGTAGACACTGTTTGAACACCATCATTAGATTTCAGAAACTATGCCCAAAATTAGCTAAATTGTCTACACCTTTATTTTTCAATGAGACTGGTTAAGCAGTAGGACAATTTCGCATAAAGGTTGTTGCATCTCTATGTTTGGAGATTTTCAAAAGTTGACAGGACAAGGCCTCTAGCAACCTGATCCAATTTTGATCTTACTTTTAATTTCAACTTTACTTTGAGCAGGAAGCTAACATCCAGATGTCCCTTTTAACAAAAAAATATTGTTTTAGTCCAGAATTTTTTTTGCTCTAGATCGACACAAAAATCAGAAAGAGAGCAGTTGTACTGTCTGCAATCAGATCTAAATGGGAAGATTTTCTCTGCTACAATCTACGTAAATGGAAGCTGAGACTGAAGAACCTGGAGGAATTGAGTGGCTTGTTTTGCTGTTTCTAACACATCAGTCATTTGCTGTCATGTTTTAGCTTATCTTTCCTTCTAGTTTTATATCTTTGAACATGGACAATGGTCACTTATATTCTAACAGATACAATAATACTTTGAATTCTTTTAGAGGAGCTGCTTATTACATCGCTATTATTTTAATTTACTGAACTATTAGTATTTTGCCTTTAAAATAAAAATGTAGCAAAAGAGGGAGTAGAGGAGGGGAGAGAGTGAGTAAGAAGTCCAGAGCAACTTTTGCTTGGATATGAACATGCATGGAGAAAAAAGCAACCAAACTATATTGATGAAATAGAACAAAGATCAATAGCAAAACAAACAGCTCTGTTTGTCCTTACTTATCACACAGGCATAATAAGGAAATTTACCCTAGCAAAGAAATTGTCTATGAAGAATTTTCCTGCCCACAAAAAAAAAAAAAGATGATGGGAGAAATCTTACTTCTAATAAGAAGGATAAAAGTAATAAATGTGTGATAACATTCTGAAACTGATTAAAGCTTTTTGGTGGTGTTTAAGGGGAGACTTTTATTCCTCTACAAAAGCCACACGGAACTGGCAGAT
The DNA here is from genome assembly GCA_014706295.1 of Lycocorax pyrrhopterus obiensis. Classification (NCBI taxonomy): domain Eukaryota; kingdom Metazoa; phylum Chordata; class Aves; order Passeriformes; family Paradisaeidae; genus Lycocorax; species Lycocorax pyrrhopterus. The sequence goes on along the minus strand of JACSVZ010000002.1, from coordinate 94,985,273 downwards.
TTATTAAAAGAGTTTATGCTAATGGCTGCAACTTCGACACACTCTGAATTACTAGTGGAGAATACACTATGACGAGATGTTTTGTAATTCTACAGCCTGTGTTGTATGAATGGGAAATTCACAATAAGATAACATACAGTGATTAAGGACCTATATAATTTAGATATATAAATTGCTTTAATTTTCCATCTGTTCACCCATTAAAAATTTTAATTTTTAATTTTTAATATTTAGTAGGAAAGACATTCTTGTAGTAAAAGTTGCTGAGAAGTTGAACATTGAAGTCATATTTGCCAGCAGCAGGGGCAGTTTTTATTACCAACTAACATTTTTTTTAAGTAGCTTTAAAATATATGCCTTTTAAAATATATGCCTTTTAAAATATATGCCTTTTTTCAACTGCAGGTTTTGGAAGCTGCTTCAATAACAGTCAGGCTTCTGGCCTGTACTCTGTTCAAGGAGATTAACTTTTAACAAATAATATACTGAGATTTTAGATTTGGGCTTGAATCTCTTCCTGAGAGAGAGTTTTTTCACCACTATTTAATATTCTCTCTCACATGCATCGGTCTTTGGTTAAATAAGTAAAATGTGATCCTTTACTTCCTTAGTCACTGTGGTAAACTTTTGCTATGAATAGACTTTGTGTCTGGCTTTCAAAACAAGGCACAAGCAGCGTTTTCTCTTATCAAGAAACTTGCTGACAGTTCCTTGGTGCCTGTCCCACCACAGATGTGATAATGAAGAGGATGAGCATGTAGAAGAGAGAAGGACCTGACAGAAAGGGGGTGTAGGGGAAAAAGTACTGACCTTCAATGCTCTTTCCACTTGCATGTGGAATCATAGGCATGTAGAATCATAGGCATATGGAATATGTGGCAAATAGCAAATAACAAGCATTGATGCACACACATCTAAGACGAGACAGGAGTGACAGCTTGAATGAAAAGCATGGAAGGTTTGATCCTGACAGTTTTCTTTCATTTCTGCTAGCTGACATTCTATGTTCTGATTTTCTACCATTTAAATAAATTAGTGAAGAGGCAATTGAAATAATGCTGTCTTTGACTATAAAGTCCTTCACTTTTAACATGGCTATAAAAATGCAGTTGATATCCTTCAAATTTAAGATGACTCATTCTTACTGGGATGATGCCAGTAACTGAGGTTATTAGTGGCATAGGCTGGACAAAATCCAATAGTTTGGATAAATTGTTCTTGGGAGACAGTTCTCTTTGCATCATTCATGGACATGCATCAAACTTAATTTTTTTTTTTAGTCTGTCACAGAGGTTGCAAAAGAAGTAGAAAATATTTTTAAAGACGATGGCTAATAAAAGTATTAGCCATATATCTTGCAACTTGTCTTTATACTAATGCTTTGATAGTCAGATAGTACATTGCAGTTTGTAAAATGTTTCCATTATTTTAAAACATGAAACTGATGATTAGTCATTCAAATAAATTGTAATTAAATGGGAACATTATGATTATATTATGCTAATGATAGAAGTGTGTTTCAAATGTTTGCAAGTTATTCAGGAGAAAGCATTAGGCAATTAGAAAAAAATATTAGTGTTTGTTCACTCTGAAGTTATCAAGTGACTTGATTTGCATTAACAATTTTAAACCTCTGTAGTCTCATTCATAATTAATTGCTGATAAGTAGGAGATACTCCACCAAATAGGAGGTACAGGAAAGAAGAAAGAAAGGGCAGAATGTCACTGTTTTAAGATTAAGTGTAACATAATTACTGAAGCAGTCTTTAGAAGCTGAGAGATTTTGACATTTATGGTAAGTTATTTATTAATGATACAGCATAATTTTATGGCTGTCATGCAGTTCTGTATGACCTCCCATGAGAGTTGCTGGAGTGCCACAATAAACATGGACTAGTAATGCTTTCTAGTTTGAAATGTATGAGAAATTTTATGAGGAAATGGCTCAGTCCTGATTCCTGTGGGTGTATTACAAAGAATAATTTTTAAAATGCAAAACACTTGTACATATAATAAAAGAATAATTTTTAAAATGCAAAACACTTGTACATATAATAAAAGAATAAAATATCAGTGGATAATTTTGAACATCAAAGAAAAATGACTGTGAAGTAGTGAAATTCTGTAAAAAGGTTTTGAAAAAAGAAAAGAAGTAGAAAAGGAATAGAATGTATGAAAACAAATTTTTATTCTTTTGAAGTAAATAGCAGTAAAGAGGAAAGCAAGGTGGCTAGCATAGAAGTGTTTTGAATGCTATTCAAAGTGAGAATATGACTGTCAAACAAATGCAGAATTCCTCAGTTACACCAAAATTTGCTTCTAAGTCCTCTAAGTTTATTTCATATAATTTCTTTTTCTAAATTATGGTTGAATATAATCAGAACTCTGCATATGTTCTGAAACTCCCATAGCCCATGTTTAATATAATTATTTGTCTTTCTGCATAAATTCTTTTGAAATTGTGTAGCTCTTAGTTATCTATTATTAATGCTTCACAGATCTGAGGAAATGAAATAATTTTTCAGGGTGTAGTATGTATTATACAGTAGGTAGGTTCCCAGGAGACTTTCCTTAGTCCGTAGACTTCCACATTAGTCTGGAGTACAGGTCATTACTGGGATATATCGCTTATTTTTGTACATGCAAAAACCCAGATGAAAGATAATGTATGAGAGGAAAGTGCTAAACTGTTGGAATGTGTGTGAAATGAGTGAGCTTAGACTTGCAAAACTTCCCAGCTGAGTTATAATGTGATGTGGAAACTTCACTTTTTTTCCTCCATTCTAAAACTTCACGAAGTATAATTCAGGGCTTGTAGCTTTTTTCCTTCTTCTTCGCTTTTTGTCACAGTAATGTTATGTTGCTAAGAGTCAGTGGAAATAAGGATGTTCTAGATTAAAGCTTGCAAGAGCTTTATAGGATGAAGTCTGAGCAAGTGAAATGTCATTGTTAATCTTCAAAATTTTAAAGTCTTATTAATGAACTTCGGCTGAAACACGTCATTGATGACAATGATTCTAGGAAAACAGGATTAGATACAAAGTTAGTGTTGTTATCAAACACAAGGATTTTGCCACTGGTAACCTGAAAATCATTCAAGTCAATAGAAATTTGTTTATTCAGCTTGAGAAGCCCTGGATATGCAGAGCACAAAATAATGTAGGATTGAATCCATTGTATTATAGTGCTACAGTTGTCTGTGGTATCTTTGAGCAGATGAAGTTCTTTATTGTGTTGGGTTTGAACTAATCTGAAATTGATATACTTAATGAGTCTAAATAGGCCTAACTGTTTGCTTGGGAATAGTGATTCAAATAGTTAATACAATAATTTGTATCTCAGGGTATTTCTATAAGAAGGAAACACTTGCCATTAATTATATTGAGAGGAAATACAGTAATTTGAAAGTCTTTATAGTACATGGGAGATACAGACTGAATTCCCTGTACTACCTGAATAAAACCACTTGCAAGGATGAGATCTGTTACTCTTCCATTAAATGTTGTGCTAATAAGCTATTAGCTTCCTGTTGGACTTGTACTCTGTAGATATTAATCTGAGCAAAATTTTATATCTTTCCTAATCCGAGTAAAATTTTATATCTTTTCCATCCCTCATGACACTAGCCTAATAAGTAAAATTTTCTTCAAAAAACCTAAATATTTATGTTAGAAGAAGATATTGAAATGTAAGAAACTAAGCACACTGTAAAATAGTGATAGTGAGTAGTCAAACTACTCTCAGTTAACCAAGGCCAGATACCTCTTTTGCTGGTTTTAGTGCCAATGTAGGCCTGAAAACATTGAGATGTAAGTTACTATGAACCAGCACAACTTGCTGACAGCCCATTATCCAGCATGTGATTATTCCCAATTAACTATTTATTATGTGTGACCCACAGTTTGAAAAAGACTAAAAACATAGTGAAAGTGGGTGAAATATCAGAATTCCAATTATAATGTAAAGAAACTGACTATGAACAAGGTTGTCTCATGTTAAACATTTATAGTGGGGTGTTCATTCATTGTGGGGTGTTCATACATAGCCTCCTATGTATCTACATCTGGCTTCTACAAAAAGTGTAATTAATCCATATCTACAATTCCAGTCTACATGAATTGCTAATAAAAGTAATAAAAGGCTTTGTCAAATTACTGTCACTGAAATGTTAATTTTCTCATTTACGGAACAAAATACATTAGGGACCGGAGCAATGTAAACTTCTGGTTTCTACAACTGATTGCTCTAACACATCACACTATATCCTGGGAGATATACTGGGAGAGAAAGTAGTTATGTAAAGGAAATATCTGTAAAGGACAAAAATCTAATTTTAATCTTGGTATCATATGTATAAATATATAAACAACCTTTAAGCAACGCTGCAGACAGATGCTTTAAGATGATTGCTCAGACTTCACTTACACTGACAGACGTGATTCACTTCTGTGATTGCATAGCAGCTGACATAATGGCAGGAGGAACAATAAACTGAAAAATCACAGATTCTAGATAGGTTGTATATCTTCTGTAGCACTCTTCACACACACAAACAGTGTTTATTAGATGTGATGCTTTAACTTGGTTAAAGATAGGCAGATTTTAGTAAGCTCTAAATTCATTCGCAATGTCGATGACCCAGGGCATTTGACTGAAGCTGTAAAAGATGTTTGTTCAGTTGCATTGTGTTTTGTGACAGACATGATATATTAAGGCTGGTATTATAACTAATGTAGTACCTGAAAATGAAATACACCATGCAGTCAAGAGGGTAAAGTGACTTGCTTTTGCTGTAAACCTTTCAGCATCCAAGAAGACATGCCCAGAGTAAGTCAATAGAGTATCTGTGAGCTAGACATTCCACAGTACAGTGGATTGTCAGTAAAAGGGACTTGCTTTCAATGAGATTTGTGTTTCTGAGTCCTTCATGATGTCTTGAAAATTTTTAATTTGAGATCTGCTCCCAAACTGGTATTGTCCTCATTATATCTCTGTTCTGTGTTTATAAACTAATGATTAAACCCTCAAAGAATTTGAGGAGGTAACTATGAAGCTTAATTAGGTCATGGTGTGTGGTGTTCTGAAAATGCAAAATGGTGCAATAAAAGGTTGTCTGTATCTTATTCAATGTTTAATACTGCTGCTTGCCCCCAGATAACTTTTTTTTTCCCCAAGTAAAAGGTCATAAAGAGTCCATTATGTCTTTCCCCATCTATTCTTTGCTAATGGGCTTGTGTGGAAAACATGGTTCCTTAAACCAATTTCTTCATTTTGTGTGTGGTGGCCTTTTGTGTGTATAAGTGGCCTACAACATATTACTTGAGATTTATCATTCAGAGAAAAGAATACCACAGTACCTTGTAGTTTGCCAAACAGCCTCCGAGACTATACACCTATTATTGTGCTTGTTGTAGTTATTCAAGCATGACAGGTTTTCGGCTGAGTGGTTTAGAGGCTTTTTAATGCTTGAGGATTTCTAATAGCACATTCGAGAGAGTTTCTCTGTTAACTTCCACAGAACTCAGCTGATTGGCATTTCTACAGAGCTCACACGCAATTATGCTATGGCTTTATGGGATATTTCATGGTTCATGCACAGAGCCAATATTCTCTCTGTCTGATGTTGAATATTGTACTACCAAAATTAAGCATATATTTGAGCCTTTAGCTTTTTCTCTCTTTGTATGAGAATGTTTGGTAGGGAGAAAAGGTGTTCTCTCTACATATCAAAGATTAACTGTTTCTCACTCTGCAAAAGTTTTTAATTCCTTTTTTTTTGTTCTCATGATGGTCTTCTAGAACAGTTATGAATTGGCATTACATATTTGTTTAGAGTTTTTAAGAAGTTTAAAGTCTCTATTATATGCATTTTCCTATGTACATCTGATGAGCTGCTTTCTTTTTTGTGGTGCTAAAAGGAGACATTCTCCAGGATAAGCTGTTACATTTTGCTACTCTGTGCCAGTGGTGAAAGGTGGAAACTTCCACTCAAGTGTTCAGTTACCTCTGATTTGGTTAATCACACTGGGTTAACTGCTTGGTTACACGTGAAAGAGAATTTATCATAATTACTCTTTAGGTTGTCTTTTCAGTTGGTATAATAAATGTTGGATTGATTTCAGGTATCAGGAATTGATTTGAATTATTACTGCTGTAACCTGTCCAGCAGCTGAAGATAGGGACCACCACGTAGGATTTGGGGTCCATTTTTCTTGCACCTTGCCATTCCTTCTGCTGCTGTGCTGCCCTTTGCTTAGATCATGTTGTCTCTGCATGCAGCACCTCCTTGGAAAACTGGGCATGTGATAGGTCCAGAATATGCAAAATATACATAATTTAATATTGTTTGCAGACCACTAACAAAAGTCTAAGACCATTTTCAAATATAATTTGAGTTGACTAATGCTAATGTTAGTATAGCTCTACTTCATTATTTAGCACTTTGAAACTAGGGTGCTCTTGTATGTAAATTCAGATTCAGGCAACTGAATAATTTTCTCCAGGTACTGCTTGGACAAAACTACAATGAACTGAAGATCATATGAATTGTAAACTTAAAAGGTTTTCATTTTGATCAGACAGAAACAACAGTGATATTTTAGTGCATGGCTATGGGCTCATATGGAATGGCCTGACCTACATGAATGGCTCTATGTCCCAAAATAATAGCTATAGAGCAGTCCTCACAATGGCTTTTGTAATGAAACAGACATGTTTTTCTTGAATTTTGAAGTAAAGTTTGTTAAGCAATCTTTTTTTGCCCATTTTGTACTGTCTCCTTTTTTGCTATTTTATTGCTTACTAGTCTTAAAGTAATTCTAATATTTTTCTTTAGGCAGAACTTGGAGTAATTATTTTTCTTTCCTTTATATCCTTCCCTCTTTTCTATGGACTCCTTCCCTGGTTGACTGTGCTCCAACTTCCATTTTTACCCTAATCTGCATAGTTCACAGCCTTTCACCTCTAACAGGTTTTCAGAATTGCCATCACATCACTATTTAAACTTGGAACTCTCCAGGTTCCTCCGGATACTTTTTGTAAATGCCAGGCTCCAGTTCGATCCAATAATTACTAACATACAGCTAATAAGCAAGTGCAGGAACCAAGACAGGTGAATTCACAACATTGTTTCACTAGAACAGAAGGGGAAAAAGCAGCATATACATGAAGTAATTACAACAGCTTTGAGCTAAATGTTAGACCTTTTATATTCAGAAACCCTTGTTCCCTGCATGTGCTATACAACAAATCATTAACCTAACAGTGGTATTCTGGAATCCAATTTGAATTTTGCTATCTATATCACAATTGCTAATTTCCTTCATTAGTCTTTCTCTTGCATTTTTCTGTTGAGAATCTTTTGAAGTCTGTGTAGATTTAACCAGACTACTCACTCCTCTGATCTCTTATTGTCATTTCCTTGAAGCTAATTAGATTTATCTTGTATTATATCTTCAGAAATCCCCACTGAAAATTGGAACAGTTTGTGTATATCTGAGCTTCCTTTTCTTGAAATATTTTTTAGGCCTAATGTTGTATCAAAAAAAACCCCCAAACATTTCTTATTTCTTTTTCATATAATGATGCTTGGTTAAGTTTGCAGTCACCTTTGGAAAAAATCCGTACAAAAAAACCTACTAAAATTTTTGAGAAATCTCTGGTCTCAGGAAATTAAATCCATCATTAAAGGGAATGCATCACAGGAGTATCACCAGCTGCTACTAGCTCAGTTGATATCACATAATAACATGGAGCTCTTGAAAAAAAAAAAAAGGAGAAAAGAAAGAAAAAGTGTACTGTGTTTTTTTTTAATTTTTGTAATCACTCATGGTTGGTTTTGGTTGTAGAGGGTAAGCAGCTCATAGCCAACCAGAGAAAGATTTCTGCTGTACATGTGCATATTCTAGTACCCACGATGATGCACGAGACAGATTAAAGAATAAGTAAGTGTAGAGAAGTCAGGACTTTGTGGAAAATGTTTTTTTTCCTATCCTATAGACACCTACATATTCCTGAAAATACCAGTATGAATTTATGTATGATAAGTTACTACATAATCAACATCATGCCTTGTTTATTTGATGTGATTGATGCTTTTCATGCCCTCTGAAAACAAGTTGGAGAGTAAAGCTTTGGGAGATGACCTCAGGGACATAAACTAACTGTACAGAAAGACTGAGTGAAGTTTTGCAGGCACAGAAATGTGCTGCTAGGATTACTTATAAAGAAAAGTCTAGGTTTGCCCTAGGAAGCAGTGGGAGACAGCTGGCAGGACACTCTTTTATTAGTTTGTTTGCTGACAATCTCTTTCTGTCTCTGTGGTTTTTCTGTGTCTTGGGTGTGAAAGGCCTTGAGGGAGCTGCTCCTTTGCAATGAAGAAACACCACTACTCCTAAATGAGGCAAGCATCAGGCCTTGGTTTCCTATCTCCTCTCAGTGCTGAGGATTTGGAAACAGTATTCAAATGAATTTTCTGTGTATCCTCTCAGAGTCAGATGCAGAGCTGAGCAATCGCATTTCTTCAGTTGCAAAATTCAGTGATCCGCTTTAACATTCAGTCCTTATTTTGGTAGTGGGGCAGACTTTTAATGACAGGTACCCAATAAACAATTGTTTTTTTTGTTCAAAAGTAGAACTCGTGTCATACTTTCTGTGCAGCCTAATGGTATTTGTTTGCGATCAGAAATGCTGATTCCGAAAAAAACGATTGATATCTGATTTTATTGTCTTAATGTAAAAAAATTGAAACTGTCGATCAGTGAATGATTGCTTTATTTTCTGAATTTCCTGATCGTATTATTTCTAGGAAGAGGATTTTTTTTTTCAATATAAAGTCTTTCATCTCTAACTTATATATGATTTCTTTTCTATAAATATCTCCTTTTTTAAAATTCTCTTCACTGCAGGCTTATTGTAAATTTAGTGCAGTGATTTTAAAGTTCTTGTCCTTATTTTCAAGGCCCTGAATGGCTGTGGTATTTGACTCATTTTCTCTTCTGCATTTTCTAAGCTGCTAATTACAGTCTGAATCATAAGGTTACTTTTTTTCTATACTGTAATTTTGTGAGTTGTGAGTCACGAAAATTTTGTAGCTCTACCCTTTTAAAGATATTGCAGGATCCTTTCTTGCTGCCCACTTGGTGTTCTTATTTAAATATAAGATTGAAGAAGGAAGTCTTTGCTGCTACTTTTAACTCCATATTTAGTTGTACATGTTCAGTACTTCATAATTTTTTTTAAGGAAAATGTATTTTTTTTATAGTTAGTAAGTCCCCTAAAGTATTATATGAAACATAAAATGTGTAGAGGGTATGTAGCGTATGTGTGTAATGTAGGTAGTGCTACAGGAAAAATGGTTCAATAAATTTTCTTTTTTCAGAACTTCAGGTAGACTAATGTGCAGTAAAACAATAATTCCTGTATTTCCTGCCATTACCATATTTTTGACAGTATGTTTGTATATCACAGAATTGTAGAATGGTTTTGGCTAGAAGGGACTTTAAAGTTCCAGCCTCTCTGCCATGGACAGAGACACCTATTACTAGACCAGGTTGCTCAAAGCCCCATCCAACCTGGCCTTGAACAGTTCCAGGCATCAACAGCTTCTCTGGACAACCTGTTCCAGTTGCTCACCACCCTCACAATAAAGAACTTCTTCCTCAAAACCTAGTCTAAACCCACCCTCTTTCAGTTTAAAGCCATTCTCCCTTGCCTATCAACTCCATGCCCATGTAAAAAGCCCCTCCCCAGCTTTCTTGTAGCTTTAGTCCCTTTCCTGTACCTTTAGGTACAGGAAGGTGTGCTGAGGTCACCTTGGAACCTTTGCTTTTCCAGGCAGAATGACTCCAGCTCTCTCAGCCTGTCTTCACAGGAGAGATGCTCCAAGCCCCTGATCATCTGGACGTCACGGCTGTCCTCTGGACTCGCTCCAACAGATCCATGACCTTCTTATGTTGGGGAGCCCAGAGCTGGATGCAGCACTCCAGGAGGGGTCTCCTAAGAGTGAAGTAGAGGGGGAGAATCACATCCCTCAAGGTGCTGGTCATGCTTCTTTTGATGCAGCTCAGAAGACACAACGAAAGTGCTGAGTGTATATGAAGCACATGTGTTCCTTATGACTCATGTAGCTATCTCTCCTAGACTGCAAATATTTTTACAATTATCATACTGAAGCTAAGAAAATGATTATCTTAAAGAAAGCAATATGACTTATTGGCATATCCAAATGTTTGAGGTCCTGTCCTGTCTTTACTTCTTACTCAGAAAAATACTGGGATATACTTCGCATTGAAAGAGACTAAAAAGTGATATCTTTTGGAAGCAATTTCCACACAAAGATGAAATGCATATATTTGATCTTTTTTTCCCACTGAAAGAGCAAATAAGTTTAAATACTGCTAAAGACTAAGGAAGGGTTCAATTTATTTATGTGAAAGACTGCTGATTAAATCCACACATAAACCTAAAAAAACCCCCAAAGCTCTAGCTTCCATAAGTAGTAATTCAAACTTTCTGAGATCAACTTAAAAATATTTGATTTTAAACACTTGGGAGAAGATTTGTTTTCTGATGTTTTCCACTTGTTAACTTGAATAGCTCTTTTAACTTGTCTTCTGAGAGTGTCCTTAGGCTTTGGTTTTAGGAATGAGAGATTTCAAATTATTCATAATTGTGTAAGACTTGCAATAACCTCAGCAGAACTTAAAAAAAAACCAGAACATGCACGTCTCACTTGCTATAATGGTCTTCTTTACTCTTTTTTCCACTATTCTAAGCTGCCTAATAGCCATGTACTTGCCTAACATTATCTTCTATGAGAGATGTTTCTGTTCCTCTTGGGTAACTTTGAGGTTTCCATTATCAGCAGCAGGCCTCTGTAATTTGGTGGAGTGAGAGGCTGAGGGTTAGTGGTGGACTGTGATCTCTTCCTGGGAAGTTTTGCTGACCCTGTCGTGGGGCTGGGGCATATAAACAACTCATTAGAGGTTAGCAAGGTTACATGAGTCAGCTAACTCACAGTAATTGGGAATGCCAAAGCTATTAGCCCAGGGCTAACAAAATACGAATGTTTTTATGAAACGCTAATTTGGTAAGCCATGCACACGGGTATGGATTATGGACTGTTGCCCAAGGTTGGCTCATTTAACTGTGTAAAATCATTTATCTGTGTTTGATTTTCAGTCTTATTTTCTCCTTCCAGAAGGACTAAATGTAGAAAATCTCTTCACTGTGACTTAAATTACAAAAGTATGTGCAGTGTTAGGAATATTTGATAGGTGCTTTGCTGAAGAACAACTCTGTTGATGAGATACTGTAGATGAAGGGGTCTGCCTACACTAGCCTCCCTCCTGAGAACCCCATCTCCCAGTGCCTCTTGCACTTCACTGGGAGACTTCTGCTGCTGCCAGCTGACATGAGTTGTCTTTTGTGGCTTTGTATTGAAAATTATACCAAAATTATTAGCACTCAGACCCTGCAGGTACACGTGCTAGGTGCTGCAGTTAAAATGCGGGAAGATGCTATTGTTTCCATTTTAAGATACTGAGTATGAGAGCTAAAAACAAATGCAATCAATTTTTGGAGGAATTTTGAATACCAAAAATAGATTTTCAATTAGTTCATTGATATTTGAGTTTAAATAATGAGTCAAAGAGCAAAAGAAAAAAAAAAGTCTAAATATTAATCAAACAGAAAACTAGTATGGCATTCTAGTGGAGGGACAGATAAATAAATGCCAACAAACTTTTAGTTGGTGTAGCTATATTGCAAAAAAACCCTCCATATAATACAAGTAGTGTGGCTAGAGGAAAGACTGCTGTTCACTGCCTCTAGGGGATGATACCTGAAAAGTGTTGTAGGACTTCCCACAGTAATTCATTACCTGTTCAACACCTTCCCAAGAGATGTCAGAGAGATGTGAAATTTTATGTGGTCTCAGAGGTGTGAGTGTAAAAAGACGTGGAACGAGATGTTACCTGGAGTTACTAAGTAAACAAACTGCAACACGCTCAGGAAATTTGAACCAAAACCAGTCAGAGGACAGGAAGAAATAGGTTAAAACATTGCATAGTTCTGCTGTGGGTTTTTTTTTTTCCCTAGATACCTTTTTATGGCTACTACAGAAGGCAAAAAAGGCTAGATAAATCCCTGGGCCTGACCCAGAAAGGTTGTTCTTTTGACTTGGGAGATACTTGAAATATTTAGATGGAGTAATTGAAGACTGCTTTACCTCTTGCTGCCCTTTTGCCTCAGGATCAACAGAATAAAACACACTTCAGTGCCACACCCTCCCATGCTTACCATACTAACTGATAGTCACACAGACATATGTGTCTGGCACAAAATTTCCTATGTCAAATCTATGTCACTTATTTCCATTCAGTCTTGCAATATGCTTGTGGGCAGGTCTTTGTTCCAAACAGTAATGGGCATTACATGAGGGGACAGGTGTATGACCTTGTTTATAAGCTTCTTGTGTAAAAATTTCAGTTCCTTCCTTCCCCCCACATTCAGAAAAAAAGTCTCGTTGCAATAGCTGGAATACCTGAAAATAGGAAAAACAAGACATAAGGGTGGTTTGTTTTCTGAGAAAGTAAGGAATTCTCAGTTAAGTCTTCTTTTTTAAAGGAGCTGCTTTCTGTCTTAAATATACAGTATCTATTACACTTAACAAAGTAGAAACAAGTATATTATTTTTCATTTGCTTACTTAAGCTTGAAAGCCAGAATGTCCATGACTTTTTTTAACCACTTGAGCTACCAAAGCACTCTGTGGTTGATTATTATTCAGGTCTAATGGGCATATTTCACATCATTTGCACATTTTCACTCTTTATGAATTATTTCACAAGGAGAATGAAATCAAATTTGAAACAGAATTTCTTATAACCACATAATTTTTCAGTTTTATTGACATGTATTTTGCGAAATAATAGTATTGTACACAGATTCTGTATGAGCAAATAGAATTACTGCTAACATCTTTTTTTAAGGTTCTTGTTGTACACTCTCCCCTCAGTCAAACACTGTTAGCTCACCAATCAATCTACTTGTCAAAAATGTTCTTCTTTGGCAGAAGAGACTGAGAAGTTTGACAAAGCACTTTAAGTTGGTGATGTTGATTAATGCTTTTCAGTTAGTAGCATTTTGTTGAACACTATAAATTAAGAATTTTGATGACAGTTGGCTTTTCATAAAATACATACAAGAGGAGCTTATCATTGCAATGAAGCAATTTATTTTTACTCCCTAAGATTTGTCATGACTCTGTTTCATGTAAGTTTCTCTTTGCTTTTTTTCCTTTGCCTTTTTTTTTAAAGTGTAAATAGCAAAACTTAAGGTCCATAGATCTCTTGGGAAAAAAAAGAAAATAAAAGAAATAAGGAGGGCAAAGAAGCTTGATTCTGAGGGTTTGTGGGTATTCCTCATTTTCAAAAAAGGCAAATAACTGTAGGGAGAAAAGTTCCAAGAGATGTAGGCCTTTTTGTTATTTTTTATATCCCAATTTTTTGTCAGCTTCCATGAACAATTTGGAAATGTGAAGAACTAGCATGCAGGCAATGGTCTTCAAGAGTTTCTTTAATAATTATTCCACAGAATGTGGGAGTTTTTCTTGACTTTGACTGCATTTTCTTGAGTGTGTTCTTCAGCATTCTTGATAAAATTTCATCCTCAGGGTCACCAAAAATTAATTGCTTCTAGAAACACCATGCCTACAAAAAGCACAAGATTTCCAGGATATTTTTAATATACATTTAAAGAGACTTTGTCTAGGACTTGCTATACAAAGTGTTTATTATTGATAACCTTTCAGGCAGTTGTTTCACAGCAAGAGCCAAGAACAATGTTGTCATGCTTCTTCTTGACAAACATGAGTTTAGTTTAAATGTTCTCCATAAATTGGGAAATCTTGAATGTTGCTCCTTTGAATTTTCCCTTCATAGACTGTGTAGGAATGAAGAAAATATTTGGGGAAAGGATTGTGACTGAAAACTTGGAAAGACACAGACTTCTATAAACAACAAATAGTTTTCATGAAACCAAAATTTAATACCATTTTCTATGTTCAGTGAGAAGTATTCCAGAGGTAACCATCACTTCCTTGACTGACTGCATCTCACCCACCCAACATCACCCCTTGCAGTCAAATAACATAATCCAAATATTCAAGCTACATCCAGTACTAACAGTTACTTCTCTCATGTCACAGGAAGACACTGCCTTCTAACTGTCATGGTGAAGTAATTTTTTTCGGTTGTTCTGGTGATGTTTTTTTTGCTTCCCCTACCCTTTGAAATGCTTCTTTCCAAAGCCATGATCTGTGCCTACTTATGGTGACTTCAAGAAAATTAGGTAGGTAGCCTGTACATTACCACATGGATGCCCTATTTGGTTCTTAACCAAGCAGGGGAGGTAAATAATGCTTTGCTCCTTGAATTTCTGGAAATTTTAAGTTATGCCTTCTGCACATTGGGTTAAATTATCATGTACACATAGTAGCTTTCCACAAAATATGAAGATTTTCTGCACATGCACTTGTCATAAATATACTTGCAAAAATGTGTTGCTTTTTTTCACATGTAAGTCAGTAGATGCCTTAATTTTTTACACTTCGGGTCTGAGTATGTATCTATTTACCTAACTAGAATATATTTGGAGCCCAAAAAAAAAAACATCTGTGAGAAGCACTTGTCATACTGAAAGCACAACCACGGCCTGAAAAACATGGAAGGAAGAAAATTCAAGGCATCGCTAATGATTTGAACTTCAAACAGAATGGTTCATATAAATAAACTTAGTGTGACAGATTTTATTCAATGAACAAGACTGGCATTCACAGTGTAAATTCCTATACAGATGAATGCAAGTGTTGCTCAATAAAAGTGTAGTTTAATGTGGAGATGATTGAATCACTACTGAATTTGAAGCAAAAGGTTTAAGGCTGTGGAGGGTTGCCTTTGGCCAGCTGCCCATTCAGTCACTCCCTCTCCTCAGCAGGACAGGGGTAGAAATTGAGGTGAAATAGCTGGTGGGTAGGGAAGAAGACAAGGAGATGACCTACCAATTACCACCATAGGCAAAACAGGGTCAGTTTGGGGAAAATATGTTTAATGTATTTCCAATGAAAATAGATTTAAATAGTGAGGAGCAAATGCAAAAATTAAAACGCTTTCACCCCAACCCCATTTCTTCCCAGGCTCAAACTCCTCCCTCTTTTCTGACTCTTCTGCCCTTCCCCCTGATGAACCATGCAGGGGAAGATGGGGAATGTGGGCAATGTGTTCAGTTTTTAGCAGTTTCTTTCTGCTGCTCTTTCCTCCTAACACTATAGCCCTGCTCTGTTATGGGCTTTCACGCACCACAATTCTTGAAGATAAACCTGAAGTGTTTGGCTACTTCCCAAAAGCCGGAGTTTTTAGGATGAACCTGCTCCAGTGTGCGCTCTTTATAGGCCCCAGTTCCTTCACGGAATATCCACATGTTCTGGTATGGGATGCTTCATGGGCTGTGGTGTGGATACCCGCACCAGCATGGATCCTCTCTGACCGCTGGTGGGAAATGCCTTCCTCACAGTGGTCTCCTCCACGGGCGGCACATAAATATCTTCTGTGATGCCTGGGGCACCTCCTTCCTCTTCTTCCCCACTGCCGGTGTTTTCAGGGTGATTTCTCATACTTTTTTCCCACTCATTCTTCTCCCTTCTCTCTGGAACTTTTTTTGATGTTAAATGTGCTTTCCTAGAGGTGCCACCAGCTTCATCAATAGCCTTGGCTGTATCCTGCAGTGGTTTTTCTGTGGAACTGGCAATGTCTGGCAGACATCTGTCTTCTTCTCACACAGACACTCCTGCAGCCCCCCGCTGCCAAAGGTAAAACAGCTCCTGAGAATTTCAACTTCTTAATATAATTACCCAAGTAAGATCAATATGCCTATTTTACTTACAGGTCAGTGAAACAATGGCTTTTGTACGTATGAATGGCTTTATCTGTGGTCATTGCTATAAGCTCTGCCTTGGAATGGGAAACAAGGAATATCTTACCTGACTGAAACTACTATAGAGACTTAATTAAGCAGAATGTAATGACTTGAAATGTAATTTAAAAAGAAAATTTAGGCTACCACTTCTAACTTTTCTAACTCCAAAGGTTTTGTTTTGATGAATAGTAAGAGTCCCATTTTGCTAACTCATCTAGATTTTATGGAGATTCGTAAGAGGAAAAAGGAGACAATGGAGAAAAAATGGCAGTAGGTTTCTAGTGCTTCCTTACTTTTGCTGAACCCACCCATGTAGTAGTTTTCTATCCAAGTACTAATGAAGCCAGGTACTCCTACACTTCCAAATGGAACAGCAGAGTTAAAAAACAGTGATGTCTAAAACTGTTATGGTAATCAGACATTTCACCAGCTGAATAAGTGTGGTACATTCCCTGTAAAACCACCACTGATGTATCTCAAGCAATGTTTTTAATTTCAGTGTTCAGGGTCCCAAAAAGCCTGAGAGTGATTAAGCATTTTTCATGAAAAAAAATTCTGTGTTGATTTTGTCACCACTTTTATTTTTCCTTTAGTTACTTTACCAGTTGTAGAGTTTGTTATTTGTATTCTTTTCTGTGGAAATGAAACATCATTCTTTGCTGTACCTTTTTTAAAAGTAAATTGAACGTACTGTTGAGAATAATGCAGTGCTTTTACCCCTTGCACTTTGCCACCCTAACATTTGGATTTGTGTTCATTCCCAGACTGTAGTGTGTCTGTGTTCCTCAAACAAAATCTCTCCCAGTGGTATGCTGACCTTCACTCTGGCTGTAGGCACAAATATTAATAAAAGTTGAAAAAGAGGAGCAATTTTCTTTTCTTTCCCATTGTTAATGTCTACTTTTTCCACAGCTTAGGATTTTTAGAAATGAAAATAGACAATACTTGAGGCTAAAGCTTCTGTGATTCTGCAGAGTGCAAACAGCACAGATGAGAATGGTGCAAGCTTCTTTCTGCTCACTTGCTGTGTATGTAAACCACAATGCTGAAGGTATTGTTCAATTGACAAGCCAGTTAAGTCACTGATTTTCCTGTTGTGCCTGCCATCTAGGCTGTTAACTTTTAAAAATTATTTACCTGAGGAACTGGACAGATATATTTTCTTACGTCACATTGAGTAGCTTACAGTAATTGTTATGAAGCTGGATTAAGCTCATCTTTTTAGAGGCAAAAATCTGATTTACTGCCATTTGTTGAATTATCTCCAGTTTCCTGGAATCCTGTAATACCCTTCAACTCTTTTTAAAGTGCTGGGTAAAATGAAAGGGAATTAGGAGCAAGTGATACACGTAATTAAGGTCCCATTGTGAGTACATCTCTCATTACAGAATTAAAATACTAATGTAGATTTCTAAGTCTGAAAATTAGGTTATTAAGCTTTCTATTTTTTTTTTTAATCTAGCTGCAAAAGTGGTTTTGTTCCTTTTTTATTGTTGTCGCTTTAACTTTCTTTTTAAATGAATTGTTATTTTCCCCATCTGTCCCAGGGGAAAACCATTCTTGATTTTTATATCCTGAAAGCTACAAATTTCTGTAATTTCCTTTGCAGTGGAACATATTACTCTAGTGAAAACCCTAGCGAGATGCATTTCTATAAAGGGCTTTCTTTGATTTCTTTGTGTTCTGTTCAGATACTTAGCATCAAATCACTGAATCACAGAATCATCAAGGTTGGAAGAGACCTTCAAGACCATCTAGTCCAAGCATCAACCCAGCACCACCATAATTACCTCTAAACCATATCCCCAAGTGCCACATCCAGACACCTCTCGAACACTTCCAGAGTTGATGACTCCATCACCTCCTTGGGCAACTTGAAGCAGGGAACCATCTTTAAGGGGCTAGATGGACTTGTGATAATACCAAGATTGTTACTGATATTTTCACACATTTAAATGGAATAGTAGGCTCTCAAATTGCTCTCTCCCTTGGCACAGTGTTAGAAACTGTAAAATATGTCCATGAGGCTGTTTTGTGACAACAGCTGGAGAGCTGACGTTTCTGCTATTCCTCAGCTTGACACCTTGAGATCACTTGATCCCACATAGCTACTCATGAGTTGGGTGTTCTCTACAGGCTCTTTACATCAAAATGTGTTAGAGAAAAAGCTAATTATGTTTTAGGCTTTTCCATCAGGCTCTCCACTGCACTCTTTTATAAGATCATTTGAAAGCAGTGTGCAAGATGAACAGAGCCAGATAACACAGCACCAAGACTTCAGAGATTCAGGAGGAAGTAAGCAGTGTGTGCTAAAATGCCCAAGTTTTATTTAAAATTGAGTGAAAAAAGAAAACCCAGGTGCAGACCAGTAAGGAAGAGACTAGCTGAGGTAAATTTAAGAAAGAAATGGAGACGGCTAAAAAGCTTTGAAGAAGACCTCTCTCATTTTGCAAGTGTTGACTTGTGTGGGGGTGTATGGGGAACAGAGTGGGGCATCTGAAAATCAGCTGTGATGAAGATAACTCTGAAAAAAATCACTGCTCATAAGCTTGAACTTGAGAAGTTACTCTTTAGAGTCACTGGCTTTTAACATTTAGGCTGTAGCAGTCTTCATGATCTCCCTGAGGTAGGCAGAATTTCTTTCATCTGAGGACAATTACGATTCCTCCTGACGTCTATTTAAACAAAGTTTTAACATAGAAGTAGTGAACATACTAATTTTTCAGTACAGTAAACTTCAACTTAGTGAACACAAAGGCTCCGACTCTGACAATTTATGTCTAAACATGGAAATTATAGAGAGAAGGCCCAGGGGAAAACAGTGCCACTAATTCTGATGCATGTTAGATGTTTAAAAATATGTGCTTCGGTTCCTGCCAGGTGGTCTTTGCACACTGTATGCACCAAATAACCCAGCTGCTATCCCTGCAGAACTTAATTTATAATTATAATATTTTTGATTATTTTTGGATGTGTTATGTAATTTCTCCATAGATTTAGACTCAATAAAAGAAATCCATGAATTTAATTACTAATCTAAAAATATGTACCAGTTAATTCTATGATGTCCTAAAACCAAATTTAGTTTACATAAAAATAAAAGCATACTTTTAATACCAATAATGTGAAAGCATACTTTTGCTGAGAGACTAGCTATATATTTCTTTGATGGGACATGGTCTTTGCATAGGGTTTTTTCCTTTAATTTAAACTGAATTCTCAAATAATTCAGGAACAGGATTAAAAAATATAATCAGTAATAAAAATAGTTGTTCAAAAGTTCATGCATATTAAGGCTTCTTATTATGAAGCATACTTAGGATACCTTAATTTGCAAGATGAGAGCAGCAGCTCCGTTTGCAGTGGAATTTTTAAGTATTGAGGTCAGTTTTGTACTATATTTAAAATTAGCTGCTTTTAATGTTTTTAAATATGAGAAGAAATAATTTTTTCCATGATTTGAAAATGTCCTTTGTATTAGAGTATAGCCCTTAGGTTGAAGAATATTTTAGATCTACCATTCTTTACCTTTCTTCCTCTCTTCTCATAAAATATTTACTCTTCTAGAAATATTTAATACCATCTATTTCATAGTGACAAAGTTGCAAGCTCTGAAGACTTAAGTTTTGAATCTGCTTTTGCACAAGGATTGAACTACACCTGTGATCTATGTGCCAATACAGGTCATTGAATAAACAAATGTCTCACAGTAGTTTCTCAACTGAATCTGATAAAAAAGTGACCTCCAAGTCAAGGAAGGGTGAGAGGAGAAATGACTTTGAGGTACAGCCAAGAGTCTGCTGCAGGGAACAGATTCCAGAGAATGCCACAGTCTTTATTTTACTAAGAGATCAATCCAGATACTTTAGATAGTTTAATGGGGCCAAAGGGGCTGGATAACAAAGCTTATTTTAGTATTATGAATCCACTGTAACTACAGATTTCCTCAGAAAAGGTTTATCACATAGGAAAAGGCCAACAGGTACATTATAATCCTCAGAAGAATTACAGTAACAGAAGAAGGAGAAAGATTTATCATGAGTAATTACGGTTGTTAAACCAAATTCTCTCTCCTGAATGCATACAAAGTAGACGTTACCATATTCTCAATGGTATTTTAAGTCCTTATTAAATATTAGCCTTGTAATAAAGCTGCAACTGTGATTTAAAAAATGATGGAGTTTTTCCTTTTCATCCTTCCATCTCACCTGAAGTTGCTTGGAGATGGATTCAGATATTTCCTATAGTGTCTCCAACTCATAGTCTCTGAGAGTTCAAGCTTTCTTGCATATATCAAAAGTATAGTTATTAATGAGACCACTACCAATTCCTACAGGTTCAGATTAATTTAAGCTAATTTGATTTACAAACATCTAAAAATGTAGCAGCTCATTAAACTCATTCAGGTCAAATCTCTATCCATGACTGCAAATCTGTCCATCTGTCTTATTTTCTAGTTTTTCCTCAGTTTCTGAACAACATGCTGCAAGAATTGTTATGTTATTTCACTTGGGAATTGGAGGTATCAAGAAGATATGGAACTTGCTCAAAATTATACAGAAATGATATGATGGAGGAGGTTTTAGAATCTGTTTTCTCAGGTTTGTTTTCTCTGTCCTTGGCCTTCTTTGTTGCACATTTTAAATTTTAAAATATGTACCAGTAAAGCTCCGCCCTCTTCTCCCTATTCCCACTTCTTTACATGGTTTTTATCTATCTATGGTACCAATAGTACATTTTAGATAATTTCTTCTAAAGGTTTCTCTTGAAGAAGTTTAGTACAGGAGACAGCAGCTTGCACAAGACTGATCTTAAATTCGTTACCATGTAATAGGAAATTATTTTGTATCCTGTATAATGATATAGATGTGGAATGGGTGTTTTGTGATACTTTCTAAACTGAGCAGTAGTTAGACAAGTAGCTGAGATGGAGTATAAAGTCTTAGTGGAGCTGTTCAGTATTTATTATCTACACACGAGGGAGACATAGAGCTTTATCCTATGTCAAGCAATTACCGTTCTTACTATGATAAGCAGAGCTGTGTGAAAATAATGAATACTTTTAAAGAAACTATCTACTTATTTTCATTATGAAATTCAATTACAAGAGTGGAAAATCTCTTTCAGAGTAGCTTAGATTTAGATGTCAGCTTGAGTGTATATCTTACTGCATGGCCATAGCAACAACAGCAAAGTTCTTCCTTTTCACACTTCCCTATTGATTTCTTACTGTTTTGTATTTTGATGTAGTTGCAAGCTAGATGAGTGAATTGGGTTTTTGTGTCACGATTTTAGTAGTGGGGGCTACAGGGGTGACTTTTGTGAGAAGATGCCAGAAGGTTCCCCCTTCTCCAGCAGAGCCAATGCCAGCTGGTTCCAAGATGAACCTGCTGCTGGCCAAGACTGAGCCCATCTGTGATGGTGATAGACCCTCTGGGACAGGAATATTTAAGAAGAGAAAAAAAATGCAGTGCAACAGCAGCCAGGAGAGAGGAGTGAGAACATGTAAAAAAAACAGTCCTGCAGACACCAGGGTCAGAGTAGAAAGATGGGGAGGAGGTCTCCAGGCACCAGAGCAGAGATTTCTCCACAGGCTGTTGTGCAGACCATGATGTGGCAGCTGTGGCCCTGCAGCCCATGGAGATCCATGGTGGAGCAGAGATTCATCTGCAGCCCCTGGAGGACCCTAAACTGGTGCATGTGGATGCTCAAAATGAGGCCGTGAGTCTAGGGAAAGCCTGGACTGGAGCAGGCTCCTCACGGGACCTGTGGCCCTGTGGAGAGAGGAGCTCACACTGGAGCAGGTTTGCTGGCAGGACTTGTGACCCCCCGGGGGACCCACACTGGAGCAGCCTGGTCCTGGAGGACTGGACCCTGTGGAAGGGACAGTTGGAGCAGTTAACGAAGAACTGTAGCCCGTGGGAAGGACTCATGTTGGAGAGGTTCCTGGTGTGCTCTCTCCCATATTCTCTCTGCCGCTCCTTCCCCCTCACTGTCTTTGCCTTTTCCAATGAGGAACCCCGCATTGGCAAAGGCAAAGACAGTAAGGAGGAAGGAGTGGCAGAGAGAATGTATGATGAACTGACAGCAACCAGGAAATATGGCTTTTGCCGTATTTCCCTCTGTTCAGTTGATGGGAGGGAGTGATAAAATGGCTTGGTGGGCATCTGGCGTTCAGCCAAAGTCAACCCTCCACAGTCAGGTTGCTCCTTTCCCCCATTCCAGATCGTGATATACATCCTTATCTTCCCATTTGCTGAGAGAGACAAAAGCTTCTGTCTCTATCCTTGCTGCTTTTGTGTGAAGCCATTGAGCTCTTGGCACAGCATTTTATCTTTGAACTTGACATTTCCCTGCCCTTCAGGGAAATGCTCTTGGGCTGATCTCGTTCAGCCAAGGTACCTGACTGCTGGCTTAGTGTGTCCCATGCAGAGTCTTCTGTGTCGTTATTTGGTGAACTGTTAATTCCCTTTGCACTACCAGGTCTACTGCAGGATTCTTGCATTGATTTATAAAGCCTTCAGTTTGTTAGGCCGTGCTATCTCCCTGATGAATCTCTTTCCAGTGTAGCATTGATTATCTGACACTTGGTATTTCAAGTTTTCTCAAAAGTAAGTTGCATTCTCTGGAAACTTTTCTCTAGGCAAGCCGGATGGAGTTTCACTTTGGCCCCTCACATATCTACTACAAAAGAAACTTTTTATACAGTGTTAAATTTCACCATTAAAGTTCACAATTAAAAACCTCAAACTGGCATGCGCTATAGACTCAGAAATGTGGAGTTTGATGTGGAAAATGCCTTCAGTTACTAACAGAGACCCAAAGTTGTTAATTGTGGGCAAGTCTCCAAGTAAGAATGACTATAAAAATAGACATCCACAGCATCTGTGTAAGCAGAAACATGGAGTAATGAGGGTTTGTTGAGGGAGCACCATAATTATAAAATTATATGGAGGTAGCAGCAAGGCTAGGAAAACAGCACACAAAATCAGTTTTTCTATGGATTTAAGCCTTTACTGGCTACATGAAGGAATAAATAGATTTCTGAGTGATAAGCTTTGTTCAATATTAAATTTAGAATTGGACACAGAGGAGGAATAACATTGTAACATACTTTTGGGCTATAACTCAGGATGAAATATTCAAATTTATAAAACCAGAGCCAAAATTCAGTTTTCTTATACAAGAACACAAAAGCTGAGTTTTTTGCTGCTGTTGTTTGGCTGTCTTTGGCATTTCATTGTACAACTATTATGGGGCTCTTACCATTTGCAGACATTGTGATTATTTGCAGAGATTGTAGTAATAGCCAAGAATCCCTTGTTGTGAATTAGGACACTGCTACGAGATGTCAATAGGATGTCAAACAGGAAGTTTATAATTTCTGCTGGCTTGGAACTCTATGAGTGCAATACATTTTTCAACTAAAAGGAGCCACAGGTAAACACAAATAGACCTCCAGAATTATTTTGGTTGGAAGGGACTTTCACAGATCACCCAGTTCAAATCCCCCCACCCCCCCCCCCACCACCTTCCACCCCACTCTCTGCCAATCCTCCTCCCTGGTCATGAAAAGTAACATCTTCCACTAGATCAGGTTGCTCAAATCCCTGCCCAGCCTGACCTTGAACAATTCTAGTGATGGTGCATCCACACCTTCTCTGGGCAGCCTGAGAAGTTGTGAATGAAGAGAGATAACAAATAGTTCTGCATGTTTATTACTACAAGTGCCAATTGTAGTACAATATCTAGTTAGATACATGGTGCGAAATATGAAATTCCATTTTAATGGTCTATAGCTTTGCCATCTTAAACACTTGAATAAAGATTTTCCAAACCAAGTTCCTTCATCTGTCTGTGCTTATTATGTTCCCTATTATTTTCACTGCTGCTAAATTCTTCATCTATGTCAGAAGATAAGATTAAGGGAAGAATATATTTTTCCAGATATTTCCAAAACAAACAAACCATTTGACTTCAAAATCCCTTCTATTTTGTTTGAGTTATGAATTTTGCAGACTTACATGTTCTTTGATTGTTTCCTAACTTTGTTTTCTTTTAAAACCTTTTTTCATTTCTTAAGTATTTATCTGTAGGTGTATTAAATATATGGTGCATGCAGACAAATGCACAATCATGTATGCTGAAAAAAAGAAACCTATAAAAAACCGTTCTCAATAGGTTAATTGTGTCTACTGACACTCAGGAGTTAAAAGCATAAGAAGACACTGATGTTTATAAATAATGCTGGGAAAATAAGCTGCAACTTAGCATTTCCTTCAAGATAACCTCTATATTCCATGTTATAATAACATTAGGATAGCTTATGGTTATTCTCTCTGTGTGCTCTTAGTTTTATTGTCTCAGTACCATCTTCATTGAAATAAATTTAATCAAAGGAAAAATGCAGCTAAATTAAGAGATTTAAAAATATTATGTAATTAGAGATGATTAGGAGTTTCATGGTGAGATACGTATTGTTATAGATACCCATCATTATATCTGCTGTTATGATATATTTTAAGAATATAATCATATTTCCTTAAAAAGTCACCTACTGAATATTTTGCAGCAATCTTACCGGCTATCATCTTTCTTTTATATAAGCAAATATAAGCAATTTTACTGAGTTCTTATGGGACTTCTTGCTGAGCATGTGCAATCAACATAATTTTATTTCCTATGCCAGTGTGTTTCATGTTTACAGTTCAAATAAAGCTGTCTGTGTCTCAGCAGCAGCATTAAGGAACTTGAGCCAGTATGCATTTGGAAAAATGGAACTGATTTTTCAGAATGCACCTTAAAGTGTGTCTAGGTATTTGGAAGGCACTGTTGAAGTTCTATGAATGTTCCCCATGCTAGATGTTGTTTATGTGTGTCCTTGGGGAGTTTTGAGACAGCTAAAGGACAGAATGGAGAAAGGAAGTGACAAGTAATTAGCAGGTAATCATGAGCACAGTATTTTGAGATGATTTCAGAGAAGAGCTTTTAAAAGAAAGATCAGCCAGGAGAGTAAAATCCAGGGCATATGCCTAAGGTCTATAAACCAAATTATTTTGAAATATGATAAATATTTTAATTAAAATTGAGTTATGCATCCTGCTTTTGCTTACTGCAATATGGAGTCACTATGAGGACTTACTGCATCTGAGAAGCTGAAAGCTAGGATTTCACAGGTTCTTTTTTTTTACCGAGAGATGGGTAAGTTAACATAGAAGAAAAACACATTATCTACTTAAAAGATACTAATTTGTAAGCTATTTTCTTTAATCTGAATGGAGCTGATATGAAAATATTTGCCTCCATAAACAGCAGCACAGACATATGGTGAAAGGGTATTTTTGACCAACAGCACCAGTGAGGTTGGCACTATCTGAAGAAATAGTGCTTGCTAATGGACTAATTCTGCAGAGGCAGCAAAGAGCACAAAGCACTTCTTGTTTCTCTGAGCTCAACAATATATAGCAAGAAAGGCTTACTCAGTTTAAATAACCTCTGCAGTGGGTTAATTAAAAATAGATATGCTATATCCAGCCAATTCCTTCCATCTCATTCTCTGGTAACTTCAAAATAATATTGAAATTACCAATTTCTTTATATAAATGTGTTGATTAAATGGCTTCATATTGCTGCTGGAATCTAACTGGTATGAATAAGGACATAAGAAAATTATGTATTAATAATGAATTTCAACAATTTCTTCAGTGATGATCTCTGTTTAGATTTCTGTTTGCAAATAAGATAGTTTTATGCTGTGAGTTTTGAAGAATATGAAAAGTAAAGGGACACCTGAGGTGACTCCATTTTTGGTACTTCTCTTGAATCTAAGTTTTCAAAGACAAGAAGGAAAGGAAATTGCAGGGAGTCGTGACCACATTACTTCCCAAACACAAAAAAATTCAAGAGGGAATGACTTTCTCTTTCTCCTCTCTATAATCATTGCTAAGTTTTAAAATGTCTCATGAACTCTAATGCTGGCCTTTGGAATACCTATTCAGTATCAGTGTTTCCTGAGCCTGCAGAGTTGCAAACAAGCCTGTTCAGATTTGTACACAATAATGACATTTGGCCCAGTGTATTCAGACCTTCTGAAGGGAATTAGATGCAGGACTCTACACTTGGTTATCGTCCCCTTAGGAAAAAAGTCTCTGATATGCCACGATTTTTGATAAAACACCACTCTGTGATGCCTAAGAATTGACTCTTAACGGAAAAGGGTATAAAGGGAAAAATACCCAGGAAAAAAAGGACTTATAGGGAAAAATATTATAAATGGTGTGCACATTACTTATACAACACATATAAAAGATGGTCTTCACAGTAGAAGAAGCAGCTTTCTCATAGCATAAAATTAAATAGCCTCATTGATTGGCAAAGGTATTTGGTAGCCCAGCAACCCGACCATATATTTTCTATGGAATTCTTAGCCTCCCAGGAGGATATCTGTTTTTCTTATCTGTTTTGCAGACTCTTTCTCACAAAAGAGGGGCAAAGCATGCATGCTTTTGATGCAGCAGGCTGAATCTGCCCGGTTCACAGCAATCTGGAAGGTTTGCTCCATCTGAGAAAGTTGTGAGCTGACTATTATCTGCCTTTTTGCAGTTCATGAAATTCACTACTTGAAAGGCAGGATTTGGCAGTCTGATTGACTCCTTCCATATTAGGATTATTTTCCTAAGACCAAAATAAAGCTGCTGGTTCCAGAGAGACTCTTCTCACAGCAGGTAATGCCAATAAAAGGAGTACTGAGAAGTGATGGGAATAGTGGGTGTACCAGGTCAGCCACATCATCACTGTAGGGTTGATGCTTTTTAGCTTTTGTCGCACTCTCCTTTGTCTGACCTCTGATGCCAGAGAAGGTGGCTGGCACCTCTGCCTCACTAATCATTTCTGACATGTGGCTGGCACTGGCAAATTTACTCAAAAGGATGTGCCTGCTGTGTTCTAGATTGGCCTGCACTCATGGGAGGGGAATAAAAGTTGAATATTTCAAATTGGGGATCTAAGAATGTAATCAGTACTTTGTGTGCTACTCTATTGTCTAATTCTTTTTCACATGGGGGTCCTTTCCTCTTTAGACCAATAAGCTGTCCACTCAGAGTACCACAGTAAGTCATAAATTCTTCAGGCTGCTGTTGCAACTGGTATTTTTTCCTTTGTCAAGATAAACAAAACAGATGAACTTGTTCAGAAAGCAGCATCATTTTGGAATATCTTGAAGGTAAAAAAATTAATTTTCCTTCCTACAAAAATATTTGCATTCAGAGTGCTTTGAAATAAAAATATTTCCCATAAATTTTAACAGAGAGAGGAACTTGTCTCTAATCCTTCTTCCTTCAATTATGTTCTTTCCCAATGAGCTGTACAGTTTTGAATGACAGATCTACAGAGGAGACAAATGGTTTGTATACAAGTTTTTTCTTTGTGCTCATGATGACTTAGACATTCCCCTCAGATAAAGTTCAGAATGAAGAAGTGTGTGACTTTTATGGATCATGTCGTGAATTTAGTCAAAAGGGTCTCTGTTTGTGCCCTCTGGGAGAAGTTTTTAACAAGCCTTAATAAATCAGTAATCATGTGCATGCATCTTCACTCTTGACTGCTAAGACTAAACAGAACTGTTTCTTAACTCCCTTTCTGCTAGTGAATCTTAGTAAGGTTTTGGAATGGTTAGGGGGTTTATTTATTCTGCATGATATAATAATCTAATTCCTTGATTAGTGTCTTTTCATTTTATCAATAAACACTACCCTGAATTGCAGTTAGGTTTTTCCATTGAGGAATGGTGAGAAAAAATGTGAAGTGTTTCAGTAATGATGGTAGTCAAGTGAAACAACACTTTCCAGGTTGAGTTTCAAACACAGAAATATTTACTTTAACAGCATGTTAAAGCAGAGAAACAGCATGTTTAATTTTTTTAATATTTCATGTGCATTCCAAAAGTGTGAACATACACTGGCAGATGCTTGGTCTTTCTATTCCCTGTTATAATCTTGGTAAGAAATATATGTACAAAAAACTGTTCAGCAGCTGCTCGGTTATAGAAGAAAAGGACAATTCCATTGTTGCCTGCTGCCGCAGAGGCTGAATTGACCACGAGTTTTTTTTGGTTTTTTTTTTTGGCTGGCTACCTGATTTGCAAAAGAATCAGCTACTTTGGAATCTTTTCATGGTGCAGACTTTTTAAAGTGTACCTCCTCCTTTCCAACTGAAATTATGCAGGCTGAATCATTGGCACTGAATATCTTAGAACAACAAGAGTTACTAGTGCCACCTGCAGTTTTGATTAAAAGAGGAAAAGGTGTTTGCTGGTTTGCGGGATAAGAAAGAAAGATGTAATGGGGATAAGTTTAACTGAAAATATTGCATTTTTTGTAGCCACTCTTTCAATTTAAAACACAAATGATAAGTACATCTTCTGGTTAGAATACAAAAGATTTTTAAGTGGTTTTGGATAAAGTGACCTAAAATAATCACAGTAATATGAAGGCTAAAGGGTGAAGAAGGATTCTGTGATAACAAATCAGTGTGCTTTGATGTCACTTCTAATGCCTCATAATGAACTATGGTTTCTTCTTGTTCTCATTCGGTGGGCATGATTTTTCAGATGTTGAGTTAAATGGATCCATGGTTAGTTGACTGTTGAGTGTGGCTCACTGTCTTCTCCAGAAGATAACACAGGAGAAAAAGTGCCCTTTCTGGTTATCCAAAGGTATTTAAGCACATTGCTCATGAACTGTCTGGAATCTTGGAGAAAAGCCATAGTTGTTCACGGCTCTGCCTGAGCTGAACTGCCCTGCAGAAGGAGTGGTGATGTTTTTGACATGAAGCACCGTACCGTGGGGAAATATACTCCATGTTTTCATTAATCTGAATTCCTAGATGGTTAAGTGACTGAATAACCTGCTGCCACTGATCTGTTTCAACTCTTCCTTAGACTGACATTAAAGCATTTTTCCCAGAACTAGATGTTATCTGGAGAAGTCAATCTAAAAGGTGTCTTATATCACTTCAGGCCTCTCACCAGCTTTGAGAGTCAATAAATAACTGGTCAGAGAGCTCTCCATTGACCTGATTTAGACATTTTCTACTTTGACTTGACCCAAGGCTCTAAAGATATTACCTCAGCCTGTTTGTGTGAAAATGTTTTACATTACATTAATAATCATTCACTAGAGTACATAGACTAAAAGACACAAAAATAGTTGCAGAGCTTCATATTTAAGAGATTCATTTGGTCAATAAGGACCATTTATTTATACATGTGAAACAAGTCTAGTGGGAATTTCTTTCAGAGAAATGCATGGCAGATTTGGTGCTGAGGTACTCTCTTGGGGCATAAAAAAGCTGAGATCAAACATTTGTTCAGAGATCAAATCAAGTATTTCCCATCAAGCAGGAAGGTGGCACTTGGCATGATCTTCAAGACAAGTGCTCTCTTGCCTGGGTCATGGGGTGAGTATCTGCATTTCTGTGATTCTATGCTATGATTGGGGTGCTCAAGCAAAGACCAAACACTTGCAGGCATTCGTTTCTCAGCTAGCACAAGTGGTTCCCTGTCACCTCTCTGGCATTTGTGAAGCCTGTGTTTCTAGAAGGGATAATTGGTCTAACCTCAGGCTGTGAGTTTTGACTGGCAATACAGACTCTTTGTGGATCTAGTTTTCAGTATTTCTCTTCTTCATTTCCCAGAAGGAAAATAGAGGAAAAAAGCACTTTTCAGTTTTAAGACTGTTGTGAAAATGTGTCAAAACTTGTGATATTCCGATATTAATGTAATTACAAATATCTAAATAAAGTAAGAATGAGTCACCAACTATGAATGCAATATGACTATTATTTAGCTTTATACATTCACGCTAACCAGCTAGAGGAGAATCCAAACCACTAAATCACCACAAGGAAGTCATCTATGTCTGAATCAGATTCTTTAGCCAGAGTAGGTGGGAATTGTTAGCTGGGGACATTAATGGTAACTTGTTAGGACACAAAAAAAGTACAGTTATTTTGTGCTGTAAAAAGATTCAGGTGACTATAGAAGTCCTAGCAAAAATTCATGGCAAAGTTTAATTATTATAACTTAATGTGACCATTTCTGTTAACTTCAGGTTATACATTTTTTAGTCAATATTCAGTATGTTGAATTTATTTAATATTTTACCCTCAGTTTGGGGGACCATGTTCTGTTCTTAAGTTTCTGTTCTGATGATCCAGGCTATCAATAAAATCTGCTTTCCTTCCTTGCACAGCCAATTCTATTGACTTCAGTAGGTCAGTTGGCATGAATCAGGCAGAAGATTTTGTATGATTTCTGTCGCTTAGATACTGAGAGAATTATTGTCCTATTTCCACACATAATTCTTCATCTGAAATGGATATTTTTCTTTTTTATTAGTGGTAAAAAAATGCAGGGCAGTTTTCAGGAGGCAACTGGAGTTTTAAAGTGAGGGGAAAAGCAGAGAAAAAGGAATTGAACAAGAAGTAGGTTCATTATTTCAGATAATGTGGTCCTGACACTGATTCCACTTATACCGTTATTAAAGTAATATGGACTTATAAATTTTAATTTAAAAGTTCATGATTTACTTGTGTTATTTGTGTGTGTGTGTGTGAGTAGGAGGAGGTGGTAGAGAGCTACATAAAGTTCAGCTTTCATCCTAGCATTACTTGAAAATGTCAATTTAAGCTGTCACCCAACAATTGCTCCATCTTGTCATCCAGAAAGTCCATGAATGTCTGTGCCCCAGATAAATGAAAATATTCCGCCATTCCCCAGTGCTTTCTTGAACAGTGTGATCAGATCACACATGATAGTTTTCAACTACCTATCTTAAATTCTTGATTAAATAAACCCAAGGGCTCTAGAATCTCCATTATTAATAAAAAGAAAGTAAAATTGTAACATACCACTTCATGACTGGTATTGTGAAGTCATATTTACCACTCTTCCCTGAAATACTCCTGTTCTTCTTACAGAGAACAAAGCACTGCAAGGTAGCAGAAAGAAAGTGCTATTCTTTATGCACTGGGGTATGTTTACCTCATTAATTTTGGTAATTTATGAAGCAGGCTTTGACATTACAAAACATTGACAGTTTTTTCTTTGAAGACATGGAAATGTGCTTTCTTAACACCATCCCACTCATAATATAAAATAGTATGCTGCTTGTTTAAATCCCTGTGATGGTAAAACTTTGCTGCTTTCTCTGGGGTATATAAAAATTACTAGAAACTCTAATCTAAATGAAAAATGGTTAAAGAAATATCACTGGAAATAAGTGATATGTAGTCATTGTCCAATTAAACTGGGGAGCATGAGGTCTAACAGTCCTAGACTAACTTAAGTTTCAAGTGTGTTGGCCCGTGGAGAGGGATGTGCAATAGGTGGCATATAAAATCAGGTTATTGATTACTAAAATGGTTGAACACTGTAAAGAGACTATGTTTACTATATTTTTTCCATCTTTTGCATCTTTTGAAGAGATTAGTACCTCATAAAAAACAGTTTACCCTCTTCTTCATGCTACCTAGATCATAATCAGAGCAAATTCCACCTCATTAGATGAGACATTCTCCATTTTTTCTCTCCATAGGTACGTATTTCTTCAGTATGTTGTTTTTCTGAGCATGGGGTAAAATCGTAAGAGGTCTTCTGAGAAAGCGGGACAGAGATATGTGAAGTGGTAAAATTAAATGTTAACCTGAGAAGAAAGAGGAGAACCAACAGACAACGATGTTGTGACCAAAATCCAGGGAATATCTATCTGAAGGCAGCTGACATGGAAAGATTAATAAAGGCAGGAGTCAGAGAATAAAATAGTTCATTTGAGACTTTAAAGAATTTTTTTAAGGATGGAAGGGAAAGATCAAATCCAGGAAAATGGAAAGAGTGTCCCACAAAGAACTGTGATCAATGTAGAGAAATAGAATTTAGCACTTGTTTTAAAAGGGATTAAAGCTTTTTAGATCAGTGGAACCTCCACGATATCTGTTTTAAGGATTTCACATGTATAAAGCAGCAGATTCTATGCAGTCATTTGTTGAAAGCAAGCAGATGCTGGTTCTCAAATATGATTTATTGGTCTATTCAATCTTGAATGATTTTACCATATACTTACTCACAGGTGCAAACGGTACATGACTTCAGCTCATTTTTGAGCTCAGCAGACCAGTTTTACTTGTTTCAGTTTCAAATGCCATCTTGCCTCCAGATGTAACCTATGAAATATGGCATGCTGGAAGACAGAAATACCAAGGAATGAAAAGGAAAGAAAGAGATACGAAGATGGCTGCAGACTGCAAAATGTCTGTTTGGGTAATCTGAGAGCACAATGAATTAAGCAAGTTTTAATGAGAAAATTGAAGTCTTTATTACATATAAAAAGTGAAAATTTACAGTCTCAGAAGAAATTGAAGGTCTCAAAGTCTTAGATTTTAGTGTATTATAATGGAATTTTCCAGAATAAAGTGTATAGAGAAAATCAACAACAACCTGTATATAGTAGAACTCAATAGAGAGACATGCAGACAGTAGGCACAAATTTTATAAAAAACAGAAGAGTAAAGCAGCGTCTTAGAAACAGCTCTAACATTTAATATGGGAAATCTAATTTGAAATGTATATGAATGCAAACATATGTGCAGCATGCAGTTAATGTATGTTTGTGTAAGGATTTGTTCCACCTAGAACTTTTCTTTCAGCCTCACTAGTGATTAACAATATAACACAAATAATAATCTTCCTTTCTGCCTTCCTGTTTCTCTGATATATTCTGATTTTACTCTGGGGGACAATGAATGCTGTTTTGGGGATGGACGTGATTCAGTGGCTTACACCATGCCCCAGTTAAGATGTTATTATCAAATTCAATTTTAATTTAGTTCATTTTTATCTTTAGGCATACTTTTGAATTCTGAACCAATATCTGGGACCTGGAGGGGTTTTTTTTCCATTTTTTCTTTAACAGCACAGATTTTTGTAGAATTAGCAGTCTCATATCTCTTTCTGTACAGTTTCTGTGCCACTTTCAAAGGATGTTCCTTGGTGTAGGGGGCCCTGGCCATGAGTCAGTTATGTTTTTGAAGAGCTGACTTGTGCTAGACCTGACACAGGACTTCATAGGCCAAAGAAGCCCCAAAGAGCATCCTACCGTGTGGTCAATAACTCAGTTCTCTTTTGCCTTTGTTGCCAGGCCCATTTCTTCCCATGTGCCAATCCACTTCATGGAGTTATCCACACGTGTATCTGTGTGTTTACTCATTTGTATCTAGTGTGGCGAAACAGACCACGTATTTTCTAGGCTGCAGATACACTGATATTGCCTATTGACTTAGGTGGTGCACATAAGTCCACCAATATGTTGGTGCACTTAAATACTTCTTTGCAAGCTCCATGCAGCAGAATGGCTCTAGGAAAGAGTGTAAACAAGCTGTATTAACTTGGATTGCCTTCCCTCCACTGATCTTGCTGCTTTCAACTGCCCTTCCCTCTCTCAAACAATTTGAGATGCAAGATCCACTGTTGGTTGGGCAATCATTCAAGAATTGGCCGTTTAATAAAACATTGCATTAATAGTTTTGGAATCTTTTCTGAAGCAAAAATTACCCAACTAAAGACTAAAGGCAAAAATTATGGCTGAACGTGAGTTATTCAGAAAACGACAGTGATTTTGGTAATGCAATACACTTCTTTCAGAAGAGTTGCTCTAAGTGAGTTCCCTAAACAGCAGGCTAGTGGCTGTTCAGTGCTTTTACTGCTTCAATTTCATGATGGACCTACGTAATTAAAACACATAAAATTTGGAGGGATGGGGTGTGAATATGTGTTTTGATGGAAGCATTTCTTTGAGAAACACCTGAACTTGAAGGAATATATATGTTTTAACAACTTTATTCCTTCATTCTTCACTCTTTCCCTCTATTACAGAATTGTAAAGGTACAAAGATTGGTGGTATAGTAAGCCTAAAATGTTACAGCACCATATTCATTT
Organism: Lycocorax pyrrhopterus obiensis; assembly: GCA_014706295.1. Lineage (NCBI taxonomy): Eukaryota > Metazoa > Chordata > Aves > Passeriformes > Paradisaeidae > Lycocorax > Lycocorax pyrrhopterus. Next base: position 94,951,309 of record JACSVZ010000002.1, on the reverse strand, counting down.
GGACTATTTCTATCCTAATCAAGCTGTAAAAAAGCTGTAGAGATCTAATATGATATCTATTATCGCAATTTTGAAAAACTCAAATATCTTGAAAGCCCAGATGTGGGAAAATTCATGTGTGTGTTTCTTGGCATTCTTTGGACCATGACAATGCTCTTCTTGCTACTTGCTTTGAGTTACATTTGCAACAGAGCAGTGACATAAGCAGTCTTAATTCTCAATGATTTACATGGAAATTGTGATAAGCCATTGCTGTCCAGCATCAGGCACAAAGGTTTAATTTTTAAATTTCTTCAGAAAAGATTCCAAAATTAATTTGGATTTAGTGATAGTATACCTAATTAGAAAGTTATAAACTGATCTCAACTTGATGAAATAAGTACTGATTTTATTGTGAGACTAAAAAATGGTATTAAGCAATACAATTTTTTGAGAGTGTACTTCTGTCTTCAGGACACAGTAAATGTTTTCACCACTGGGCTTTGTGAAATATACTGTCCTTAGTAGCAGATGAATTTTTCGGTAGTAAATCACATAAAGAGGAGAAAGCTTTTGTTCTTTAAAGAAAATAGAAAACTATTGAATAAATAGCAAAATGATTCCTCAGCTGAATTCAAAATATTGAGCTTATGTAAAAAATTATCACATAAAAAAAAAAATCTTTAGTGCAACATAAAAGATTTTGTACAAAACCATTTGCATTGTACTGAATCGTCAATAGAAATTCTTTTTTCTTCAGTATATGGGGAATGTTGTGGATAATAATTTATGTAAAAATGTAATACTTCTATTTCACTATGACAAAAGAAAAGAAAGGAATAAATTTTAATAAGACCGTGATTCAGAGGGGAATTTTGCTATAAAGAGGTGCAAGAAAAAAAAGCAATCAAGAAAGAGACAAACTTCTTTCTTTTTCAGTAGTCAGTCTGTGTAGACAATGATGTTCGTTTGTATGAGGTATTTTTGTTATAATCTCGTATTTTATACTAGCAGTTTAGATAAGTCTCACTGGGAATTTAATATAAACAAGAACAAAAGGGAATGTGCCTAGACTGAAGACACATGTTATTTTCATAAATGGTGGAATTTCTTGGGAATTATTAAATTTCAGATGGCTATTATGTCTGTCTGGGAACTTCCCTGGCAGTGTCCATTTTACTGTAGGGTGTGTCAGGCACCACAACGAGCACTGATCCAGGGACTCTGAACCCCTGCAATTGGGAGAAGGAAGCTTGGTGAGACCCACATTTTGGTGGTTTTAATTTTCCTTGGCTTCTGTTGAATTACAAATACAGTACAGTCTACTTTGATTTTCTGGGTAAAAACAATTGCAGTTTTATATTGTCACTAACCAAAGGAATGAATGGGAAGAAGATATTACAGTGTTATGAACTCCAACCATGATCTCGGCAAGAAAACAATATTGGTTACTTGTGATAAACACTAGACAATACTCTCATATCAATACCAACACTGAACTGCAGGTGACAAAAAGATGCTTGGGACAGCTTTTTCTCCAATGTCAGATATTAAAAATCCATTAAAAAAAGTGGAAAGCGAATAAGAACCTATTAGGTCACTGGCTTTTTCATTTTAGAACTCGATGAACCTGTAGGCCTGAAGTATTTTACACAAGCTGTCTTTTTGTTTCCTATTTACTGAGTGAATGAGCTCTTCTGGTTCAGTGAGACCACAACCTGAATTTTGAGGATTTTGAGCATATCTGTACTTCAAGTGTAGAGTATTATAGGACTGGAGAATTTAAAAGTATGGAGGAATTATTTATTCAAGATACATTTACTGCTGTCTCTGGGTTTATATCACATTACATTCTTGAAACTCTACATATACATGATTCTTACCATCTTCAGCTATACATTAGTTAACAAATTCTGTGCTGAGTAACTTCTCAGAGCTATCAATTTCATACCAATCACATACATTTGAAAGATATCTGTTACGGAATGGAATTTTCATAGCAATGTATAAATGACTTTGTAGTTGTATGAACAAATGATAGTTTCAGGTTTTTTACCAAACTGAAATATTAAGAAAACAATAGTTTGGGTTAAAGAAATTTTTGGAATTTATTTCAAGTAGGATAAGCCACAATGTTCAAGTCAAATAAAATTATTTTATTTGACTGGGTAAGACGTATTTTAATTTTTCTTAATACGAATTTTATCAAAATTATTTAAAAAAAAAAAAACAAAGAAAGATCTTTTTCTTTTAAACAGCACCAGAGTCTACTTAGTTGTATAGTGGACATTATTATCCAGTCTAGATTTGAAAAATGTTTCAGTCAGTGTAAATTGACTAAACTGAGAGGGGAAGGATTTTTGACTGATAAATTTTACATTGAAGATAAGGATGGATATACTCAGCTTCAAGACTGTGAAGTTCACTTTATCCTCAGTGCTCACATACTCAGTTCACAGTGCTTCAGCCAGCCCATAGGAACTGTTGATGGCTAAACAGGTTTGTCTTGGAATGAAACAAGGATGGTAAAGAAGAGACTTGCAAATATTAGCATATTCAGAAATTTTTGCATATTAAGCTTATTTTTGAGCAAACTGAATCTAATTTACTTGCTGAAAGTGAGGATGGCTCACATTAATTTGTCTCTTAACCAAAAATATGCAATGGCACCAATCAACACTACTATGATGATTCACATCATCAGCGTTGTGGTAGCATCAGTAGAAGGAAGGGGGAAAATGAAAGAAATAGAAAACAATTTTAAGTCATCAGAGCAGAAAAAAATAATCTTCTAATAGGTCTGTAAAGACAGTTCCTATCATTATTATTATTATGACAAATCAGTAATATTTATATTGATTTATTGATGACAACATTTTTCTGCATTCTTGGTTGCACATCATCTTCCCTCTTCTGATGTTTACACCAGGAAATAAGATGTTACCTCTAATTCCTCTGCCATAACCCTACTGGATTCCTAAAAAAAGAAGTCTTGATTCAGCAAAGTACCGTCAGCATATTTTACTTCAAGCATGCAAAGTAATTCAGTGACTAGTATGGATTTGCTTAAGACTATGCAGAAGCTTAAAATTTTTACTGAAATGGAACTTACTTAGGTTGATTAGGTACAGCTCTAATCTATCCTGAAAACTGGAAAAACTTTATTTGTATTTAAAAACAGTTTTAAAGGAATTGTTTCAGGGTGTTTTTTATGTTTATAGAAAATGCTATAATTAAAAAAATACACTAAGTGGAGATTAAGCAAAGTCCTGAGAACTGCAATCTTGCTCAAGGTTTCTGAGTTGTGTGTCAATCTCTCCTTAGCTTTAAGTTAAATAAAGAAAATTCAGTTTTTATAAAAGCTGCTGTAACAACTATTATAATGACTACTGACAGAAATTGCTTAATTATTCGTGGACTGTAGACTGGGTTCGTTTGAGACACTGGATGGATAGGAAGTTCCATTCACTTTCTGTCACTAAGTCCAACCTCAGCCACCTGAAAAAATTTAGGTTAAGAAAATTTTTTATACTTTTTGTTCAATCAAGACATCATTGAAAGTGAGTTGATACTAAAGTTAGTACAAATATCTTTGCTGCTGCAGATTCATATTCAACAGGGACATAACAGCAATTCTTTTCAGAGAAGCTACTCCAGAGTCACTAATGGTGTTTTTGTTGGTTTCTGGGCAGGATAAGGTTAGAGAAGCATATCCCATATATCATATGTTTATATGATACATAAAGTGACTGAGATTTGATTGTGACACCTTTTAACCTACTGAAATAATAATATGTGTGTAATTTTGGAAATTTTATAAAGATTACTTATTGCTCCTAAGAAACAACCTGTCCACGCCCTCTTCTGTCCCCCCAACCCACCTCCTTTTCTATTTTACAACGTTCTTTAGCATACTGTATTGCATTTATATGTTACACTGTGCTTATATGCTTTGGTATTAATTTGAAATATTCTCCATAAACACAAAATGAAATAAATAGGACGTAAAGGCAAATCTTGGCCCACATTCTGGCTTAAGTACTTCTTTTTATCATGGAACTTCAAATGGATGTTTATTATATTCCTAAAAAGAGTAGTGTTGAAATCATAATTGCTGCTTTGTTTATCTGCATATTTTTCTTCCTGTAGAACTGAGAATTGTTATATTGGTTTGCGTTCAGTGTTTTTTATATTAGAGGAGTTTCTGAAAATGCAAAAGAGAAACAACATAAAAAATAAACCTAGAACTTTCAGTAGCTGGTGCTATAGTTCTGGAAAAACGGAGAACTGTAATTCCCATTCCCAATGTGCAGATTAATTAATATCCTAAAATTCCGTAAGACTGAAGTTTTAAACTTAGGCAAATAATTTGGAGTTTTGCTATAGTCTTCACCTAGGTGATTAGTATTTCTTTAATTTCTCTTTCTTTTGATGCAGTGTTTTCCAGCTGTACATTTGCCAGGAAGCTGAACTTTTCTAGTACTGGCTATGTCTACATCAGCAAGTACAAAGGAGAAACACATCATCAGATCAAAGTAGCTGGTGCTGTCTTGTCCAGTGTTCTGGGGGATTATTTTTGGCAGATTTAGTCTGATTCCCTGATTCAAATATCTTCACCTCTCTTGCAGTTTGAAGTCATTTGAAGAACTGACCTCTGATTGGAACACTAATTTTCCCATTACTTCTTAGATTGTATTTGGTGCATGCCTGTTACAGAGTTTTCTCTCCAGTTTCCTACTCAAAGAATCTAGTTTTCATAAATTAAAACTGTCCTGTGAACCGAGCTAACGTACTGTAAGAGGGATATGGTCAGGAGATGAAGTTCAAAACTGCAGTACTCTGAAACAAAGTGCTAATTTAGATCCAGCCATTGAGTTTCACAGATTTGTAAAGTTCAGGTTCAGGAGGGATTTTTTATGCTGCCCTCCAGTGTAAAAGAAGTTATGCAATTTTCTCCACTAATTTCTGCAAGCTCCAAGCTTCTGTTTTCAGTCCATACACTCATCGGTTAATACGAGCTGGAAGAGAGCTCAAGAGGTCTCCAAGTCCTGCTTGCAAAAGAGCCATCTCTGGAATTAGACCTGGTTGCCTGGGGCTTTCTTCAATTGGGTCTTGAAAACCTGATACTGCAAGAATTTGAAATAAAAGTTACATATAGCAACTCTATACATACACATTGTAATGAAACAACACCTGTGATTGGCAGAAGGATACAGTTGTTCTCTACCACCCAAGAGTGTTTAATGTGTATTTAAATTTATGCAAGATAATCTCAGCATAATTCAGGGTTGACCCTTAAAGCAGCTCTTTGGAGAAGGACCTGGGGTGTCCTGGTAGATAACAAGCAGTCCAAGAGCAGTGTGCCCTTGTGACCAAGAATACAAATGGTATCCTGGCCTGCACTAGGAAGAGCACTGCTAAAGGGAGCAATCCTACCTCTTTACTCTGCCCTGGCTAGGCTGTTTCTGAGTGGTACGTCCCGTTCTGGGCTCCCCTGTACAAGAAATGCAAGGAACTACTGGATAGATTCCAGCGGAATGCTGTGAAGATGATGAGGGGACTGGAACATCTCTTTCATGAGAAAAGCATGAGAGAGTTGGGCTTGTTTAGCCTGGAGAAGAGATGACTGAGAGAAGATCTTACGCATACAAATACCTTAAGGACAGATGTCAAGAGGATGGGCCAGTCTCTTTTCAGTGGTGCCCAGCAACAAGACAAAGGACAAGGGAAGCAAACTGAAACAGGAAGTTCCATCTGAATGTGAGGGTAAACATCTCTTCTGTGAGGGTGGTAGGACACTGGAACAGGCTGCCCCAGGAAGTTTTGGAGTGTCCTCTGGAGATATTCAAAATCTACCTGGATGCGATCCTGTGCAACCTCTTTTGAGTGACCCCACTTTAGCAGGGCTGTTGTACTAGATGATTTCCAGAGGTTTCTTCCAACCCCAACCATTCACCGATTCCATAAGATGGCCCTGGTTTTATTACATCAAGACTTAAATGTATGAAAAGAAATTCCAGACACTTGAGTTCTGGTTTGTTGGCTCTGACTTCTGATACAGAGCTTGGAATTCCCTGTCTACATGATGGACTTGAGATTTCTGCTTGTTTCAGTGGATCTTGTAACCTGCTTTGGTATCCGTAAAGTCAGTGAACCTAAACTTATTGCAAGCTATTAAATTCTGTAGGCAGATACTTTTACATCCATCTATTCTTGTACACATGGATTAACATCGTTAGGATCATTAAATGTGTTTTTTAACAACAAAAATTCTGTAAGTGGCTTAGCTCCTAAATGAGAACTGAACAAGACAGAAATGCCACTCAGCAAATATTGATCTGAACAATAAATTTTCCCATGCAGAAATGAAGTCACATGGAAAGAAAAGGAGGAGAATCTAATTTCTAGAGAGGCTATAACTGATTGTGCAAGAAATTAGGTACTTTGTATCAAAGTCTAAATAAAAGCAGGGCATATGGGTCTAATAGTACAAATGGGAGTCATTCAAGAAGTGAATTATGGATAGAACTAAATTATCCATGCATATTCTGCAGAGGACAGATAATGAACTTAAAATTCTCATTTTTAAACTAAATGGTTGCTATTTCAACTACTAGTGGGTATCCATCAAAAAAGCTACTTTTATAGTACTTGGTTTAGATTAAGTATCATTACAGGAAATTGAACTATGAGAAATAACAGCTCATCTGAAAAAACAGATGATATCTTGTTCAAAATATGGTTTTAATTGAAATTTGTTATTCTGACCATGGTTTTTCAATATAGAAGTGCACAGCTATTTAATATGGATATAGAGAGAATTCAGTTCCTGCATGCTCTGCTAGCAGAACCGTCTGCATATATGGTCAAGTCCTCCTAACAGCTAATTAAAAATGTGTGTTAAAAATGAGAGTCTATAATTTATAATTTAGAAAATACAAAAAAATCAACACCCAAATCCAAACTCAAACAGACATAGACATTAACACTAGAATTTGTTAATGTGGACAGTATTATTTATTTTAATAAGTTATTCTATACCAGTTTGCTACACTTTTCGGGACTCGATTTTAAGGAGTGATCAGTGTCTCTAATTCTGTGTGCAGAATGGATGGTACTTAAATCCATGAGAGGGTAAAACCTATTTCTAGGATTTATGCACACATACTACCAGGGTGGGCTTAGTATTAGTGACACCATTTCCCAGAATGACGGTGTATTTTGCAATCCTACTGGAAAGATTTGTGCAAGCACAGATGGTCGAAAAGGAAGACAGTATGAAGATATAGCTCTAAATTGAATAAGCTGGCTCTTTTGAGGGCTCCTGATAACAGTATATATTTTCATAAGTTTTAAAGTCTTTATTTCTAATGACACATTAAGGATTCCCTTACTGTTTTCCAGCTTCCAAATTTATTCCGAATACATTTTTAAAGAGCACTCAACATTAACTTTTATAGTGTGGGCACAGATTTATGCCCCATGAAATACTTGCCTGTGTAATTTTGGTCTCTGTATATCTGGTTTATTTGTTGAAGTTGTCTGAATATGAACCTCTTTGTTTATAGCTTCCTCCTGCCTCATTGCAGGCATGTGCAAGCAGCCATGAGTTTCAAGGCCGCAGCTGGCAGGACAGGCACAGGATTTCCAGCCTGAAGCAAAGAATACTAGATGAGAAAGTGTGGATAAAATAAATTCTGTGACATGATAAGAAAGAAATAATGTCCCACATGTAGCATTTCCTTGGAGGAATTTAGAAAGGAACAGGGAGGAAGATTAGAGAGCTTAGGAAGAATTAGAAGTTTGAGAAAAGATGTAAGAGGATGTACTATACACCTCAGGGAGAATATATCTATATCACATATTGTAGGATGACAAACTTACATGGCACTTCATATAGATACGACCCACATCCTAATCACGTATAAGGTTTATCTGTTTGTATTCCAAGTCAGCTGAAATCTCAGCTTCAGTACTGGATTAAACTGACTATGTTGCTTCCCAGCTGGAGCTAGCTCTGATATGTCCTAAGGCACCAGTTATATTAGCAGGTTTTTGGGATAGCAAACTATGAATGAACAACTGTTTTGCTTAGAGACAGCAATAATGAAAAGCTTGATTATTTTAAATTCTTAAACTAGTATAATTGAAATATTTTGTAGCGCTACTACTACTACTCCTACTATTTTATCTCTTGGTTTCATTGTTGGGGAGACTTCATTGCCTAGCCCTGATGTATTTATTTGAGAAAAATTAATTTGGCTTCTGACAAGGTTTTAAGAATATAGAGAAAGAGAAAATGTAGGTAAGCACAGCATTTTTTGTTTATTAAGCAAGCACTGTTGTTTATGTGCGATAGTTTCATCTGGAATCACTTGGATAAGGATGAAAAGCTGCTATGTTAGTTATCATTAACGTGATATAAAATTTTCAAATGCTCATTTCAGACTGGCAGACAAGCAGTGAGGCTTCTGGCTTATATATCTGGCCATGCTACTGTATGAAATGAAGCAAGTTCCCTGTTGTACCTCTCCCTCTCCAAGCAAGATGAGGAAACTTGCCCAGTATCACCTGAGGGCATTTAGAAATCAGTTTTTTAATGTATTTGACCCAGCAGTTACAATAAAAATGTGGATACAGAAAAGCCTAATCACAGTAATGCTGTCATTGTGGTTATCATTTTTAGCTATATTAGTCCAGATATCTGGGAAAGTTCCTTGTGCCTGGAAATGACATGAGGCCACGTGGAACCAGCTCATTTGTTTTGACTTGCTTTTGCTGACGAGTTCCCAATTGTCTGACAAAGTAAAGTGGTTTTTTTTGAAAATGTGAGCTTTGATTTTCTCACCAACACGGTGTGCAGCAGCCAGGGGTGTAGCCATCCCCTCAGTCTCAAGGAGCTGAGTGCAGAGAGCCCATGTGTGGAGCCCTCCCAGGAGCCTGTGAACTGCATTTACATGTACCTGTGCTTCCTCACAGATTCCCTGTTAGCTGCTTGTGTGGGTGAGAGCTGAGAGGGGTTCCTGTCTCTCCCTCCTGTTTTCTCAGAAAACACACAAATTATGTTTTGTGTGGTGAGGGCCACCAGTCTCACTCTTGGTGAGTGCGTCCTAATTTTGGTTCCAGCTTCAAACAGGTTATTGATTTCAGATTAGCAAAAGCAAGACAAATCTAAATAAAATATTTGTGTGAGAGAATCTTTTCTTCCTCCAAAAATTCTAGCAATGACAGGACATTTTTTCCAGGCAGGCACTTGCTATTGATTATGGGTCTGAAACAATAAATCAAACAAGACAAAAAATAATATGGAAAAGAAAGCACATGCACATTCAATAATAAATTGAATTAAAAAAAAATTGTATCTTTAATGTAATAATTTTTCAACTATAAATTCAGAGGTGTTGTATTGTATTTCCTTGAGTGGCCTAGCTGTTCTATGTAAAACCCACTATATGATTTCACTGTTGGAAAGTTATGGAGTGACCTAAAGAAAAGTAAAGAATCATTTTTGATTGTCATTGTGAAGCACTCGTAACTATCTTCTTTTATCAACCATGGGTGAAATTGAGCTATATGATGCAGGATGGTAGAACTGGAACAGGTCAGAGAAGGAATCTCTGTCTCTCATTATGCTGCACAGTCCTGAATATGAAATCCAAATCTGGTCCTCAGGATGCTTGTGTTGAGTAGTGTATTATACTTTAATCCTTATTCAAGACTGAACATTCAGTAAATTGATAGCTCAGGATCACAAAATAATCATACCATGAAAGGAGGCATTAAAATAATACAAAATAAATTTGCTACATCCTTCCACTTTGGTTTATTTTTTTAAATCTTCTTAAAAATATTCAAAATATTTTATGTAGTCCATAACAAGTTTTTGCAGGACGCGTTTTTTTTTGTTTGACCTTGACTTTATGGGGTAGTGCATAGAATTCCCTTTGACATTCATGAAGTTGCAATGTTCTTTAGTGTAGTCATCCTGTCCATAACCCCTTTCTTACTGGAGTTACATGCCTAAAAAAATTTAATTAATCTTCGTTCTTTGTTAGTAACATTTGTCTGTTTCCACTCATGAAGAATGGAGGCAAGTGTTCTCCAGCTTATGAATGGTACTAATGTTTTTCCTGTGTAAAAATTGTATTTCACAAAAAACAAAGTTATATCCATTTAGCATATGCCAAAATCAACACTTCAGAATATGAAAACTTATACTGGTATGGCCCTTCCTTGGATCAGAGTGTAGCTACCACATGACCGGAGTGCCAGCCCATATGTAGGATGTGATCTGTCTTAGGAGAAAACCTGCCCCATGGTGTGACTGTGACTATGATCACAATGTGAATACAAAAAATTGTGTCTTTCGATTAAAAAAAGCCTCTATGAATTCTTTATAATTTTCTCTCAGGCTGATTTTTCAGCAAAATGGACAGGGGTTTACAAGGCAGTATATTTTTTATAGGACAGTTTCCCTTCAAATTTGACGTTGAGAAAAATTATGTAAGTATTTGGTTTCAGAGGCTTTTTTTTTTTAACTTAGGCTATTTTACCTTGTTGGAGCTGCAGTACAACAAATTTGAATTGGCAATTGTTATTCAAAGTTTATAAAGCTTGAATGAAAGATGATCTTATTTTTTCCTATGAACTTGTTCACTGTCTAGATTGCATTTCCGTGATGCATTGTATCTGCCTTGATTGAGCATCTTGCTTGTTTTGGAGATCTGTTCTGGATAGGAAAAATAGTCTATGGATGTTGTTAAACAATACTGCATTTTAGTGCTGATCTGAATGATCCTAAGCAGTACAGTAAGACAAAATGAAAACACAAGGCAAACAATTAAAAAAAAATTGGCATGCTTTCCCTCAGTACAAAAACCTGAAATGAAATATCTGAATCTATTACCCTTTCTTTCACATTATTTTTAGTGATTATTCTTGCCCTTTCCTTACCATGTTAGCCATCAATCTCTCTTAAAATAAATCTTCCACTTTTCAAGTACATAACAGAACAAGCATTCTATTTTTCCCCTGGGTCTAAACTGGAACATTTGAAGTGTCTGATTTTACTCTTCAGCCAAAAAAGAGGAGGAGAGATCAAATCCAGTCCATCACCTTCAGGTACAGTACTTTTGTAATTTTAAGACATTCCGTGTGCAGGGACTGATATCTCTAAAGATATGTCTCTGAAAGTATTACTGAATGTCTAGTTTCTCAACATTTCTGTAGTTCTTTAGTAAAATCTCCAGAGTTAAACCATAGAAGAGAGAAAAAAATTAAATTCAATATGTTGGGAAATGTGAGAACTATTTAAGAAATAATTTTACTATATTTTCAGTGTACAAGCACTTTTATGTTCAAAAACAATTTGGAGCAAGAGATATGGCATTTATACAAAATCTCCCTATAGTAAGAAAAACATTTCTGGCCTTTTTGAGAATTTTTTATAACTTTTAACTTATAAAAATGTAATAACTTTATAAAACACGTTTGAAGCTGCTTGCAAGTTCTATAAGGAAAATTTTTCCCTTTGCTATAATGAAATATGCAAAGTTCAAGATCTATCTGATCTTACTGTAATTGTTTCTGTCTGATTATTGTAATTATAACAGGAAATTCTGATTCAAAAAAGCAATGGCATTATAGACTTCTTCACACTTATGGCTGTTTTCAGAAGAGGAAAAGTAATTCTCAAGTTTTTAATAAGTTACCCTTTGTTTCTATAGTGACCAGATTTGCAGGAATTTATTTCAAATAAAAATGTATTCAATGTTTATTTGGTGTGTGGTGGATGTACAAATCACATAACCATTTAGTAGATTCTTGCAGAAGCAGCAACTAATCCATTCAAATACGTTTATCTCAGATTTGCACATTCAACTATTTACGTTACAATAACATTAATCAAATATAATAAATATAACAAAAATTAATAATTCTATTTGGTATAACAATACCAAATAAGGGTAAGAGATGAAAACATTATTTGCAAAATATCAATTCTAGACTTTTAGATTATAGAAGAGTCTTCTGAAAATACTCATGAAAACCAGCAGTGAATTACAGAAAAACCTCTTACAGTTCCAGCATCAGTTGCATAAAAGAAAAAGAAGGATCTTCATGAAATATATGAGAAGAGAGGCAGGATCACAAATTTTTCTCCCACGATACAGTCAAGATAAGTTAGTCGGCAAAGATGCTGAAGATGATGTCTTTAAGAGAGTGTGTCAATGTTTCCCTCTGTAGTCTTTGCCTCTACATTCAGCAAGCAGCACTTTCTGAGTAAGAGACAACAGTGAAGCCATCATTAGTTTTACTAGAGTCCTGAAGTCCTGAAACAAACAGGTACTGAAGAAGTCACAAGGGAGGTGATTGAAAGAATAATGCCTTTTTGTACATATATGGGAAAAGATCTTTCAAAGTAAAGACAGCAAGGAGGTAGCATGAAAACAGGGGTCTTTTTTTCTGAGGCAGAAAGTAAGGACCCAGTGAAAAAAAGCACAGGAACAAGTTTTCTTCTGATCAGGCTAATCTATGAGTATTTGTGGAATAAATTTATGTATGTGAAAGCCGGGAAAATAGCTGCAGAAATCAGTTGTCATGCCTTAACTCCAGCTGGCAATTAAGTGCCATACCTCCCCCACTTTCTTCCCCCCATGCTGTTGGGTTAAGACAGCAATAATTTAATAATAAAAACAAGGTAAAATATAACAATACTAATTATAATAATAACAATGAAAAGGAAGGAGAAAGAGTAATAAAACCCAAGGAAAACAAGTGATGCACAATAGCATTGTTCACCACTCAAAGACAAATGCCCAGCCTGTTCCTGAGCAGCTGTCAGTGGCGCATGGCCAATTCCCCTCAGCTCATATGCCGAGCATGACATTCTACAGCATGGAATATCCCCTTGGACAGTTTGGACCAGCTGTCCCAGCTTTGCTCACTCCCAGCTTCTTGCAAACCTCTTCACTGACAGATCATAACACTGAAAAGTCCTTGGCTTTGGGTAAGCACTACTGAGCAACACCCAAAACATCAGTGTATTGTCAATATCATTCTCATATTAAATCTGAAACACAGCATGGCACCACCTACTGAGAAGAAAACAACTTCCATCCCAGCTGATACCAGGACATCAGGTCAAGTCAGAGATGAGATTCATACTAAAGTTACACACCTGACTGAAACAGAATTTTATCCAGGTAGCCTTCTTCTCTAATGCTACTGAGTCTACATTCAATATTGCCTGTGCATTTGTCCACACGGGCAAGAAGTGGCCTAAGTCGCAATTGCAAAGATACATTCAATTGCAGAAGAAAGATTTTGGGAAATGTTTCAAGGAATTAGGTCACTTCAAAGGAAGTTCCACTTCAAAAGCTGATATTTCAGCACTCGTCACTATAGAGCCATTAGCTGTGTCTTTATTTTCCTTTTCCTTGACCTGGAGATGGTTACTTTTTCTTCTCTTTTATTATATGATAAAAAATTTAACAACTTCATTTTCTACCTCTGATTCTTGATGTCCTCATGTTTTCTGCTTGCACTCTACCTTTTCTGAGTAGAGTGGGTCACATGTAACCTAAGGGCAGGATAAAAACTGTCAGCCTTGTTGGAGTTACAGACTCTATTCTAACCACTGAATTTCAGAAGATTTTAAGCCATCTGCTTGATGGAGCTTTGAGAATTTAGTAGTGTAAATAATACCACATAAGTGATGGCACAAATTTTGTCACAGATCTGGGGAGAATTAACCTTATCAGTGAACATTTGCTTATTTTCTCCACAGTGGGAAAGTCTGTATGGTTGTGCTGTCCACAGTGGTCAGCAAGATACTGGAGAAGGTCTGAAGGAGAGGAAGGCACTCTGCTTTGGTAGCCTGATATTGAAGGGATGTTTTCCTAGTTAGGTAATATTCTATTCATACAGGAAACTTCATGTCCATAGAGCAAAGCAGAAGCATTATTACAGAACTCGATTCTGTGAATCTGTGTGATTCTGTGAATCTGTGTGATTCTGTAACTTAATCCGTACTCTTTGGGCAATTTTTCTCAGAAATAAACCTGTCTTTGTGGATGCTAGGAAGGTGGAGGAGAGACATACAAAGACATTATCTCCTGTCAATGTGTACATTTGTCTGCAGTCCCGCCTGCAGAAACCTTGCAGATATGTAAAAGCCATTGTAGAGTGTATCACTCTAGCAAGATTTAGCAAACTGTGCAAGAACTGAGTTTCTTTGCATCTGTGGAAAAATGAATTCTGTACATTGTGGTTTCTCCCACTTGAATAAGGACATGCAGAAATAAAACATACAAGAAGAGAGAATGAGACCAGGAAAAGGTCCTATGGAGAGCCACAGAGCAAAGGGGCAAGAAAGGTGGAGTGTGGGAAGCTGTGAGGACCATCTCCCTAAAAGGCTATGGATGAACAATTTGAGAAGAGATTGGAGAACATGAAGCCATATACCCGGGTTATTGAAGAATTTTGCATGCAGGTATTTGCACACATATATCTGTGACCTGACAACAATCTTGTGCTATCAGTGGTAAATCTCCCATTGATGGTTATGATCAAATGTCAATTTATTACTCTTACATGCACATATTGGATTTTATTCCTTTATCATTCATAAACACAAATTCATGAGTTTTGAAAAATCTAGCTCTGCTTGTCATGTATTTTCTGTTTTCTCCTCATGAACCAGAATAAATGACAGAAACATTTATACACAGTCCCAAAAAGCAGGCATGCTGGCAATTCATGACTTGGACAACAATGATAAATGTTCTCTACTTCATATGAGATCAGGAAATCACTTGCCTTTAAGCCATCCAATCTAAGGGTATTAATTATGTATTACATCTCATGAACCTTCTAAATTTAGATAGCCTTGCAGGGACTGGTGTGATTTATTAATATACTGACAAATAATTAGCTGAGGAATGTATCATGTATATTTCATCTATAGCCTGAAACTTCAACCTCTGCCACTTGAGAACATGAAAAATCTAAGAGTCTGTCTATCATTTAGTTATTAAAACTCACTTTTTTTGGCCTTTTTTTAGAGCAACAACATTAAACACTTATATTGTTCAAAACTGATGTTTCAGCACACCTATACTGATGGTGCAATGTTATGTAAGAGAGAAATGCTTCTGAATCAATGCAATTAAAGTCTGATCATGAATAGAAGGCTCTAATAAGCATCTGGTTGTGGTTTTTGGCAATTAATGCACTTGAACCAATGCTGCACCTGATTGAACTATTGTTATGGGAGAAAAAGAAGCTGTTTTTAGTATAATATTCATATATCATAGCCTTATGACTATTTTTTACTGTTACAGCTATTAAAAGGTTAGCAACTCAACTTCAATAGAAAATATGTTGTTTTGAACAAAGATTATGGGGGACAGAAATAGGAGATGGGATTGCCAAAGTAATTTCTGCAGCGTAGAAGGGATCGTAGAGTAGCATACTTAGCCAGGCTGCAAGCAGATCGATTTTTACAGAACATCATGTGTACCAATACTGTATAAACAAGCTTTTAAATTTCCATGTTAGAAGAATAAAAACAGAGTACAATTACCAGAAATCAGAAAATGTGAAGCTATTATGCATTGCTTTTGTGACCTGCAGGAATGTGTTCCACCGTTTAATAGTTTCTTTTCTTTTTTTCTTACAGTTCATATACCATGTACTAGATTGTTCTTCCTACAACCTGTTTTATCTGTATCTGTCTTGTGTGACTGAGGCCTGGTCCATCTCCCTTACCAGTCCCTTTGTCCTGTTCACTGTTTGATTTCCAGTTGTTTCCATTGCCTACAACTTCATCAAAAGCCACACAAAGGCTTTCCTCACCAAATTATAGAATACCGGGTCCCTGTGCAGGCATGGAGCTTCCTGATGCCTAGGAGCCCTAAGAACACGAGAGTCAGTACACCTATGAGCATCATCTTTGCTCTCTGCCAAGTTCATGATAGTCCCTCCAAAGCACTTATATAGACTGAGATTTTTCAAGCTCTTATGTTGCGCTTGAAGTATTAACTGCATCTTAGGCATGTGCTTACTTTAAACTGTATGTTTATAAAAACAGATCTCTTGGCAGACTCATGCAGATTCAGGAAAGAGTGACAGCATAATCTTGGAAAAGAGCCAAATGTCAAAGGACTAGTGTGACATACTACTCTAAGGGGTTAGCAACATGGCAGATGGCAAGGGAAAGATTTTCACAGACTGTTATTGTCCTTTTGTTGCTCAAACAGAAATCACACTATTCAATCTAAAACTCCTTTAGTTCTGCTGCTCTCAGTGTTTGCTACTTACCTTCCTCTTCTGTCAGTCTCTAAGCCACAAATTCCTATAGGTGACTGCAGCAGTTCAGGATCCAGACACAAGCTTTTGAAATGCTGTTTCTCATTTTTATTGAAACGACATAATTCGCATCCTCTTTCAGCAAATTGCTTTAAATAAAGAAAAACGTCTCTTTACCCTGCCAGCTATTGTTGCCCAGCCAATATCACTGTCAGTAAGTATTCAGACCTCCACAGAAGGATAAGCAGGAAAAAAATGAAACATAATTGAATGTTTTCAAACCAAAGTAACAAAGGTGTGATTAACTTCGTCATAAAAACTGTTGCAAAACCAAAATTCAAAGACTCTAACCACTGAAAATTGCACCCAGGCCGTGGTTAGTGGTGATGAGTAGCAGAAACTATGTCCCAAAAAAGAGAAAAAAAGCTCTTTTAGAAGTTCTGAAGATTTTATTTATAGAGCATCATCAACGTTCTGTAAAACAGATGGTCATAAATTTGGAATATGAAAGTAACTTATCTTTGGTTTTCTTA
Organism: Lycocorax pyrrhopterus obiensis; assembly: GCA_014706295.1. NCBI lineage: Eukaryota > Metazoa > Chordata > Aves > Passeriformes > Paradisaeidae > Lycocorax > Lycocorax pyrrhopterus. Next base: position 94,934,486 of record JACSVZ010000002.1, on the reverse strand, counting down.
AGAATTTCTCAAACAAACCAGTTTTAGACTGATAAAGTCCTCAGTTTTCTTTTGATGTTGATGCACTTGCATGTCCATTGCTTCCTATGTTGCAAGGAAAGCATGGGTTGGCATGGTGAACAAATTCCACCAGAATGTGTAAATTGTGTGAGTTGCCTATGAATATGACTAGTAATTGATAACCTACTAATGGAGAGATATTAATAAAACTGTATCTTATTATTAGGATAGTGGGAGTTAATTTATCTTTATTATTTGCTATATAGAACAGATTAACAACACTGCACAGCCTTCTACACAGCAGTACAGGTTACAATGTGTTTAGTGTTTGTGTAATAATAGGATCATTATTAGCCCAGAGAACGTGCCAGCACTTTATATCCTTTTGTTTTATCATGATTCTCCTGAAACAAAGCCACATATGTTGCAAGTAAGATCACAGACAAGAAGACATGTTCTATGAAACAGTGTCCAGGTTCACTGGTCTGGTTTACTGGCAGATGCTGCTGCTGAGCAGACACTGATGTCAGGCTCTGTGCATGTTGCAATGCCCAGTTCAGAACCCCGGGAGACTGTGAGTGCATCTGTGTGTGTGCGTGTGGTTTCACATATCTGACCAAGTGTCCTAAGCTTTAGCTCCAGCTAAAGGTGGACTGTCATTGTCCTCTCATTAGAAATGTTGCTCCTTGCTTTGCTTGGAGTGGCTCTCACTGCCTCAGAGGGACAGAACACTTACACAAGTAATTAAACCAGCTCTTACTTATAAACCATGGGGAAGTTCCCCTCTCTCTCTTCAAAACAAATACCAACAAATTCCACTGATCTTTAATTTTATTTAGGCAAGACTCTTAAAAACTAAGCTCAGGTTTTATTTTGCAAAATAGGTTGCCCAAACTTCTAAACTGAGAGATATTTCTGAAATTCTGTCACTTTGATGTGTCAGAAGAATCATTGACTTACTCTGCAAGGATGGTTTTCAAATGTAAGTCATTATTCTGCCTTTTTCTGTTCTACTTTGCATTAGCTGTTAATGCTCCTAAAACCTTCTATCATGTCTTTATTGCCAAGCTACTATATCAGCTGGAGACAATCACAAAATAACTTCCTATAAATTTATGCAATCGTGAAATTTTTGCAACTGCCTTCAGTCCCAAGGCAGAAGTCCAAACTCTTCAGCTGCAAATCAATACAGTCCTTGTTGCCTACTCTAAACTACCATTGGAATTTACTCTCTGCATTTACTGTACACTCAGTTTTTAACTACCAGCCTTAGGCTACACTATAAACTACCATCCGTTGCCACTTCGAATATAATGCAAAAGTTAAACCACTGTTGCCAGAAATCAAGATATTTTTGTTCCTGGGTATTTCAGGCTGAACTATGTTTAATTCAGAGAACCAGAAAAATTTAGATAAATAATAAAAAAATCGCTTAATGGCGGCAATTGCATTTCTTTTATTTTTGGGTCAGTCTGACAGACTGCGGGCAGGGGAAGAGGCATGGACATGTGGAAAGTTTTATGACTCTTGGGAGGTGGTAGCAACTCTAGAAAATTTTTTTGGGATCCTTATTCCAATAATTTGTAAGGTATGAGGGCTTAACAGTATAGAATCAATTTTTGATGGAAAACCCAGATATACTTTATAGACCTTAGAAATCAGTGTAGCTGAGAGAAACCCATCACCTGCAAAAGGTGGGAAGGGAGCCTGGCAGGCTGTCAGTTTTATGACACACCCTGTCCAATAAGTTGCCAGATAAAAGTGATGTCAGAAGTTGATAAAGCAGGGACTGCTTTGTGTGAGGAAAGGACTGTGTTAGGCAGCATTCTGTGGTGTACTGGAAGTCAATTTGGGTAGCAAATCTGTTTTTGAGATTTTTCCCTTTCTGACTCCATGCTATTAAGCGTTTACCTGATTGCTCAGGCTTCTACACACACATTTGCTGTGATGAGGCTGTTTTAATTTTAGTGCTTGTGTTGACAGTTCTACAGGTAAAACTCTTATCAACTGGTGTCTTAATTTCCAGGACTTCCATATCTCAGGACTTGACAAATTTTATCTTGTTTTCTACTTTGATTTTGTCATTCCCTCCTATCCTGTAATCCTTTGCATGAAACCTTGTATAGCAGATTTCCTTTGTCATTCTCCTACTTTTATCTCACTATTTAACCTCCCCTCTGATCAGCCCTCAACCTCAGGGCTATTAACCAAGAGATAATTGTCTTTAACTACTAGCTTTTCTCTCTGCTGCCTTTCATAGGACTTGGAGAGAAGCACCCACAAAGCTGATTCCTTTAAATTTATTCTTAAATTTCTCTTTCCTACAGTGCACCCATGAATTCTACAACACTGCTCCCCGTTGCACTAATCATTACCATCTCATTACTTCCATTCAGTCCCCTGGCAGTCTGTATCCATCTGCTGTATCACCTACTTGTGAAGCTTGTAAACTTTTTTGTAAAGTTCTAGGTGCGGTCTATCACGCTCTGTGCTTTTAAAGTGGTACTTCGAATGGCATCATAGCTTGTGACAGAACCTGCAGGCACGAATATAATATGAATAAATAATAATTACTTCTGGACAGGTGTTTGACTCCTATAAAGAAGGCTGAAGCTGCATATGTAAAATGAAGTGTGCCATGCTGATTAAGAAGCAACAATGGGCTTAGCTAAATGAGTTCTTAAAAATGGAAGGGCTATGGACCTGGCATCTAAGTTTGCTGCTGCTATTCCTGTATGACATCGTCTGCTTACTTCTCTTTCAAACCATTTTTCTCATTTTCTTTTGGTGCTGCCCCTGTTCAGTGGGCAGGACATGAATATTGGCAATTCTTTGGGTGTGATACAGGATCTTGTTGAAGAACAGTTGCCAGTACTAGAACCATTAACTACAGGTCAGTGACTGCTGTGTTAGTCACTTTGCCTTGAGAAAGGTGCGAAAATCTTTGAATTTAATATTATAGAAACCCAATAAAAAGCTAAATATCCATTACAGTTCTCACAACAGTATTAAGCAATAAGTTTTGCGATGCTGAAGAATAATAATTAACAAAGAAAAGAGTGATTCAGATTCTAATCAAAATTGTCCTTATTATGGATCCGTGGCACCGAATATTGACTAATTAGGCCAGCTGGTAGGAAGATGAGAAGTTATTTCAAAAACCAAAACACTAAACAAATTTCAAATCCTGAGTTTTTGGAAGTTGTATTCAGGCTTAGAATAAAAACTGTTATGATGACAATTGATTTTCTTTTAAAAATTGAAGCATTTGGGTGTTCGGGGGTTTTTTTAAATTTACAATATTATATTTTATTTCTAACAGTTTTCATTGGAAGTCTTGCCTTTCAGTTTCGTCTGATATTGTTAAATTTCAACCATCTGACCAAAACTTTTCACAAGGGCATCTTATAGTTAGCTGAAATTCTTGGAAATTTTTCATAAAATAATTGAACTTCAATTGAAAATGAGGATTGAAGAGGTACAAAGAGCATGGCTAGTTTAAGGTGTTTTCTTGATCCTATGGCATCTATCTGTTTTTGTATAAGGGTAGTGCAAAAGGCAGCAGCCTGACACAGAAATGTCTTTAAACAGTTGGTAGCAGAAGCAAGGCAGTTTCAGGATATTTATCTGCAAGGGCTCATTCACTCTCTCGTTGTGGAACCACAAGTGTTAGGGAAAGACAGAATTACTCTGTTTGGCTTTTCAGTTATATTGCACAGGGAAAAGAGAGACAACAAAATTTTACTCCAAAGTCGGCTTTGCAGGAGGAACTCTAAAACCAATATCCGTATTTCATAAGGCAAAATGACACAATGCCTTCTTGTCTTTCTTATCCTTTCTTGCTGCCTTAGGGGCCTGAAAGGTCATTATATTCCTAACTGATATTACATGGCCTCTCTCCTTTCATGGTACCATGAAAAAATATGAAGGAAAGTGAAGGAAAAGTTCTGTACCTACCTAATGTGCATTTTTCTTTACATTTTTTAAAAAATTCCTTTTTAAGTTAAAGGAAGAAGCACCATGACCTACTCTCACTTTTTGAAAGGTGTAAGGCTTTTCTGAATAAATACTGTTTTTAAGTCTGGGACCTGAGTCTTAAATAGAAATATCTTCCTGAAAAATATTTAGTATTTATTTTAAAATTCTTAGCAATAGGGAATCAACTTTATCTATGGTGTTTTTCTAGGCTGTTAATAATTAGTTTAACCTTAAAAATGGGTACATTAATTTGTGTTTTCAATAAAGATGAGTATTCAAATTATATTTATTCATTTATTTATTTGTGGATGACATCAATGTGGCAGACTTCAGGAGGTCTGTGGGATCTTTTCATAGATATTTATTTTAGTTTGGATCCTTTAGGCTGGCAAACACATAAACAAAATAAGAGACTATAAGCAGTTGTTTGGATGTTACGTTCAAAAAAAAACCCATTGAAATCAATGTGTCTTCCTAATTATTAGCTGGAACAAGATAACTGACTGGTTTTTGTCAACATGACTGCTTCTTATCACTATAAAAATATTTTCATCTGTCATCCCCAATAAGTTTAGTGTGTTATCAATTCAGTATGCACTATATAGACATATATACATGCACATTCTAATAAATAAACCGTAAAAAAAGTAACAAAAATTATTCTTTATTTCAGCAGAACAAATGAATGGAAGTGTTTCACCTCACTTTTCTAGTCCATTGGTCATTCTCCAGTTATTTTTCAGTTTTGAACACTAAAGCTGGATGCAGCATTTTAGTAACTTTCACCTTAACAGCAGATACAATAGTAGTAAGACCCTTCTGTATCATGAGTTTTAATTCTTCAGAGCCACTGTTTATCAGCATTCTCCATTCTGCAAGTACTTCCTGCATTAACGTTAAACTTTGCCATAATGCCATGCAAGGTTTGGTTTTAACCACCTGACTGAAAAATAAAACCTGTTCTTTATTTATTACCTATTTTCTTCTGTATTTTGAATTTGTGTCATTTTCAAAATTATTCAGTAAGTAATTCATTGTTGTTTTGTTGGCTAACAACCTTATAAACAGACTAGAAACAGGAATTGTTCTCTGTGGTGTCCTGAGATGCACATCCACCCACCAAGGAGTCTTTGCTCTAGAATTAATTGTACTTTGAAACTTCCTGGTTATTCAGAGCTGAACATATGTAATGTGTAGCATGCTGATTTTCTGGTTTTCTGACTTTCATATCGTTACTGAAATCTAATTGCATTACCTTTAACCAAAGTTTTCATTTCATCAGTTGTTATCAAGTGAGCTGGACAGGTTCCATTTTTAACATTTTTTATGTCCTCATTTTGTTCAGCTTGGAAAGGAAAGAGTATGCCTCAGATACAGGAAATCTCTATGTATTACTGCTACAAATAGAAATGTCTTGAACCACCAAACAATGGCTTTTCATAAAAAATTGCATGGTTAGAGCTTTAGACATCTGATGTGCCCTTGGCATCTCATGTTAGCGTGAAGAAGTACATGAGCAAATGAGATCAGATCACATCACTTAAAAAAATATAATCTACCATTTTAGTAGATAAAAATTAGCTAGCTTGTCATCTGTTTACATGTTCATTCTCTAAAAGGAGTTTTGTTTCAGGGAATGGCACCATTTCATTAGGATAGTCTTACGTGCATCAGAATATCAGTACTGAAGCTCACATGCACTAAAAGATACAGGAGGGTATCCTTGAGTTCTGTGCCTATGTATGAGCTATGCATAGAGAAACAGTAAATAGCACAGCTGCTGAAAATTTTATCATTTTTAAGTTCTCGTATGATAAGTCAAAATTGTTAACAATACTTTTCAAAATCTGTTCCCCACATTCCCTTGCGTATCTTTGAAATTACAAAAACTTTTTCAGACTTAAAGTCTCTGTCCATTTTACCAGACAACCACTTTTTGACTTGCAGATATTTTTACTGTATTTCAATTTCCCATATCAGTCACTTCTTTAATATTAAAATTTGTCTTAGTAAGAATGTCAGTTCTCAGGATAATAATATTTTTCGTATCCTGTATTTCTTCCTTTTAATCCTCATGAAGACATGATAATGATGTGATCCTTGATTATTTATTAAGAGGCATGTCTGAGGTGTGAGAAGGTCATAAAAGTTGTCGTTAAAAATAGTATTATTTAACTTAGAATATACTTTTTATTTTGTGAATGCATTTATTTATGCTTTACAATTTCAGAATTTAATTAGAAAATTCGGTGAACATGAGAAAACAATGAAGGGGAAATTAGCCTCATTGCCTCACTTTGAGAAATGCAAAAGACAGTAACAGCAGAAATGCAGTCAGAAAAAAAATAGTGATCCCTACTCTGAGCAATCAAGTAGAAAGCAAACAAGCTGTTTGCAGTGTTTATCTTCATGGAATATTGCAACTTAATTGTCCAATTAACATTATTTTTGGGGTATGTGAATGTATTTTTCATAATTTTTAAAAGTATTTCAAAACATTTGTTCATCTGAACCTTTTCCTCACACGGCACATTTCCTCAATGCCTTGAAATAAACACACCTAAGAATTAAGAGATAGGAGGGCTAACTTTATTAAAGGCACTGCAATACATCATCAGTTTTCAAAATTGTTGATTCCTTGTTATTTGTGTTCTTGCATCTTGGATCCCACTTCAAGAAGCTGAGTCTCTTCTCCAAGGGCTTGAGTTCATCCCAAAGCAACAACTTAATGGCATTTTACCCCATTGGCCAGACTATTTAAAAAAATGGGGACCATAAATGCTTATCTTCGCAAATAACAGTAGAAACAAAAGGGAATGTGACTTTGAAATAGTTTTGCCTAAGTTATGGAAAGCATTATATAAGTCCTGTGTGCATAAAAAAATACTGTTTTATCCTTTAATGTATTTTTCCATGCAACATTAGAAGAGTAAATGCGAGCTTCACATTAATGGAAAAATATTTGTAAGGATAACTTTCTGAGAATAATAAATACTCAGTGTAAAATTCTGGATGAACTATTTGCATTTACAATGATACTGACCTTTGCCTCTAAAAATTTCAGCACTGCATAAATTTATTTACTGACTGTTTCTTCAAGGGCAGAATAAACCATCTGTTACCTGCCCTGTTTGTTTTTTTCTGTTATAGGAGAAGCCACTTTGGGGGTTATCATTTATTTACAGAAACACATTTTTCTTTTGATTTTATCCTTTCCTCATCCTTATGATATCAAGTGGTCTGAGGAAAATGCAAGGTTAAATCCCATAATTATATAAATGTCACATGGGAGGTTCTCATAATGTCACCAGGTTCAGTTTTTATCTTTTGGGCATGAGAGAATTCATGACTTTTCCTGACATTTTTAAGTAATGAAGTCTTGAACTGTGTGGTGTGTGAAATATCCTTTGCAAGATAAATTTTAGGATTGCTAAATTAATTTAACTTTGAATTATACATAGGGGAAGAACACTGCTCTTCTTCAAGCAACATCAGTCTTTGTGCACTTCTGAGGCATCCCCAGGTAGTATATAAATGGATTGTTTTCCACTGGGCAGTGCTGGGCAGAAGGGCATTCACAAACCTAGCCTGACTAATATAGTTCTGCCATTACTAAAATAAAGCCATCTACCTCGTATTGATGTGGGAGTGCAAGATCTCAGAACTTGTGTAGGTTTACCTTAGCCAGAGCTGATTTGGGTTTTTTTTTACTGATATCATGGTGGTAGAGTGACCACAGCCTCACATGGTTTAGTGCAAGTTTTGGGAGTCTTATGTATTTTAAACAGTCTAACAAACCTAGATTTGGCACTGTGCATCCAACCCCAGGTAACTGGACTGAGGGAGTGTGTCAGGAAAGCTGTAGCTGGGAACCAAGGAGGAGAAAGCAAGCTGTGATAAGTATATATGTAAAAATGACCCAAGTGGTCACTGAGACTGAGGAGAAAAGGACCCCATCATTATCACCGTGACCAAACACTTCCCAGTTCAGACCTTAGGACACTGATAACTGTTTTTAATCCTCCACTATTCTTGAGAAAGAACAAAACTGCCCACCTCAGGATCCAGAGTCAGCATAATAGTTGGGAAGAATAGCTATTTAATGATATCATTAAAGAGGTCTTTATTAATTAAATAATTGCTTGTTTGGATGGCTAAAACCTTAACTGGACTAACAATAAATTCTTATCTTACACGACTCTGGCAAAAATGCAATCTGCTACTGCTTTACTTGAGGGTCTCGTCTGACAGATGCAGTCATAGAGAAGAACATCCCGAAGTTGTAACGTGGATTTTTTAAGCACCAAAATCATTACAAGAGAAAAGCAGAAAAGCAAGTGCAGAAAAGCAAGCTAATCTAGGACAAAAGTGGAGGATATTCTTACTGTTTTTTTAAATCCACATGAGTTGTAGCAGTGCAGAAGAGAAACTCTTAAAATGTTTGCAGAGGACTCTTAGATTTCCTTTGAGGATTCAGGACTAGTAGATCCTAGGATGATAGTGCTCTTTATAAAAAGAGATACAGATGTTATCTCTTTCTGAGATTTAACATAAGTCTATTTCTATGTGACCTCTGTGTTCCCTTAAATAACATTCCTGACAAAATTTTACTTTTGTTTTCTTGGTCTTTTAAAAACAAAAGGGCTTGTATGTGTATGATAATAACAATATCAACAATTAGGCCAGACAACAGAAAAGTCATACATTGGCTGCAGTAAAAAAAGCCAAATTAAAAAGTAATTAGCATAATTTTTCATAATGAAAATGAGATGGCATCATGGTTCAAATTTCTCTATCTCCTCAATAACACCTCTACAACATAATATATACAAGATTGTAGCAACTAATTTGAAAGAATAACAATAGAATATGTTTAATTGCAGTCTTGGAGGATATTTATATTTTAAGTCATTCGTTGTGCACCTAAAATTCTCATTGCTGGCAGAATGTGAAGCTAAAGTAATCTCATTTATTGCTGATTGCTGTTTATTACTGATAAGCCCTACTGGTATTTGATGCAGAATTAATGTTAATTAAAGTTCAACTTGCATGTTTTCAATGTCAGTAATTAAAATGAGAAATTAAATATTTGGCTCAATGCACAGTAACTTTACAGTCTGGAGAAACTGTGTTAAGTATTGGGTCCAATGCACAGTAATGTTACTTTTTGGAGAACTCTACTGCAGTGGACCTTGGGACTGCTCCTGTTTCTACTGATATCTGAGGCAAGGCTCTCTTGGGCCTTTCTGAATGTAAATAATCAATCCCTGACATTCAGAGCTCCCCTCATTCAGTCAAGGAGATTTATGTGATCTCAATCTCAACTGTTTGCAACTACTTCAAGTATTTTTCACCAAAGAAGATAAAGCTATATTTTACTATGTGGAGAACAGTTTGTACCAGTGCAAAACATGCCTGCCATAATGATGTACAACTTCACAAATATATATTTTTCCTCACCGTTGCCCTGCTTTATTGTCAATGTAATTAGAAGAGTTTTAAACTGATATTTCTTTACAAATATACTTTTATTTTATTCCTTCATTGCAGATAATCTTTAAATGAATGATGTTGCTGACTTTCTATCACTCAGCATTAGCTGATGCCATTATTTGTGTCCACATTAGATGTGGAAAGATGTCGTTTTATGGATTTGATTATTTTCATTTTAAGTTGCTGGTTGTGTCAGACTGACAAATGCACTAAACATTAATGAATATTACTGAGCACTTCTATGACACAAAAAAATATTATTACAATCTTGATATAGGAAAAGACCTTAAAAGTCTTGTTCTTAGCAAAATCATGATGAAAGTTAAGCAAAATAAACCTGTATCTAGTTGGAGACTATTTCACATCCTAAACATCTGTCATAGCTTGATTTTGAAATAAAATTACTGCTCTGTTGATGAAATACACCTGTGTGGGGTAAAATGTCTTCTTTTACATGTGGAGACATAAAACTATAATCATTATTTCCCACTGGGATGACAAAAGTGATGGGCAATGGTCTTTTTTACCTCTTGTCAGCATCATTAAAGTTCCTTTAAATCATACCTTGCCTCCCACACTTGCTGGCTGTTGCTTGGAGAAGTGGTATAATGCCATGATCTATATTATTTTCAGCTGTTACCATCAAGGATGTGGTGAGATAACTTTCTCTGAATGGGGAGCATCAGGAAAGCATCCTCCAAGGTAAAATCAAGGTAACACTGTCTGAAAGAGTTGTGGTTGATGGTACAGCTTTCATCACAGATATTGGTTTATATTAACATAGAATTATCAGCTTCCAATCATCAATATTTGAGGACGGGTTATTGTTTTCATTCATTATTAATCCCATTTGATGTAGAAGATCAGTTCATTCCTTAAATATTTGGTTTTATTTTAGCATTAATCTCATTAGAAAGCTATTATCTGACACCTTCCTTTACTTTCGACAAACTTTAATTAACAGTATCTTGGTTTATGAAGATGTTTACAAATTGTGTAGTCATCCTTGTAAGGATTCTGAAAATTCAGTATTACAAATCCAAATATGGTTCTGGAAAAGAAAAGAAAAGTTCTTCCTGCTTCATGAAGGGACTTTCAATCTCCTTACGATTGTACTGTTTTTGATATTTGCCTTAAAGTTGACTGTGCCAAAGAGCTGTATTTCTGCTTCTAACTCAAACTAATTGTACTGGATCAAGACAAGAGTTCTGTCACATTTTTACTGCTGAATTTCCAGAACTTCATTTTGCCAGCCTTTGAGGAGACTAATATTAATCAAATGCTGATGGTATACCTGTTTTTGGCATTGTGGTAAGGTCCAGTGAATCTGTTGGGTAAAGGCTTTGTGTTTTAGATCTATCTAAAGGCTAAGGGGATAGCCTAAGTAGATTGTGGGTTTGTTTTGTTTTTTTTCCATGAAGATGAAATTAATATTTACTTTCAAAAATCATTTCTGTATATAGAAAGAGGACACTATTTTTTTTCAGAGTACTTGATAATTTCTTTGCATACAACTGAGAGAAATATTATGAGGACTCGGGTATCTTTCAAGGGTTTCACAAAATCTGTATAGGTAGGAATGATTCCCCCTTTAGAATATTTGCCCTGTTTAATTTCTCCCAGCCTGTTAATCAAAGAATCATTTTCCTGATTAAATACATGGCTCATCCTGTTTAATTAAGTACATATTAGCGATACCAGACAGAAAGTTTATTTAAATACATTCTCTTTGGAGGATCCAAACTGTGTCAGTGCGGAGCCAAGTTCAAGAAACTCACTGAAGCATCCCAGATGTGCAGGGAGGATGTCAAACCTGTGGTGGTTGAAGGACATGAAGGAATATACTTATCATTGCTTAAGCCTACCATTCCCTGACTGTCCCCTTTTAGATACATGAAGGAAGAAGAACTTGGATAGGGAGTGGTAAAGTTGCTTAGTAAAGTATGAATATTTCTGGTTTTCCAGAACAAATTGATTCAGTATCTTAAATATTATTTCTAACTTGGTTCTGCTGCTTCATGCTTCACAACTAGCAATGTGAAAAGTTAAACTCAGAATAAAGACAGTGACTCAGTCAAAGCTGGGGTTCTTATTTAGCTCACCAACTTATGGGTAAATTAATACTTATCAAATGCCAGTTGCTTATTCAGTTAACTTCTGAGCATAGACTTTGCATCAATGCATCCATTTCCTCCATATCCTAAGTGAATTGTCCATTTTTAATTCAATCAGTCTTGTTCACTGGTTCAACAGTTCACACGGTTAATGTATTAATGTTTTTATGGAAAGATGCCAATCATTCCTAACTTTGCCTGAAGAATCACTTAAAGTGAAACTATGCTTAAGAAATTTGAATGTTGGAAGTATATTTTAATGGGTGTGGATCCATGGCATTTTCTTCTATGCTGCTGGGCCTACCTACCTGAGCAATAATTTGGTTTACTAATCTGTTCCACAGGGAAAGAAATGCCTCCATAGTGCAACAGCTCTGTCTCTTGGATCATTTTCCCATGTAATTCTTATCTCTACGTCCATAATTGAAAAGTCTGAGACAATTCCGCTTCTGTTTCACTGTCAGATGCTGAACATTTTCTTTATTACCACTTGTGTGTTTAACACTGGCTTTAAGCATTTGGTACAGAAAAGAGTCACTGTCCTGTTTGTCCTTTATAGAAGAGAGCTTTACTACGAGTTTGAGAAAAATTGAAAAAGAAGCAACAGAAATTTTATGCATCTTTTTTTTTCTTTTTTTGCTTTTCATAACATCTGTCTGTCCCAGACAAGGCCTCCAACATTCTGCAAGTCCAACTCATTAATGGACATGTCACTCAAATGCCTTTTTGCATGTAGCAAGAATTTTCTCCAGCATATATGTATAATCCTTGCAGCTGTGTCTCCTCCATGCCTATTCTCTGTGATGCAATTACTATTGCTGGTACTGCAGGGGCCAGGTTCAGCAGATGTCAGAATATTCCAGGCTGAGCTTTTGGAGGTATTACAGTATTTTAATTTTTATTTTTTAATTTTTGGAGGCAAATTAATCTTTATTCTACCAAATCTAGAAAAAGACAATCATTTAATTCTTTTTTTCTGTTTTACCTTTGTGTTTTCCTTCCTTTGCCCTTTTTCTGTGGCTAATGTGGGAACATAAAAATGGATAGGACAAAAACCAAAAGCCAAAACAGAGTGAGAAGGAAAGCCTGACAGTACCATTTCATGGTACATCCTATTGTTGCTAGTGAAACAAAACAGGGTACAGAAGAAGAGAATATTGGTGCTGGGCATTTACTCTACATATTCCCATGCGCCTTTGGTCGAGGGCTGTTTCAGACTCCTTGCCCTACTCTACAGTCTCAACCAGAAAGTTAAAAAAACAGAAAACTGTACAAATCTCAAGGATATTGAGGCGGCTTTTTACTTTGCTCTGGGTCCATGATATAAATGGCATGTGGTCATGGTTCTTCTTATAAAAGTCCGTGTTTAGATGGAAATTTTCTAGAATTAGCTAACTTTTTTCCTTAAATGTAAAGGTAGTGGTGTGATATTTGTCTACTAATAACCTCATTTAAATTTCTCCTCTCCTTCACTAGAAAACCCTCCCCAAAACCCCCAAATAAACAAACAAAAACCTTGAGCTTTTGTGTGATCTGTAGTGCATCCAAGCCAGGTTGAGAACCAGTTTTTAAACAGATGTAGTACACTTGTAGAAATGATTCTAATTTTTTTTTCCATTCAAATATGTTAATTCTGAAAAGATTATCACTTTGATTATTTAAGTAACTGAAAAGTCTTCTTTATTCTATTTTTAATTTAAAAATAAAATAGATATTTCAGCAATGAGAACTAAAGATGATTGTGAATGAATAAATATAATGAAGAAATTTATTTGGTTAAAATAAACTGACATACTTCTTTCTTGTTTTTTTATTAACTTATGCCAAGATCTTTCTCAAATTTTTGCCAGGTGTCTGCATAGATAAAATAAAATCAATGTGCAATTGCATTACTTTTGATTTTTCTAGGATGGTGCATTTAGGAGAATTTGTTTCCATGAGAACAGATTGCTGAGCAAATAATTCAGCTTATGTGCTACAAGACTGATCAATGAACTCTGGATTTTGTTGAAGGCAAAATGTCCTGCATTGAATAGGTACATTAAACCATTCAAGTTCAGGGATACATCAAGAGGAATTTTGTTTTCTTTCATTGTTGGTGAGGATTGTCTTATGACTTAACCAACATCCTGGTAAGAAGCCACAGTACAGGGCAGCCCTGGTAGTCTAATTTCTGAGGAGTGCATGTCCATTATTTTTCTCTGCATAAACTCAATATATGCTGGAGATGGAATACTTTTATGTGTTTATATTAAACTACGCTAATGAGTAGCTGGCTGGAGTTTAACATAATTATTCAAAGCTCTGGGTAGACCTCCACTTTTGGAAAAAAATTATCAGTGTTAGACATGGGAAAAACTGAATGCCGATTTTTTTCTCAATTAATGTTTTTTTTCCTGTTACACTTGACTTTTTTCTGCTCTTGGTATTTTGCCTAGTGGATCAGCAGGAAAATGTTTTAAGCTAAAGATGCTTACTTTCTGAGCCTTTTGTTTTAGGATCTTTTCCCATTAGCCATCTCTTCTTATGATGTAAAAATATCCTGAGAGTGCCCAGGAGCACACTGGACAGCATGTCCTCCAGTCTTTGGGGTTCATTATTACAGGACATACTCTATAGAGTTGCTATGCAGCTTCTGTGTGGGAGTTTCTGTGAGATCTGCTTCCTTCAGCAGTAGTTTCCTTTAGAATTGAAGCACAAAGTACATCTTTTTCTCACACTCTCTATTACCAAAGCATAAGTTAGACAAGAAAATTACAGATTAATGACTGTGCAGACTTTTATTAAAAAATGTGTATTTGGAAGCAAAAGGAATACTGTATATATTTGTAATGTGGCCCTTAGAACTGTGAGCACTTCAAAGATGTAGATGCATTTTGTAACATTCTAATTTAATTTATAAAAACATATTAAAAATATATAATATGCATATAATTTCAGGCATTGTACTGATAGGAATTTACAGATCAGCAAAAGCTCCTAGCATATTAATGCCACATTGACAAGTAATTATTCTTTAGAATGTATATTAATCACTGGTTATTACGAGTGCTATGTGGATTTCTTGAAGCCTGCATTGTTTTTGATTATACACTCCAGTTTGCTTCTAGTTTTAATGGCCCTCATATGTTCTGATCCTTGGAAGTAGTTGATTGTAACAATTACTAAAATCATCATAAAAGCCTAGTAACTAGGGAACAAATTGAGAACAAATGCACTACCAATGTCTCTACATTTCAGAATCCTCTCTTCTTTCATAATCCTTTTTCTGCTTTTAAAATGGTTTGATTTATTTAATCAGAAATGCACCACCAGTTGCTCTTGATGTCCAAGACAGAAATCACGCATATGATGGGCAATCAAGTATGTATCATTGGGTTGAATATAGTTGAGAGATTCCCTTTCCACATGGAAACAAGGAAGGATCCACAGTGAATTCCTCTGACATTCTGCAGTTACAGATATCTGTAGTGTCCATCAGACTATGTATATTGTAGTAGTCAAGAGAGAATACATCTTTCTCATATAACTGTATTTTTGGACATGGTAAATTAAAAACACTGATCAACAGCCCACTGAGTCAATAGATAACATTTGATCTTTTATCCTTTGGCTCAAATGCTAAATGTATATGCAAAATCTACATGTAAATATGCTAAATGTAAATACACAATTAATGGAAATAATTAATATGTAATAATCTATGTTTTCCAATATGTGATAACCTAGGTGAGAGCTGAGCCTGATCTGCTGTTATACATAACACCAGTTCTATGAAGACATGTGACATTGAAATGAAAAATAGACTGTGTGAATGTCTTTTACTAGCTTGTGGAAGTAAAGGTGTAGCAAAATAAAGATTTTTCCTTAAATTACTAAAACTTCTGTAACAAGCAATGCCATATGAAAGTTGTGGCCTTTATTTCTAAGTTCCATCCATGTGAAAATTCAACTAAATATGTTAACATATGGAAGTCAACAAAACATTGCACTGCAACTCAATACATTGCTAGTTTGCTTACTAACAGTCTTTTATTTGTGTTCAATTTGCCTGACAATATTTTTGATATTCTGTTCTGTCCAAATCTTAAGTAAAGGCATTAGAGACAGCCTACTTGGCTTCACTAAGGGCAAATTTTGCCTGACTAATCTGGCTACAGTGGAATGACTGCATCACTGGGCAAGGGAAGAGCTATTGATCTACCTGTACTTCTGCAAGGATTTTGATAAGGTTCCCCCTGTAACATTCTTGTTGCTAAATTGGAGAGTTATGGGTTTGATGGTGTTGCCAGATGAAGAATTGTTTGCACCTGGTGGGTTAATACAGTGTTTTACAGTTTTACAGTTTTATAGATTCAGCTTCCAAGTGTTTTAAGGACTGTTGAGTGTTATGTTTGGTTATGTTTCAATTTACTTTATTAGTATTTCCAGATATGGTCCACCATTGTCCAAGCATTATTTTCCATCACCAGCTCTCTCATCACCCCTGCAGTAGTCATGTTCCCAAGATTGACTGCAACGTTCCTATGATGATTTGTTAAGAAGAGAAACACCTTAGAAGCAGAGTAAGAGATGCAGGCTGAAGCTGTTGTAAATTTGGACTCCATACACAAAATGGAGCCTTAAGGAAGTGGTATCCGGGATTGTATTTCACAGCCCTTTCATGCATTTCAGGCTGTATTTGCACGATGCTAAAAATATATTTATAATGTGAACTGAGGAAGTTCAGTGGGTGCCAAACTGGCAACAGGTAACTTTTAGAGCTGAAAAGGGGAGACAATAGATTACACACTTCTAATATCAAAGACTAGAGTGCAAGGAAAAGAGAAGTAGGAGGGGAGAGAGAGAGAAAAGAAAAGATTTGTTTGTGAAATAAACTGTAAATAATTGACCTAAAGACTAATCAGTTTTGAATCCTCTTAAAATGTTTTGA
This sequence comes from Lycocorax pyrrhopterus obiensis, assembly GCA_014706295.1. Classification (NCBI taxonomy): domain Eukaryota; kingdom Metazoa; phylum Chordata; class Aves; order Passeriformes; family Paradisaeidae; genus Lycocorax; species Lycocorax pyrrhopterus. Next base: position 94,917,968 of record JACSVZ010000002.1, on the reverse strand, counting down.
GAAGATTCAGGGTTTCCTTTTCCTGAAGTTTTTGTAGGCTAGAAAGATTTGAGTCTTAGATAAGAATTTCTGACAAGAATACGTTCTCTGTTTGACATCCAGACAATTTTATTGACAGCTGGATATTCTGAATGTACTTTTCACTTTCAGTGTTATGTGTGTTGTTTAGCCAGAGAACGAAAGTATGTTTTCATATTATCTATGTTAAGGTCTGCTCTCCTAAAATCCATGGCTGTGGTCCTTCATTTTGCCTTGCTCCCTCCTCTTAGGATCTTGAAATCTACCACTGCACTGATCACTGCACCAAAGTTGGCCTAGACTTTCACACCCACAAACAGCCCTTCCTTTTTTCTATCAGACCCAGCAGAGCACTTTCTCTCCTCCATCACATATGTTGACTCCTCTGTCACCTATGTCCTGTATCACAAAATTGCTATCAGTGGCCTCCAGAAATCTCCTAGGTTTTTGTGCCACATTTTGTTTTACTTCCAGCAGATACCAGGGTAGTTAAATATCACTGGTTATTTACAGAGCCCTGCATGAAAAATGATAATAGATACAAGTGAATTTAATGATCACGATAATTGTGGTTATTTTCATACAAAGTAAAGAGTGTACACAAATAGTAATGATACTAGATTCAGTATGAATTTATGGCAAATTGATTTCACTAAACTAGCTGTATGTGATTTTATGAAATGCTAAGTGTTACAAATTTGTTTATATTTTATTAACATGATGGCAATTAAATATATCTAATGAATTGTGGTTACTCTACAATGTTTTTATTAATAATATGAAATGGTACGAAAGAAAAATATCATATATTAAGTGGACTGAATGTGGATTAAATAATATATCACAGAATGAGCAAAGAGCAATTAACTATTTACATCAATGGGAATATTTTGGTCTTATGTTACTTTTCTTCCAAATCACTGATCAAACCTTCACTGATAAATGTGAATGTGTTACAAAATGGAAATATTTATTATTGGAGAGGATACAGCACTTGTTCAATGCTATTTATTTTTTATCCAATTACAAGTATCTTATTTTAACATCATGAGGTTTATGATCATACACCACAAATAAATTTGTTACTTATTCTGCAGCTCCTGCTTACAGGATTAATTACTGAAAAGTTTTTGTGGAAAGCTGTAAGAATAAATATATTATGAAAAGACTTAGTATTATTATGTGAGTTTAAACGGTAGTATACACAGACAAATTGACCTGAAGCATAATAGATGGGTATGACTGATGTGCAGTTGGAAATACAAGGAAGGTAAGCCCTGGTGAAGAACCTGTGGAAGAGTAACTTTCAGAAATGGACAGGCAATAAAAAACAATCAGCTATTGATGCCATGATGATTTTTTGACTTTTCTTTTATACCCCTTTATATACCTTTTTATAGCTTTTGTATTCTGTTTTTTAGCCTACATTCTTGGACTTATCTGTCAAGCTAGGAGACTAAACATCTTAGAAACCGCGTAGTTAGGGATCAGAAAGTCCCAGACACCAAGGCCCTCTCCAGAACACATTTTTTAAAAACTAAGATAGAACCATCCAGGGGAAGGTTCCTTGGGGAGGGGGGCTCACTCGAGCCTCTCATTGGGGAATCTTTGATAGATATGCTAATTAGTAAGACCTATAACGTTATACCCGATCTATCAGGGGTGTGCATTGCGGTGTGCATTTCGGGGCTTTCCACCTGGATGTGGTGCACCTAAGGATCCTTAAAATAAATACTGAGGTAAAACCCCTTTTTCCCTTCTAACCGTGTTTGATTCTTGATTTTAAGACCAGGAAAAGGCATCACTATCATTACCAAGAGTGAGCTAGCATAAAAATGCAATAAGGAGGAATAATTGGTTATGTCTATATTAAGAAGGGTCTGGGTTCAGATGAATGAACTTAGGAACGGAAAAATGTAGTGGGCATCATGATCAAACTATTTCTTGATTATCTGTACTTAATGGCTTTATATGGAAAAACACTCATTTTGAGTTTCTAATTGTAATCTCCAGTTTTTTCACTCTTACTTCCCTATCGTACCAACCAAAGCAGTTTCATTTTAATGGCACTAACACTTTAATCTGCCTTCACCTCTCACTGGAAAATTTAAATTACATAAATCATTTAAACGTTTTAGTAGTTTTTATTACACTAGCATAGTATACTTATGCATTTCAGCTTGTCAAAGAATGATGGGATATTATGGGTATTTTAATGAAAGACTATATTAAAAATTCCAGAGTAATGTAAAACATATTGCAAATGAGTTCAAAATTAAAGGCACTTCATATCCTTTATTGCATTCCCACAGTTTTTCTTGTTTTCAAACTAACAGCTGATAGTATGTGATGTGAGTACAGAAATCAAGCTGGTATATCAAATATGCTCAAACACGGGGGATTTACTATTTCCTTTTACAGTGGAGTACAACAGTGATTTTCATGTGTATATATATGTGTATATATATATGCAATTGTGTCACTATTTAGAAAAAAAATCAACTAGGTTTAACAAGTTGCATGTAAATACATGCATATTCATATTTACATTTTAGCTACACAAATGCAGTGCAAGGAGCTCAATCTACCTAAGAAACGACCTTGAATTGTAGTTTGCACAGAGACACTGCAGTACATTTCAATTAATTTTCTAATTTTAGTACAGCTGGAAAGATTTGCAAGGGACAGGTACCATGAACTGCTTTTAAAATCAGCTCAACTAAGACACCCTGTTGTATCTTGGACTCTGGATTGATGTGCAATTGTTGATGTGATTTTTATGCTCCAAAATCCTCTAGATACCAATAAAATGTTAGTGGATGTGAAATGAGGACCAAGTAACTGAAATATCCAACAATTTACAATAGTCCTTAAGTAAGTCCAGAGGAATTTTTAGAGCATGTCCTCCCCTCCTTCTCTGGCCTGGGCATCTGCAGGGCCTGTTTCTCTAATATGTTCTCTCAACATCTGTTGTGCAGCATTTTCTTACCTTTTCATCAACCTGTTTCCCCACAGGCAACACCAGCTTGGCTGACGGTCTTAGCTTTGACCAGTGGTGGTCCACTGGATCCAGCTGGAATGGGCTGGAGCCAGCTGTGCATGCTTCAGTCCCTGATCTCTGCTCACAGCCTCTGCTGCTATCAAAACCTTACCACCCAATACAGTTAGGCAAATGTAGCCTAGATATTGATTCTTTGAATATCTATACATGCTATACCAGTAACAGGGTTGGAAAAATATTTGCTTTCTCTGTCTGTGATTTCTTTTTGATTTGAGTTGCCTTCTCAGGTTTTCTTTTTAAAGCTTATTGCAGTGAAACTAAAAACATCAACATACACCAATACTGAAACTCATAAAGAATATAATTGAGGAAAAAACCCCAAACTTCAGCAGAAAAATTTAAAAAATAATAAAATAAGACATTTTAATAAATCTGTTAATTTTATAACCATTTACTTTGCCTTGAAAGTTACTAATGTACTAACTGGAAGCTCATTAATACATATGTCTTTAGAACATACTTAGACAAAGTGAGAGTTGCTCTGTAAATATACCTTTGAAGGCACTTCTTGTGGCCTGCTATGGTGATGGGAGTAACACAGTCTCCAATTCCTGTTGCTTCCAAATTCCACTGATGGAAGTCACTGGAAAGAGAAATGCACCAGAAGGAAAGCGGTACCACATAGTCTAGATGTCTCTTTCCATTGACTGTGAATGGCCCCAGGCATCTCCAGGGCATATCTGGAGCATCTCTGGAGTTAAACAAACATCCGCCTTCTGAGACCTTAAAGATTAAAAAAACACAAAAAACCGAAACAACGAAAAAACCAAAATAACAGCAGTCTTCATCTAAAAAAGCACCATGAGGCATTCTACGTATGGCTAATAGATACTTAATAGAGTTGAGTCTCTGGAAAAATTACCTCATAATCAATAGCCTCATGCTTCCTAGAACATTCTGTCCTGAGCTGGGGAATATTCAACCTGAGTTGGAGAAGCTGCTGCTTTATCACTTAAAGTTAGACTGACGAATTTCTGGAGTCCATGGGGGGAGACATGAGGGCACCCATCTCTTACCTAATCTGGGAGGCAGTCAAGGCACAGGAATGAAAGTGGGCTTCCAGAGCTAGATGTCTGAAACATGTATTACCTGTGGTGATTTCTGGTTAAGACAGAAGCTGCATGAGCAGGGACCAGAATCTTCCTATTACATTTTCAGCCCTAAAGAGATGGTTAAATATAGGCTGCCATTGTTTTGTTCAGTTATCACCTACGATTCACTGATTTCTGGTTTCCCAGTGTCTCAGCTTCAGAAGAAGCAGAGCCTGTCTATTGCAAGGACGTTAATGGTTTGGTTTTTTTTTTTTGAGATGCTACTTTCTTAGGCTGAACATACTCTTATTTTCTGTGGGTGACTGTTCTCACCAGTAGGTTATCATGAAAAAGGCTGTCACTAAAACTTTAGAGTTCTTCTTATGTTTAACTTGCTTTCTCCAGGGTTCCTAAATCTTACAGCAAAATAGGCTTGAGAAAGAAACATAGGGCTTGAGGAAAAATGTGCCTTTCTCTTCCAAGCAGTCACATCTAACTCTGTATGGACAGTTAATTTAAGCCTCTGGGGCACTAAGGCTCAGTAGAGAAAGGCTCTCTTTGCAGTACTGGAGAAACTGGGAAATATATTGCTAAATGTAGATATGTTGCACATGCTTTAATTCCCAACTACATTTATGAAGACTATTTCAACAGAGTGCTTTCGTATCTTTCTGAGATAACTGAGTTTTATAATGAAGGGAAATGATGTATATCTCATCTATCTTGGTGTAAGTGAAGCATGTAATGCAGTACCATGTTGAAAAATTTAGGCTCAAATGAGGAAGACAGGATTTTTATAAGAATGATAAAGTGGGTGAAAAAATAGCTGAAGGAGAAGAATTGACTTATGTCAAAAAAAGATAAGTGATTACTAGTTAAATTCTCACAGGTCAGAGATCTTATTTAGTATTTATATGACCTTGACCAAAAAAAAAAAAAAAAGGCATAAACACAAAGGGAGCAGAAAGCTGATGCAGGGCTTTTTTTGATTAAGAAAAAAAGATGGGAGACATTTTCAGTATAAACGAAGATCAAAATATCATGTTGGAGGGACGACCTTTCACATACATGCATGGCTCAGTGTCTGGAATGACAGAACTTGAATTAATATAAAAGTATGACCACATGTTTTGGCTAAAAATTAACCACTGAATGAGGAAGGCTTGATAGGATTGCAAGTCATCTGTAATTAGAGCTAGCTACTAAAAGGTGAGTTAGTTTTTGGAAACATCAAGGAAGATACATCTGCATGTGTGGAGAGGAATTGTCATGCACTGGATGACAATTTGTCAGTGCATTACAATTCGTCAATTCATGCACTATAGATTTGTCATCTACAATGCTAAATACAGCTCTGTTTACTCATAGTCAAGATGGACAAATTACAAAAAACCCTCTATTAAAATAATGCAGGGAAGGATGTATTCTTTCTAAAAGAGGACACCAAAAACTGGCTTATCTAGCAAAATGAAAGCATAAGGGGCTCATGATTGCTCTCTTCAAACACGTCACTTGTGGTAAAAGAGCTGTTCAAACAAAACGATAGTTCTAGCATAACTGTAAGTGGCTGTTAAACTGGACAGAAATATATTCAAGCAAAAAAAAGCAGAAGAGATTTTTTGCAATCGTAAGAATGAAATTTAAGTAGTAGCCAAAAAAAGTAACATGCATAAGACACCTAAAATTTTTTTTAAGGTAGAGCTTGATGAGTTTATCAAATAATTTAAAGAATGTGGTTATCTGCAGTAGAAGGGAATGACTGAAGATGTCTTGAGTTCCTAAATGAAATAAGACACAGTAGGAACGGCTATCACAGAAATATTTAAGATGAACTGATCACTTGTCTATCATTCTTGGTCCCTAATAGCCTTGAAAAGTTCTGTGAATTGACTGGCTACAACACTTTATTTTTCAGGTAAGAGTTGACAATTGATGCTGATTTGAAGTCACATCCCATATAGCTCTGCTGTTATTATTAAAAAGGTTTATAAGTTTCCTTGACACATAAGCAACAGATGCAAACTGCCCAAAGCTGAACATATAGCTATGTACTGTCTGAATATACCTAAGTATTTATGAGTTTGTGTAATTGCACTGGAGTTTATTTCAGGAACTTGAGAACTTGCAGAGCTATAAAAGATTTAATACAGCCAGAAATGTTATTGCTTTCTACAGTAGTAAGTGTATGCATTTTGTTATTTCCTTCCTTTTTTTCATAACAAATACTGCAAAGGAGAAATAAATGCTAGAAGTCTAGATGGCACTACATCTCGCACACAAAGGAAAGTAATTTTAAAAATAGCTCTATCTTTTGGACAAGAAAGTGAAGAAACACTCAGAACAGCAAGACACTTCAGCTATTACTCAGTTTGGTAAAAAAGGAATCCATCAAGGGTTTCCCCTTAACAATTTGGCTACACTCTTCTGCAGTTGTGTTCATCAGTTGTGTTCAACTTAATTCAAGTAAAAATGTCACTTCACTTCTGTAGTTACTGATTTTTTTATATTAAATATGATAGGTATGTACTAAAAGTATCAATTTTGTAATATGAAAATTTCACCATCTGAAGTTCAAATATATTTTCAGTTACTCACTGGTGGTTGCTCATTTTCTTTAATCTCTGATTTGGAAGAAGATTCCACTACGTAGGATTTAATATTAATTTAATAATGCACTTAACACATGTTAAAGTCAACTGACAGAAGGAAATTTTGTTTATAGCACTAAAACTCATAGGAGACAAAACAAAAAAAAGAGAAAGAATAAGAAAATGTCTTGTGTTGAAGGAACATGGAAAGAAGAAACAAGATTTTGTGCTTGAAAACAGTTTATACACACAGAAAATGCTTCTTGCACGTCTTGTTACTTTGTGGTATTTTCCATTGGGGTTGGAAAACAAATAACTATTCTTTCTACAGATTTATCGTAACCATTGTTAATATAAAATGAAAAATCTTAATGAAAGTTATAGTGAACTGAAAAAAATGCTTAAATATCATTTTAGCAAGGATGAAGGCAAATCACTATGCCTAAATTTTACAGTAGTAATTTACAAAATAAAAAGAAGTTTTGTGTTTGACAGGCAAATGAGCAGGTTCTTTTCATTGCACGGTTCTCACTATTCAGCACTGAACAACAAAAAACTATGTTTATTCAAACTGGATTTATATTCATTGGTTTATTTACTGCTACTCCCAAACAAGTAAGAGGTGAGAGGCTACTGCAGTTTGTTATGGAAACAGCTCCAGATTCAGCACTGAAACCTGAAACCATTGCCTAAACCTTTATGTGTTTATCAAATTCAGGCCTAAGAAAGCCCCAGAAAGAAGCAGCAATAGTTAAGAGTAATGGTGGGGAAAATTTAATTTTTTTATGCATCATTTGGCCCTCTGAAGACCTCATAACTTAGATGATGCCTTGTGATCTCATTGTTTTATCCTGTTCTAACAGTGATTGAACAGAAAGCTATCTTCTACTCTAAGACAACATTCAACTATGGCTAAAATGTTTCCAAACAAAAAAGCAATTTGGAAAGAGGCTGCAAACTAACAGCCTTAAAGAAAAAGTTAAAAGAATGTGGGTTTTACATTTTCTGGATTGAAAATATTTCATTTAGAGTTCTCAGTTTGTTCATGAGAAATATCTGGAGGGAGATTAAGGAGAGAAGAAACAATGAGAAGAGGAAAAAACAAGTAAGTGTAAAGTCTCCTACATGAACATGGGGCCATAGAAAGACCTGTAATGTGCACAAATCACAGGATGACAATAGCCTGAAAGCATGTATAAGACAGAGAGAAATAATTTAAGTTTAGCACAGCTGAATTTGGGATAGTGGGTTGAGATCTTGTGTCTCTTAGAAAGTGTGGTTACCCTGAAAGAACTGCTTTAAGACCTATGGGTATTTTTCCTGTCAGAAGGTCTCTATAAATCATCTGTGAAGAAGGCACAGAACCATTTTGTCGAATGTTGACCTAGTAAGCCCTGGATTTATGGACAAGATTAACATGAGGTCTAGTGAGACAGTATGTCACAAATATTAGATTTTGGTTTGTGGTTTTTTTTCTGATGTGAGCATCAGCCTGATATCTGCTCCTGCCCAGTGCCCTTCAGCCTGTGCTCTGCATGCAGGTGTCTGAGATGAACCTGTTTCATGAGGTCACAGAAGGTCATGGTCAACTTTTGGAATGAATTTGAGATACTTGCTCCTGTACAAAGGAAAAACAATAGTTTTTGTGAAAAAAAATCCCAAACCTCACAACATTTTAATGGTTCTATTTGGGCTAAGAAACCACATATTTTGGCAGCCTGCTACTGCATATATTCCAGCAGAGCATTGCCAGCCATGGATGAAAGCTCTATAGGGTAAACAGAAATTTTTAATTTCATGCATCATTTGTAACTTGTTACACTAATTTCACAAACTCAGAATGTTGTTAATAAAAGCTAATGAGAAAGACCAAGTGCTTTCCTTTAAACGTCAACATTTTCTAGTATTGGATTCTAATTACCAACTTCTGTGTTTTTCTGAGACCAAAAAAGTTGACTTTTAATTTACAAGAAGTAAAAAACAGCCCTTAACTCTCCTTGTCCAAAACTGGAAATATTTAGGATATATTCAATTGATGTCATTTGTTCCTGACTTAATTTTCCTTCTTCATCTGCTACGTCATCTTTTATTTAGTAGTTTAGAAATGTGCTATTATTTGATCAGATGATTTCTTGCTTTCCCATGTTCACAATGTCTGTGTTTACATTTACAGATATGTTTTTTGTGCTCTAATTTTAGTAAGGACTCTTCTCAGCTCACAGTCATAAAGTAATATGCCTGAAATAAGACTTTAGAAATGTCAAACCTAATTATAAAAAGGAAGATATGGCAGACAAAGAGGGACACAAAATTTCTTTAGTTCCTCCCTGTGCAGAGATGAGAGGTGTCTGCTATAATTTCTGATACAAGTAGCCAGCTGCCAGTTTAGGACTATTTCATAAGAAATACCCCCCTGCAAAACCACTGGCCAGAGAAAAATAAGCTCTCTGATGAAAAGAAAAAAAGAAAAAGCTCTGAGTAAGGGATGAGACCTTTGATCCACAGAATATGTACGTCCAAAGGGACACTCTCATCAAAGTCATTATTGGTTAGCAAGCCACTGGATAGTGAACAGAAGGTCAAAGATCAGAATAAAGAGAGCTAAAAGAGGGGAGAGGTTATGTCCTACTCTGACGCAAAATATTCACCAGTGAGTTACAGAGAAATCTGAACAATGTGTCTTGGAACGAGGAGTCCCGCAGGACTCTCCTCATCGTCCACTTGCTGTAGTAATGACCTCCATGGACGCAAAGAGCGCTCAGTATTTCATAGAGCCAGAGTGTGAAGGAAGCACCTGGAGGACCTCTGATTAGGGTGTAGGAATTTAATATAAGGAGCATGGACTTTATTTACACGTGAAGTTATTATGTGTTTAATATATACTTTGAAAATCTATCAAATAAATCACACCTTTCAGGTAGAGATGTTCCATTAGTGTTGTGTTTGTACCCCTGCCACTACACCTGCAGAGTAAGTTTTAGCTCTTGGACTAAAATTGTTTCGGCTGAAAAACCCACTGGAGGGAGAATGCACATTTATCTTTTCAAATAACATTTATTTCTTTCTTTCACCTTCCTCCTCCTATTTTTTAAAAATTATTTCTAGCTCAAATACAACATTAATTTTGTTTTTCATTTCCTTCCTTCTGAAAATAGCTACCTTAGCTTCTTGAAAGCTAAAGCATGAAATTTTCAGCATTAAGAAAGGCAATTGGTTTAATGTTCATACCGTAAAGTGTTCTCTAATAAGCATTCAAAATCACCAAGCAAAAATTCTGTCTCTTTTACATGGGGTAGACACTATCATGTTTATCATACAGAAAAACATTTAACTCTAGGAGTTTTCTCTTTCAAAGACACACTATCTTCCTTGATATATGGAACATATAAACCCAAAATTTCTATAGATCATTTTATTCTAGTACTAACATTTATAAAAATACAAGTAAATAAATAAACCTCTCACAGTAACTTAAACTGAAAGTTTCTTTTAAGAGCAAGACCTGCAAAAGGTCAGCTTCTGGTTGCAGTTAGACATGTAATTTAAGGCCCCGGTGGGAAAAATTCCATAAATCTGAAAAACAAGCTGAGTGTCTGCAGTTTAATCACCTATCAAAATGCTTTAAAATGGTAAAGAGCAATAAGTTTATTTTCAAAGGAGAAAGATGAGAAACAAATCAATCAGAATTTGTTCTGAGAATTCAGAGAACATGGGGGTGTATTTTCAAAACAGAAACTGGCAGTTGAGAAATAAATCCTATTATTGCTTAATAGGATTTTTGGGCAGAATTGCCATAAACTAACTGAACACTTACTCTACAGTAATTTTGGTAACAGCTGAGGGGAAAAGTTGGCAAAACGATTTTATTTTTTTAGTGAAAGAGACAGATACCCCAGAAGAGTACTTGTCAGTTCAGTCTATCTCATTTCGAAAGCCACTCAGAGGTTTCTTCCTTAATGCACTTACTCTGAGGTAAAATGCTAAATTAGAAGTTATTTTTAGCTCAACCAAGGCCTTAATTTTGCCTTGGGGGTTGAAAGTGGGACTTTTGAATTTAGTGGTAAAAGAGGAAGGACAATAATGGTTTGTGGAGGAGAAAAACAATAAATATACACTTTGTATTTTTCTGCAATCTGATGCATAAGACCCTGGAGTATGATTTAAACTTGCAGAACCAAGCAGTCAGCAGAGCTGTTTTTTACTTTCTGCAGTATACTATTGTGCTGAGCCTCCATATCTTATCTTGGGTTTAATATATCATAGGGAGAATGAATATAATAATTTTAGAGTGCTTTCAAAGCTCTAGGGCTTATTATTTTATTTTCAGGAGATTGTAAATTAAGCACCATGCTGAAGAAATTTTGTCAATGTTGCTTGATTAGAGGGAAAAGGAAAATTTTGCTGATTATTAGGAGCTAGGGATGCGTGGGTCATGCTGCCACTTAAGACAGGAATTCTCTAATCAGAATTTTGGTCTGTATAGTCCTGCCTCACACGGACAGCTGGTCTGACATGCCGAAACCTGGAGAAACATTCCCTGTATCCTCAGCAGAGACAGACTTCCTAATATAGAACACCTTCAAGAAGACACAGCAAATCCCAAAGTCCTCATAAGAGAATAAAATGGATCACCAAATCAATTCAGTGTTTTCCATTTTGAGGGTCTTTTTAAATTATAAATTAAAATTTTGACTGTTTCTGGATAACTTTCATCAAGAATGTTTGGAATTTACTCTGCAAACATCAAGGATGAGGATTTGCAAACATCACTTCTGCCTCTTTCAATGTTTTTCACCAGTGTTCTACTTCTTTTTCATGTGTGATTTTCCAAAAAACAAGGCATTTGGTGCAGGATGCCCAAATGTGGGCATTCAGTCTGACAGATTACCTCTGGTAAAATTTACTGGGTATTTCACTGTCTCTCAGGCTTTCCAATACCCATATTCTTTGCAACATTTTCAGTATGATTGTCATCGCTTCACTAAAGCAAATTGCCTTTCTTCCGGAAGTAGATATTCATTTGGCTGCTCACTCTTTCAGGACAGGGATTCTGTTCTTCCTAAGATGCAAATATGAACTTCTGAAAAATGGTCTCCTCACTCTTGAAAGAGCTTGTAGCTTCATCCATTTTTAATGAGAGGAGTATACATCAGGGTATCAAATCAAGTATCAAAAAAAAAAATTCTTAAATATTTCTTTTTCTTCAATTAAATCAGCATTAGCTGCACGAAGCAACTAGAAAGAAATAGATTTAGGATGCATTTTCAGCAATTTTTTACAAAACTAGCAGGATTTGACAGAGTTCCTTATTTATGAAAAAAAGATATTTAGAACTAGAAAACCATGGAAGACCAGCAAACATTAAAATTTAAAAAAACGCCCCCACAACTGTTTTTTGGAAAGGTTTGCAGAGTCTTGCCTTGAAATACTTGTCTTGTCATGGGAATAATGGACCAGAAAGATGACAAGTTGCCAGACAACACCTGAAGATTTCTGAAAGTTATGACACAGTGGCCTATGACCTCCAGAGGAACAATTTTAAACACTGTCCTCCTCTTATATTTCTTCTTTTGAATTCTTAGCCTCCATAAAGTTCCTAAAGGGGCCTAAAAGAGAGCTGGAGAGGGACTTCAGTTTACAAGGGCATGTAGTGACAGGACAAGGGGTAATGCCCTTAAACTGAAAGAGAATAGGTTCAGATTAGATACCAGGAAGAACTTCATTACTGTGAAGGTGGTAAGGCACCAGGAGAGGTTGCCCAGGAAGTTGTGTATGCCCAGTCCCTGGAAAGAATTTAGGCCAAGTTGCATGGAACTTAGAGTAGCCTGATCTAGTGTAAGGTGTCCCTGCCCATGGCAGGGGGTTTGGAATGAGACAAACTTTAAGGTCCCCTCCAACCCAAACCATTCTATGATTCTGTAAACACATATTCATGGCAGAGAGATGATAAAACAACAAAAGAAACATGTAGCTAAATGAAGAAGTAAATGAATAGCTACATTAATTAAATAAGGCATTTAATTGGATTGCATTAGTCTTATAAAATTCTCATTAGCAGAATTTTATTTATGATATAAACATACGTCCTCAGTGCTGAGAGTCCTGTGCTTCTCTGAAATAATGAATAATAATAAGATAAGCAGACTACAGGGTCTTTTTAATAGCAATTACTCCTCAACCTATAATCTACATGAGACAAAAATCTTTGGGCCAGACTTTGCTCTCAGTTACCAGAGCACACTGGAAAGCAATTTTTATGCCCTGCCAATTTCATTTGAACTCACTATTTCTATCTGAACATTTGAAATTATTTTATGACAAAGCAGTGCCTGGCAACGTTGAGTATGTTCAAACATTGCTTTTTGCAATATAAAATAAGAGCATGAAATGATTCTTTAAAATCTGCAGTCTTTCTTCATGACTTTTTCACTGCTTTGCATGGAGCCATAAGTTTATCACTATTACTTTTCCCACAAATGAATTGTAGGCATTTAGAGAAACATATTTTAAATAGGAAAACATAGTAAAATTTATTTTGCAACAAGCATCCTTCCTCTAAGAAGAATGAAATGCTTTCTACACTTATGTGTAAAAATAGGAGCTGTATTTGTGGCCTCTCAGCCTTGGCACTTTGTCTTTAAGTATTTGTTCTCAACAAATGCTTGTCATGTCATGATATCAAAAGAGGGCAAATGTCTAGACAAAAACATTAATCTTCCAGCAAGTACAGGGAATCAGTGAAATGTCAGCCTGGCTTTAACCTTGCTTGTTTATTACATATTTCTATTATTTCTACCACATCCAGCAATAAATTAGGTAGAAGCCACAAGCTTTTAGCTTCCAGCAATAGTTTTAGGTAAGGCATTGAAATATTGCAGTTGATCCGGGATTTTTCTACTACTAGCAGAAATATTAAAATACCTCTATTCAAACACATGACCAACTCCCTTTTCAGAAATTTTATTTATCTTAAAACTAATAAGGCTTTTATATAAATTCGCAAACACCAATATCTCAGTTTTATGTAATTTTCTATTATGAACACTGATAAACTTTGGCAGAAAAGTGCATTAGGAAAGATGTGTTACTGACATAATATTTTACATCTGATTTCTCACTGTATTGCATCCTGGATTGTAGTTACAGTGCTGTTTCTTGATTATATATTAGAAGTGGGAGAGAGAGGTTTTACCACAGATTTTTATAATCCTTACTGAAGATAAAAGCATCTGTTGAAAAGGCCAGAAGTAAACTGCAGGGAGAATGAAGGACAGGTTAGGTTGTCAATGTTGCAAATTCCAAATATTTTTTTCATTCAAACCTACAGACAGCTACAACACCTTCTTACGCAGACTTGAACAGAAGGGACCGTTAGGACAGCTATATACTACAAAAGGACAAAAGCAGATATCTATATGATAAATTCCTTAAGAAGTATTGTCACTTTGCCCAAGATACGCATCAGACAAAATTAGGAGAGGAGTTACTCCCAAGTAGATACTTGCAGATCCTAAAACAATAAAGCAGAGTGTGGATCCTCCATGCTTTATTTATGTGGTCTGGTATGCGCAGTTCGCCATTTGGGGTGTCTAGATCAGGTACCTACCATGCCAGGTGCCAGGCCACAGGCTTGCTGCTACTACTTATAAGGAGAGGGAAGGAAGACTCATGGGGTCAGAACATGGGATGGGATAACATCCAGACCCAGAAATTCAGAAACTCCAGGTATACTGGCACAGTAGGAGTTACTGTGAATTAAGCACTCCAGTAACAACGGAGATGATACAGCAATGTAACTGGCAACTCAGTGAAACAGATGAAAACAGGAGAAACCTGTTACCTTGATACCATTCCATGATTTGGACCCTGAAAGATAAGTCCCTGGAGGTGTTCAAGGCCAGATTGGCTGGACCTCTGAGCAAACTGGCCTAGTGAAAGGCGTCCTTGTCCATGACAGTGGAGTTCGAACAAGATTATCTTTACTAGATAATATCTTCCAACCCAAACCATTCTATGATTCTATAAAGTTACCATCAAACTCATGTTTTCTTTTTGTTTACTCTGCTTAACCCAAAGTTTCTTATGTACTGGGAACAAACATGAGGAAAACATTTGAGAAACAGACAACCAAAAACCCCCCAAATTTTATTTTTCTTTATTTAATTTGTTGGTGGATAACCTGCTCTTTATTACTGTAACATTAGTTTGGGTCAGATACCAGATTACAACATTTCCACTTCAGAAGGGAAAATTTAATTACTGTTAGGGGAATTTTCATGGTTGCTCTACACCTTGTTTTCTTGTTTAGTTTTCTGTTATTCACTTAACATTCCTATGGGTCTTATGTAAAAGAAATACAGTAAATCTCCATTGTTATGAAGCATGTCAAAAGCTGTACAGAAACAAACTACCCATTTCCCATGTGTTATGACAAGATTTCATCTTCTTTCTGGCATTACTCTTATATATAGCATTCCTACGGAACGGTTCATTTGGTTGCTTCTTCAGATATGAAATGAATGTTCCAAGGTGGGTTTTTTTTTGGAAAAAACTGTGACATCAGTCATTTCGGGCAATCAAGTCAAATAATTGGACTAGAACTTTTAATTCAAAGTTCATTGGAACTATTTTAGGAAGAAATGTATTAAAATGTGAAGTGGTTGAGTCACCATCCCTGGAAGTATTTAAAATAGGTGTGTATGTGGCACTCAGGGACATGGTTTAGTGGTGAACTTGGCAGTGTCAGGTTAATGATTGGACTTGATGACCTTAGAGGTCTTTCCCAACCTCAGTGATTCTATGATTTAGGATGTTGCTATACACAGACTTGACACAGAAGGTACTTGAGTACATAACACAGATTGGCTTCATTTTTTAAGACTAGATCTCAGGAATCTGGATTAAAATCATCTTAACTTTATTAGGCTAAAACAATTTTTTTTGATTCAGACAAAACACTGATAAAATGACTAGTAAATGGACTGAACTAAACAGAAGGAAGGCTTTTTATCCACTGTATGTTTTTATGTACTTTTTATGCTTTTTATAGCTTTTTGTAGCTATCTAATTTTATTCAAGGACAGCTATCACACTTAACATTCGTACCCTATTTTACCCAAATTAGTGCTGTAGTTAAAAAAAAACCCAAACAACTCTCAGGAAATGAGGTAAAATACTTTTGGTATTATAAGATATTTGCCATGGTATTGAAATTACTTTAAAATAGGCACATTCCAGTTAATTTGCATTTTGTATGAAGGGATTTGTTTATTCTTGTGTTTGCTGGATGGGTTTCCCCAGGCCTAGTTACTGATGGACACAGTGCCAAAAACAGTAAAGCCAGAAGAAGCCCCTGAAGCACCAATGAGTTTTTAATGTTCAGTTCAGATGGCACTAATTGTCACAAAGGGGAAATGCATAAAACTAGGGTATAGTCAAGGGGAACCCCATCTAATACTTTCTAATGTTATTTCTGGCTTGACTTACGAGCCTTCTCTCTGACCCTTAACAAACTTCACACCACATCTGAGGTAATAGTTTTTTTCTCTATAGTGCTTGTCAGCTGGGGCAGCCTTGCTATATTCCTCTGCCTCATTAACACTCTTTTAAAAACTTTTTGTGGAAAAAAAAGGTAAAGTTCAATTAAGTTCAGTTCCTCCCTCATCATTTTCCTATTTCTCAGATGAAAATTCCTGCATAAAATAAAATTATGCTTTATTAGTCGGCAAAGCATAATAAAGAAGTCTAATACAATATAACATCAAGTGCTCCCAAAAATGTTTTTACATTTGTTTTGTTTTGACAATATCCCTAATAGTAATTTCAGTGGAAAACACTCATCTGCTTTTTAAAGTTCCCGAGTGATAGCTAGGATTTAATTGTAGTAGTGGATTCACATGTTTTCCTTAGGGCAACCAGGGAGCAGAGGAAGGGAAGGTGGTAATATTAAACAGTAGGATTTTATCTCTCTTTATGCATATTTTATAAGTATTTCTATATATTAGAATTTCATTTTTTTTTAAAATTAGGATTTAAAGAAGCCTGTCATGACAGAAGTACAAATAAGCTTTTACTGTATCTGGCAAAAGTCTAAGTACTGTAGAACTGAATTCTTGCATTTTTTCAGCTGCTATTTCCCTAGGCCCGAGAATAAACTCAGCCTCCAAATCAGTTAGAAAACTGAGAGTTTTTTTGGTTTAGTCCTGTCTTTTTTATTTCTGTTTTTGATCACCTTCTTTTTACAGGGAATTTAAAGTGAGCAGGCAATTAAGTAATTTCTAGTGAAGTGTATTGGCAGAGTTATGTCTGGTTGTAACAACAATTTAGAGGGTGATTAGCAGCTGTATGCTAATTAATCAGGAAGCCATTGATTTCCTGAGAACACTAATTCTCAGTTCCGATTGCATGGTGTCTTTGTTTCATCTATGGTAAGGAAGTTTTCTGCACACATTCTGTTCACATCTAATATTACAGAAAAGAATTTCCAGAAAATCCACCACGTATCTTCCGTTGAACATTCTTCTTTAAGTGTCAGTCAGATATAAGTAACTTATTTCTAATGATTCCTGTTTCAAAAAACCCCCAACTTTTTGTACTACATCAAATAAGCCTGTATTATTTTTTATATTTTCTGTAAAATGCTTTCAACTGATTCATATGGATATGCTCCATTCAGAGACCGAATTCTGTACAGAAGGGATTCTGTGATGGGAAAACTGTCTGCAAAGAAAGTTGAGTCAATTCTGCTACAGTCCAGAGGCTCAGAGAACTTCAAGTTTAGGAGTCCCAGGGGATTTATTTGGTTGGTTTTAGAAATATTTAATCTGAGCTGTCCCAGACAAGGTGTCATGAAAGAGGTTGGTATCTCTCCTGCCTCTGGAATTTATATTCCAGTTCTGAATGCAGACATCCTGCTGCAGTCAGAGGGAGCTATGTACGGGCAAAAGGGAGCTCTTCTGCGTGACTAGGTAGAACACTGAGAGCCACGCTGAAAAGGCAGTATTTGGCTCAATTTGAAAGTTTTGGTATTTGCACTAAGAAAAGAAGTTGGAAATGCCTCCAGTTTGTCACCAGTTGTGAGATGAAATCATGTAGTCATGACTAAGAGCAAGTATATTTGTGATGTTTGTTTACGTGAATTCTACAGTGAATAATGCACTCCACATTAGCATGAAGTTGCTTTGTCAAAACAGAAATGGAAACAAATAAAAGGCTGTGTTTTTGTGCACATTTTGTTGTAAATGAATAGCCATAGCTACAGTAATATTTGGGTTTAGATATACACTGGAGAGGTTGTAATTTCTCCTTGTAAAAGTAAATAGGAATTGTCAGGACCAGCACTAGATATTTACTGTGAAAGGGTGGATTTTTTCCACTATTTTAGAATATGTGTCTCCTGGATATTACTACTGGTGCTAGGTCCCTCTCAACATGAGATTCTGAAAGTTAGCATTGGAGATGGCCATGCTTTTTCTGCTTTCAGCAAAAACCAACAGGCCTTTTTTTCCCAATGCTTGTTTGCAAGTGCTGCTGCAAGCAAAAGAAAAATATGCATTTCAGTATGTTGGCTTTTCTAATAATGATGATAAAACTAAGATTTCTGTAGAATTGCCTTTGGAGCTGTTTCTCTCTTCTCCACCTACAGAGTGGAGAATTTTCAGGGTCCTGTTAGTTATCACAGTCTCATCCTTAGCCTCAGGGAAGCAGAAGCTGGGAAGAGCTGCCAAGGACCAGCTCTAGTGAGCCTTATATATTGCTCAATATGACCACTGAGGAGCATTGTCATCTGCAACAGATGAGATAATTTTAGGAGTCACCATGTTGCAGGGTGCTAATTGACATAATAAAGAAGAGAATATATC
Source organism: Lycocorax pyrrhopterus obiensis (assembly GCA_014706295.1). NCBI lineage: Eukaryota > Metazoa > Chordata > Aves > Passeriformes > Paradisaeidae > Lycocorax > Lycocorax pyrrhopterus. Next base: position 94,899,409 of record JACSVZ010000002.1, on the reverse strand, counting down.
CATCAAGCTGTGTTTGTGGGTAAATGGGAGCTAATTAAATTAGCAATAAAGCATAAGGACTGTAAAATAATATGTACTTTTTATGCTTGCTGTAGTTGGTTCCCTCAAAGTCATTGTCTTAAGCAAAGATAATTGCTTATGCGCATATTGCTCTAAAAGAAAATAAGATTAAAGTAGTGATGTGAGAGGTACTAGTGACTAAGTTGTGCACAAGTATCTGAAAAGTGCTTGAGTTGGGTTGGCCAAGTAGACCAAAAAAGTAATGCCGGTTGATTTAAAATACCATTTAATATTAGGCAACATTAAGTAGGTAACAATATTTACTCCAGATTTTTTTAACATCTTCTGAGTGAATCCAAAATTATTGTTCATCTGGTATTTATTAGATGAAGGTGGTTAATCACACCCTAATATAGATCTTCAGAAACAGAAAGATTGTGTACATCCATTGTTTGTAAGAGTAAAATGTAATACAATTTAAACCAGCCTAGTTACATTTGAAATTAATTTTATTTAATGAGATGGAGAATAAATATCTCAGGCAATTAATGGTCTCTAAGGAAATCCAGGTCAAACTGATATTTGCAGTCCTGTGTATGTGAAACATTTTCAGAAATAATGCTAACAAAAGTTTTGTGGTCATGTAAGAGATGACAATTAAAGTTAATAAAGAAAGAAATGGTTGACTGAATTATCAATAGATGGGAACATCCACTGCAGTGGGTGAGAAGCAAAATTACCCTTTCCAATATCAATGTAACTGGAGGAATGCTGCCTGCCAAGGGAGATTTTTATTCAAGACACGAACATCTTGGCCTTCAGACTGACCCTCTGACCTGGCAGATAGCAGGGTGGCAGGCACCAACAGGCTTGCACATCACAATTCTCAGCCTTTATAGCTAAAATAGCTTGTGAAATTGGAGATCCAATGACTCCTCTTGTGGTTTTGTTTGTTTGAAGTGTTGAAAGACCAATTTAAGACATTGCTTTTTCTTGTTACAAATTAAAGGATGGCTGGGGAGCAGCTGATATCATTCTTGCCTAATGTTTCTCAGAGTCAAAACCAATTCAGGTTCAGATAGGATGTCAAGAAGTCTCTATGCCCACCTCCTGCTCACAATAGGGACAGCTCTGAGGTCAGATGTGGCTGCTCAGGGCTTTACCCTGTTGGATTTTGAAAACCTCCACAGCTGAAGACTGCAAAGCTTGTCTGGGCAGCCTGTCCCAGAGCTGGGATGTCCTCAGAGTCAGGAATTTTTTCCACATATCCAACGTGAACATCTCTAGTTTCAGTTCACGCCACTGAATATCATCCTCCCAGCATGTGTGGCTGTGGAGGGCCTGAAAATCTTTCAGTAGGCACCAGTGGGCTATTGTTAGGAGTCCACAAAGCTCCCTTGTATTCAGGTTGAACAAGTCACAGTCCCTCAGTTTCTCCTAACAAGGCAAGTGCTCTGGCTTCCTGCACCCTGCTGAAAGTGCTCCAGTTTTCTAAGTTCTTTCTTGCACAGGAGGTCCCAAAGCTGTACACAGTATTTCAGCTGTAGTCTGATGAGTGCTGGGCAGAGGGGAACGATCACTGCCAGTATTAGCTGCCCATGCTCCTGTTCATATAGCCCAGGAAGCTCTTGGGTACCTTGCTGTCTGGGGCTCAGCTCACTGCCCATCAGGCCTCAGAAACTTTCCCTCAGGGCTGCTCCCAGACTGTCTATCCAAAACGGGTGCCCACAGGTCTTTCTCTGTCCCAGGGGCAGCACTTGGCACTTTTCCTTGCTAGATTTCAGAAGTTTCCTATCTAACCATTCCTTCTAGCCTGTTCCAGCCCCTTTGGTCGGGACCCTTCTCTCAAGAGTAAAAACAGGCTCCTACCAAATTTGGTGTCCTCTGTACCCTTGATAAATGTGCATTCTGTTATATCCTACAGGCCATTGATAGAAGTGTTAACCCAGTACAGCCTCTTGCAGTTGCCCTTTTGTTACCCACATGCCGCTGGTAGAACACATAGAACACAACCCATTAACCATGACCCTCTAGGTCTGATCACCCAATCCTTTTTTTAACCTCTTGTATGCTCATCCAGACCATAATGTCCTAATTTGTTTGCACAAGTATTGTGAGAGAGAGTGTTGAGAACCCCGCTAAAGTTGAAGTGAATGATATCTGTTGCTCTTCTTCCATCCTGGTTTATTGATTTGAGAAGTATAATTTGTGTGGTACAGTTACTTAGACCTATCATTAAATTCAAATTTCCCTCAAATGTATCTGACAGTTTGAAGTACCCTATTTCTATTGCATTCTATTGCAAAGTGAAGAAAGTTTATTAAGAAATTTCTAAGTACTTAATGAAACATATACCTGGCTTAACATTTATTATGAGATGGTGGGTAGAAGTGGAATGCATACTGGGAAATTTCAAGTGAGGGTGGAAGGAAATGTATTTCTTTCTAGTGTTGCTCTTTCTGCTTCTCTAACAGGTTTTTTTTTTTTTCACAGCAAAAATAATAACATATTTCTATGTGTTTTGTAATTTTACTCCTACTTACCTTCTGCTCAGTGGTAAAAAGAAGAACAATTATGTAATTTGCAGAAGGGAAAAGCTAAGGTAAAACTTAATTTGGGGATTGTTACTGAACTTCCTCAAAATTTCTACCTAAAACATCTGGAAAGCTAATATTTTCCAAAACATAATATACTTTTTTCTATGCTATATAATTACCAAATCACTACATGAAGAATTTTTCATGGCCATAAGTAGGAAGTTTGTATTAATCCCTGTTAAAATGTCATTAAATATGGCACTTAGAATGCTTTCTTATACACACTTGTGATACCTTTCCCTCATTTATAAGGCCTTTTTAGAAATAAATTCAATTATGAGATCAAGATGCTTTTCAGGGCTGGTGCTTAAAATGCTGGACTCTTTCTAACTCACAGATATTAGGTTTAGGGGTCATTTGAGAGAAGTTTGAGCTAGGAAAATAAATCCCCATCCGAACAATGAAGAAATGTTAGCTTCTTATTAGATAGTGCAGTCAAGGGGATGAACATGCCTCTTCCCAAGAGCCTTTCTATCTTGTCCCATGAATTATGTTTAGAAAACGGTAAAGTACTGTGACTTGTATATCTGGCCGTGTGTGTGGCCAGACATTCAATGTAATTCAAAACCCTCAGAGAGAGATCTGCTCAGGTTTTCAGACACTGTGTATAGTTGTTGGATGTCAACCTTTCATGAAATCAATGAGAAGCAGCTAATTTGTACTGATATTTTTACCTCCACCTTTTAAAGACCTAAATATCATTGAAAATATGACTCCTACTTTTTAATCCCTTTAGTAAGATAAATTGGGCTTAGAGCTGGTATAACAAAGTGAAATTTTATGGACTTTAATATTACAGAGGTCAGGCTACATGATCATTCAGGCTTCAAAACTCCATCAGAGAAAACTGATATAACTCACGGCCTCTGGTTTCAAGCTTTCCTCTTTACTGACACGTTTTCTCTGTGTCCCTCATGCTAGGACATGCTTCTACTTTTTTGAATATATAAATCACAGGACGAGAGCCATTAGAGATGGTAAAGATCTAATTAATCATTTACCCACACCCTGCCAAGAGAATACAGTTAAAAAAAAAAATATTTCAGATATTAATCTGATAGGTGAATAATACCACACTTACTCTTAGCCCAAGGGCCTATATCTTTTAGAAAGTAATTTCTGTCTTCTACCACAATCTATTTTAATCATTAATATTATTCTTTCCCTGGAGGGGTGCCCTCCAAACCTCCTTAAGTTTGGCACTCTTAGCCATAACAATTCCCATTCCATTAAACCAGCCCATTTAAATGGAGAAGATACCTCAGTTCCTTTCTGGAGGATTATTACAGCACTCACAGCCACGGAGATTTATAAAGTCACTTGTTTTTTTATCTCCACTGCCTCCTGGACTTTTAGCTCCTCAATTAATAATCTTTTCATTATAGAGGCCACACTTGAATAAAAACCAAAGTTGTCATTCTTCTACAAATTATAAGTTCACACTGTCCCATTATATTTAGGTGCTACATTCTGAGTCTAGACAAATATATTGTAGCAGTGTATCCTCAACAGTGGATGTGTTGGTGTACCATCAACAGGGAAGGGGATAAAATGCAGTAACTACAGAAAAAGTTGTCCACTGAAAAACATTACCCAAATCTGTCACAATAAAAAGCAGAAGTACAGAAAGGACAGACAGACACAGAAACAACCCTGACAAGAACTCAGGGAATAGGATTAATGAAAAAAAGCTCATTTGATACTAGGAAGATCATGAACCACCAATATAGTACCCAACAAATACAGCTATTTTGTTTATATTTGTATTCACTGTATATACACGTCCACACATCCCACAGGAGGCACTCAAAGAACAAAGACAAGATAGATATGTTTTGTACTCTTCTATAGAAGCTTATTTTGCATATGTTCACTTGCAAATATGAGGACATTGATAACAATATTGAGGTTTTGCAGAAAACTAATGATGCCATTGAATAAATGTCAGGCTTCACTGTCCTGTTAATGGTCTCAAAAATATTAAAAAATACACAATCCTCCAGACCACAGGAAAATAAGCTGCTAAAAATGAGCTTCTCTGCACAGCAGACAGATTCCTCTCCACTGATGTAGTAAAGAAAATGGAATATTTTAATGATTTTTTTCTTTTATGTGATTAGCTTTTGTATTAATGTTCACCATCACTGATTCTAGACATTATATCTCATTCTCTCATTTCTTACTGATTTATGTCATAAAATGTTTGGACAGAAAGCAATAAATCATGTCTTCTGTCATACTGAAGAATAAATTAACCTATTTTACTGTACAGTCCACAACCCTAAGGATTAACTTGTCCCATTCACTTAACCCAAAATAACAGTCTGACCCTTCCCAAACAAAAATAAAAAACCTCCTGGCCATCTAAGAGAAAAAGAAAAAAAAGCAGCAAGAAAATCATCTTTCATTCCCCCCTGCCCCCCCCCCCCCCCCCCCAATAGAATTGATACTGTTCACATCTGGCCCAGTTCCTATCCACTTGCTTATTACCCAAATCAAACCTCTTGCTGGTAACTCTTAGTCAAAATTTACAGCCTCTTTGATTTATTTTAAGATTGGGAGGAAACTGACCAACACGGAAGGGCTACAGTTTTGTTCTCAGTAACCGAATTTGTCCATGCTGCAGAACACCAGCCATACCTCTTTCCTTACAAAACCATTCCAGATTAAATCTTAATTTTAGTTGCCTTGGCCACATTAATTTTTATTTCAAAATCATTTCAAGAGTGAGTGATCAGCTGTTTCTCTTCACCAAAACCGCTTGAGCTCTTCACTTAGATATAATTAGCAGATTTAGTAATGAGGTTTCTTTCCATTTTTAATGGACTTCCCTGGTTTTATGGACAAGAAAATAAGTAGGGCCAAACTTCTGCAGCTTTTGGCATGAGGGTGTTTCCTTATGGATTTCAGTTCACTCTGTCATAAGGAACAGCTCAGGGATTTAGGAGAAAGGACACGGATTTCAGGTGCACTACCTCCTACAGAAATATTTGAAACCAGAAGTGCCTCTAAATGCTTCTATTTTTTTGAAATCAGACCACATAGATAAGAACCTCTTAGCAACCAATAAAGAGAGCAAGGGAAACTATTGCCAAATCACTGTGAGAAGGAAAGAGAGGAGCTGAAGAAAGGAAATATTTTTAAAATCCTCTTTGTGAATTATGTTTACTTCCTTTTTTCAAATGAGATCTCTGAGCACACTAATAAACAAAGCAAAGCAGAGGGACTAGATATGACTTTTCCTTTCCTAGAGACTATTAAAAAAATAAGGCAAGCAAGCAGCCAGGAATGTATGTTTGTTTAATTTAAAATGCATTTCCCTAAGGGTGGCATCTGACCTCTTGTGTTACTGCTGGGGCTAGAAAAAAGCCTGGAAATGCCACGTCCCCTGTCATAAATAGGAGAAAACACTCCCTATGCTGATTGTGGTTTGCTGCTGACAGAAAAAATCTGTCGTGACAGAAAAAGATCTGTAAATGTCCAGAGCTGGAACGAATACAGTGGTTTTCTAAAAGTAATCCCAATAGGCTTGTCACAGATTTGCCTTCATCTTTACAACGAAGGTGACCTCTCCTCAAGCAGAGACCAGCAGTTTCATCTAAAGAAATGTAAAAGAAAGTGTACTGCAATGCATCTAGGAGCAATAAAAGCTCAAGGTTTATCCTAGTGAATCCACTGACTTTTATCAGTGAATTTTACCAGCCAATTTTTGCAAATTCTGTGGAAATTCTGGGGTGGAACAGGACATATTGGTCCTTGTTAAACAACATGAAAATACAGCGTGTGTTCATGCATGGTGTGTGTGTGTACACGTGTTACTCAACATAGCAATGTATGTATAGATATACACAGCAAAATAACATACTGCAAACAGTTGATTGAAAGTCTGTTGAATTAAATGGTTCCGGAAACTTCTCTAGTTGTCAGCAGGAAATAATCACCTTCTTCTGAATTCTTTTTTGTACAGAGGGAGTATAACACCCTCAAAATAATACACTGAGTGCTGAAAACCCACTGAGAGCTCCAGGTGGTGTTGATGATGATCTTAACATATAGAGAGTAATTTGTATTCTGATCCTACAAGACAGATGCAGTAGTGTGGCTCCTGACAAGTTGGACCTGCTGTTCAGACAAGCCCTCAAGGAGCAGCAGCAGCCCAATTAGACTTAATGAATCACTTACACTTCTTGATCACTTAAGCCAATATTCTCTTTCCTGGAGGTTTAAGTTCTGCTTCTCCTACTTTGATCTTAGGCATGGAATAACCTCTTCTTATACCTGAGTACTTTTGGTTTGGATAAGCTCATTGAAGTGCACAGCTTTATTTATTTATTTTCCTTGTTGGCTAATATTAGAAACAACCTTTACAATTCTATGCGATTTTAATGTTTATCTTCTTGGAACCAAGGAGTTCCTGACCCGCATGTAAAAATTTGCATTCACGTTTAAGGAAAAAAAAGAAAATCAGCAACCTGGGGAGAAAATTCATGTGATATGATAGTCATTGTTCCATATGCTATTTTATAAAGTATTTCCTAATTACTAAAAGTAGAGGGAAAACAGATAATCATAGTCATCCAGCCTTTTCCTGTCAAACGTCGTTTTGTATTTCTTCTTATATGTTTGTATATACAGCAGCATACTTTTTTCTAAGGTCAAAATTGGTATGACTTAAATTAGATATATGAAAAATATATTTATATAAAAAATATATACATATAAACAAATTTAATTTTCCCTAGGATAACTGCTCTAGGGTCTAGTCTGGTACTGGTCTGGTACTGTCTTCTTTTCTAGTAGTTAGAGAACTTGCCTTGAGACTGTAGCATCAGAAGCCTCCTCCATCTGTTGGAATCAAATCTCAGATTTTTTTCTATCCCACAGAATACCATAATCACCTGGTGGTGGGTTGTAAGAATGCTAAGAATATATATAAGTTTTATAACTCAGCTTGTCTATTTGGTCCCAGATCCCCATTCCTCAGCTGCTCACATTCCTCAAACATTCATTTTCTTCTGAACAAATAATTTTTTCTTTCTTTTCCTTTTTTCCTTCTTTTTTCCTTTTACTATCTTGTACTCTCCAAAATAAAAACCAGCTGCCCATCTGAATATTGTTTGTTGTAGTGCCTACTCTCAGTAAGTGTGAAAGGCAAGACTGCAACTGGTAAAATACTCTCACCCTCTGCTGTATTTATTTTTTTCAGTGCAATTAGAGCAAGGTTGCCAGCTTCCAGAAGAGATCAATTCATTTCTGTGCTTAGTTTCAGACCTCCTCTGGCTCCTATGTAGTGTTCTTGCAAGTCCAAAAAAGACTCTGTGAGAGTTCCTAAGCGTGTGTGCGAGGTGCAGGATGATGGATTCAGCTCTGTGTGTCTGAAGTGTCCGAGGGCAGTGTTGCACGTTGCGAACCCATCATCCTTCTCCTAGTACAAACACTGAGGAACTCTCACAGAGGCACACACATTCACCTACAAAATATCTTTTTGGACTTGCAAGACCACAAATGGGGCCAGAGGAGCTCTGAGGCTAAGTACAGGAGTTAGTTGGTCATTTCTAGAGGTGGCAACCTTGAACAGTATATCTAAATCATTTGTAACTACTTGGTCTGGGTACTAAGGAGAGGACTCACTTAGGATTACTTATGTAACCTTATCTCCTCCCAAAATTATTTCAAAAAGAGATGAGCGTGAACTCATATTGGTATATGAATGCCTCCTGCGAGAGAAAATTAAGTGTTACAGATGTGGTGACTGAATACAATTCTGTCCTTGCCTGGTACCATTGACTGATGGGCAAAGAGGAAGATGAGGGTTCTGTGAATACATAAATCAGTAAACTCTTTCAGTCACAGAGCTGGAAAAATTCATAGTTTGGCAAAGGACTCAAGCCAAAATGGAGACTGTTAGTCTCATAGAAAGTGAGGTGTTAGAAGGTGCCCTCAGAAGCATTATTTGATGTTCAGGGAACTCTGATGCTGAAAAAGTATGAACTGTGCCATTTTCAGAAGGCAGAAGGGGTGAGTCTAGACTTACAGCTTCAGCCTTTAAAGTGTTGTTTAGCAGATTTATGAGTCTAATTCTTTTGTTACTCCATATTTTTGTTGTTTTCCTGAAACAATGCTAATATTTTTGCTATAAAAAATCCTGTATGACATTTTCATACCTCCTTGTGTTCCTTATTTCCTTCTTGATTGTTGATAACTTCTGGTCATAGCTTATATGAGGTGTCAGTTCTGCAGTGCTTCCCAATATACTTTTCTCCTTTTCTTTTTCTGTACATCAGATAGCAGGTTTATTATTTATTGTCAGCACAACTAATTGAAACAGGGATCTTTAGAATATAGTGGTGGGTTTGATATCTGACAGTGCATTCTAGAAAAGGATTTTTTCTGTATGTGTATCTTGGGATTTCGAGTCAGTTTTTCTCTTCCTTATTTATTAACTTAATGAATTATCACCTTGTAGTCAATATGATGTAATAACAGTAAAGCACTAAAGAACATCAGAGACAAATATATTCAACTCTACTTAGCAACATAATTAAGGCACATCAGAAATTACATACTCCCACCCGAAATCTTAAAGACACCTAAATTTAAGGAATAATAGCAATGAATACTTTTACCTTCTAATTCCCAGAGAAAGTGTAGCTAGAACTTTCCAAACACTTATTTCGGCCCATAAATTGCAGTGCTGTTAATAATACTGTTAATAGCTTACAGATGCAGACACAAATGAACATCAGAGTACAGATGATTAAGGCTAAGTGGGGAACCAGAAAGACTTTTAATTATGGCCTTTTGAAGGACGTTCACGTTTGAAGGACGTGAAAGCTCTGTTTCTGCATGTCCCTGAGCATTCTATGGTAATTTCTGTACAAGAAACAATAAAAAGACCACAAACCCAAACATGTGGCAGCAATAACTTATATGACTTAGTGGATCTTGCACAGAAGTGGAAGCATAGAGTGGATTTTTTGAGAAATTAACTGATCTCAGTAGTACTTAAAAACTTCACTTTAATATTTTTTTAAAAGTTATTAACCTATGCACTTTCAAGTGTTCTGTTAATATTTTGCTCTCATTGTGTATGTCTGCTTTAGTCTTTTGCATTTTAGGAGTTTGCATTTCTGGTATTAGGAATCACAGCAAGCATGTAGCATCTGTGTGACTGCTCAACCAGACTAAAAAGTCTGACACAAGCTCTGTATATTTTCTGGCAAAACTAAAGGACTGGAGTCCTGAGCATGAGTGTTGTGATAAGATCAGATTTAGGTGAGTGAGTTGCACCTCAGCAGAGACAAGTGGCAGACCATCACTCACATTTTTTCTTAGCTTTCATCTGAAGTGCCAGAGTTCCTTTCCAGTGAATGACATAGAAATTGCTTCAGCTTCTGCTCCCACTCTTCTTCTCACAAGGTGACAGGCTGAGTTAAGTCTTGCCACAGCTGCTTCTGGCCCAGCTGCTCCCAGGGAATCCTTTGAACCCAGAGTCAACACTGGAAAAAGTATGAAAAATGCAAGAAAGCATCAGTTTGAGACAAAAAAATCTGTTTTGTGCAATGACATAGGAAGCACATTGTTTTATGAGATATTTTTAAAATTTTATTTATTTACTTTAAAAAATAAAAATAAAATTTACTTTAAAAAATAAAAAAAACCCCTTTATTTTACATTCTTGCAGGGAAAACAGAAGAATTTTCACCTGCATACTGAGATACTAAAAAGGGATTGTTAATGCTTGAGTGCTGTCTCCTATCAGAATAAAACTTAACACATGGACAGAAATCTGATCCGAGTGCTCAGACTCCCTTTATCTCCTGAAACCGGTGCCAACATAGCTGGCGATGCTTCTGAAGGGAATCACTGTCCACCAAAGTAGACCAGACAGCAGACAGCAGTTAATTAACACAGGCTCTGGTAGGACCTTTCCGAAGGAATTCACCATTTTGATTTGTTAAATGTTTGCTACAGCTCTCTGCAAATATTGTCTGGAGACATGTCTCTTCTTTTTTAACTTGGACTCTTCATTTTGTTTTCATTTGCAGTAATAGTGTTCTTTCCATTGAATAAAAACCTGCACAATTCCTATCTCCTTGCTTTTCTTGTTGTACTGTGCTTGCTTGCCATGGTTTTGGTAGTGGGGGGCTACAAGGATGGCTTCTGTGAGAGGCTGCCAGAAACTTCCCCCATGTCCAACAAAGCCAATGCCATCTGGCTCCATGACGGGCCAGCTGGCTCCAACACAGACCCACTGCTGTCCAAGGCCAAGCCCATCAGTGACGGTGCTCGTGCCTCTGGGATAATGTGGCTTTAGGAAAGGAGAAAACTGCTGTTCACCTGCAACTGCAGCCAGAGAGAGGAGTACGACTGAGAGAGAGAAACAGCTCTGTAACACCAAGGTCAGCAGAGGAGGAGGGCAGCAGGTACTCCAAGCACCAGAGCAGAGATTCCCTGCAGCCCGTGGTGCAGATCATGGTGAAGCAGCTGTGCCTCTGTAGCCCATGGAGGAACACAAAGAGCAGAGATCCACCTGCGGTACATGGAGGATCCCATGACAGAGCAGGGGGATGTCTGAAAGAGGCTGTTATTCCATGGGAAGCCTGCGCTGGAGCAGACTCCTGGCAGGTCCTCTGGCCCTGAGAAGAAGGTAGGCCATGCTGGAGCAGGTTTGCTGGTAGGATTTGTGATTCCATGGGGGATACACTGTGGAGCACCCTGTTCCTGAAGGACTGCACCCTGTGCAAAGGGCCCATGCTGGAGGAGTTCATGAAGAGCTGCCATGGGAAAGACACATTTTGGAGAAGTTGGTGGAGGGCTGTCTCCTATGGGAGGGACCCCCACTCTGGAGCAGTGGAAGAGCATGAGGTGTCCTCTCTCTTAGAAAGAAGGAGCAGTAGGGACAACACGTGATGAACTGATCATAACCCTCATTCTCTGTCCTCCTGTGTTATTGGAGGGGGGAAAGGTGGAGATAAAGTCAGGAACAAAGTTGAGCCTGGTAAGAAGGCAGGGGAGGGGAAGTGTTTTTAAGATTTGATTTCAGTTGTCATTACTGTACTCTGATTTAATTGGTATTAAATTAAATTATTTTCCCCAAATCTGTTTTGTCCATGATGTTAACAGGTGAGTGATCTCTCCCTGAACTCCTCTCTACTCGTGAGCCTTTTGTTCTATTTTCTGTCCTTTGCCCATCTAAGGATGGGATGATAGAGCAGTGGTGGACACCTGGTGTCCAGCCAGGGTCAAACCACCACACTTGCAGACCAGCTCACTAGTAGGGAAGCCAGCAGAGAGAAAGCAGGGGAATTTATCTCACTGATTGCATAGTCTTCTGTGTGGGATTCAGATGAGTGCAATTTAAGAAAATGTCATGTTTTGGAAGGACTACTGTACCCACCTAAAAGTATTCTTGCTTGAGAATAACTCTCCTATTGATTTTAATGCAAAGAAATATATGTTTGAATATTTATTATACAGACCACATATTTTGGTAGTAGGCTTACAGTTTAAATTATTAAAAAAGAAAAAAGGAAATAGGTCATAAGTGTTTTTCATCGTTGCATTCAGACCATTTCTGGACATAAAACATATAGAGGCAAAACTTTAAGCAAAACCAAATATCATTATCCCAGTAGTCATTACCAGCTTAATACAGGAGGTTATAAAGACCTTGCTACGTAGACCTCTTTGCTCTATTTGTTCTGTGCATAAACATCTCCTAGACCTCTAACTCCAAAGTCTATGTTTTCTTAAAACCTCTTCTATAATTTATGAACAGAGAATAGTGTATTCATTCATAGAAAAGAGTGTCTAGAGAATGAATTTTACAATCTGAACAGCAAAATTTTGCCAAGTGATTTGGCTCATTGCAATCATATTACTAGGAGTAAATAAAAATGACAACTCTTCTATTAAGAATTCTCATAGCAAAAGAAGTAATTCTAACGCATTTGAAGGGAAATTGTTAATGAAGTTCCACTTACAATGAAAGGCAAGAACACCCCCACAGTCCTTGGTCATATGTCTGCTGCCTGGTTACTGCCTGCTGCCCCATCATTGAAAATGTTCTGATTGGATGGGGCTTTGAGCATTCTGATCTAGTGAAAGGTGTCCCTGACTACAGTAGGGGCTTGGACAAGGTGACCTTTAAATGTCCCTTCCAACCAAAACCATTCTCTGATTCTGTAATTTATTTGCATGACAGAGAGTACTTCCCAAGAACCTGGACAAAACTGCATTGCTTAAAATATTCCAGACAAGAGTCCTTGATATGATGACTGTATTATTAAGAGAAATTAATAGAAATTAAATGCTGGAAATAAATTTTATTATATTGATCTAACATGGTTAGGTGGTGATGAGTTAAGTTAGGTCAAAGTCTCAGTTGAAAGGTATGGTGTCAATACATCTGGCATTGTGTCATCAGGAAGAGAGTGAGTGAAAGCTGTCAAAAACACAGGGAAAGAAAATTAATTAATCAGTGATTAGAATAAAACACATAGAGAAAACTTTGCATAATTTTACGTGAGATAAGCACAGCAGCACATCTTCTATAGATCTGGGCAGATGGAGACTCCATTTGGCTGAGTTCACAGTTCTGTACTCAACATGAGCATAGAAGTGCCAGACTTCTGAGAAAGGGCAGAAAGTATTATTAGTTTCTGAAAAAGAAAGCTGGGATCCATAGAGACCTGTTGGCAAAGGTTTCCAAGGAGCCCTCAGTCAGTACAGTGTCTCACAATCTTTTTGTTTTCTTCACATTTTGAAATTCAGCATTTCCATTTCACGGAGATATATTGTTATTGGGATATTTGTTTGCATACAACCTGGAATCAAACCATGCTTATTTTAAATACCCTAAAGACCTTTCTTTCATCCATACTTTGTCAAAATCTTTGCAATTTACTTCTTGGGTTTAAAATTTGTGGAGTTTATGGGAATTTAAATTTAATTCTATTTTTTTCATGCAATCACCTATTTTAGATGCTTTTTTATCTTGCATTCAGACGCTGCTGTTTAGGAAAGAGTGAAGAATTTTCACTTGCTTTCGAGATCCAGCAATAACCTTTTAATGCCATAATCAAAGAAGATGGATCTTGTGTTACAGTGAGGCTTAGATATACCAGGCTTCTTGCCTCACACATAGTGTGCACATAGGCAAATGAAAAACAATTTTAAAGCAATGCATGCAAGATGCTAAGTATCTATAATCTTAAGTAAGACACTGCAGGTGAACAGAGTCATACTCATAGGAAGAGATTTTCTAACCTAGCAAGCTAAACTTTCACCAGTTTTTTGCAACAACTGCCACAAAAATCCATTAACAATGTTTAGAAACAAAGTTATGGAGTAACACTGATTGCATACAGTAATTAAATTTGTCCATGCATGGTTAATAGCTGTGTATGGTTAATAGAGAAAGGAAGGGAAACTGGAAAATATGTGGGTACACAGTGGAAGCAGTAGAGCAGATATTTAGTTGACCTTTATGTTTCAAGTTTTTTTGACTCACCCTACTCAGAAAAATGAATTTATATCACAGTTAAGTGTCGTTTGGATTAAAGCAGATTTTTTAAAGAAAAGTTACTTAATTTCCTGGAATACTGTTTATAATTTGATAGTGTGGTGAAAGTAAGGCACCACAAATTAGAACCTTTAAAAGAGATAACTTCTAAAAAAAGCCAAAATGAAAAAAGTGAACTCTCTTCTTTTGACAAAGGTACTTTCTATCATGAGACGACATAAAGAAAAATTAAAAACACTGCCTTTCCAGGCTTGAAGTAGGAATAGACTTTAGGGAATCATTTTGTAATGGGAGACAATTAAGCAAGGACCGTTAGCTTGTTTCTTTCCATCCCATGCCAGGTTTAAAACCAGATTTTCCCAGACATTCTGTCTGGGAATGGAAGCCACAGTATTTTTGATTGACAAGTACATACATAGACTTCCACAACAGTATTTTTTATTCCTTGCTTTCACACATATTTAACTAGTCATTAAAAAACAAACAAACAAAAAAATCTGGAATAAGTCTTCGTCTCCTTTGTCTCACTTTCCCTTATAGCTCTAACAATGCTAAATAAATTTTCAGTTGGCTGACATCTGGCATGCAAAATCTCAGTCCAACATATTAGTGTGATAAAGTTACAAAAATTTGAAAATGAGATCAGACAATTTAGTGGGAAGTATGCTTAACCAACAGTGCTTTGTAGTAACAGCGCACTGTGCAACATGTGGAACATATGCTTCAAAGGTAAATGTGTTTCTGCACACGAGGTCAATGACTTATTTCTGTTAAAGAAAGAGTCGTAAATAACTCGGGTTTCACCAAAATTAAAGAATACCTATTTAGCTTTCTCAAACACACAATGGCAGGTTAATTTGGTTGGAACTTAATCTACAGATTTAGAGTGCTGGTTCTAATGTAGGAAATGTATTAAACCTACAGTGCTATTAACTTGATTTAAATTCTTATACAATGGAAATATGTTTGTCTCTTGTGATTTTGGGTTTGTAGTGGAATACCATACTAGTAATGCATTTTAAAAAACAGTGTTGGCTTGTAAATTTCCTTTTTAACTATATAAGATGATTCTTCACAGTAATATAAAATCTGCTCAAGTAATAGAACTCCATTGACTTTTCCTTCAAACTGGTAAAAGAATCATATGGAGGCAGCGGATCCAAGTCCAGTTCTGTAGATCTAAAAGCCAGGAAAACCTGTTATAAATTAAGATTATAAAACCACAATCACAATTTATGGTAGCAAATATCATAGAATCACAGGACAGCCATTTTGGAAGGGACCTTGGAAGATCATCTGGTCCAAACTTTCATGAGAATGGGAGCCTAGATGAGATTAGCATGCTGTGCAGTTGCACCTCAAAAAGCTCTTTTGATGGGGACTCTGCCACATCCCATTCCAGTGAATGGTTGTTGGTAGTTAATGTCTTTCTTGTGCTGAGATGAAACCTATCCTGGTGCAACCTGCTGCTTCTGGTCTTCTCCATGTGACTCTTTGTGAAGAAAGAGCCTCTGTTGTCTCTGCAGCCATGTCTTAAGTATTGGAATACTGTGATGAGTTCCCCATAAGCTGTCTCTTCTTCAGGGAGAAAAGACCTAACACCCTCAGTCTTTCCTCACAAGGCAGGTCTTCTGGTCCTTTGGTCATATTTGTGGTCCTCCTGTGGAGCCCCTCTGGTTTCTCCATGTCACTCTTGAATTGATGGGACCAGAGTCTAACACAGTGCTCCAGGTACGGTCTGACAAGTGCTGAGTAGGGTGGGATGATCACATCTCTAGCTCATCTGCTAGTGATGCTCCTGTAGATTCAATACAGAATGTGATTTACCTTTGTTGATACAGAAGTGCACTGCTGATTTGTGTTCAGCTTGTTGTCCACCAGGATCCCAGCAAGGCTGATCCTCAGCCACATAGATGTTATTCTGTACTGGGCTGTTTGGTTACTTTCTCCCAGGTGCGAGACTTTGTACTTACTTGTCTTTGTTAAACATCATACTGCTAACCCACTGCTCTCAAAGTTTCTCCAGATATTGAAGACTAAATGTTACTGCTACAAAATCATAAAGACAGCACATAAGTTCTATTGGCAAATAATTCATTTTGAATACAATACATTTTGGGAAAACATACCATATAATGTAATATAAGAAACTTCCAGCTGCATATATTTTTTATTCTGAATCACTGTTCTGTCCCTAAAGTATTTAAATAGAAGGGGTAAATTTCTCCAGCTAGATTATTTAGCTGAATTAGGGATTTAGAAGACATGGGTTCAGTAGGTATGATTCTGATGTTTCTTCACTTCTGAAATATTAGGACTGACTTTAAACAAATATTTCTATGTAGTACTTCAGAAGCTCCAATATGAGAAGCCAAGCAGACCTCTAGCTCATGCGCTTTCTGCATGCCTGGCTTCTTCCACAATGCCTACACAGTACTGCCTACTGCTAACCACTTGGCAGGCAGCAGCTCACACATTCTGTGTGGAACATATTTTTGTGTTACTGTTGTTCTTTCCTTCCTCTTTCTTGACCTTACCCATCTGCATGTTTTGCCTACCAGTTTTGTCATTAGCATAGACCCTGATCCTTAAAATGCTTAAGCACGTGGTTAAATTCCATGTGTTATGTATACCTTTTTGAAGGTTCTAGCTTGTAGGAATTCTATTTAAAAATAATCTTTCCTGCTGGTGCTGCTGCTTACCTTACTTGTTAAGACTGCCTTGTGATCTTAGGGCTAAGACTGCATTGTGAAAGGCATTTTATGGATACAAGGTAAAATCGTGTTCTCATCTTCTGTCTATGAGGATACTGGGTTATTCTATACACCATAATAAGGTAGTTACTACTAAATGATCTTTCAATAAATCAAATATTTGCTCTTGGATGGTTTTTATTTAATTTTTAGCTTCAATGAATTTTAATAGAAGATTTTATCCATCTTTTTTCCTGGCCTTTGATTTTTTATTTTATTTATTTCTGGAATGACATAATATATGAAGATTTGATTTATCAGAACAGTTTCTGATGCTGTCCTCTTTGAAATCCAAAATATGAAATTAAAATGTTAAGTGTCTAAATACCTCAGATGCAATATGAGACAGTTTTCATCTGCATATTATAATTTTGTGAAATAATAAATCAGAAGCAAGAATTTTACAACACACTTCCTAAAATCTTTGGGTTTAAATTTTTTTGGCTTTTATTAGTTTGACAAATCAGCATGCAAAGACAGGGATTAAGTGAGCAGAAGTAGCTCTACTTGGAAGAAATAAGGAGAAGAGACTCCCAAAAAAACCTAAACTCTTCTTGTGTGTAGAAACTAGAAATCCACTTACGTTCTGCTTGCACTACAGATTATGTGCTAGAAAGCCTCAGTAATTACAGTTTTGCACAGTGCCCTATCTCTGGAGTACGTATTTTTTTGCTTTACCTCTATCAATGAATAATATTGAATTTTTTCCATGATATTTTTTCATAATCATATTCATATATATTGGCACCTTGTATTTGCTTTCTAGGAAATTATCTCTGTGCTCATAGTCATAAATATATTAATGGAATTAAGCATTCAGTAAAATTTAGCATCTGGAATTGTTTGACTTTCATAAGAGATCGATAAAACCTTTCCTTCAGATATTTCTGAACAGTCTATACCTACAAGGAATGTAATAAAGTACAAACATTATCAAAGGTACAACAATTAAGTAGGAGATCTAGGTGTTTTGATTTTATTGAAAATATAAATAATATAAATATTATCAATATACACATTTTGATTTTATTAAAAATTATTACAGAAATCTTCTTACTCAAATATAATAATCTTAAAACCAAACTTTTTTTAGATCAAACACTATGTAATAAGTATATACCAGAATACATAATCTTTTTAGCTGATGTACTAATACAGCTCTTGCTGAAAAAGTATGACTTTTTATGTTAAAGTTGTCTCAAAACAGTGTTCCAAAAGACTTCATTAGCAATGAGAAACTGGAAGACCACCATCAAACCAGGGCATAAGCACTTAAGGACATGTTCTATTTGCAATTATTGCACCTGCCCATAGATGGCTTTCCTTTGTAAACCACCTGGAAAATGAACTGAACTATTAACTGCAAACTTTTAATTCTGAGTTTTATCCTGGGTTTTAGAGTAGTATCTTAGTCTGGAATGAAGTATGAAAAAATTGGTTTTTACACTCAAATTTTGTAGGATGCTGTTATACTTTTAGGGTATAGCCTTTATCCAAACTACCATCACTGAGCTCAAAGCACTGAATTAAAGACCTTCTTTATGAAATTCAAACCTATAAATATGTTTAATCAAAATTATGTTACCTGTACACATGAAAAAGTAATTTCTGAACAGTTTCAACTAATTTTAGGTTATTTGTCCATAAAACATGCATTTGAGAATTTTGTTGAGTACCTTAAAGTCCTTCTAGATTGCTCATATATTTTCAGAATAGGTTAAAAAGTTATTGAGGTGGTAGTGTTAATGCATGTGCATTTTTCTTGTCAGGAGGGAGATTGATGTCCCTTTAATATTTTTTATCTTTCAGATATAATATTGTCATTTATTAATAATTATTATTATGGGATGATTGAGATCTCAACCAAAATATTTGATATATAGGAATAGAACTGTAAATGAGCTCTTACTGAAGAGAGAAGCATCTAAGAGGAGTCTTTAGTGTCCCCTATCAAACAAAAAGCACAATGTGCCAATAATTCCACAAGGTTTCCTCCAAGAGAGTGATGGAAATAATACTGGATAAAATAGAAGAGTGTAATTGGAGAGTATGTTGAGTAAAATTGAAGGGAAGGATTGGAAAGAACAATCTTGGGTAAACTGGGGATTGCCAGTTTCATTTCATTTCATTTTCAGTGAAATGAGTTTCCTTCTGTATTGTAAAGTTCATGGTGTCCTGTTGTGCTATACACATCCAAATTGCCCTGCATGTTATTCTGCTTTTTATTTGTTATGTACATAAGTTTAAAAAAACAGTAAATGCTGATGATTAACACTAAAATTTATTTAGCTTGTAGTCCAAACATCTTCATGGACAGTGTCCAGACTCAAATAGAATTGGTCTAGAGAACATGAAGACGGTTATTTCCATACAAATATACATTAATCTACATATGTAGACACAAAACCTGCTCACAAACAGTCATTTTAACCCCGGAGTCAATCATTCTTCCTGGAAAAACAAAAAAACCAAACCCCAACCATACCCCAAATAATTTTGTTTTACTGTAGGTAATCACTCCCCAATAAAAAATACAAAATAAAAACACTGTCTTCAGCTCTAAATATCATCCCTCTGAAACTCTCATGCCTGTTCTTTGGTTTCCTCTGCTTCTCTCATCTGGGATTCCTGGATACTTCCTCAAGAACTTTTCTCCTTTTGAAGTGGGACTGGTATGATTCAGAGTTGAATAAGTTTCTCAGCACAGTTTTGGGGCCAAAGATGATGGTGATTTCCACTAGATAGATTTTCCCCACTGAATCCAACAGAGAAGTTTTACCCTTCTCTGCTTCATGTGGAAGCTCTTGAGCTTCTATATCTTGTTTTCAAATTATAATTAAAGGCTATAGTGTGATGATTGGTCTGCATTTTTGTAGGTTTCTGCTTAGACAGGTTTTAAATTAAAAAAATTAAAAGAAGTTAAAAAATCCAGAGACCTTATAAAGAAATTACTGATGCATTAATATCTAAGGTCAACCTTCTCTTTTGGTATATAAATTTCTCTTCTTGTGCCTGAGTGGTCATATGCAAATGTTTTTTTTTCCCCAAACTTTTTTTTTGTACTTTTAGTACAAAAATTTCCAGCAAAAAAAATGTATTCTTGAGAAGTAGATTTCACATATCTTTTTAACATTTTTTAATTTTGATGAAGGTAGGTAAGCAGTAGAAATGTAGACTTGTAGCATCAGTCTAGTTTTCAGAAAGGATAATCAAATTTCAATAATAATCCTAATAAATGAATTAAAAGAAAAAATATTGTGTTTCTGTCAGGACAGAAGAGGCAGAAGTTGAGCAATTTCAAGAGAAAAAAGGTCTAAACTGTACTGATCCAATTAATATTCCATTGAGAATTCCTGTCAGTCCTTCTTTTCCACAGCATTACAAAATTAGCAGACTAATGAAATTTATCCTATGTGCATTTGTATTTTTAAAAAGGCCTTGGTACTAATCTATGAAATTTTTGTTGAAAGATTTCAACTCACTGGTTTGGATTTTAGCACTATTAGAGACTGAAATCTGAGTTTGAAATACTAAAGCAACGATACTAAAAAAGACTAATGCACACGCAACATGTTAGCAGAGAGAAGTCTAATGAGGTATAGCAGGATGTCTAAGGGGATAAAGACTGTATTTCTATCCTAATGGCTTGAAAAAGGATACAAACATGCTTAATGTATGCTCATTTAGGAATGCATATATATATACATGTAAGTGGTTGAAAGCAATACAAATAGATTGAATCTGGAATTACAGAGTGCAAATTGAAAAGTGAGGGAAAATTAGCTTAAAAGATTTACTCAAGAGAGTTCAACTTCTGCAAAGTAGTAATTTAGAGTGAGTTGTCAGGGATGAGTAGAGCGAGGGTGCGCAATAGCACACAGTGAACTGCAGTTTGATAGTATGTTTATAGTTTGATACAGTGGCAGAGTTCTGCTCTGGTTAACACAGTGGAGGCTGATGACATAAACTAAGGAATACCAGTACAGGTTTTGTATAATTACAGTATGCTCTACTGACAGACTGCTGTAGGTCCTTTAATACAAGTTTAGCACAAATAAACCACAGGAGATCATAAAATAGTGATAGAATCAATTTATAGCTGCACAAATTTATTTTAAAAGGAAAATCACAATGCTAGGAGGTTTAGTTTGTCAGTGAAATATTTAAAGTTTATTTGGTAGATGCAAATATGGAAAAAAAGAGTTAAGTGGCTTTTTGGTTGAAGGTGGGGTTTAAGTGCAAAATAGTGAAAATGAAGAAAATGTGTGTTATTGACATAAATAAAATAGAACTGTCTCCCATGGAAAAAAAAATAGTTAAGAAAAATATTTTAGAAAGTGCTTATTAATTTGGTGTGATGCCTTAAGAGGCCACCTAAAAACAGGGACTAGACAACAGTAAGGGAATAAAGGTAGGTATTTGTTTGAAAGGCCTTCAAAGATACACCCTGGGGAGCCAGAGGCTACTGCCAAAATGGACCCCAAGATGGACAACAGGTCACGAGTTCACACTTTTATAAGTTTGGTTCATTTGTATATCAGGGTTAATTCTCCAATTAAAGCTTCAGTTAATGATGTAATTTCCCCAAGCTTGCCCCCCCCTTTAGAGGCTTTTGGCTTATACTTTTTGGGCCTAGGACAGTCTGAGTGTCCTTGGAGAGCAGGCCTGGAGAAGCTTTGTTATGTCTGCCGAGCATGAGAGAGCAGAAGTTAACAGGCTACAAGAAACTTCAGAGTTACATACTGGGCAGTACAGTGTTTGAAAAATACGAAAGTTAAAACCTAAGGCATCAGGTGCAGGGTATAATTTTGCCATGAGAGCACACTGGGTTGCACAGAAGAGTATTTCTTTCCTGCAGCTCTGCTGTAGTGGTTTAAAATCAGCAGGGAATTAAACTCCAAATAAGTCGTGCCCCTTTCTCCTGCCCCCTTCCAGTGAGGGAGGGATAAAGGCAGTTCGAATTGGGTTGAGACAACAATTTTCTGAAAACGATCAATGGGATAAGGAATGAACAGTAACAGCAACAATATTAATAACAAAAGTATACAAAAGAGGGAGTGATTTACACACAAAAAGGTACTCAGCACCCTGACAAGTTCCGTACAGCTGCCTAGACAAAGACAACATAGTGGATGATTCCGCAGCCTGGCAGTGACATGTGCTTTTCCCAAGCCAAAGGCAAGATGGTGGACATTTCTGCAGCTGGCATTCCCCAGGACAATGAAAAACAACGACAGACAAACCATCACGCTGGATCATCCCGCACTATGCTGCTCCACCCCTTCCAGCACCACACCCACCAGCAATGAGGTGGGTGG
This sequence comes from Lycocorax pyrrhopterus obiensis, assembly GCA_014706295.1. Taxonomy (NCBI): domain Eukaryota; kingdom Metazoa; phylum Chordata; class Aves; order Passeriformes; family Paradisaeidae; genus Lycocorax; species Lycocorax pyrrhopterus. Next base: position 94,877,214 of record JACSVZ010000002.1, on the reverse strand, counting down.
TACAGAATAGCAAACTAGCCATGCCCACACACCTCTAGGCTCCGCCCCTACACAGCACCTGTGAGAAAAACTAGGATGCCTACCCAATTTTTTATCTGTGAATATTTAAGATAGCAGAAAAGCCTTTTAAAGTTCACAAAGATTTCTCTGCATGCAAAGTTAATATGATGTACAAATGAATATCAGGAATACTCTACACAAATATCATGTCTCTGGGGTCAAAAGGACTTCTGCATTCTGTATTATTCACTGTAGGTCAGCCCACTGGAAGGTTCTGCCTATATTTCAGGGAGTTTGGATCAGATCCTGGAGCAACATAGCAATTTTTTTTAACTTCTGACCTCTTCAGTCTATGTTTTACTCATTAGTCAAACAGATAGATTACCATTATTAATATTAATAGAAACTTTTCATCAGTATTTTTCATAATGATTTTTTGTGTGGTGAGATCAATTTTCTTTTTCCTCTTCTAAGAAGGTAAAATAGATTTTAAAAAATCAAAGATTCTCTAGGGATTCAGAAATTTGAAATTCTACATAGTGCCTATTTGATGAAAAACGAACAAGAGTTTACTCCTGAACAGGACTGTAAATTGTTAAGGATTACTCCTGGAGGTGTGAGATATCATGCAGTTTTCAAAACAGCGTTTTAGGCCACTCATTGCAAGCGTGGATGGATATATAGAAACAATAACTGGCATAAATATAGTCGTATGAGAGCCCTGGGAACGGTCTCCAGTTTTGTATTACAATAATGTATCAGCATAGTAGTTTAGTATTTTTCTGTTTCTGTAGTGCAAGTTATGGTGATACTTCAGGGATCACAAAATACGCCAAGGAGATAGGCATACCTAGCGGATCTCCTCAGTCTAGTGGTTTTTAAGAGCACTATTCACTGAAATCATTATTCCTATTATGAGTTTAACAAAAAGCTTCTTATTTGAAAATGGCAAGTACAGAGCAGAGGTAAAAAAAAACCTATTATGCTTTAATGGAGTGGACCCGGTCATCTTGCAACGTCATTTCTCATTCATTTTGAATGGTTATAGTTTTGAAAAACAGGTTCTTATTCTGTTCCTGTTCTTGCCATTTTTCCCCTTGATCTGATTATGTAATTTAATGGACTCACTTTGGCAATGGTGAGTAAAAACGCTGTATAAATTCAGGTTATGGGTACAGTCTCCTAGGATGCAGGTATTACTCTTGATTACTCTTGATTGACTCTAAGGGAGTTGGCTAAGTTCTCTTTTACAGGAGCTTAGCAGTGTTAGCATGGGTTACAGGTGTTTGATTTTGTAGATAAAAGAAGAGGCTTTAAGAACTTCTTTAAACCCCTCTAATGGTAGTTTTGAACGAAGACATAAGCTCCCTGCATTCATCTTTCTAATGCACAGTGTGAAGCTTCTAGCTGCCTTGCCAGTAGAAAGAATCTTTCTTTAATTATAAATAACTTCATTAGGATGTTATATCCTAGATGCAAGGGCCCTTTTCCATAGTATTGTTCTTCCATCTGGGATGAAAGCAGCTAGTAGCTGCATTACTCCACTGTTCCTCATAGACAAAACACTCGTGCTGCAATGTGTCATTAAAGGCCAAAGTAAGTTTAGGGTGAGTCACCATTGCTGTGCAAGATGGGATGAGTAAGGTGGGGAGCGCCAAGAAGGCTTTCAAGCTAAGGAAAACAAAAGGATGACCTGCAGCACACGGCGAGAACAAATTAAAATCTGTCTTAATGAGTGTTTTGTTCTCTTTAACAAATCACAGCAAAGGAAAGAGCTGCTAGGGCAAAGAGCTAAAAATAGGACATGATTATTTGTCATGCTTCCACTGTTTTTACACTGCTTTCAGTACGACTTTGGTCTCCACACCAGCTCACTTCTGCAAGTAAAGTAAATCAAAAGCAGATTAAAGCTGATACTGCATATTTGTGTTGTGAACTTTTCTCAGGTCATTTTAGTTATTGAAATATGTCATAATTTGTAAGTGTCTCTCTAGGGATAGACATACGGCTGAGTTACTCTTGAGCAATATTCTGATATAAACTGGTACAGCTCTAATTAATTCAAACAGAAAGCACGCTCTTATCACTTTTATTTCTTGACTTTGTAATTCACTAACTTGATTGGAGTCATTATGATTTTTATCAACGCTAATGGTTGATTCTTGTTTTGCTAATTATTCAAAACAGCCTGTTCTGATTATTGAGATGTGTTGGGAAGAATACGAATGTTTAAACAAACCTCCAAATTTGGATGTAATTTATCTTATTGGTCTAGGATGCCTGTTTAACTTATTAAATGTTTTGTACTTTTTTATGGTTACGTAGTTAGGACTTGAACTATCATCAAAATTTAGCGCTGTGCATTCAGGTTTCTTGTTAAACATTTGACTGTGTTCCAGAATAATTTTCTTCTCTGATTTTGTAAGAAAATTCTATGTCTAGGTCAGGAAGTCCATCTAATATCCAGGGCCTAGGAAATTATCATTATATGTTTGACTTGTTAATATACTTATTGTCGTTTTTACATACTTTTAATATTTTCTGCCTGAGAAAAGAGAAGTCCACAAATGTTCAGGTGTGCATGTGCTGTGCGCATGTGTATGTCTAAGATATCAATGAGTGTGAACAAACAGAGAATTTTTTTTTTTTAGAAGGATATCTATTGGTCATTATGATTGCACAAAAAATACAAAATCATACCTTGTAAACATGAGGCAAAGAACGAAAACAGAACCTCTCCCCTTAGAGAATTTTTCCAGTATTTTGAAATTCAAGGTTGCAGAAGGTTGATGGAGACAAATTCTGTGACTTGTTTTTTTAGTGTTAGATAAAATAATGCACTGCAATCTAATTTGCATTTATGCAAACTAAGGTAAAATGCTGTGGTTGAAATTGTGAGGGGAAGCAGAAAATATATTCTATATTGTGTACAGAAAATATATTCTACCTCAAATTGTGTGCTCCTGTTTCTGTGCCAGTATCTGTCTGAACACTGAGAGGACAGTAGATGGGAGATGGATTCTTAATTATTGATCTGTGACAAACGCAGAAGATTTGTCTTAAGGTCTGGCATGTTGTGGGAAGTGATGAGTAGTACTAAGGAGGACAGGAAATATAATCCTGGATAGAGTCACAGAGCCTGGAGTTTACAAGTGACGGGTACAGAAAATACTTCATTGTGGGAAGTATCCAAGCCAGGCAGCTACAAGTCTGTCTTAACAAAGGTTTTCTGAGTGGAAGAGTTGCTGGAAAAATTGCAGTCTCTGACTGGAATTTCAATCACATCACAGTAGCTATAAAAGTATTTTCAATAGCTCTGAGGTCTGGGATTATGGTTTATGTGTGAGATGGACTATAGAAAGGCACCTCTGCTAAGGAGTCATATGCAGTTGTTGCCAAACATATAACTTTTAAGACCATTAATTACTTTTAATGGCCATTAATTACTGTCATGTCCTTGGTATGAAGTACAAGTTGCAGCTGACTATATATGATATGCTGGCACAAGGACAGTGCCTGGACGTAGGACAGGACTTGAACTGCAGATCCCAGTGGAGGCTACAAAAAGATATGTGTACTTTCCTTCAGGAGACCCCACACTCCATGTAGGAAAAGATGAAACTGAATTTTTGTCTTTTCGACAACAAAGCTTGAGAAGGTATGCCTTCATGGAAGCCACAGAAGTGTGTGCAATACAGAACAGTGCTAACAAGATAGTATAAAACTAGCTAGCTTACATCTCATGGCAATGTATTTGTGGAGTCCAAAAAACACGATCAATTACCTCAGTAAAAAATGGAGTCTGATACTGCCATAACTTGCATTTATCTCTTATACTTTTCCATTTGCTTAAAATTGCATTAATTATTTCTGTATAGATGCATTAGGATAGTAACAACCTATTTTATGACATTGTTAAGATAGGTAGTTTCTGTCTGTTTCTTTTCTATCTGAATGCACAGATATATTTTTGATATACAACCAAGAAAACACACCTTGCACACAAAATTAGTATTTATCTTTCGACTGCATATCTATACAGGAAATATTCAGCTACCTCATCTGAATTGCTTAATTTCTTCATTTATTGGTTTTTTCTTTCTTCTGCATCTCAGAATGTGTCTGTTCAGCAGTCATTGGTTAAAAAGATGGAAAAGTTTGTTCCTCTGTTCAAAATAATCTTCTCCTAGATTTGCATTGTCAAAGGTCATTACTGAGGGTTTTGAACTTTATGCAGCATTTACATGCCTAAAGACAGTGGGGAAAAAGTCCTTATATATACTCAGCTGACCATTTAGATATCTGGGTATCTTAGAAGATCTGGTCCATGTATTTCACCTACTAATTATGCTGAGAGAAATTGTAGACCTGGAAAAAGAACAGGATTTCAAGGAAGAATTTCCAAATTTCATGTTTTGTACTGTGGGTAAATGAACAGATATGCACTTGTAATATAATTCATATGTTATTGTTCATATTATCATCCCTAAATCTTTAAGATTTTGACACTCCTTGGTTCTCAAACTGCTATCACAAAGTACTGTGACTATTAAGGGGAAGAGAAGTGGAACTAGCCTTAAATTTTAGGCCTCTACCAGGTCTCACCTTCACACTGCATTTCTCAGTACAACTAGGACATAACAGAAAAAGTATGTCTGTGGAGGAATATGGGAATATCCTGAGAGCACTTTAAAAACCCTATAAATTTATCTCCCATCCCTTTTGCAAACCATCAAAGCAACTGCAACTCCCTCTTCAGATATTTCTACAGTCTGTCTGATCAGTTTCACTGAAAAAAAATCCACATTTGTCTGCTCATTTCTTGGAGTTTTAGGGTTGCTCATCATACCCTGGCATCTTTTTTAGGCATGCAGAAACCCCTCTTCATTAACTTACCAGACCAAGGCTCATCCTCACATGATGTAGAAGTTTAATATTTAGAAGTTTAGTAATGGTTTTCTGTAAATAAGACTCATAAACTCTCCTACCCCTAGAGTATCTTTAATTCTCAACTTTGGTGTTGCCCAGATAGAGAGGAGGAGTCTGCATTTTAATTCTGATGCTGAATATTCAACCTTTTTTGAGTATTTGTTACTGAACCCATACAACACTTCTGCCTTTTTTGTTCAGATAAAGAGAGAGGCTCAATGAGATTTTTTTGAGCCATGAAGCAAGACTATTGTAGAAAAGAAAGAGAAAGCCATAATTGCTGCAGGCAAGTACGATTCCATTAAAACTCATGAATCTGAGGCTGATAACAATAAATGAAAAACCCCCTCATAATTTGTGTTGAAGAATTGTTACATAAGGCAGAAAAAAGATGCGGAATCACTCATAATGGAAAAGCCCTCTCCAATTTCTCAAAAATCTACTGCGGGTTTGTTTTGCTCTTAATAACGTCTTTCTCTGATCGCTTTGAAAATGTAGGAAAACACTTAAAGTATTGATTTATAATATAGAACTGTACATTGATTGCACATCCTCACTTTTCTATTCATGGCTATTATTGTGGATGTTTTGGTGGCTATTGCAAAGCATGTGAAGAGCAGCTTGTGCCTTGCTAAGCAGCCCTTATGGGCAAGGCGGGTGTTGGGGGTCAAAAGCCACCTACCAAAACTGAGCAACTACTAAGAGCTGAGCCTGGTCCGTGACAGGTGAGAATAACTTGATCCCTTCAATTTACCCTGGATAGCCTGAAAATAGGTTTGGCTCTTTTTAGAGCAGATGAGCTGTAGAGAACATCAGTGGAAATGGAAACCAGCATGAGGCAAGCTTGCATTAAATAGCTTTATAGGAGGCAGACTTGTATTAAATAGATTTATAGAAGAATGCACTACATGCTACCGAAATCAACTAGTGCTGCCACTCTTTACATCTGCTTCAAAATTATCAGTATCAGGATGGGGTTTTTTTGTAGATTGTAAAGAATAAGGATGTACCATATCTTTTATAGCTCAAGGATACATATTTTTAGGTGTAAGAATTAATGATTCACATAAAATGTTGTTACCAAAAAGTGCACTGAAGAATAAGGTAGCATTATAATAAAAACTCTGCAATTGACATTGAATTATTATTGTATTTTGTCTAGCAGTATACATGTTGCAATTTCTGTAGAATGAGTACTAAATCCATAGAGTGCTTAGTTTACTGATTGCCCACTGCCTACTGAATATTGATTTTTTTTTAAGTATTGATACTAGATTAGAAAACCCTAAGAGCAGTCTTCCAGTACTCAAAACTTCAAATTTTAAAGTGTTCTTTGTCTTGATGGACTCAGTTTCAAACTTTCTTTCATTTTCAAAGTAATTTAATTGCTAGGTATTAGACACTGTATCTGTCTGACCATGTGTCAGCAGCAGCAAATTAGCCACTTAGACATCTAACTACAAATATTTTCCCCTGCAGTTCACTGCATGCACTGGGAGCACATTTTCTTTTGTCAGAAGAGTACTAATTCTAGAGGCCTGACTGAGATCCAGCTAAAAGTTTTTTCTTTTAAGTGTTAGCTTTTAAAGACAGCAGTAGGCAATTGCACTAAAATCCATAGGAAAAAAACCTACAAAAATTGGGACACAGAGACTGAAAAAAACATGCTGTATTTATTTTCCCTGTTACCTAGAAGTGAATGTGGAATTATATTTTTAATATTAATTCCCCAGAACAGTTTTGAAGATGAAACATTTTTCACTGGCACTGTTTTACTGATAGATCTGGATACAGGGCTCAGCTCCAGATTTCTGTCCACTCACCCAGAGAATCTTGGAGACATTTCTGATGTTGTGGTTCCAGCCCCTGGGCAAAGCAATTGCAGACTCAGTGACCCCAGACCTCCCTTGCCCTTCGCCTCCTGTTTGTCTCCTCACAGAATGTACTTCTCAAACGTGGTGCAATGTCTTGGCCCTCAGCATTATCGTAGCTCTGCCAGTGATCCCTGCATAGGGCTGGCATGCAGGCGGATGTCTATGCTTTCACTGTGGTGCAGCAAGGTATAACTTGGGTGGCTCTTTGTCTCTACGAGTGAAGATTTTCACTATTCTTTTTTTTTGTTGGAAGCACCATTTGCAGGAGAATGCATTTGGCACAGCAGAGCTGATGAAGCTTTTGCTTTCCCTGCAGGAAAGAAAGGGATTTTGAAGATACCACATACTGTTCAAGCAGGACGTGCTGGTCCACACCTCGCTAAACGACCTCTCTTGTTAGGTATATCAGCCACAATGTGATTTACTAATTTAACAAGCCTGAGAGAGCAAGAAGAGTGAGGTGGAAAAAGTACAGAGCAGAGATTACTACATGCAAATCATTGCTGCTTCTCTAAAAGGTCAGTCAGTCTGTACTTAACTTTAATCAGCATATCCTGTTTGCCACACCTATCACTGCCCTGTTGGTTGTTTTTAGTAAAAGAAAACTCCAAAATGCACACAGTTTCAAATGAATAACTCTTGGCTACATATATAAAATAAAGCTTTTGTGCACATATACACATGCATGCATATACAAAAGTACATATATGTGTATATATATATATGAATATATAAAAACCTCCTGCAAAGGGAGATTAATTACATATAGATATATAGTACATAAAAGTGAATATATAGATTTGTAAGTACATACAGAGCTATTAGCATATGAAATATTTATATAATTATTACTATTATTGATATTCTAGACATGTAATTTTCAAAATGCCTCCCTGAGTTTTCACACTGCTTTCATCTTACTGCCTTTTGAGCTACTGCTTTTGAAGTTGGCACATTTCCTATTTTTCGGTTTGGTGTTTGGATTTAAAGGTAAGGTTGCTGCACATGCTGAAACCATTTGCATTGCATTGCCCTTTTAACAATAATGTAATTTCTAAAATCATTATTCACTGACCATGTTTTTTGCCAGTAGAGGAAAATCTTTACTGACCTTACACTGAGAAAGGCCAGGGTTATCTCTTGTTAAGCCATGAACTCCTAATTTGAATTTGTAATGTTTTACACAGAGACACTTTAAAAGAGAAATGCTCTTTTTCTGCATGCTGTACAGTAACTCTAATGAAGCTAAATTGCACAGGGAAACATATTGGGCTGTAGGAAATCAGCAATGATATTGGGGTTTGCATAACTGAAGCAGAACGTACCCCTGGAGAGGTGCAGGCTGTACTGGCAGCATGCTAAACACAGTGCAGTGATGGATGATGGATGATTGCCCATGGGAGAAAGCAAAGAATGAAAGATCCACATTCACCAGCACAAAGCTGAACCATATGGCAGCACCTGTGAAGGGAGAGTGGAGAATGTATCTTATCCTGCTTCCTCTTCTCACTCCCACTCCAAAATACTTTGCTAGTGTGAGAAACCTAAACAGCAGTGGCATGAAATGCCCTCTGAAGTTTCTGGCTGTCTCTGGAAAAAAAAAGGGAATAACTTAGACAGGATTTGGCTTTATTTCTTAGAACTCACAGTTTGATTTAGATTATTAATTTAAGGCTTAGGTTCTGGATGCGAGCTCAAAACCTAAGTTTTTGGAGATCAAATAATAGCATGATAGGAAAGAAAAAGAAAGTGTATTAGATATCTGTGTGCTTGCATGAGGAATTAAACCCTGGATGGTTAACTTCTTTTTTAAGCTTACTGTTTCTACATTCGTCATGAGATTGAATACTGGGAACAAGCAGAAGAAAGGGGAAAAATTTGACAGGTTGATTCCCTGGTCATTTTGATTGAATGAGGATGACTAGACAAATTAGGGATTTTTTGTAACTTTAATGGAAGTTCTTTACATATATAGAAAAACGCATAAATCCTTCCACAGAGCAGACATGGGAACCAAAAGGTAAATTTCTTTGCTGTCTTCATTATTCATCCTAGGTTTTCAAGAAATACACTTTGGATGTGTCAGGCTAATTACTTCTGTACGTTCTAAAACTGAAGGCATAGATCCCCTTTGTAGATTTATGATGGTAAAATGTCTCAATATAATATCTTTTATTAAAAAAAGCTGAATAAGGACTTTTTATTTTGAATGATGTTATTGCATTGGATGATGCAGAATAAAATTTTACCATTTATTTTAAAGGGCTGCCAAGTATTGTTTGCTAGATATTTTTATTCCACTCCATTAAAAGAAGTTTTTAGACTAAAGTGAAGGGCTGTGATTGATCAAGTACTAATCTACCTATTCATTATGTACATGAGGGCCAGATTAAACTGCAGTCTTGGCAACTGGAAAAGCTCCCTTAATAATTTTCTTGGAATGGGCTAAGATGGAGAATTGTACCTCAAATGCTGATACAGCGTCACATCACAGGGCTTCATGTGCTGGTCTGCTGAGCTGTCTGGGTGAACCAAGAAAGAAGCATAATGATGTATGCACTCTCTCATTCACAAGTCAGCACTGACAGGGACAATTCTCACCTAAGTCATTCCTAACTGCATAAGTCACAACCTATCCCCAAGAATATGTGCAAAATTTTGTAACTCTCTAAAAAATCTGAGCCCAGTGATGTTCCTTCTATTTTTTAATTGAGGAATGATGATAAAATCTGTGGACTGCAGATTTTAAAAATTACTTGCTTGCATGTGAAGACCTCAAGTGCCACCTCCAGCAGACACCTCTCCTGATCACCAAGCCACGTTAAAGAGAGAAATTAGCCTAAGGTGGTTTTTTTTGGATAATGAAGTGTTGTGATTAAACTGATTAATAAGTCACAAAAAAGCTGACAGTTGGTATTTTCCTCTCAAGGATGACTTTAAAATTCTCCTTGCGTAAGCATGGGGTCCTACGTGTCTAAAAAGGTGATATGTAATTTGTTGTGGTAGATTTGCAGAATTTTATGTGCACTTATTTTCCTCAAGAATACAATTCTTCCTCTTTCTCTCCCTCAAATATCTATTAAAAAAGTATTTAGGAAAAGTATTGAAGCCAGGAGAAGGGAGTCGTCTTTCATAGATCCTGAACCTTTCTGGAATATGAATCAAATAAAAATTAATGTTATGCATACTCGGCACTAGAAATTTATATCAGTAGTCTAAAGGATATTTCTATACACTGAAATGTGTTCTTTTGTTTCTGAAAGAATGTTTGCATAAGAAAGTCATAGAATCATCAAGGTTGGAAGAGGTCCTCAAGATTATCCACTCAACACTACCACTGAAACACTAAATCAATAAAGCATCAGCCAGCACCAGATCCAGATGCCTCTTGAACACCTCCAGGGATGGTGACTCCACCACCTCCCTGGGCAACATATTCCAATGCCTGAGCACCCTACTAGTAATTTTTTTTTTCTAATATCTAATCTGAATATCCCATCTCAACTATGGCTACTTCCTCTGGTCCTCTCACTGCAAGCACAGTAGAAGACACAGCCCCCACCTACTACAACCTCCTTTCAGGCGGTTGTAGAGAGCGATGAGGTTCCCCCTGAGCTTCCTCTTCTCTAGACTAAAAAACCCAGCTCCTGTGAGAGACTGGACTATCAATGATTAATTACTCAAAACATTTGCCCATTTGAGGAGGCGCCAGGATGCTTTGCTGAGACTTGAGTTGCATCCCTTGAGGGAGGAGGTGAGTTTTGGGGTGTGTAATGGCTAGTCTGCATAAGACAGAGGGGGGGACCTACCACCACCTGGAGGCTAAAAACTGGACTTTGGCGTCAGTAAAGAGGCAAATCCTGCAAGGTGGGGTTTTAGGAGGGCTAATTGCCCTCCCTTCTAGAACTCTTTCAGTTGTAAAACTGCCCCACGCTGCTTTCCCCAGAGAAGGTCTGATGTGGCATAACTGGCCCAACTGCACTGTTGTAAGAGGCAGCCAAGGAGGTGTCATAAACCACCAGAGACACCCAGATGCATTCCTGAAGCGTTCCACCAGAAGACTGCATGTGGTCCAAAAGTCTTTGTTGCAAGAGACCATGTAAAACTTGTCTCCACACAGGGGAGTCACCAGGGTGTTCTCATCTAGCCCGAGTGTATATTAACCCATCAGACTTTGTGTTTTGGGGGTTCTTTTCCCTACTCCTGACAGATCAAGACCATCACTTTAACCAATGGACAACTAAATTGCAGCAATCAAATCTTGCTGTGAGATCTCTGGGTGGTGATTATGTATCTTTCTACTCTTTCTCTTTCTATCTTTTCCTTATACATTTTCTCAAGTAATATTTTTGTGCTTTCATATTGGTATATTACCATAGATAATAACCAAAATGGATACATATCTGCCCTCCATTGCTCCTAATTTGTTCTAAAATAAAACCTGCCTATATCTATATTTATAAACACCAATCATTCATTGTTGTTTCACTCTAATTTGCCCTGTGGGATCTATTAACAAGAACTTGGGTTACCCTCACCTTCATAACAGTTATAACAGGGTCATAACAGTTCCTTCATGGTTCCTCATAAGATGTGAACCCTTCTCAAGCCTCGTGGCCCTTCTCTGGACCCACTCCCGAACAACAATGTCCTTTGTATATTGTGGGACCCAAAACTGAATGCAGCACTCAAGGCATGACCTCACCACTGCCGAGTGCAGGGGGACAATCCCTTTCCCAGCCCTTCTGGCCACACTGTTCTTGATACAGACATTAATTTTTTGATTCCAAAATATAGTGGAAATATTTAAAGAAATGACTCTTGATTCCCTCCTTGTTTTTTCTCCCCTATTCTAGATGTATAATGTACACTTTCAGGAGTCTGTGAAATTTCTAAATAGAAGAAATCTTTCTGAATTTTTTGAAGGATAAGACTTAAACTAGTATTCCTTGTAGTGTCTCCTTTTAAGCTTCCCTGACAGTTTCAGTGAATTGTAGACACTTTTCTAGCTTATCAGAAGAAAAGTATCATAATTTTAGGCTATTGCCTTTACCCACCTTTCCATTGAGTTCATGCCTGTGTGTAAGAGAATAATGCTACAAATTCTTTTCCATCAAACCCTACCTCGTACTACTTATGTTTTGGCAACATCTGACTTGCCTGCTTTTTCCTACAGTGATGCAGAGAAATGAGAATGGTGCAGCAGTGCACATCCTGCAGGTTAATGTTGGGTCAGTCTTCAAGGACTCGTGAATATTTTTTTGGGGGGACTCCAGGGAAAATGATTTATGAAAGATCAGCTAATTCCCACCAACTGTAATACTCAGTGGACACCTATACCTTGACAAAACCCAAATATGTGTGTCTGGGTAGACAGGAAGAAAATGCTGCATGGTACAGAGAGCTGACGGCAGCTTCATGGCACATGTCCAGGTAATCACATTAGATGTGTTTCTAAAGTGTTATTATAGCACACCAAAATGTTGTCTGAATTTTAAACATATATAAAAACACAGACTCAGTTGCCACCATACACAGATAGAGCTGTCCTTCCAAAGCCAGCTCCAACAATGAAAATTACAGCTCAGCAGTTCAATCAACACAGTAGTAGGCAAATGTCGGTGTGAAATATACTCAAAGTAATTTCAATTAACAATAATTAAATTGTGCTTGGTTTCAAAATAGGATGCCAGGAGTGAGGAATAAGATGCACAGCAGCTCTACAGGTGATAAATGCAGATCTCGCCTGCTGCTCACCTGGGTTTTCCAAATTTCTTCTAGGCAGTTATAGTATCAGTGGAAACACAGAAGCAAGCAGAACAGCATTTAGTGCGAAAATATAACGTGTAGAGGGAAGGAAGAAGTAACAAACACATTCAGCCTGATGGAAACAGAATTAACCAACCTTTTCTCAGCATCTATTTTCCTCCTAGCCTAGGAGGAAGAGAAGAGACACACTTGTCAGGCAGGATGAAGATATCACAGAAGAGAACAGCACTACTGCTGTTCTCAGTTTTTGACAGAGAGTATATTCATCAGCACAGAGATCAGAGCTTCAAATATAATTCAGACAGCTGAATGTTGCAGCAATGCACATCTTGGCAGAGGCCTTGTAACTCCTGATTTTTTCAGCAAGATGTTTGTTTTTAACCTGAAGAATTAGTTAAGCAAATACAGAAGCACCTAAGTTGCAGTGATATCCTCAGTAGCAACACTGTGTGCTTGCAAATCTAGAGTCCTTACAGATAGCTAGGCAATTTCTGCCCTAACAAAAGAAAAAAACCCACCAAACAACACAACACTTTGCTTTCAGTAGGTTTTCTTAAATGCATAGAAGTATGGGAGGATTTGTTAAACAGTAAAATAGAAATAATATTAATAAAAATACAATGTTCATGCCTAGTAATGCCAGATATTTCTTCCTGCTAAATTACTGTAATCTTACAGGGTATGATTAGCATACTGTTAAGATTCCTGTTTTATCATCATAATTTTATTTCAAAGTAGTTAATTTTACTTATCTGCTTTATTATAAGGTAGAATCAAACTTGTTTAGCACCTGGGATTGTTGCTCTCAACCTGATTTCTGCCAAGCAGGGGCAAATAACAAGACCAGAGCTTTACTTATTAGGAGGACATCCACTCATTTGCTATACTCCTGATTATCACATTACTGTTAAATCACATAAACTTGATTTAACCAGATGAATCAGGGGGGAGGTGAGCCAATAGAAACTCTGACAAACTTTTCTGATTGCATACTGTTCTTTGTTCAGATAGCTGCAGAGAATGGCATTTTTTAGGAAATACGGTCTGCTCATAAGTCTGAAAAAATGTACATAGAAATAAAAAAAAATGGATAATTCTGAATCAAAATTTTGCTGATAATAGATGGTAGATGGGAAAACATGCTATGTTTCTGTAATGGATGCATTAATTTAGGTTTCTCATCTCATGTGATAGTTTTGTTCCTCCAAAAGTTGTAGCAAATGTTAAACCTAAACCAAAACTTAAAATTTGTTTATACGAGAAGAGGAAACTGTGAAGTGTGTAAGGCCTTTATACTTCATGTTAGATGATATTTTTTATGAAGTTTCAAATATGAGATTGACAAACTTGTTCTTGGAAGAGCTGAGATACCAACAATTCATAGCATAAACTGTGGTGAAAGAACCCATATGGTTTTTCAAGGCTATTGTTAATCAGGTTTTTCAGTAATTATGAAAATGAATAGGATCAGAATCATGTGTTGAGTTTTTTTCCAGACCAAAAATATTTGTTTGGCTTTTTGTAGGCAGATTCTTTTTTGTGTGTCATTTGGAGCATCTTGCTCAAGTCATGCTGCACAGTGCTTCGATCTTTATTTCAGGCATTCCCACAGAATGATTTTCAAGAATTTTTGCAATTGACCATTGTGACCAAAGAACTTGCAAAAAAAATGGCATAGTAAGAGTATAACGCCAATTTTTGAAGTGGGCTGTCAGTGTCCAATTGTTGACACTGATTTGCAGATAGGGAATGATGAAGGACTATTCTGAAAATCTGGCTACAATATCAGTCTGAAACCAAGTGAAGCTGCACTAAGGAAATTAAACTCTTCTTCATTATTTAAATAATAATTCAACTATTCTCTATTTTTAAAGTAAAATTATCACAAATATCTTCATCATCTCTTTTCCCTGGAACAGTATTTTCTCGCTGATTCTCACAAAAAAGTTTTTATTTTTTTCCTATGGACTGCATAGATCAACCTGAATATTAGATAGATAAATAATAAATCAGTTACTTGAGGTTGTAGGTGTTGTTTACCCAATTGACCAAATTGTTCCTGTTACACTGTCCTTCTCCATTTCAACTGCTATTAATACCCACAGCATGACTTGAGAATTAATTGTCTATTTAGTGCTGTTGTTCTGAGGAACAGTTTAAAACTTATGCTAATAAATTACTTGATTAGTGTCATTTGACACAATGTGAATAATTTGTCAGTGGCAAGTGTTATTCCTCTCGGGAGAGTGAAGGTTAGGCAGAGACAAAATAGGAAAGCAAATATGTGAACATCAGCATCATTATTCCTGGAAGAGAACATGAACATCTTTCTCTCCTTCCTCTGTCATGGAGATTCTTGTTTACTTTTTGATAACCTTTCCTGATAACCAAACTTTTTTATTGTTTTGCCCTCTAAAGGAGTAAAAATGCTACTAAGGGTCTGCAAAAATAAATGTAAAAATATTTCTGTACTTTGGATTATGGTAATTGTTGTCCTTAAAAATATATATGTACACTATGGTACAAATATTTAAAAGGAAAATGTGGACTGTTTAAAAAATAACGTTTCACAGTAAAATCTTTTTTAGAACGCTTTTGCCTTCTTTTTTTTTTTTTATTCTATATGGAACCTTGTTATTTCCAACAGTTGGCCTAATATAATCAGTAGGACATGAATTTTTCCATCTTGATAGAATCCATTCGAATTGTAGATTTACAGTGTCCATCCTTTTGAAGCAGTGGGACATACCAGAGCGAAAGTGGTTTCATGATTTAAGGCTGAATATGTAACACAATAGTGTTTATGTTCTGTTACTCTGCCAGATCACAATAACAATTCTGTTTTCATTTGTTCCAACAAGATGATTTTGTGTAGCTACTGTTGTAGCTATTATACAAATGCAGGACAAAAAAGTGCCCAATAGTCTGTGCTTGAAGTTTATCACTGAGATAGACATGCTAGGGATGATTTGTGGTCATAAATAAAAAGCAAAGTAAATTACAGGGTAGTGGATATGACAGGTAGCCATTGCTGCACATTTTCAGCCTTATTACTGTTCCTTAGGAAGGTTTCACGGATTCTGAGGTTTGCAGAAAGATACTGTGGTGCTGATTTTCCAAATGCTGAGTGTCAGCATAAGGGAGAGAAGAGTGACCAAAACCAATCACACACAAAAAAGGGCAGTGGCAGCGGTCACCATGAAGCAGTCAGAAGTGAAACTGATCTTTCTTATTTACTGTAGGAAGAGTTTAAAAGGGAAGTGGAATTGAAGACCAATTGTAGAAGTTTGCTATTACTGTAAAAGGAAAAAACGGATAAAAGCATTCAGAGATATGAATCGTGGTTAAAAACACAAATCTGTTTGATCTGTCAGACAAAATTCAGGATGGTTAGGAACAGAACCCCAATCTTGTTCAGGGAAAAGCTTTTTGCATTAAATGGAAAGTAAAATTAGTGAGAATTTTAGTTGAATGAAAATATGTCTTAGACATCTTTTGCTGACTGATTCTGAAAATATAACCTGCAGTGTTGCTAAGTTTCTTGACTGTTTTTGCAGGTGTTTTACATAGTTTTACACATAGCTCCATTTGAGAATAAACAGTTGTCATAAATCACTGCAAAGCATTCTCAGACCTCCGCTTTATATAGAAAGCAAAATATAATTCAACAGAAGTTTCACCTCGGATTGAAGCTTAAAAAAGCCAAATGTTGCTTTATTAACCAAAGTTCATTTTACAAAATAAGTTTCTACTTTTTTTAACACTGCTGCTCAAAGCTGTTTTCACCAACAGACTGGACATTAATTAGGAATGATCTTGTATGACACTGTCTTTCTTTTGGAACAAAAAGGAACTTTTCAGTTCTATTGCATGCATGGTTCTTTATGTGTTGTAGACTTTCATATGCCTTAGGGAGATGGTGTCTTTTAAATCAAATAATAAACAAGAAAACATAATACAACTTATTAGATAGTTCTGGAATCAGGAAAAGACCTGACATCAGTCTTTACACCAACAGTTTGTTAAAAAGAATCTCATAGAAATTAGGGAAAAAAGTTACTTAAGAGACCATCAGTCAGGGGCTTCATGGGGCAGGAAACATTTGAACTTAGAGCAGACAACAAGCAGAGTTGTGGGCCATGTTAGAAGGGAATTAGATGAAGACATAATGAGTAGAGACATGCAGTGCAAATAAAAATACGAAAATTATTTCTTAGCCTGACAAGAAAAATCCAGTCACCTTAAAGACGGAAGTCTGCATATTTTTTATGTTGTATTACAGTTCCAGGGAGAGTAAGGATGTGCGTACTAGGAAGAAGATCAGAGATGATAAAGGTTACATTTTCTTTCATTTAGACTTCTTTGTTCCAAACAAGTGAATTCTTGACATGTTTGGTGGACCAAAACAGCTAGCAATCCAAACACTAAGAAACCTGGAGGTGTCCAGATGAAATGATATATTCTGTACATATTCATTGACAACATGCCTGTATCACAAAGAATAGAAGATTTGAAATAATAGATTGCTTAAGGAGAAGGAATGACTAAGATGGTGAGATCTGTCTCCAGCAGAAAGAGATTTGCTCTGCAAATGTCCTTAGAGATCAAGAGTATTGGCAAGAGCTATATAAGAATAAGACATTTAGAAAAAGGTGGAGAGGAGCTACCCTTAAAATTTAGTTCCAAAAATCAGAGAAATGTGGATGCGGAATTTTTTTTTCCCAGACTTATCATTGCTAGTCACCCACTCTTGTCAGCTGGTGAAACATCAAGCAGTAAGCAACATCATTTCACACTAGTCTAACATCAATTTGGTGGTCATTCACACCATCTGTCTCACAAATATTATTGGACAGAGAAAACTCTCAATGTTGAAATGGCACTAAGAACCAGATGAACAGTTCCCGTGGCAAAAATCAAGGAACTCTAAGAATGCTACAGAAAAAACAGAGGAAGGAAACAAAGGAATTGAACAAAACACTTCTGCTGAGTCCTGAAAGATCCTCTGCTTCAGCCCTATTCCTGCCATTCCTATTGAGCCAAAAAGATGAAATCCACACTAAGGCTATAACAGACTGGTGTATTTTTAAGACAAAAATAATGCAGAAAACATACATTCTTACATGATATCATGATGCAGAGGAAGAGTATGCGCTGCATGCTATTATGTGCTTTAAACACCACCACTACGTTAGATACCTGTAGCTGCTGGTAAACCTGACACCATTCACCATATTCATACCCTACAAGCCTTGGTGATTTCCCTGCCTTTCAGGAAGGTGTATTTCCTTGCACCGTGAAGTTACTCAACATAACTTAAAAAAAGCAGGTAGGCTAACCATGCTAATGCAGAGCTCAGCAGGACAGAATTATCAGGCCTTCTCAGCGAAGGTAAATTAGTGCAGCTGCAAGAGCTCCGTGCAGCTGCTGTTTGGCTGCTCTTGGTACCTGAATTGCATCATTTAAACTGTCTAAGTTACCAGGATGCTACAGTGCCATCTGAAGTATGGCTATAGCTTACGTCTAGAGCAATAAGAATGTCTTAAATTCAGTGCAATAACCATGAAATCTCTGAAGCTCTCTGAATGGAATAATTGTTCTGCCTTAGAAATTTCTTCTTTAATTTCAAACCGATAGCAAGGCAGTGTTCAGTAAAATCAACATCAGCAGATAGTTCCCCAAAGCCACTGCTTTATTTAAAAGGCAGAATAAAAAGTAGTTGTCTGTGTTATCACCATATATTAAGTATTTGTGTCTCTGGGTAAGTGGCAACCAATGTAAAAGTAGCTGTTTCTAGAGGTTTTTCCCCCTGCTGTTCTAGCTTATTCTAATTAAACATGTTTGAGTTTTAGATTTGGGAGATTATCTCTGGTATTAGGCCCCTACTTGCAAGGGTTTGCAAATCAAGAGACTATAAGCTTTTTAATTTTTTTTTTAAGTGCTATGTTAACTCTCATATTCCAGTGTAGATATTGTTACTTAAATTCCATAAACACCTCTACTGAAACCAAATATTGTCTACAAGGCCTAAATGGATTTCTTTTTAGACAACAAAAAATCAGATGGAGTTAGAGCAAGATATTTTTCCTGTACAGGTTAGACTGTTCTTGTAAAACAAAGAAACTTGAAAGAAATAAACATTGCTAAATGTCATCACATGTTACTGTCACATGGAATTCAATTTTAGAAGACTGCTTATTTGCCAGTGTAATTAGATTGCATTTCCTACAGTAGAAAGATGCTTAGCCTTAAGGAGCTAGGGATGCAATTTCTCTGAATGACTGCCTTATGGTTAGAAATTGCCTCAGGAGAAAAAGCAACAACTGGATTTTAGTGCTCAGTGGTGCAAGTAGAATATAGATAACCATCCCATGACTATTTAATCGACTTTTTGAAGAAAGCTTGTACTTGATCTATTATGAACAGTATAAGTATTTTGTCAATATGAAAGTTGGCAGATAGATATGGATTACATTATCAACGTTAGTGAAGATACTGTTTATTAACAACTTCCAGCTAATATAATTTTCTATGAGTTTACAACCACTTTATTTTGTGTGCAATTAGTGAGCAAGCATGTGCTTCTGTGTGTGAGAATGTGCTTGTATGCATTATTTAAATTTTCCCAAAGATTGTACTGGTGTATTCTACAAAGAATACACAATGAGCAAACCATCCAGGCTAAAAGGTCTGACTGGTTAAAATTATTTGCAACAGAAGGGGCCCTGAATTTTTCATAAAAGACTTTTAATTTTGAGAAGTGTCATTTCTGGTGGCACAAAATATTCCAGGACATCTTGGAATATTTCAATACTCAAATAATTTGAATACTCAGCATTAACAACTATTTGGATCAGTTAGTATAAAAGGATTCACTACTATATTCAGGGTAGTCCAATTTCTACCAAAAAAAAAAAGTATTAGTGAGTGTGAACACCTTTACTGAGAGGACACTGATTTTGCTGGATAGATTTGTCTGTGGAATTCCTTGAGGTTTAGACTTAGGGGCAGTCTCTTTCTACTAATGACACTGGTGCAAATAGCAGGATCATGCTAATGAAACGCAGATGACGCAAAGTTGAGAGACAAAATCAGCACAGAAGAGGATTGGAATATTTTACAAGGAGATGAGGGCAGAGAGCTGCGAGCAGAAGGCGGAGGGCAGAGCTGCAGGTCCACTAGGACAGCCCTTATGAATATGAAAAGCATTTAAGCCCTATGAAGAAAAGAGATAAACATCCTTCTAAAGGAATGGGGGAACAAAATCCATGCAAAAAACCCCCACCATTTGTCAACTTTTTAGTGGAGCTTGCTCACTTTACAAAAACAACTATCTAATATCGATGCTTATGATGGCAGGACACCATTCCTCTGTTCCCATGTTTGGTGAGTGTTTCTTTCGATAACAAAGCTAGAAGTTGCACACAGACAAGAACAAATATGAAAAAATGTTGCATTAATACTACTAAAAACTGCACTCAGAAAATGTCATGACGTAACAGTAAGTCTAACATCTGGTCAGGTTTTTGCCTCTGAAGATATTTTTAATTTCTAATTAAATTCCACTGTTATACCAATACTAATACTTGGAACAAAAATGCAAATGCAGAATACCCTGTGGAATAAGTTTAGAGTGGGGGAAATTACTCCTTTATCAACTCATCACAGTACTGCTCGGGCATGAATTAAGTTTCTTCAAGAAATCAATAAAATCCAACATTCTTGTGGTACTGAGACACATATTACAATAAGAAATGCTTTTCCTTAGGTGGAGGTCATGATTCAAAGCTGGTTCAGAGACATCTATTTTGAGGTTGGAAGAGAGGAGAAACATCTTGTAACATGCCTGGATTTAGGCTAATGGTAAAAACCACAAAAATGGTAGAATTAAGAAAATATTGTCTTTTAAATGAAGCCATAACTGAAGTTTTAAATTAAACCATTACCATAAAAAATACTCCCCCACACAAAACTCAAAAAAATCTGAGCTTTGTGGACAGCTCTTTGTGTCCTATTCAAGGTAAAAGTTGTGAATGCTGCTGCAGTTCCTGAAATACCTGCTTCACTTCTCTCTTGTGATTTGTCTGTCACTTGGCATGAGTCATGAATATTTTTCACGACCTCTGCATTTCTAATCAATGAGCAATGAGTGGATAAAGAATAAAGAGTCAGCAAGTAACAGAGGATCTTACAAGTGACAGTTTGAGAAACCCAAGGAAATTCCAGCGATCACAGTAAAATTACTTATTATTATTATTTATTGCCCATCCTTTTCTGTATTCATTTCCTCAGTTATACCTCCAATAAAATATCTAAAGCATAACACTGAAGTACAGACAAATGTCTTTGAGATTCTTTTTTAAAGCTAAGCAGTTATGAGCTAAAGATTCAAAAAATTTGAGAACTTCTCAAAAATTAATTTGAAAATTGAAAACCAAGTAAATATGTCTTAACATGAAAGAAGCTGTCCTGTATTCTTTGAAAGTGAGATAATAAATAAACAATTTGTAGTAAGCACTAGACACTGCTGTGAGAAAAGTGAATGTTACTCTAATTTACAGCTTTGCTAAGATGTTTTTGTTCTTAAATATTTTTATTATTTTATGTGACTTGGTAAAATAGTTTATTTCAATTTTAAGTTGGTTTAAGTTCAAAATGTCCCTTATTGGTAGCTGAAACCTGAAAGTTACTTTAGGTGTAGACGATATTGTATATACTGAGTACTTTGCATCTTTGTAGGTCTATGTTTCAAATATTTCAAAAGTGATTTAGCTGAAGTGATATTTCAGATATGTATCTGAACATAACATTTTCACAACTAAGTCCAAAACTGTTCCAAACGTTGTTTCACGATAGCAAGTAAAACTTTATTTTTAACAGTATGTTAATGTACTAAGGTTACAGTAACCATATTTATCACTTGCACAGATACCTCCAATACATATGTGCATATGTACACAAAATAACTGGTCTCACTTTTTTTTTAAACATTTGTTCCCTATCTATTGGATTTTATGTTGCTATCCAGTACTGCTTTGATCTTTAAAAAATGGTTCAAACCATTATAAATTTTAATTACATTGTTTCCTAAAGACTGAATTGACTATTGTCAAAAAAAAGGTGAATTTATTATTTTAAGCATGCAATATGAACATTTCTTAACTTAATGAGATACATTTCCTTAATATACTAACACTGACAATAGTGAAAGAAACTTAAATAAACAAAGTGTCTGACCAGAATGAAGGGCCCTGCTCACTTACGCAGATATCTTAAAAATTATATATCCACTCAGTGCCAAGAGATTAAGATAATTGCTTCAAACAATGTGAGCTTTTATAAAAGGCTTTTCTTCCCACTGTGACATGAAGCTTTGAAGAGGGTTTCCACAGAGATATGAAGCTTTTTCTTATGAAAGGAGTTGCTCAGACTTCAAACATTTTTCATATTAATGGAAAGAAAAATAATCGCAGAAATTATAAACTTGCTCCAAAGGCAAAATTCAAGACTGGAATATGTACATCAGACAAAAATCAGGAGCAACAAAATGTTCACCTCATCAGACAACATAAATATCTCTATTATGAGTCTGTCTTCAGTAGAAATGCATCTTTTAGCAGAGCTTACTGTAGGCTTTACAGTATTACAGATTTTCTTCCAGGTAACACATAAGATAATTTCCAAGTTCTGTATGAAAGACAAATATTTTTTGAGCCTTGAGTAGGATAGATGCTGCCTACTGAAGCTGGCTTTACTTGGTAATTAAAGTTCCTCCAGTTGTGGGAAAGGTTATACAATTTTCCAGACAAAACTAAGCTGACGAGTTTAAACCCTCTCCAACGTCCTCAGAAGCAATAGGTAGAAGGGACAGAGGCCAAATCTTGCCCTGAGTTCTGTCTCATGTTCCCCACTGCTAGACGTGTAAGGGCTGGTTCCTGCCACAGTCCTTCTTCCCCAACCTGCTGCTCCTCTCATCCAGTGAAGGCCTGTGCGTAGAACTAGGAAAAATCACTGTTAAATGCCAACCAAAAAAACTGTTTCCCAACATTCAAAAAACCTATTAATTACTGAAATATCTGGCCATTCTTCTTTATACCCGTCAGGGAGCAGTGAAGGTCAGCTGCTCCCTGAGGAATGGGAAGTCAAGACTTGACAGTGACCCAGCACAGGCTCTACCCTCATTCAGGCTTTGGGTAAATATCCTAAAGAAATCTGTTCAAAGCATATATCTGTGTGTCCCTGGACAGAAAAATATAGAATGATTTTAAAGTGAAATAAAACCAGCATTTCTTCAAAAAGGGAATTTTCCTTAACCTGAAAATTCCAATATTCCAACATTTTTGCTCCAAATGATCCCAAAAATAGATTTTTTGTGGATTTTTTTTCTGTTTTGCATTACGTCAAAACAAAAAAACAGACAAACAAACAAACAAAGACAAAACCCCCAAGCAAACACAAACCTGAAAATGTTGATACGATTTTTAATTATTAAAGTCAAAGAAATGCTTGAAGTACAAATTTTTTTTTTACTTTGGGTAAACCATTTGGTTTTACTTTGGGTTGACCATTTGTTGAACATTTCTTGCTGTTTCTAACAGCATGTTTCTTTTGCATGTTTTGGTTTTGACAAAGCTGCTTTTATGATTGACACCTGTTTTGCTGAAAAAATTCCAGTATGCCTTACTGGAGTATTTTGATTGCAAGGAAGAGTATGTGAAGAACCACATGTTCTGGTTGTGTTCGTGAACATTATATATTAGGAAAAAAAGGTCCTCAAAATGTTCTATAGAATGCAAACACTATGAAAAAAGGAAGCAAAGGGAAAAGATGGAATGTGATACAGGATGAATATGAGATGTGAGAAAGAAAAAGTATGTGAGAACTAGATTTATTGGTAGACCCAGAGCTTGTTCAGTTTGAAACTCAACTGACAGATTCAGCTAGCCATTGTCTTGCTGAAAACTGAAAACTAAATATAGCTAAAATACTCCTTTCAGAGAGAAATGCAAGGAATTTATAACTCTGTGTATGAAATATGTATTTTTCTATACTTATTTATATATATAAATATAGTCTCATGTATGTGTTTGTGTGATATGTACATATTAAATCTGATTCAATCATTATGAGAGCTGTGAAGAGTGCTCATGATAGACAAAGATGACAACTCAGACAATCTGCAGAACTGCATCTACTTTGAACGTATTTTTTAAAAAAGTCCATGATAAAATAATGGACTGAGGAGAGCCAAAGCTATTGTTTTGTTCTGGAGAAAGAGTAGGTAGATTCAAGTGCTGTGATATAGTAATTGCAAAAATACAAATATTCATAGTACAGTGTAATGCAATGGTTTTATCTTTCTTCACATAATGTAGGAAAAAACTTCTAGGTATTATTAATCTGCTGCTCATCCCTCTTTCCTTCCTCAACCACACAGTTGTCAGTCTGTGTGCCAAAGAAGACAAGCACAACTGGGCTAACAAGGATAAAAGGCAAGTCTGAAATGACCCCGTTGGTAGTAGTTTTAAACAAAAGATCAAAGTTATGGGAAGCTGGCTGAAAAACTGAGGGATGGAAAGACTGCATTTAAAGACCTGGGCTGTGTTTCAAGACATTCAACTAACTTTTTCTTGTCATGTTATGAATAATTTTTAAAAATATAATTATTTTTAAATATATATTATTCAATATTAATGAAAGACAGCACTACTTGTGTAAGCCGTGAAGGTAGAACCTAGGTCTGGAAATCAATCAGTAGAGGAGGCAGGGTAGAGAGAGACTTAAAATGATCAGAAAGTCAAACTGTTCCACATGTTCCGGTTCTGTTCACGAACATTGTATATTTGAAAAAAACATCATCAAAGTACCTAAGGAAAGATCTGCAGTACAGGTTCATGATGAACAAAAATGTTAAATGAGATTTTATTGACTTGTTCTTGCAATATGTCAGTATTTTGACTTTTTCCATGAACAGCAAAAGGGAATGCATAAGAAGAGCAACATGACTATTGCTTTAGAAATAAAGAATAGTATTATACTGTACTGTTTCCAGAATAATATGACAGTGTCTTCCTGTGATTCAATTAACTTCTGATTCTTCTCAATAGATTATTTTCTACACCTGCATTTCAACATCAAAAAAAAAGTTTAGCTATTGATTTTGTTTTTTCTTTCATCCTTTGCATTAAGTTGCCTTACGTACAGTGAAAAGTGCTGACAGTTCCAAAAGAAAATCACCAACTGGCAGACATATAGGATTTCACAGATAGCTGGTTAGGTTGTTTCTATAATGGAATATTCACAAAGTTGTGCCAATAAATTAATGACAAATGCAGCTCAGAGCCCCTCCAAGATATGCTTCTTTGTTTCGCTGTAGCTCTTAGAATATTTTATTACTATTTTGCGTCTTTGATGCACTGAATTGTCACAACATTTTAGTCAAATTGCTTTATTTATATCTCAAACTTTTAAAAACACAAGTTGAAACACAAAACAAGAATGTCAAATGATTCCTCTTTTACATCAGTATCTCTGCATTCTGAGAATCACTCAGTGAAAAATAACTGGGAGAAAATAATTCTCTATGTATTAAAGGCTCATAGAATACTAGGATTTGTTTCTTTTGAACATCTTTGCAGGTAGTTCTAGATTTTGACAAAGGAACTCTCAGCACGTCCACTCGGTAGATAGTAATTTCTACTATCCCAAACCAGAAGGATATTAGCATTCAGCTTAATGATGTGTAGCATTGAGACAAAATATTTTTTCATAAACCAGAAAGAAAATCTGTTTCTGAATGCCAGGTTATTAAAAATGACTATTAATAATAGTATGCATATTCCTTAATTTAGAAGATATAATACTAAAATACATGCACTGAAAAATTAATCTTTGTATCTACAATAGAGCAAATTAACAGTAAAGCCTAAACTCTAATCACACAGGTGAATTACTGGAAAATTGGAATACCTGATCTTGACTCCTGTGTGTCTTGTAACATCTCAACATTGCAATTAGACACAAAAGCTCATACATTCTCAAAGTAGCCAAACCGACTCAGTGTCTGTCTCTCCTTCTCACGTAATGAAGACAATTGCACCTTTTTCAGAGTTATTGCCTGCAATTATTGCTTAATCCCAATTAAATTTTAATATCATTGCCTATATAGAAGGACTTGATAAAATAATTAAATTTTCAGGAAAATTCTTCAATATATGTGTATGGATACACTAGTAATCCCTTTTCTCAATGTATTCATTATATTAAGCACAACCAGCCAATTTAAACTTCTGGACATAAGGAAAGCCCAGAATAAGAGCCAACATAGCTTTCAGAAGAGCTGTGATAATATTCAGTGGCAATTGTCTTCAGGCAATGTGTTAAGATACATTCCTTGGTCTCCAAGTATGAAAAATCCCACCAAAAAATATTGACACAGGTGTATTGAGAGCTGGCTGCCATCCTTTGTCTCCAAATGATGCAAGTAAAGTGCATAATCTTTGCTAAAGGCTATTTGGCAAGCTACAACTTTTCCCAAAATTTCCTGAAATAAAGTGCATCTTACTTGGCTGATCTACAGCACACCTTCCCTTCTGATTGATCTCCTTGCAAGTTCATGGAAAACTTTAAGTAACTGAACACTGCTTGCAGCTGCATTGATCAATATCTGATCAATTCTCTGCCCTGGTGTTTCTGTAACAGTATCCCATAGAGACTGGCTGGCACAGAAGTCCACAGGGCTCGCTCTTCTTGCAGTACCTCAGTGGGATGTCACCCTTGGTAGAGTAGGAGACATAAGGAAAAGAAAATTATGGAGTTATGACCCTCAAATTGTGAAATTGGTTCCAAAGAATGAGATGAAGAACACATAGATAAGAAAAGGTGCACCCACCTCTGAAACTGTGATCCAAAAAAATCCCCTTGCTGATCCCTTGGAAGAAGCTTCCAAGTTCCCTAAGGAGGGATGAGTAACACTTCTCACTGCTAAACACTTGTAACTGCTAAGAGCCAGAGGACTAATTTGTGGGGCCTCTCAAAATGATCAGGTCGTCTCACCTGGGCATTTGCATTTGCTTAATTTGAAAAAAAAAGTTAAGGAATGAGATGACAGCTTCTTGTTCGTTTATTTGGGGGTCTTGTTTTTGTTTGGTTTTTGTTTCTTATTCTGTTCAGGTTTTTTGTGGGTTTTTTTGTTGGTTGGTTGGTTGGGTTTTTGGTTTTGTTTGCTTGATTTTTTTGGTTTTTTGGTTTTCTGCATAAAATGGTGAAGGAAGAGCTAGGAATTCAGCCTCCACTCTAATATTATGCAGAGTACTGCTCAATATTGAGGTTTCTGGCTTATCGTTCTAAAGCCCCTAGTCAAGGAGCCATTTTAAAATTTGTATTCCAGTCCAAGGATCTGGCAAACAAAGTGCTGGCGGAGCAGCACTAACTTGTAGGACCCCATGTCTTTTATTGCATATTGTCTCCACTCTGCTGGAATCTTTTAGAGGCAATCCATTAACTGTAATGTATTAACATCACACTTTCCTGGTTAGACTTTTATGTGTTAATTCACAATAAGGTTATGGTGTATTGGTTTTCTAATTTTAAAGACAGATTAAATTGTCTGCCCTTAGTTAATTACTTTGGATTCCACTAAGGATTGACAACTTTCTTTTGATACAGGTATTTTCTTGAAAACAAAACTTGTTTTTTTGTATTTTTGTGGCATGGATCTGATCTGATGAAGAAAGATCAATCACTATAAACCCAGGATTATTGAACAATCCTTAATATACACCACAAGGACAACATCTAGCTATAGATGACTTGAGCACGTGTTAAATATCCATTCCTAATTCTTGAATTTTATAGTTTAAATACTAATAGTGGCAACTATCTTCATTGCTATATAGGCATCCTCCACCACAAAAATAGTTAGTCCTGCAAAATAAGTTTTAGTACTAAAGTTTTTCTCAATTTCTCTCCCTTTATCACCACTCACTCTGTTGTAGAGGGAAGGCAGCTGATGGCCATTTTGGGCAGAGAAACTCTTTCAAATAAGAAGTCTTGCACATGATTAAAAATTCACAAATTCTCTTGAAGCAGTGCAAAGTTGAAATACAGTTTAAAAAGTAAAAAAAAAAAAAAATTTAAATGAATGTCTTACTCCTAATATAAATAATATAACTTTAAAATACCATGCAACAACTCTGAAAAACTTCCTCTTTTGTTACCCATAGAGAACATAAGTAACTGCTAAATTTAACATTTCTGACAGATAAAGCACAGGTTTTACACAAAACCCCTGTACTGGAGTTCATAGACAAAAGGCCAGAATGGAGATTGGGAATATGGGAAGTTCTTCAAGATTTCAGCTGACACTTTATATTAAGCCAGATCAAGAGTAAGAGCAAGAATCCTTGATAAAGAATATCATAGTTTTGCAATTGTAAGCAACCTTATTTGAGATTATATATTCATTGCCTTAGATGTATCTAATAAAAACCAAGGTGCTTCCTTAAACAGGAAAATCAACTTGTAAAGTGTTTGTGGACCTAACTAGGACAACTTGGGGGACAGGGAGAGGGGGAGGACAAGAAACAAAAAGCCCTCACAGAACCACCACAACAAAAAAACGAGCAACAGTGAGAAAAAGAGCCCTGCAGACACAAAGCCAGAGAACAAGAAGCAGGAGGATGTGCTCCAGGCTCCAGAGCAGAGATTCTCATGCAGCCCCTGGAGAATACCATGGTCAAGCAGATTGTCCACCTGCAGCCCATGGAGAAGCCCATGTCACAGTAGGCGCATATTCCCTGAAAGAAATTGCAGCCCATAAAGAAGACACGCTGGAGCTGGATTATCCTAAAGGACAGCAGCACATGGAAAAGATCCAGCATGGAGTAGGGGAAAAGTCTAGAGGAGGAAGAAGCATCATAAAGAAGCTGTTATGGACTAACCACAGCTCTCATTCCCCACCCTGTGCCACTCAGAGAGAAAAGGCAGAGAAGTAGAGAAGCTGGAAGTGAAGGAGAGAAGTTGAACCTGGGTAGAAAGATGGAGAGGTGAAGGAGGTTTAGGTTTGTTTTGGTTTCTTTTTTCTTTCTCCAATTTTTAGCTCTGATATTTTTTAAGCACATAACGATGTGCGAAGGTAATTTTCAAACCCATTTGATGAGCATCACTGTTAAAGGAAGCAGAGCAGCAGCAAACTGTTTCATTGTTCTTCATTACAAAATTCAGTATGCTGACACTATTCCATTGTCATACAGGAGGCTAATGTGTTTTCCCTTCCGCATTCTCCAGATCAACGATTAGGTTAGAAAGAGATGGGATGCTGTGGCTCTGCTCATCATGTGAAGTTTGTTCCACAGAACAATTTATATTCACTTCATTTCTTTTGCTGAGATGACAAGTTAGAAGATACGACGTTGATTAGCCAAAGATAGACAACATAGATCACTGAAAATCATGCTCAGTATCACCAGTTAGGGATCAAAATTTGCTAGAACTCAACATTAAACAATATTTTCGGTGTAGGCAGGTCCTGTTGTTAATTTATATGCATGCATCTCAAACACAAAACCAGGACCACTTTGCAAGGTTATAAGTAAATCCTTTGGTAAACTCATGTCATCTTCTTCCCTAACTTCCAGTTATGAAACCATGCTCTAGAAAAAAACCCAGGGCAGCATTGCAACTGAGAGATGACTGTCAGAAAAGGGTCACAGTCCAAATATGGGGGAATGGACTTTCCATTGAAAATTTTATTTTCTGACTTCAGGAACCCAGGCCATATGGGGCTGATACAACTTCAGAACTTGCTCCATTTCTATTGTTTTTATGTTTTCCCACAAAAGAGAGTAAAGTTGCTCATCTTTTCAGCCTATCTTGCTTTTAAATAGTCAAGAAACTTAAAATTTCCTTGGCTTGGGAATATGATTCTGAGATCAGGATATGATTCTGAGATCATTTGTGTAGCTTGTTAAACTCTTGTAAAGGGGGATTTCCATCTTGAATACATTTAGTAACAAAGCTTCTCTTAAATGGACTTGGACAACTGCTGTTGATTTTAATGCATGTATCAGCAGGTCACATTTGGCTCATGGTCAAGGTTATTCTTTACTGTAACTTTTATTCTTGTACAGTCCTTTTTAAGGGCAGGGCACAGAAAGCTGACTTTAATCCAAAGTAAATATATACTTTTTATAATCATCTGTTCTTAGCCCACTTAGTTACAACATTTTGAAAATGCTCACAGTACAATTTATTGCTTTCTTGTCATTAAGATTAAATTCATTCATTTTTCAGCTTCTGTATAACTGAGAAACAGCCATTTTAGAGAATTTATTTGGTACTTCTCTCAGATTTCTGTGACAATGATTCTGCATAATTTCTAAACTCTGCTTCTTCCCACAGTTGAAGAACAAGTCCATTTTTGGAAAAGATTGTGGTCAGAGACTACCTTATTGCACATAACTATAGAAACAGCAAATTTCTCCTTAAATAGGCACAGTGCAAGTCAAACAAATGTATTAAAAGTGTTGAGTCAATAGCAAATAATGAAAATGAAGTGAAATCTAAAAAATATATGCAAATATGCTCAGGCTGTATTTTGCACTGCTACACTGTAACACATGCACTCAGATGACATGAATGACAGGAGTTGTACAGTCATACTGAAAGTATTAGAAAGATTTGGTTTATTTTTACAAGGCATACTAAAATCTTAATTAAATAAGGGCAATCTGACATTTTAAATATTCCTTCGAAAATATCCTTTATTTTTAATTTGCTTTTGCAGAAAATCACACCCCTCCTCCACAAGCTCAAAGCAAACCTAAAAGTGTAATTTTTCATTTTCTGTTATTACTCTGTGCATTGCATGAGTTACTCATCCAATAAATTCAATTTAAAAATAAAATATTGATGTTTAAGGAAGTGTCACGAAAAAGACTTATGTGTTTTGAATTTTGAAAATAAACAACTCCTGGTACTTTTGTTAAAACATAATCTGCAACTCTTTAAAAATGTGAAGTGAAAGATTACAGAAAAAAAAAAACAAACTTTTGTCAGGAATGGGGGAGAAAATATTTGCTTTTGTATTCAATCACTGCAACTAATTTCAGCCATTTGTCTAGTTGCTGTCTTAGAATTTGTGATTACTTAATACTAACATAATTATCATCCCCTGAAATCTGACATTTCTTCATGATACTGTAGCTGTATCATACCCTTTTTTAAGCTTTTTAATCCAAAGAAAGACTTATTATTCCTGTTCATAAGCCATGTACCTAGAGTTTTGGCCATTCTCAATATGTCACAACAACATATACTAAAAATACTAAAAATATAAACTTTAAATGTTGTAAGAGAAGTAGATGAACAGATTTATGACTAGTAAAGTTTGGAAGCCTCTTTAGCTATTAATTCTTTCAAAGCCAATAACATACTCTAGAGAACATGTATTAAGGAATACATGTTAATCATACCACAGAATCAAAGAAATGCGAGGCAAAACACTTGGCAAGAGAGCTCCTGCCTGCAACCACAGGCAGTGCAGGGCTGGACCTGGCCTCCAGAGAGTCAGTAACACCCTTACGACACCCTCAGTACACCTAATTCCTACAGGAGTGCGGGGACCACTTGGAAATAACATGCATGCCTTGCTAATTGGGCGTTCCTCTACCACTAAATTGGGGCTTTTTGTGCTACCTGGAGTTATTGATTTGGATTATGAAGGTGAATTACAAATCATGCTATGGATACCCGTGCCACCCTGCTTTATATCTGCAGGTCAACACATAGCACAACTTACTCCTTTTTCTAACAAAACCCCTAGTGGTAAGGGTAAATGTGGCACAAGTGGCTTTGGCAGCACAGGTCAGCCCCAAATTTTCTGGACAAGCTCCATTACAATGGTTCAGCCAACTCTGGTATGCAGTATAGATGGCAAAAAATTTAAAGGGTTTGTCGATACTGGAGCTGATGTCTCCATCATTAAAAGCAGCGAGTGGCCTAGTGATTGGCCCACGATCAGCCCCACATCGACACTAACTGGGGTGGGAGGAATGCAGTGTCCTAGACAAAGCGCTCACCTCCAGCATGCTCTTGGCCCTGATGGGCAAACTGCCTGGATTGCTCCATTTATTGCTGCTATACCATGTACATAATGGGGAAGGGATGTTCTAGGGCAATTTGGAACCACCATAAAAACTGACTCAGCTTCACTGAAAAACCTTTTTCATCAGGGCTATTGATCAGCCATTCTGAAATCAAATACTGCATATATGTAAACTCACATGGTGGACTGAGGACCCTGTATAGGTCGACCAATGGCCCCTACCAAAGGAACGGCTACGAAACTTCCAACAACTTGTAGAAGAGCAATTGTCTTCAGGCCATATTTGTCCATCTTCTAGCCTTGGAACACCCCTATATTCTGTATACCTCAGAAAAATGGCAACTTGAAATATGTTCATGTATCTGTTGACACCTATTCTCATTTCGTAATGGCAACTGCCCACACCGGAGAGAAGGCCCATGATACTCACATTGGTTAATCTGCTTTGCCACTCTGGGCCTTCCCAACACTATAAAAAAGGACAATGGACCTACCTACACCTCGGAATGAGTTTGTAAATTCTTGCAGCAATGGATGTTTCACACAATACAGGCATTCCCCACTCTCCCACAGGGCAGGCTATTTTCAAGCGTGCCCACAGAACATTAAAGACTGTGCTTGAAAAACAAAAGGAGGGAGAGTTGGGGTGCCCTCACAACAGATTAGCTAAAGCCCTGCATGTCCTCAATTTTCTAAATCAAGACGAGATCGGACAAACTGCGTGAGAGAGACAGTACTCCTTTGACACAAAGGCTCATCTAAAACCTCCAGTAATGGTGAAGAACTTACTAACTGGACAATGGAAAGGACCCCTGGACTTACTAACGTGGGGCAGGGTTTATCCCTGAGTCTCCACAGGCCACCATGTAGAATGGGTTCCATCACAGTGTGTGCAACCTTTTGTCGCACCATCCTGATCCCATGTGTATATAGTTGTTATGTTATAGGCATGTGTTAGAGTTTTTGAAAAGTTGTTACAGTTATTATTGTTGTTACTGTTATTAGTGTCTTAGGAGTTGTTTAGGTTTTTCTTAGTAGGTTTTCGTTGCTTAAACAAAAGAAGGGGGAGATGCGGAATATGGGGTAATAATTGTTAAAGTTGTTGAGGCTTATGCTCACCAGAAGGCCCTGTGGGAAAGGCATGGCTGCGGGCCGGACGCCTGGGGGTCGGCTGAGGGGTGAGAGGTGGGTGCCAGTGAGGAGAAAGTCGGTTGAGTGACAGTTGGAAGAGAGATTGTGATTGGCTGGAGGAGCATGTGGACAGCATATGAGCGGGAAGCTGATTGGGTGATAGGACGCGTGGACAGCAGCCCTGCAGCTGAGCCAGCCAATGGGTGCCCTTCTGCTGTTGAGTTCTGTTAGGCTGCGGTTTGGCTTCGGTTGTGTGCGGTGGCGATTAAGGGTACGAAGAGGGGATGATTTCTGACAATCGGCAGAGCTTCTTTGGACGTACAAGGGGGTGTGTCAGCCCTGTTCCCCGTTGCTACATATTACGGATATTGCCTGGTTGGAATTTTAAAATATTTGTATCATTTTAAAGTATTGTTCTCCAGTGGGAAGGGGCATAAGGTGAAGATAAAAGTGGTTTTGTCTGCAGTATGGATTAAAAGGAGTTAACTGTAAATCTGGTCAGTTGACTGCTTATTTCATTGCTTATTTAAATATAACTTTTTCAACAAGGATTTCATGAGATTTCATCCCATGTACCCATAAGGTATGCTATCAAGCATGGTAGGGGACTGTTCCTTTTTCACTTGGGTTTTAGTGCTCAGAAGAACATAGCTTCTGGTTAGGACATTTTTTCCTAAATATAAGTGCAAAGGGATGACTAAACTTCACTATTCTTTCATCCAGAAAAAGTTTATTTTCTTGATGAAGGAAAAAAACCCAAACAATTTAAAGGTGGTTCAGTCTGGAAAAGAAAATAGAAGCTATCTGCTGTCTTTGTGAAATGAGACAGTGCCAGCTCAAGTTGTTCATTAAAACAGAGATAAAATGGGAGGGAAAGTAGATCTTGTTTTCATTCAGCTGTTAAGCAGATATCCCTAGCAAGCAATGCATATTATGTAGTCAAGCTTGACAAGCCTGCTTAAGAGAAATCCTTTCCAGAGTTCCTCTGCAAAGACAGCTACATTTGCACTTCTCTCTCTTTCATTCAAGTTTTTTCAAGCAATTTTCAGTCAGTGTCAGTGAATTAAACCTTTCAGCAATGTTGTGAGACACTGGAAGTTCTGTATCTCTGTTTTATGACTTGAGGTATAAAAGTTTAAAGCCTTAATCCATAAAAACCTTTCACTGTCCGGTGTAACAGTTAAATGGAATTTGGAAGCACAAATCCAAAACGCAGGTCCTCAACTCTTCCTTCACGCTGGTGTTGCCAAAACTGTATTAATGTATCAAATTAATTTCCTGGGGAGAAGAAAAATATTACAGCTAAATTAATAGGCATTAAGATGCTTTAATACTTAACTGAAATAAAAATACTGAGCAATTGGAGCAGGGATGGGACAATGGGTCTCTTTCTTCTCAGTTGGGTACGTAGTGAAACATACATATTGAAACAGGGTCATTTTCTTTTTCTCAATTTTTTTTGTCCAGTGAACTTGCAGTTCTCCTTTGCAAAGTGTACATCTTCAGAAATAGAAATAAACAGAGATCCTACTGCCATGTGATCAAATCTTTCTCCAGGAAAATAGGAGAGAAAAGAACCAGATTCCAACATCTGTAGGGGAGTGTTCTTACTTATTGACTTACATCTCTTCCTAAAACATGATTTAAAGATGGAATATGAAGACAGGGGATGCTACAAAAGGAAAGACAAAGGGGAGAAAAAAGGGAATATCAGATGGAAAGAGGATGGGATAGGGGAAGGAAAGACTGGGCAGAGGTGTCCATAATGCCATATGCTAATAAATTGAGAACTTTATTGCATTTAAATGGTTATACTGCTTCTATTTCTTCAAATGGATTGGTAATATCTGTAAAGTATGGCCTTGCACAGCATTGCAAACTCCAGCATAACATGTGTAAAAGTATTGAGACTAAGAAAACCCCACTGATGTCCAGACCAATGTTTTTTGGATGCATTTTTCCGTCTTTCTAAAATACTACCAAATAACACTACTAAAATTCTACTCTAAATTATACTACTAAGTAATAATATAATGCTATGGGGTATTATAGTAGGTAAAAATGACCATTATTTCTTCATCAAAATTCTGGAAAGGAAATTCTTTATTTCACAAATGAAAATTCTACTTTTCTTATTGGCTGTTCTCTGGCCATCTTCCAAGAATTGACACTTTTTCCCATGAAACTGGTGACTCAGTATGTTTTCAATGCTTCTAATTCTGTTAATAACATCCAGGCTGGAATTTACAAAGGAATCACAAGTCATGAACTAAGAATAATGCACAACTTAGTTCCTTCTGCTTCTACTGAACAAATGAACCCTCTTTCTCAGAATAGCTTTGAAAAAATGAAGTGTTCATGTGTTTTAAGAGAAGAAATAAATATATGAAGTACAATTCCTTTCATATGTAGTTAAATATATTTAAACAAATTTTCCATTTGCTTTCGCAAAGTCAGCATCCCTTCTAACATTAATAAGAAATTTAATATATTTTCTGTCACATTTGCAATTTTTTTTCCTCATTTCCTCATTCTATTCCAGGTTGTATTTACTTAAATGATTTGGTTGCTGATTTCCTCTATACTATAAACTTATTTTTAAGGTTTAACCCTTATTTTTAAGGTTGGTTTTGTTCTGTCCAGTGAAAGTGAAGATTCCTATACTGTATTTGTAGAGAGTTATTTGCAGTCTAAAGGAATTACTCCCACAGTAGCTTATAGTTCTTGGGTGAATAATGCCTTTTGCTCTTTGGTTTGCATGTTCACTATCACCTTGCACATCAAGTTTTTAAGAAGAGCAGTAATACTAATTTTAAGAACATGAGATTTAAACTGCTAATTATTGGTGTAAATAAAATACTTCATGTAATATTAACTGTGCAAATAATAAAGCAAATCGATTATTGATGTGTTCAGTTCAAGACTTACCTTAATGTATAGACTTGCACTAGCTCTGCAGCTTCATTCCTTTACTTATTATTTGCATGTTCTTTTCTCCATTGTTGTCGTCATATTTGTTTCCTTGCTTCTCTCACTCTTGCTTTGGCTCCTTCTTCTCTCACAATTGCTTTGGGTCCCTCTTGCCACTTCTCCTTTTTTCACAAGCATTATCCTTTCCAGCTGTCAATAAATTCTTTGAATAAATTTTGTCTTTTAGAGAACTTGCTGTTTCATGTCACTGAAAAAAAGGTAGAAACAAATGTTTCAGTTCATATAGTTCTATTGTTTCTGAGAAACATTGAACAAACTGTGGCTTTTGTAATGTTAAACTGTATTCAACTAAATACTTTCCAAACTTTCCAGTGCTTTGGATACAGCCTTCAGTCTGAATTGTGTTACAGTTTTGCTGTAGGAAGAGTTGGTTTTGAGTACAGATTCCATTGTACATCTTGGTCAGGATCGCCGATGTATGCCTCATATCAGATGGCACAGCAAGTTCTAGTTATGCTAGATCTATCACACATTTGCTTTGTATCATGTAGTAAAATAATTCAGTGTGTTTGGGATGTATTCAATTCACTCTTTATGTGCATCTGTGTTCTGTGTGCGTGCTGTGCTCATTTCCCAGAACTGTATTTGAGCTGTAGCCCAGGCAAAGAGAAATTCACTAGATCACTGCGAAAAGAGGCGGGCCTGTGCTGGTTTTTGCACATATAATACTTCTTTCTCTCTTCCGCCTTACCACCACCCACCAGTATGCAAGATTCACAGTATTTTGAAAGAGGTATTAAAATTATTAGTTTAGGCTTTGTCTGAAAATCACAGCCATCACTTCATCACTTCGTCACTTCGTCACTGGCCTCTTCCTCCCTGGAGTGGACTGGTGCAAGACTGATTTAGCTTAAAATAAACTTGAACAATTCTGCTATAGTAAATGTTCAAACCAAAGCTATTCTTTCAACAGCTCCTTAAAAATTAATTTTATTCTGTGTTTTTCCTGTGATTCCTTTTGGCAGAAGAAAAAAAGGAAAAAAAGAAAGAAAGTAAAAAATATGTCAGTCTACAATTATTTATGTGCTCTGAGCTGATCTTCTCTCTGAGAAGTTTTGGATATGGGGAGGAAATTCTGTCCTCTACAATCCGATTCTGTGCTTAGACTCCAGAGAACCAGTACTGATGATAAATCATTTTGGGGTTGTGCCTTCTCAATGGTTAAGCAAACATGCCCAATTGACATTTTGACCAAAAATGCCATAAATATTAGGCCCTTGGAAAGTGGGAACACAGGGACCCCAAATAACTTGTCTGTGATCTCATAGCAATTATAAAAAAAAACAATGGTAGTATAGAACAGGAATTTTGGCTTACAGATCTCCGGCACAAGTGCATCTCAGCCTAGAGGAGACGTCCTCTTATCAAAGATTCCATGTAGTCAAGTCAAGTCTGAAAACAAATTCAGAGTCTTGCAGTGGCTGATGGAAGTCAGGTTAACATGACATTTAATTTGAATTTGATGGCAACAAGCATAATTACAGCAACACCTAAATTCATGGTTGATAATTGCAGTAAAAAAAGAGCTGCATAATACATTGAATGGTCAGTTGGTATAAACACCTTCAAAACCCACCAGTTATGGCAGACCACTCAAAGGCAAATTTTGCTGAAGAATATTTCCATTCTGAAATCTAACCTTTAGTCCCTGGCCATGTAACCTAGGTTTTTTTCAGAAAACTGTGCCTTTTCTGGAAAAATACAAAATACTTCCTAGAACTTATAAGGGCTTTTAGCTGGCTATTACAAGAATGCTTTTTCTAAGTAATTAATTCATAGATGAGACTGCAATCTGATCAGCTAGGTGATGAGTTCAAGACCCTGACTGAGTGACTTGTACAAATTTAGATTAGGCCTTTGCCCTTCAATATAGAAATAATTCTATTACCTGCTACTTGCAAAAACACAGGGGTGTATTTTCTGAGAATGTAAGATGCATACTGCAGGTTCTACCAAAGTCCCAGCTAAGCATCCCCTCTGTCAATACCCCAGGAAAAAAAATATAAATTGGTGCAAGTATGTGGTGATGCTCTCTA
Organism: Lycocorax pyrrhopterus obiensis; assembly: GCA_014706295.1. NCBI lineage: Eukaryota > Metazoa > Chordata > Aves > Passeriformes > Paradisaeidae > Lycocorax > Lycocorax pyrrhopterus. Next base: position 94,839,379 of record JACSVZ010000002.1, on the reverse strand, counting down.
GATAAATTCACAATAACCACTGAGCTGAATCCCAGGTGCTCCTTGGTGACAGAAGCAGAGTATTCCATGGTGTATGTAAAAGGCCATGGATCCTCTTCTGTGAAACTGCCAAACCCCTTTAGCACTGCAAAAGTTTTGTGGCAAGGAGTTCCTCAAGTCCTCTCTGCATGGTGTATGGGCATATTTTCTTTAGTTCCTTTTGTACTTGCTAGTTTATTTGATGCCCTTTTGCTCTTGGACTGGAAAAAGTGGTGGAAAATATTTTCTTTCCCCTTCTCTTCGTCAGTCTTTTTTTTCTTTTTAAATCTGAGGAGCAGCCAGTTGGAGCATGAAATTAAGCAAGACATTAAAACTTAAACTCTTCAGACTTCAGTAATGCTTTTAGTTTCTTGCAGCTTATATCAGAGTAGGATAATTTTGTTTGGAGTTACATAATTTTGTCTCATGTAATATGAGAATTTAATACCATTTAGGTAAATTTTCAAGCCCAAATTAAGAACTGAAAATTTTGCTTTGAAATGGAAGTTTTAAAATGGGCTGCAATATTTCTAGCACACAATAAAAATATTTAGAAGGCAGTTTGCTTTTACTCTATAAATATATTTAACAAGTTTTCTAATGCTCCACTAGAATTTTGACATTTGAGTCAAATGGACATGACTGGAAAACATTTAGATAAAAAAGTGAAAGTAATGAAAGACCGACATGAGTTGATTTGAATGAAGGTAATTTAAGCCACCCTTAACTACCTAACCTTTTAACCAGTGCTTTTCTAATTATGATTTGGGGAAAATATATTTAGGCAGATGGTGTCATTACCTGAAGATGTAAATCTTCATAAAAGTACTAATGAAGCCTGACATTTTCCTACAAGGTTAGGGCAATGTTATATTGCTGTTTGTCCACTTCTGTGAAGCAAAATGCATTTAAGAAGAATTTGCTGAACACTAGAAACCACTTAATTGAGATTACCCAGAGAATGACTCATCATTGTGATTATCAATCTCTTCAGGTTTGCAGTCATGTAGCAACAGCAGCAACTTTTTTCTAGACCAATGGAGTTTTAAAAACTCTGTGGCTACAATTTGGTTGCTTTTTGCTTTCTGTCAGTCCTTGACGTGATTTGCAGCTTTGCAAGAGTTTACTCAGAGCACTTGTGAGCATCATGTTTTGGAAGTATTTAGGAAACAGCACAGCAAGAGGCTTATTTTGCAGGAACTCTAAAGAAGATAATGAGAAAGCTTGCTTGGTGTTTGGTAGGAAAGATGACATTTTGACCAGTGCATAAGGGACATTTGCCACACAGGGTTGATATTATATCTTGACTTCTACTGGCAATTAAGCTAATTTTGTAGTAAGAAATCTCATTGAAGGCCAGATGGTGACATTATATGTTTCCAGATAATGACAGGTGACAGTAGGTAAGGTGACAGGACAAGATCTCTTTCCCTCACTTTAACGTCCCATACTTTGTTTTGATTCCAGTCAGGAAACACTGAGCACCACCTGACTGCAACTTTGATTTTATCTTTACTTGTGAACTATGCTGTACAGGTTAACTTAAGTTTACATTCTACTTTTTACTGTATTTTCTGAATAATTTTCTGGACCTTTTATGCAACTTTTATTGAACCAATATATTCCAAAGGTGCCACTCCATGTAACTTGCTGTGCCCTTTCTTTCTCTTATGGTAGCATTTCTTTTATATTAGCCAGTAAAATGCAATATTTTGATAGAGCAACACTGTCTGTGGAATTTTTTTTGAGTTCACATGTTTTAATTTGTTGGCAATCTATATGCAATAAAAGAGATCAATAAAAAAAGACTACAGTAGAAGATACATCAACAACAGATTGAAATATGTTTTATACTTTTACGGTTATTTAAATTGTCAGTTGTTAACAGTGTTTTGCAAGGTGCGGCAATCTTGTCTTTGAAGAAGTTTATTTCTTTATATCACTAAGGTTTCAAAATATCCTCATATACCTAGAAACTAAAAATATCTAAACTGTAATCTGAACAACTGATATGAATCTGCCATATTGGATGCAAATTATGATTCCATGTATTGTTACAGTGAGCCAGTTTCTGTCTTATTCAAGCATCTGTCTCATTAGCCTCAGGCTAATATTAAAACCAAAATCTAAGTCCATTTGAACTATGTAAAAAATACTACTTTTCTCCCTTTATTGCCTCTCCTTTCTTTTGAATGTATCCTATTTTTATATTTTCTAAAAATGTACATAATTTATTGCTATTTTTTCCTTTGTGGAAGTTATTAGTCTTATAATCACTTTAAGTTTTGGAATTTTTTGTTTATCAGCCTGCAAAACATCTCTTTCATTGAATAGTTGTCCAGCTTTTTTGGTGGGAGTTTTCCTGTCTTCTAGCAGATCTAATATCTACCGTGAAAAATCGGTCTGACCACTGAATTTGTACATGTCATGGTATGGTCTCCAATTTATGGCCACAGCTCATTTCTCTTTAGATGTAATCCATCTTCCTATTTGTAACTGACTTCACATGTTTCTCTAATTTTATATGTTTGATATTATTTGCTGTTTTAAATACCCATTTCTTCTTCTGTTATCAGCGTATAATCAGGTTCATTTTCTCTGCTGGCACTTGCTGAAAAATATTTTGGTATACTCACTCCATGATCTTTTATATTCAAGTTGTTCTAAGAGTCAAAGTAATCTTCTCAGTAGTACTGTGGCAAGAAGTGTGTCACCATTTTGCAATGTCTGCATGCTGTCTGCCCTGTCTTGAAACTTTTCTTCTTGGCTCATGTTCTGGAGTCCATCTTTTAAGTGTTAATATTTTCATAGAGAGCTGCACTACAAAAGTAGATCAATAAATAGGACAGTACATTTTCCCCCCAAGAATATCTTGAACAGCTTGATTCACCTTTTCCTTTGCTGCCAGCCAGTGTCCAGGATGGCACAGGACATGATTCTGTCGGCATCATTACTCCTGTCTTCACCATCTGAGTATAGAATCATAGAATGTTTTGGGTTCGAAAGGACCTTAAATATCATTTAGTTCCAAATGCCCTGCCATGAGTAACGATACTTTTTACTAGACCAGGTTGCTCAGAGATCCATCCAGCCTGACATTGAATACTTCCAGGGATGGGGCATCCAGAACTTCTCTAAGCATCCTGTTTCAGTGTCTCATCACCTTCACAGTAAAAAAATTTCTTCCTAAAATTTATTCTCAATCTATACTCTTTCACCATGTTTGAAGCCATCCCCCCTTGTCCTGTCACTACATGCTTTTGTAAATAGTCTCTCTATCTTTCTTGTCTGTTCCCTTCAGGAACTGGAAGCTCTCAATTAGGTGACCTTGAAGCCTTCTCTTCTCCAGTATCAACAATCCTAACTATTTCAGCCCTTCCTTCTAGGAGAGGTGTTCCGTTCCTCTAATTGGTGGCCCTTCTCTGGACTCACTACAACAGGCTTTCCTGTCTTTCTTGTCTTTCCTGTCTTTCCTGTGCTGGGTACCCCAGAGCGAGAGGCAGCACTCCAGGTGGAGTGTCACCAGAGTGGAGCAGAGGAGCAGAATCACTTCCCTTCATCTCCTGGCCACACTTCTTTTGATAGGAAACATAAAATCTGAAAGGAACTTGAATCTCACTACCACTAATTTTCTGGTCTTCATTTGTCCTTATTATATATATATATATCTAATTTGTGAGAAGGAACCAAACATCTGTGAAAGTTTTCAGCATTAATGTTTTATCTCCCTAGATCTCACTATAAAGTTTTCTTCTTAGAAACATAAATGATTTGCTGATAAACTTGTTTTTAGAGAGAATTTTTTTTCAGCCTGTTTGTCTTGTGGCTACTGTTGACCTTATATAATAATAAGCTTTAGAATTTAGTTTTGGGTTCCTATCACTACTGCATTTTAAGCTGCTGCATTTAAGCAGTGTTATAACAGACAAGTAGAGTTTTCATGCTTGAAGTTTGAAGTATGTCTCTGACATTTTTGTGGCAGTTCAACAATGTTCTGATTTTTTCAGTAGTGGGCATAGAGGGGGGGAACAAATCGGGTTTGGTTTTTTTTATTTTTTGTTGTTGAAAACCAATTTTAGAACACTTGGGTGATTGGTCTTGTATGCTACTGGGTTTCATAGGAAACTTTGTTATTCGTGACATATGTTCCATATAATGATATAACAATTTTGAATAACTTAAATTTCTAGGATTCTGGTTCTCACACTCACATTGGAAAAAACTTAAGCTTTTCAATAGCTTTATATCATGGAATACAAAGTGTACAACTATCTTTCAGCACCTCTTGCTGTATGTACAGCCCTCTTCCTGTATGGCTACTGAATACAGCAAATTGTGTGCATGACATCTTATGATTTTCTCATATGGGGGTTGTTGATGTCTCTGTGGCGTCCTTTCCCACATGTAAGTGATAATGTTGGATAAAGATGGTTTGGTGTGCTCTTATGACTTTCTCCTCTCAGGAAGGTAATGTGTTCCTTTTTCAGCACAGGCCACAGACACTCAGGCATGTAATATAACAAAGCATAAAAACAAGGTTTTCTCTCAAATGATCTTTATTTTTCTCTGATCATTTATTGTGATAGAAGGCTTTTAAAATTGCCTTAATTTTAGTAATGAATAATGGATGGTGTAATTACACAGAAATAGCATTTAATTATTCTTTTTTTCTTTGCACAATATGATATGTTAGCTACAGCTATTGAGGCCTGTTAAACTGCAATAGACAATAGCATTCACAGTGTGTCTTGGTCATTCCAAAAACCTTTTGTACCATTCTGTACTGTTTGACATTACTTTATTATATTTGAGTGACTGTAATAAAATATGAACTCTATTGTAGCTAAAATTAAAAATTAAAAACTAATTAATATTTGAAATAAATCTTACTTCACAGTCCTAGCATTGTTCCTGAATGATAGCACGTCAGACTCTTTCAGTATAACTTTCTTGTTTATTGAACTACAAGCATACATAATGTTGAACAAATTTAGCTAATTCTGCTCAAGCGCATAAACCACCCATCATCCCAAATTAACACAATCTTTGAAAAGTGTATAATATTGAAAACAGTTAAAGAAAGCTGAAAATATGAGTCTGTAAATGAAGGACTGACCATTCACAGTGACAGGCAACAGATTTGGAAAATGAAAAGGATGTTTTGGAGAGGGAACAACCGTATGGATGAGGAATTTGTTGGATGGTCAAATCCAGAGGGTAGCAGTCAATATCTGAATGGCCAGATGAAGATCAATGCTGAGGGATATCCCTCATGGGTTGGTATTGGGACCAATAGTGTTGACTGTCTTCATCAGTGTCCTAAGCAGAGGGATAGAGTGCACCCTCAGCAAGTTTGCAGATGACACCAAGTGAGTGGTGGTGTTGACACACCTGAGAAATGCAATACCATCCTGAGGATAAGTTCAAGAAGTAATCCCATGTGAACCTCATGAGGTTCAACAAAGCCAAGTGTAAGTGCTGCACGTGGGTCAGTGCAACCTCTGGTATCAATACAGGCTGGAGGATGAAGGCATTGAGGGCAACCCTGCCAAGAAGGATTTGGGGATGCTGGTAGATGAGAGGCTGGACATGAGCTGGCAATGTGCACTTGCCGCCCAGAAGGGCTGCATCAAAAGAAGCATGGCAGCAGGTCAAGAGAAGTCATTCTGCCTCTCTACACTGCTCTGATGGAGCTCCACTTGGAGTGCTGTGTATGGGTCTGTGGCCCTCAATGTATTGGACACAGTCCAGAGAAGGGCCGTAAAAATAATGAGTCATGGAACACATCTCCTGTAAGGAAAGGCTGAGAGAGTTGAGGTTGTTCAGCCTGGAAAAGAAAAGGCTCCAGGGAGACCTTATTGAGATATTGAAATACATAGAGGGGTCTTACAAGAATGATGGGGAGAAACTTTTCAGCAACACCCGTTGCAATAGGAAAAGGGATGATGTTTTCAAACTGCAGGAGGTTAGATTAGATTAGATTAGATTAGATTAGATTAGATTTTAAGAAGTTTTTTACAATGAGGGTGGTGAAACACTGGAACAATTTGCCCAGAGGTTGTAGATAACTAATTTCTAGGAATATTCAAGGTCAGGCTGGAGGCAGCCCTGAGGCAGCCTAATCTAGTTGAAGATGCTGCTGGTCATGGCAGGGAAGATTGGACTAGTTGACCTTTAAAGATCCCTTCCAGCCTGAGTTATTCTATGATTCTGTTTCTATGATTTGAAGTAAAAGAATGAGTAGAGAAACTTCTTCTATTGGTAAATAAGAATTCATTCACTCATATCAGTGAAAGGGCTGAAGGACTGATAAAAAACCCCCAACATTCCAGTGAGCTGAGGACCTGAAATATCATAAATGGCAAAACTTTAGAAAGTCAATGCTGATAAAGTGCTATGAGTAATACTCTTCACTGTCTGCCTGAGAGAATCTGATTTGATTTCTGCATTTGTTTTTCTTCCTTATCAGGCCACCAGGATTCCAGCCAACATCCCCTCTTGCTAAAACAAGCCTGTGTCTTTGGATGTTGTCCAGACTTTGCTGAAAGCATAGTGACTGCTTTATTTTTCCATATGGTTGTTGCCCCTTCAGTATTTAACCCATACTTGGTAAAACACATCTGAGTACCTGAGTGTGAGAAGAGCTGCTTAGGAATCAAACCATTCCCTTTAGGTTACTTGTGGGAGAAGATGCTGGAAAGAGAGGTATAATTCCAGGGTATGAATACTCAATCAAATTTACTCCAGGAAATCACAACCTGACTTTAATGAGAGAAGGAAAAGTCAAGTCTCCTTGATGAACCTTAAGATACCAATTGTGAGGTTGCTGTCAGAATACTGTGTATCCTGCAGTTGAGCTAGTTTGCCAAGCTTTATTGTGAGTTCAAATTAGGTAATTAACCACTACAATAAAAGTAAGATCATACTTTCCTTAGCCCCTCATCTCACTCTGCTTCTTTGAGAACTCAATGTTGTAATCCCAGCCCAGACAAACATTCTTTGTACTTAACTCCATCCTATGCAGTGGATGTCAGATGAGGAACAATTATTTATGTGAGTAGAGTACAGAAAGGTTTAAATATCTAATTTGAGAAGCAGCTGCTCAAGCTGGGCTGAAAAAGCATAGAAATATTTAAATGTGACTATTTAAATATGTAAAACACCCTCACACAGAGGTAGATGAGCCAGTTCAGAGAAAATCTTTCTTTGCAAGTTCTTGGAGCCTGACTGAGTAGCTTAACCTCCTTAAGGATGAGCCATCTCCTTGAAGTGAAATAAACCAGTGGCTACAAATATGCAGGAGTCTGAAGTATTTCAGCTATACTATTACAGCCTTCATTTACATGTACCAGACACTTTCAATATGTTGCAATAAGAATTACCAAACTGAACTCTAACTTGATTAGAATAGCAGTCAAGTTTTAATCTAATTTCTATTTGAAATGTGTAATTATCTTGGAATCTAATCTTGAGATTAGGTAATGGCAGACTGAAGTCTTTCATTTGCCACTTGATTTTTTTGTCTGTACTTACCACAGCAGTGCTGGGGGTACAACAGACTGTTTAGTTGGAAATGCCATTTATGCTGATGTGAAGCAGTAGTTTAGACCTGTTGCCTCTAGCAATGCATGTAAATGTCTGGAGAACCACTGTTCTCCAATGTAGTGCTGAGGATATGTAGGATGAACAAGGATAAGAATTGCCTGTTTCCACAAATTCTGAATTAAATAATTTTTTTTATGACTTCAGTATGTTTTCCTTGAGAAGTAATGGTTTAAATGAGTATGATCGTTGTACTTGCTGGTTAATTTTAAGAAAAGAAACCACCACACTCTAAAAAGCGTAAGAGAATCTCTCATCTGATTATCTTTTCATTTGAAGAGCAACAAACCAAAGTCACTTGTACAAATATTTGGCAGTGATATCGGGTAAGATCATTAGAAGCTTTAAAATCCCAATGAATTCTTGAGGATTGGAAAGCTGCCAACGTGACTTTCCGAATTCACAAGCCTAATGCAGGTTATATAAGACAAGCTACAGACAGAAGACTAGATAATTCCAACTATTTGACACAATTTACTCATACACTATTTGACTATACTGTATAAGTCAGTTAGTGTCTGGGATGCATTTGGTATGCTGCAGGTGCTTCAGTGCTAAACCACAACCTTCAAGTAATGACAGATATGATGCAATCTGGGATGCAGCAGCTGCTTATGAGTAATAATACTGCATAGGAAAAGCAATTGTTTTTCTGGGCCCATCAGGCTGGCTTTGATTAGAGAAACACAGCAGAAATACTCAATTAAATAGTTCTTTCAGAAAAATGGCCTGTGCATCTTATTCTTTGAATATTTCCAGTGTGTAACTGGACCTGTATAATTTCTTGTCACACTTGCCAACTCCTGTTGAGTTTTAGCTTTTGTCTTGCTTTCTTTAAATATTTTTCATTTACAGACTTTTTAACAAGCTGAATTAATGTGTCATCGCAATCATTGCTGAGTGAATAACACAGCCACACCGCAAGGACCATGGCAGAAGGTAAGGAGACTGAACTAGTAGCTATTGCAGGGATCTACATCACTTTAGTTAAATTAGTCTTGTCTATATAGTGTGTAGGTGTCTTTCAATTTTGTGTATTTTTATAAGCAGCGAATGAGATGCCTTGTTATATTTAAGATGTAGCAATAATGACGTATAAATCTCCTCTTCTCTCATCAAACTTTCACTATATGCCTGGATTGCATTTCTTGTAAGATGGGAAGTTCTTTTCTAAGGTTCTGAGACATGAGTGACCTTTGGAGTCCAGACTCCTAGTCCAGACACTGCAGTTGCTTTCAGGCACAATAAACAGTCCTTTGTCAGTCCCTGCTTGCCAGCTCACTTGGGAAAATATTTGACAGCACAAGTCCAGAACGATCGTACTTCAGCAATTTCTCTTAGTGGGACTTGTGAGTCTATGAGGAACCTGTCATCTTTTCAGATGTTTTTTACACATTTAACTCTCATCTTAAGTGTCTTGGTTATAGGAAGATTTCATGTCTGAGAGAAAAAGACTCAAATCTTCCTCTGTTATATTTATCACATTTCTTGTCAAATGTTAACTAGAGATAACAAAAAGGAGCTGACATTTGGGCTGTGTGATCCCTCATAGTAGTTTGCCCCTCCTTTGAAAATGTCATTATTTGGGGAAACACTTTGCAAGTGGGCAAAGAACATGGATATTCTTCCTTCACCTTGGGGTGAGGTACCTCCAGGTTAGAACTCTATTGGCAGGCTGGCACTGATCTTGCCTGCTTAACTTTGAAACCAACGACATAAGTTTGTAGGAGTGCATGCTTTCAACAAGTTTTGCAAATAATTGACTGATTTCCTTCCCACCTGGAATGAGTAGTGCTAGTGCATGCTAGAATTAGAGGAATGAGCAGAAGTGTGAGTGCATCACTGCATATTTGCAAGGGGAACTGCATTTCTTGAACTACTTAATTTCTTTTGTCAGTCTCTCAGATTTGTTTTGTCCTTAGTATTTACCTTCCCATAGCTGTCCTACTCATAACTGTGATGATATTGCAATAATCTCTATGGAGAAGTATGATTTTTCCAAGATAAAAGACAGCAGCTGTCAAAGTGGAAAGAGCTCCCATTTCTGGCATTCCAAAAAAATAAATTCCCCTGCCATTTAGAATGGGTATTCCTTCCTGAGACAGAATTTTTTATAATATGTGCACATAACTTGTTTATTTCCCAAATAATATCTTTATCAAATCATATGAATTGTGGAAACATTTAGATATGTTTTGTTCAGCTTTGCTAGCTTTGTTGAGTGTGACAGGGTGGAGGATGTTAATTTTAGCAGAGATCAGCTGATGTACATTGTTATTCCTGGAGAAATTTGGTCATGTGCCCAAGTCTTTTCAAAGTATAAAGCATGAAAAGTGATGGTAGAAAACCTCTTATTCTTTGTGATTTTGTGTCAGTATATCTATTCTTTTTCTTCACTGTAGCATGAGTCTTCCTAATATTTTTTTGATTCCTTCACTTTCCTGTCTTCTCAGTCAGAAATAAAATTAAAAATTAACAAAGTGTTTATGTGTAGCCTGTAAGTCCCCACCATAATCAACTTAAAAGGAACACAATCTTGTTCAAAGCACTGTAAAATATATATATAGCGTTGTACATATGGGATGGGCAGAACTAACTGTAGTTTCTCACTTTTGCTTCTCTTTTAATTTAAAAATGCCAACTAGATCTCAGGTTTTGGGCACCAATTGTTCATACCCTTTTCTTGCCAATATGGTATAAAATTTAATAACATTTCTTTTCATTTTTCAAAAATGAGCCAAAAGGCTCAGTTACCTGTAGCAGGGCAAAGTAGTAACTTAGAGTGAATCCTTTAGACAGGAGTATATCCTAAAGGGACCTAAAACTTAGAGACTTGATGTCTTACTCTGAAAATGTGCCAATAATTTTCTCTGGAAACTTTGTTTAGTACAAAGTCCAAAATTCCTTTATTTAACATAAAATAAAAAAAGAAAGAAAGGGAAAAAAAAAAAAACAAACAAAGAAGAAAGCCGTCCTTCCTTAAACCTTTTAAACACAGCTCTCTGTCCTGAGATTCATTTACTGCTAAAATTGGAATCACTTTGTGCCTGAACAGGTACCCAGGATGCTCTTTCTCTCAAATGGTCTCTGTGGAGTCCTTAACTGTAGATCAATGTTTCTGAATTTTTATAAAGGCTTTAAAAGGAGTACTGAAAGGAATTTCTCTGTTCCTAGATATAGTAATGCGCTGTTATATTTTGCGAGATTTTACAAAACAGTTTCCTTACTGTTTACCTGAAGGACCTGTTGGGCATATACCTCATTCTTTCCAGCTTGTTCATACTACTAGACACAGATAAAATCCTCAAAGTCTTTGTAAACATGAAAAGAATTTCCAGTGCTAGAAAGACTTCTGGAAAGAGCAAGGTGGGCAGATACAGGTCACCAAAAAATGAAGAGATTCCTAATAATGACTGAAAAGTGTTATGAAATCAGAGTGAGTGTTCTTTTTATTTAATGCCATGTATGATGTGCTTTCTTGCACTCCTATTGTGTATGAGATTTTTGTTTAAACTGTCATCCTATTTTTTCTTCATGTCTGATCATTTCAAGCAAACCTGAACAAAGTGAATGGGACAAAACACTTACTTTACATTTTTCCAGAATTCCAAAAGTCCTTTTGCCCCTAATTCCTAGTTCATTCACAGTCCTATCAAACTGACTGTCAATAGATTTGTTCTCTCTTCCAGTCCCAAGGAATAAACTCTCATTCTTGTAGTTTTCTTTGATGTCCTATGAACACTTGCATTCCAAAATATTATTCTAGTAACACTTTGCACCTGTTGTTGTTGATTCAACAAATGGATTTTTTTACACACTTTATGTAGGAAATCTATAGGTTGTACACTGCTAACTTTTGAAACCACACATCTGCCTTCAGGTTTACATTAACAACAGAAATCACTGACAAAATTGTACAGAACTGAAAATGAAAACCTATGTTGATGCAGATTTTAAAGAGTATTCTGGTTCTTGAATATGCAAAAGTTAATTCAAAGATTCATGCTCACTGACAGCACTGTATAAACTTTGTTCCACTTTAATTTTCTTCCCATTTCCTCTCTTTTCCCTCTATCTCTCACAGGGGAAATGGAAGGAAGAAACAGTAGAAAACTAAAACCTTATATGCATTTTTGATAGAGTTTTGCACAGTTTAAACTTTTAGATGAGGAATGATCAGGATCCTGACCAGAAACCTACATCAAATGGGATTATAATGACATGTAATATAATAAAATAATGAAATAAAATAATAAAATAATGAAATGTAATATAATGAAATATTACATTACAAACAGGAAGAAATATGGTAAAATTATTTATAATGTTATGAGCATGCAGTCTGCTTTGTGGTATGATACTCGCTACCAATCTCCAGTGAGTTCCTTAGGAATAAAGGTGTTTTACTTCTCACAAGATTCAGGATTAACAGAGCAACACCATAATAAAGGAACAATACACCGTGCTTGTTGCTAAGGGAGCAAGAGAAAAGCTAATGTGTCATGCTGTATTGTCACAGCTGAAATCTTCATAAAGCATTGTATTTGATCATTAAGAGAAATTATCTCTGAGATAAGATCTGAGAAGTATAAAGTATTTAACTTGTGCTTTGAAGGCAAGCAGAAATTAGTCAGTTGGTGTTTGTTCATGCAGGAAGCTCAGTGCTGACAGTTTTGTTCTGTTTGGCAAATACAACTGTAGATATATGACCTTGATTTCCATAGTTCAACTCAAGAGCTTTTGAGCAAATTAAACTGCAATTAAAGGAGAACAAAACAAAGAAGTGTGGATCTCTGCTCTCTGTCAAGTTATAGTGATTGATTTAAATAACCACTACCACTGCTTCATTTCCACTGATTCAGTAAGATTTCTGGATATGCAACACACAGGTATGCACGCACACGAGAAGGTGGCTTAGCTACTTGTCAAATTGTTTAAGCCAGTGGTTATCAAGGGATTTGATCAAATATAAAGAAGAAAGAAATCTCATTAGTTACATCAGACAAACAGATACACACAGGGTTGACTAAAATGGAAATGGTTGTGTCACAGATTTTAGGGAGGAAAAAAACCTCGCAATTAGATTCATTTATTATTTAAAGGTGTCACTAAAAAAATCTGGACACTTATGTTCAATGCGGCAATGAGCTCCTAAAAGTCTTTTTTTTTTAGACTCAGACAATAAACTTATCAAGATTTTTCTTCTTAGAGACCTTTAGAGAGACAAAAGGTGTACTCTGTAAATAAGAGATTCCAGTTATTCTTCTGCACACTTGTATGCCTGAGGTTATTCTCCTTCTGTCGTCAATCAGTTTAATATCCCATTGACCATTTTATTAAAGCCTTTGTCCAGAAGAAAACTTTCCTGGCTGCTAGCACACTAGCATGTTTCCAAAGTGACATAGAAATATATCAGAAACAAGTAATAAAGGCCTCACCATGTTTGAGACATTTACTTGCAAAAGTGGTATCTGCCAGGAATACCCAACCTATTAAGAGTGAGACATTCATTCATTTCAATGCAGAAATCAAGTCCTTTTTCAGTCCAATCAATTTTAAATCAAACCGATTTTTCTTTTCAGTTTTGAGTTTCACTTAGATCTTGGCAGTCCCTCTCTAAATGAAACCAACTTTCACCATGAATTGGTAGTTAACTGGTGAAAGAAATCAAGAAGAAAAAATTAAAAAATCAAATCAAATCAGCTCTTCATCTGGTTCAGTGTCACACAAAGGCAGAAGTGAGTTTCTAGGCTGAAGAAAAGGCAAGGCTTCTTCTTAGAGAGACAGTGATATCTCATTCTGTCTAATCTTTTAATAAAGTTTTGCGCTAATTCTTCTTGCTTCTCTCTGGCAAGATTTCCTCTTTGGTTTTTTTCTTGCACTTCCAACAACCACTTCAAACTGAAGACTCTTCAAAACCATCCACTTACTACATTAGGGCATTATTTATCTCAACATTTTCTGTGTCAAATATATGCCTGCCCTGTCTACCCATTACCAAAGACCAGAATATTTTCTCATGGATTAAAAAGTTGAAAGCTGTAGCACTGCTAACAATATCTGATCAAGAAACAAGAGCAAGTCATAAGTAGAAGGAGAGAAAAGATGCACTGAGAAGAATGAAACTCAGTGGGTTTCAGCATAGTTCAAAAGCTCAAAGTGGAAATCAGATGCAGAAGTAGCTTAAATCTCATCCTTAAGTTAAATAATCTAAAGTTGGCATTTTCATATTAAAAGGTGTAGGAAAATTAAAATTAAATTTTGAAAATTTGGGACAAATTCAATTTTGACCCACTAGTCACACATTATCTGAGTGAAATATCGGGGCACCTTGCCTTAATCCTTGCATGTCACTGCTTGACAAACCTGAAACATGACACGTCAGTAACTTACTGTAGCTATTCGTTGATAAAAACCATACAGGATGTCCTAGATCACTATCTTTATCAAGAGAAACAATTCCAGGATCTCTTAATATCCTTTCTACACTTATGTAGCCTGTGTAAACATCTTTTTGATGTTTTTTTGTGATAGTTCATGTAGGTGTGCAATCATAAATATTTTATTTCAAATTATGGAATATATATACTTAATTTAAGCTGGGTTTTTTTTATTTCACTGCATGCAAATGAATCCAATATAATAAGAGCTAGACTAACTGCACTAAAGACCTTTGCAAAAGCAGTTTTAAAATAAAAACCCTTCTTGCCCTTCTCAGTGAGTGACTCTACTGCTTTGTAGGGCAGCAGTCAAAGATGGGTTGGCAATGAAAACTTCCCACATGTGAACGAAACTTCAAGTACCATTATGCAGATCATCATTTAGGAGCCACTCATATCTGAACAGATGGTGAAATCTATTCAAATGAGTATGTAAACATATTTTCAAAGATCACAGCACCCTAAATAAGAGTGCTAGAATTTATTTATCTTGAACCGTTTTTGATGTCTTAAAATAAGACAGAGATAAGATTACTGAGACAAAGATTTGTCAGTGATAAATGCCATTTTAGGTGTCAGAATACAAAATTTAGATCTTTAAAATCTTTTCATGGCTACAGATGTTCCAGAATTACTGAAGTGCCAACTTTTAATGCCAAAAAGATCTTTACAAGACAGTATTTCTGAAATGTGTCATATTTCTATCTGACAAAATTTGATGATGGTTTGATGCTACCACATTTTATCACATTAAGGGCTGCCCAGGTTCAAACTAATGATCATAGAGAGAGCTGAAAACCTTATGCCTTTGATGAAATCTACTATATGTGTAACGAGAGGTTGCATTTAGGATATTAATTTATACAGAGTGAATGACAAATCTTCCTGTTTTCATTGAGTTTGAGTGGCCATTAAGCATTTTAAGGAATGGCATCGTTGCTCATATTTAACTACTTATATAATGAAAAGAATGTGAATCTTGTTATTTTCACTGAGATCTATTGTTACTCTTGAATAGCAAAGCAAGGATACTTCTTGCAGATAACTGTCTTGTTAGTTGCTCTTGTTGAATTATAACTTTTTGTTTTAACTAGTATACCAAGTTGTTTGAATCAGAAGTGATGTCATTTATGGTTAAAATGCATTTTTTAAAGCCTCAAAGGCACTAAATATTTTGTCTAACAAATAAGGAGTCCATTCTGATTCCCTCTCTTCACTGACTGAACTACCAGGTGTCCCCAAGAAGAAATCAAGGACCAGTTTTTATATGTATTTTGCAAAAAGCATTTTAAATCATGCACTATCCTTATGTGGGACACTAACACTTGGAACAGACAGTTTAGTCATTGTGAAGACCTTTTGAAGTGTAAATGACTAACATCTCTTTTCATCTTCTCCATGATTTCAGTTTTATCTGAAACGTGTAGTTAACAGGAGCAAAGAGTATCCTTAAAGGCATCTTGTCATATTCTTTTCAGCTCTCACTGAACCAAGAGTTCCCATTTCAGTTCAGAACATCTTTTTCTATTCCATGTGCTTTTTTTCCTTTCTACTCTACAGTTGCAAGTACAGCAATTTAGAAGAAGTTGGCCTAGTGTTTGCATATGGAGAGACAATGCTAGACAGAGAAAATCACTTGCAGTTAAGTCAATTAAGTAATTTTTCCTCTTGGCAGTGGTCTGTGTCTACCTGTGTCTAAAAGCAGTTTCCTTGTGCAGAAGGAAATCAGACTTTCTGATGTGAATGGCAAACTCTATTTATCGTGTATTTTTGAACACACACACACACACAGAGACATATTTATATAAATAGATAGTAAACAGAAATATTAGATTGAAGGAATAATTACAAATTTATCATTGACTGTGAAAGACTATTATTTGTATGGCAAGTTAAACAATTTACCTTTAAAATATGTTGTATAATAGTTGATTGGAAATAAAGACAAGTAGAAAAAATATGTTTTTCCTGTTATTCCAGTGTAATCAATGTAAGGTTTTTATCAAGCTATGCATTTTTATAATTTCATTTGTCATAATATTTGTCTACTGCAGTCCTTTCTGTAGACAGAGGAGCTACCAGTGACCTGCTGTGTAACATAATAGTAAATGTCTGGGATTAAGAAATCTCATGTTCAAATTATCAAGGAAATATTGTAAAGGCTGAATAATTTTAGTATTCTAGAAAAGTGGTAACAGCAACCTGAGGGAATAAATCAAGAAGAACCCATTAATTGTTACTATTTAAGTAATCTTAAAAAAGATAACAGCCATATTTTAAAGCATACTTTTCTACTCATTTCTTTCTAACGTTTCCCGCTTTCTTTTGCATCTGATTGAAAAAAAAGGCAAACCTTTCATATCTCATATACCTGTTGTAGCTCTAGCAAAGTGTTATTGCAGCTCATCTAGTAACAGAAAAATACGAAAGAGCAAAAAGTATGTATTAAAAAAGAGCACTTTACTCCCTGATATTGTGGAGAATTTACACTGTGTATCATGTGACTATTCTACTAAACAATCTTTCGTTATGTGCGACAATCTGACAAGAAAATTATCAAAGTATTATTATGAAAAGAATAAATATAAATAAATATTCTTTTTTTAAATAAAAGCCAGAGATACTTAAATTTCAGTTTGATTTGCCTGTAATAATCGAGGTAGAGAAAGGCCACTGTAAGTTTACGCTCCTTGTCAAAGGCCTGAAGAGAAATAAGATCTACAACAACTGAAACACTGTCTTCTACAATATTTCTTTGTTAGATTTACATTTTATTGGTTTGATAAACTGCTTTCCTGAAATCAGACTGTGAAAAGATGTGCTGAGATCTTTGCAGCCAAAGGCTACCACTTCACACTGAAATAAGCCTAATAATCTAGACCACAGAAGATGCAGATTCCTTGAGACAAACTCCTCACATACTGTCTATAAGAACTGAGCCACAGCATTAGTCATGGAAAGAGGAGTATTTTTAGATGGCAAAACTACCATACAGTAGCTCATGGACAGCAAATGTTAAAGGAGCTCTGTTGTATTTCAGCTCACCTTGTACAATATAATGAAATAATTTTTGCAATTACTGCAATGCAGTTGGAAATAGGATGCTGAGTTCTTACTGACTGAAAATCTGCTAAAACAGAATGCATTGAAATTGCAGTGAAACTAAGCAATAAATCCAAAGTATATTTGGGTAATTGAACTTTGAATGTTCATGGCAGTTGATTTGTCTGGATATTAGAAACCTGTGTCACATATCTCTGAGACAATTTTTCTCATTCCTCTTTGCAATCAAGAAATTCCTGTCTGCCTACAATTTAAGGAATTGACTTGTCTGGCTTGTCTATTTAAGCATGCTCTCCGGAAAACCTTAGTGCAAGGTTTATTCTTTCTGTAATATTTGATGGTTTATGAGTCATTTTTCAGGTGGCCAATCTGCATGCAATTGTTGGGAAGATACTAGTTCTGCTTTTCTAAAACCATACAGGAATAATTTGGACATTCTAACTGGGAGACAGTAAGGTCATGAATATATTTGGAATTTTGAAGATGAGGTTGGTATGCCTAAAATAGGTAAGATGTAAAAATTAGGATAATGAGGTGAAGAAAGGCTTTATTTTAATGCTTTTTTGTGTATTTTTTGTTCATGTAAGCACCTCGTTCATTTACGTCTTTTTACCTGTGATGTCAAGACCTGTTGGTAAGTTCAGAAATCCATTT
This sequence comes from Lycocorax pyrrhopterus obiensis, assembly GCA_014706295.1. Taxonomy (NCBI): domain Eukaryota; kingdom Metazoa; phylum Chordata; class Aves; order Passeriformes; family Paradisaeidae; genus Lycocorax; species Lycocorax pyrrhopterus. The sequence goes on along the minus strand of JACSVZ010000002.1, from coordinate 94,821,602 downwards.
TGCCACTGAAAAACTACTGGACATTGTCCTGGACATGATCCTTGTTCATTATTCCGGTCTGTCATGGAACAGAGAAGGTAAGACAGCTCAATAACTTCTGTTAGTGTCTTAACACTCACACCTGCACAACCTTGTATCTTTCTGAAACTAGAAAAGCTGCCATAAAATGTTAAACAACTTTTATGGATGTGTTCCTTTAGCACGAGAATCATCTACTTCTACCTTGAATTAATACTGATTTTCCCTTGAGAGTTCAATTATCCACCTGGTAAAGACAAAATGATCTCCTCAGTTATCCCTCAGCTTAAATCTATGGAGATTCTTCCAAAGGGTCTGTGATTCTTCAGAGGTCTGTGAAAACAGAGGAGCTGTTCTTGAGGATCAGAGAGAAGATAACTCTTAATGTATCCACCTGTTATTTCTCAAAGTGTTTCAAAATAGAACTGCATGCATGGGTAATAATTCTTATAGGAGTGAATATGGCGCATGGAGTACTGCAAGGTGGGTGTGCTGATATTGCTTGAGCTCCTGCAGGAAATTTTTGAGTTCAGATTTGCTCTGCTATCATTTGCACATGTAAGACACTCTCCTAGTCATAAGAACATATGATCATAAATGTTTTAGAAAATATTTTGAGAATATAAGTATATTATGTAGCTGTTTCTTGGATCCTAATAAATTTCATTTATATACTTTTACAATTCAGTGTACTGATTATATAAAATTGAAATGAATGGAAGTATAACACCCTGCTGACAGTAAATATGATCAGACTTGTTTCTCTATGGACTATTAAACCATATGACAAAGAACTCTTGCTTTAATGCATTTTAAAGAAAAAAGGTCTGGCTGTAAGTTTTAAAGGTCTTCTGAAAGTGTTTTGATAAAAATAGATCAGAGTGGAGACTGAGACAAAAATGTGCTCAGAAAGAAGTAAGTGTGACCTCATCTTATGTCAGAACATTTTTGTTGTATTGCATTGTTTCCCCGTGTTGGTGAAAACATTATCACAGGCTGATTGCTCAAGGTCGTGACCCGCAGGTATAAGATATTTTGAGTGAGATTTTTTCAGTGCGGACAAAAACTGTTTGGAATCTCATGGTCCAAGTGAATATCCTAAACTTTACACTTAAAAGCACACACGTAAAGTGAACAAAGGTTTCTATTCTATTTTGAATCAAAACATGAAAATAAATTGTAATAAGAATCAGATTATTATCTTCTGCTGTTCTATTTACAGATCTTGTAGCTTAAGGCAAGGATCTATATCAGCTTTACAGACGATTACAGCAGTCACTTGGTAGTTCATAAGACACCAGAAACTCAAATGGTCGCTTATTTTCGACTTACAACAAGAAAAGGGCCAAGGACTTGCTGTTAATATCACTTTATCATCCATGTCACCATTACTAGGCTGCCTTTATCAACATTCTAAGTGCCATTTACCCATGAACTGGTACTTGAACAGCTTGTATAGTGAATCTCTCAAAAATAAATCACTATCAAAGCTTTCATATCCCCAGATATGTGACTATGCCATTAGGAATATCTCTTTTCCTGCATGACCTTTTTCGATATATTCAGAATGGCCTTATTTTTCTTACACCACCAGCATCTGACACCATGTGAAAAACTCCAAAATGAATGTATGCAGGTGTAAATGCTAAATGAATCTTGTCTGACTTTTCACTACCTTCGGAAGAAGCTATATTCTCTTTTTGCTATGACTATCCTCTGGAAATAGTAGAATATGTGCTCGAGGGTGTTTTGCAGAGAGAAAGGCATTTTCTGCACAGAGTATTTTTACATCATGGAATACCCTGCTGATTTGGAAACACTAATGTTATGTTAATTTATCTGACAATGTAAGACCCTCTCGTGACCACATGAACACTAGTCAAAACCCTAAAGATATATGATCATCTCATTTTTTCAAGCTACTAAAGATTGCAGAGATAAATTGCCACACATTGCTTGCTCCAAGGACAGTCAAAGGTAGGTGTCAAAGCAGAGAAGACTAATTAGTCACCTTTCACTACTTCAGGGTCTGAAGAACAGGTTTTTGTAGCTTGTATAAAGTGATCATCTACACTTTCTTAGGCAGACTATCTCTCTCCATTTTCCCAGCCCTGCACCATTTTTAAGGGAATCCATAAGTAAAAGACTGTGATACTGAAACCCTACTTTTGCAAAGTGCTTTGGGCATCATCAAATCTTTGTGTAATACATTATTTTCTTCATGGAGTCAATTGGTCTTAGCTGTATTTTGGTAAGTGTGCAGTCTGCTATTTAAGTCTGTTTATCCTCACATCTACAGACATGTATTTTTTATCTTTTTAATTCATGTCAAGATTCTGCAACTTTAAAGCTTAAAGCCATCTTGTACTTCTATGTGTTTAATGTGCATGTTTGGTAAATGATTGTCCATCCTCATTCAAACTTTCATCTTATGATGTCTTTGAAATAGCTTAATGCTACATTAATGCAGAAGATAAGTTCTTCATAGTTTCCAATGCAGTGAGTTGGTTGTTCATTAATAGCTGTTTAGAATTTCACCCAGTGTAATCCAGTCAAAATTATTTTCTATCAAGTATCCTGTCACATTTTGCACCAAACATTTATCTAGGCACAACTATTGCTCAAGTAAAACAATCACCATTTAGTAAATTTTTAAAAATCTCACTGTACTCCTGTAATTGATAACACACAACTACAATGCAGAGGCATAAATTCTTTTTTAAGTAGGTTTATTTTACCTGTTAAAGTCAGACAAATCTTCAGGCTCGGCCGTTCAAATCAGATCGTCCACATCCATACTAGACTTTGAAAAGGGCCTATGGGATGGGTATGTTAGATTTTCAAGAGAGAAGGGGTTTCCTTTTGTGCTGTAGGAGAATGAAAGCAAAGTTGTAACAGATGCTCCAGATAGACTTCTGCTTACTCTGAAATATGGCCAAACCTTATTAATGAAGTTCTTAAAAATGTTGGGTTCATCATGGAGCAAACACTCCCTTTCATCTATGACATCTATAGAGCACATAATAGCATAAATTTATGAGCTGATGTCCTCATCATGCTTTTATTTTCATTTCCATTTTGTTCCCTCTTCATTTAGTCAGTCGTAAAAAATTAGAACCTTTGCTCCCATCTGAACTGCAGTTTCCAAACCTAAAGTTGCTTAAAAGATGAATCCAGTAAGCCTGTAATTAAACACGGGGGAAAATATGAACATCAGTTATCGGTCCATGTTAAATCAAGAAAATAAAGGAAATTCTGACTGTGATTAAGAATGAGAGACTGACTTTGAAACCAAGAATTTAAAGAGTTGGGTTTTTTTTTTTTTCCTAATGTATAGCTAAGAGTATTGGATTGTATGTTGTAGTTATAGCAAGATTTTGGGAATAACATTCATTCAATGCACTCAAAACACATGAAAGTGCAATGAAATACATTGAAGACTAAGAAACAGCAAAACTTATGAATGATTTGCATTTCTTTCCTTTTGCACATTGAATCATACCAAGCAAGTGAATGATTTAATTCTATTAAATATTGCTATTTAATGTGGCATTATTAAAAAAAAAAGACAAAAAATAAGCAAGCTCTATTTTACTTAGGATTATGAAACACAGAAAAGATTTGACTCAAGGCACAGCTTTTATTATATCCAAGCTGCTAACTTTTCAGTGAAATTCTGTGAAATTAGTGTTGATCTGTTGGGTTTTGTGGGTTTTGTTTGGTTGGCTAAGGTTTCTTTTCTCTTCACAGCAGTATGTAGCACACCTGAGTTGTTGAATTAAAAGTTCAATCTCTTTATCAATGGAATTTAAACTGAGGTTTTGCCTCTGGGAGTGTAAATGAATCAGATCAAATAACAGTGTATATTTCAAGCACTAGAGCTGTATATCCCACTACAGGCTTTTACTCAAATTGTAGAATAAGCACAGGCTGTGGGATGTTACTGGTGTACTGACAGTCCGGAAGCCAAGATTTCCAGACTCTGCAGATACTCAGTGTTAAAACAGGGACTCCAGAAATCCCAGGAAGGGTGTTTGGCCAGGAGAAAACCTTCCTGATAACCCTGGAGTGGGAAGAACCTGAAAACTCCGGACTCTTAAGCATATTTAAGCACGTTCAAGGAAGACTAGGAGCACTTGGGACTTAAGAAGACTGAGAGCTCTTGAGACTCCCAAGCATCTCAGGGAGCCTTGAATATTGCAAGAGCTCTGTGAGCACCAAGGTAGGAGATTGCTTGTCAAGACTCCTTTGGAGCTTAAGAATCTGAGTACCTTCAAGTCCTTTTGACCTGCTTGAGGGAGCAGAGGGGAAAAAAGAACCTTTCACGTCCTTCGTATGAGTTAGTTTAACTAACAGACAGAGAAACAGTCAGCTTTGAAAGAGCCAGGATCACCCAATGGAAGTCCAGTACATAGCAGTACTTGGCCAGTGACACATGATATGACCAGGTCCAGATAAAAATTTCCTTCTTTTTAGGCTTATTATAGAGATTGCACGCAAATAATATTTTGGCATGCTTTTTTTTAATTTGAAACAGACATGAAAATCATGCTAATAAGAAAATATTAAACAATTACGCATTATCAAACCAAGATCTTCTTCAATGGCTTGTCCCTCACAGTCATCAAGAGCACATTCTTAATGTAAAAAAAATAGGAGTCATACTCTAGATTTCCCAATTCACTCGCTTCATGTCGCTAATAATTCTGTGGGCCTTCCATCTTATGTCAGTAGTCTCTCTCTAAACCTATAGAAGGCATTCCATTTCTCTAAACACACTTCCTGTATTTTGATCTATTTTTTTTTTTATTTTAATATTAGTTTTTTGAAATGGGAAGAACAGGACTGCACACAGCATGCAAGAATATGCATTCTAACCAAGTTCCTATCTGTTCTTTTTTTCTATTCCTGAGCATGGCTAACATTCATTTTGCCTTTTTGACTGCTGAAAATTCTGTATATTTTCAAAGAGCTACCTTCAAAAATCTCAGGACCTCTTTCACATCATAATAAACCAGAATATTTTATTGTGAGTATGTCACAGGGTGACATTTTAAAAATTAATTAACTTGTATTATTTCATTTGAGTTAATTTATCTTCCTTTTTTTTGATGTTTAATTCAAATATTATAAGGACCTTTTGTAATACTTCACATTCAGCTTTGCCGCTTCTGCCTGATTTTGTACTATTAGAGAGCTATATCACCTCATTGCTCCTATAACTTTCAGATTTATTTGTGAACATATTTGACAGCAGAGACAAACCAAAAATGTCCCTCTGAGAACTCCCTATGGTTGTGAAAAATTCCCAAGTTTTCCTTCTTACCGTGGTTGAATCTTCCCTTGTATTTCTGACATCTTCGTTTATTAAGGAACTTTTGTTCAGAATGTACTGAGAAGCCAAGAATACTTTATTAACCAAATTGCTTTTTATTTTCTCACAAGTTTATTGCTGTCTTGGAGGACTCTTGTGGATGTGTCAGACAGGGCTTTCCTCTACAAATGCTGTGTTGATTCTTTGCAGCACCAGTATTTATCCTCAGGTCACCTCTTGTTTCTACCATTTTGTCCACTGTGGGTAATGATGCTGGTCTATAGTTATCCAGATCAATATCCAGCTTTCTTTCACAAGCTGGAATTGCTATAGTCACAAATTATTGTCCTAACACCAACTCCAGTTTAAGCAGTACTTTGAACTCACCCAAAAAGAATAGCTCCAGAGAGGGAAAATCCTCACTTTCTTTGTAACGAAAACCAATAAATAGAATTAATCTTCTTTTTCTGATAAAAATTTAGTGTTCTCACATATTCTATTTATTTTCTGTATCTACCTTATATATCTGATTTTTCAGGTTTTCATTAAACTATGAAGCAATGAAAACTAAATGAACATATTCCCTTTTCCTCTACATCATGTATTTCTGATTTTGGAAGTAGTATGAAATCCAATATTAATCCTATTAAAATTTTCATCTTGTACTTCAGAATGTGCGTGTGGCTTGTGGTGGATTATTTTGGGAAATGCAGTATTTCATTAAATGAAATGAGTGATACGATGATTTCATTCAGACCTACTGTAGAAATTAAACTGGTTCAATAGGACTTTTAAAACTGAAATAATTTATTTTGCAAGGGTAAAGACAACTTAGTGATGAATTTAGGTTCACTTTTTAAAGTGCATTTCAAATAGCAGTTAAGGACAGTATACATTTTGTAACAGATATAATGCAAAAAAAAATTCAGCACTCTATAACTCAGAGTATTCTTGAATTAACTTTTAAATCATCTCAGAAATGGTATCACCTGTAATATCCCATCCCACAAACAGCATAAGTGGTGTAACTTAGCTAAAACTAAAATGCCTTTCATAGACCACTGAGAAATCACTTTAAGTATCCTACATAGAAGTTTGCAGAGGCAGTAGTTTGGCAAACTGTTCCTCTGCAGGTAATTTAGAGGGAAGAACTCTGAGTGTTAAACCTGCAGTTTATGTTTTGGGAAATCTCTGGTTTTGTACTCCTCTTCTGTGATCTCAGAGCCAAATACTAGACTGATCATAGTGTTAGAGTGCAAAATCTAGTTCCCTTAATGGAAGAGTAAGCTTTAACTGAGAAGCATCACTGCACCCAGAGCAACGTAAGCCTGGAGTCTCATGGTGCTTAAACATGCTCAGCTGGCCCATGCCATTTTGTGAGTATATGGTGGATTTGCATCCAGAAAGATTCAGGTTGAATATTAGCAATAAAAGGGTTACTGAATCATGGAAAGAAATAGCCCATTGAGACTTTGTTATCTCCTTCACTAGGGAATTTAAGGACTGGCTACATAAATGTATCAGGAATGACAAATATATAGTTCATCTTGCCTTGTGCCAGAGAACTCAGTGACCTCTTAAAGGCCCTTTCATCTTTATCTTCCTACGATTCTATGAAGATTTGAAAATAAATACGATAAAAGCTTTGAGATGCAGTAAAGGACCCATATAATGTTTTGAATAGATGACAGCAATGATGTCTTCCTGGGAGTTTTGCCAGGTAAGTGACTTTGAACAACAGCTTTTCTGAACACTTTTACTACTGAATCCCTCAACGTATTTTCATTGAAGCCTTTATACTTAAATCCATGTAAAGAAATTAGGCATCTGAACAGAAGGGAAACACATTCTGGTTTTTAGGAATTGAGCAGTATGCTATAAATGTTAATAAATGTAAATACCCCTATAAAGAACATTTTTGTAATACAGATCTTTTCCTATTTGACCTCTTTCACTTTGGGCTGCTTTGCAGGTCATCTGATTAGTAGTATGTACACACAAATCCCAGAGAGTTTATGGGTGTTTCAAGCCTCTTAATACTGCCAGGGGAAAAATGATAGTTTTCTGTGGTCAAAGCCTCATTTTGGTATAAATTTTAAAGACAAAATCAAATTATAGTATTATTTGCTACAATGTAATTTAGTTACGACAATATATGTGAAATTGAAAATTACCTTAAATAGTACTTGAAAGCATAAAATAATATACACTTAGAAGTTAAGCATGCTATGTGTGAGATTATTTTATATCCTAATAGATGTCTCTCATTTGTATAACAATAATATACACTTTAATTAATTTATCACAATCTATTTTCTTCTAAAAAGAATTTTTTCCCACAAGAGCAAAGCAATAGCACCATCTAGAAGAAGACTACTTTCAGTTATATGTTAGTTCTTTCATATCCATCTTTTTTCCTCCCTCCTTTGTACTCTCTGGAAGATAGCCCTTCTGTGTTTCTGTCTTCTAATTTGCTAAAATTGGTATAGACTTTTAATACTGTGATTATTTGCATGAAGTATCAAAAATTTAAATTAAATTAATATTCTTCTATGTAAAGTAAGGTCTCTGAAAGCTTTTCAGTGAAAAAAAATTCAGAAAGAAAAAGGATTAATTACCAGAATTTTATTTCTTTATATTAGACTGAGAAATGATTCAACCATTCTTGAAATTTTTACAAAGTATAAAGACAGAATCAGATACTTGGCAGAAAAAAAAGCTTACACAAATGGATAAAGCTTAGAAATGTATAAGAAACCGAGAATGAACCCTAAAATCAAAAATGCTAGAAGACTTGAAATAAGCCATGATACTTGACACATCTTTCAGGATTTTTTCTCATATTGATAATAGTGGACCAATATTAACATGCCATATGACAATAGTGCAGCTGAAAGAAATTTTGTGTCATATAATACCACGATAATGCAGATAAATTTTTCTGCCACAAAAAAGATGCTGACATAAAATTTTGTCTGTAGGCAAAACAGTTGCTCAAGTGTCCAGTGCATCAAAAGTTTCTTAAATTTTATCTGATGCTCTTGTAGGGATGACAAATAATCTGCAATATTTTTTTTTCTTTTTTTTTCCTTCCTCCCCTAGCTAGATGGTTAAGCTTGTTGTCTGTGTCTTCCTCTGCAAAAATTTGAATTTATCTTTTAGTTTCCCTGGATCCTGGCCATAAAGTAGAGAATGAATTAGAAATTATAGGGAAAGTCGAGTATTTTAGAGAAGGAAGGACAAATGTAGTCTATGTTCTTGTCATTCTTCTTGCACAAACTGGAATTTTCTCCACGTGGGAAATGTTGTGGTGACAGGTATTTCATTACTGCAGCTCGGCTATGAGGTGAGATAAGCATCACAGGCATAAGCAGTAAGGCAGATCTGTGTTGTGCAAAGAGGCTCTGTATTCAGATACCCGAGCCAGCCCCAGGCAGGGCTGATACCACCATGTGGTACACACAGCTTCCTGTTGGAGAGAATAAACCTTGATCTCATGAGTGCCTTGTAGCTCAAGCTTCTTCAGGCCATGGCGATGACCCAGATGGAGATTTCTGTTTGGCAGTGAGGGAATCAGCACTAGTTTGGGACCAGCCATGCTGTGCTCTGTGGCACACTGCAGACAGACCTGCAGACTTTAACTGCTCCATGAGGAGAGAGGCCCACCAAATATCTGAGATTATAAAGTTGTAGTAAAACCAAACTGCCTAAAATTCTTGTTTCACAGAATCACAGAATGATGAGGGGTGGAAGGGACCTCCGAAGGTCATCTAGTCCAACCCCTCTGCTAGAACAGGTTCACCTGCAGCAGTTTGCACAGGATCGCATCCGGGTGGGATGTGAATATCTCCAGAGACAGAGACCTCACCACCTCTCTGTACAGCCTGTTCCAGTGCTCTGAACAGTGCTTCTTCACATGTAAAGTGCCTTCTTTGTGTATAATTTAAAGTCTGGACAAGATGGAAGTTGTAAATTTGCAAAGCATAGAAAACATTTCACAGCTTCAAAAGAGAGCCTCACATCTTTTTGAACCTCACATCTTCTGTGGACCTATAGGTGGCAATTGTCACAACTACACAACTGAGGTCTGGCATCATATGCCGTGTAATTATGGTGTACTAGTTCATATTCCTACTCAGTACAGACTGGAAGAGAATCAATAAGAAAAATGACAAAACAACCAACAAATATGGCATATAATCTTTTCTCTTTTTTTGAGTCAGTTTATAAAGAGCAGGAGCAAGAGATATGCCTTTAACATATTTCAACTTGCATTTAAAATGTATTAAATGTAAGTGATTTAGACTTTTTTTTTTTCATGTTCTAAGTACAAAGAATCAGGACATTAGTATTTAGTGTTCTTTTAATTAAAATAGCAGTTTACTCTAAGCACTGGGATTAATTACTTTTTGAACTGCTTCTCTGCTCTGCTAATAATGTTTGACAGTTTTAAAATAGAATAGCTAAACTTGAGGCTATTCAGTTTAGTAGGCTGATGCAGAATGCACTGGGAAAGATGAACTGTAATTTAAAAAACTGTCATGTGCAAGAGCATACTATTCATATAATGATGAAGACCTCGGTCAAAATTTGCATACGCACACTGTGAATGAAAGGACATTCAGAAGATGGAAATTGAAAGTAATTTTAACATTATTGACTTAATGATACTAAATTTTGTCCTAGCTATGACTTTAAAAAAAGCTGTTTATTTTTTCATGAGATTAGGCCTTGGAAAGAAACAGTTTACCTTTTACAGGAAATGTGTGTTAAAAATACTGTTCAACATATCTTTCTTAACTATGAAGAAGTGTTACAGGGCTTAAATGACAGGACATGCATTTTAAACTAGAAACAGAGAAGTTTTCACCTGCTAACCACTTATTCATGTAAATAATAGTCAAAGAAGGACTCTGTATTTGTAGTTACCTTCTTGGAAAAATTGCCACTTTAGTTCATACTAACATATTGCCCCAAAGCATAATGCAATCGTTTTGCCTTATTTAGAATATTTTTATGCCAGTTTCCTGAAAGCAAAACCCCATGTATACAGATTCCTAGGTCTGTCAGTATTTGTAATGAATCAATTCTACCTGAGAAAAGTCTTCATTGTTATCCATTAATATCCAAGTATCTCCATTAGGACTATGACTACTTGCCTTATATATGTACTCTTTCCATCTCCTGCCAACCTTCCCCTTTGACCCTGTCTCAAGATTAAGAAAAGGACAATACAATGAAAGTCTAAACTATGTGTTAATCTAGAAGCTAGTTTTTTAAAATAAGACTTCATGTGGACTGATAAATGTGTACCCCGCATCTTCAGAGAAATTTTGTTGATTTACAGCTGCTGATCAAGCCAGGCTTCTCCTTCTAATTCAGCATTCCCAAATAACTCTTCCCCTTCTGCTCTCATCTCAGTCTAGTTTGCAGTCCATCAGTTATTTACTTGTAGCTTTGCTGTGTGCACTATGAATATTACTCATGTGCTAGGTATAGAGAAGGTGCTGACTTGGAAGTTAGAAAATTGCATGCAGCATTCAAATTCTTTTTCCATGAGAGATTACAAATAAACACCTTTTTTGAACCAGGTCTACAGTAATTAGTAATTTCATGGTGTCTTACAATAACTGATTTAACTCCAAAATGTATGACCTTCCACCACCTTTCTTACTCTCTCACAAGGATGAAATGTATCGCAGGACAGCACAATTCATGCACTTCTTTCCATGGCACGATATTATAAATATACCACTTAAATAATAATGACTCACCCTGCCTCCCTAGTGTAAAAAAGAGTATTTGTCTTAAATGGTAAATTGAGCCCTATTAACAATTCCCTGGAAAAATGCATTTAATTACAGTATTCCACTGGAGCACTAATGAAATAAGAATTAGTTGAACTTTCCAATTAATCTTTCTAAGATTCCACACTATTATGTAGGAGAGGTGCTGCTTTGTCTTATTGAGATAATTTCTTTTGTCAGTACTAAAGAGAATATTTCAGGAAAACATGCAAGTATCTATATAACTGAATTGTACTTTCCCTTCGGTACTCTTCTTCATTCTTACAATGAAGAACAGATTTATACAGTCCCTACATATGTCACATTATTTTTAAATATAGTTTTCAGATATGGCCCCCATTGAATATTTGGATTTATTTACTCTAAATACAGTTATAGGAAAAGAGTGCAGTGAAAGCTGCAATGGAATGGCTCAAAGGTAAGTGCAGATGAATCAGCTAATAGTAAACTAGTAATTTTTAAATAATTTTTTATTGTGTAGTAATCATAGAAGTTTTATAAGGAGCCAGTTATCTGTTTTAAAGCTAAATTTAGCTTCTGCCATTGCAGATTTTAATTTATGCAGATTCCTATGGTTTATCTTCCACTGTTGTCTTCAAATTCTTAACCCGTGATTGATGATTCAAAATATAATCTTGGGAAGATTTACCATGAGTTTCATGTGCTCTTACAGTTGTTTCTTTGAAAACCGATTATTTATCATTTTTTCTTCTTCTTTGGTTTTCAGTTTTGGGGCTTCATTTGACATTAGTTATTTTAGCCAGAGAGTAGTAATAACAAAATTCTTACTAGATGACTTGGAAAGGAGAAAGTTTTTTTTGAATATTCCTGTTCAACGGCTTTCTTCCAGACTTTGCCAATAATAGGTATGGAATTTCTTGAGCTCTTTCAGATAGCCATGTGTCTGTGTTTAATTCATAAACCAACTCATCAACATGTGAATGACAAAAACCAAAACAATTAACCAAACAAAAACACCCCCCCCCCAATATTTTGAATTGCCCTTATTCTTGAAATGGTAGAATTAAAAGTTCTTGAAAGCCTTAATTTAAGTGACAAGTATATCTCTGCCTTAAATGTGGAATCTGAGCTAGTACTTTTGTAAATGCCATTTGCTCCAGAGAGGATAGCTGGCAGAACTTCAGTGTTCTTCAAACTTTTTTTGGTAGCAAACTCCTATCAGTAAGAAATTTTTAAGCATGCACCCCAATATATGTTTATCTATTTATTTATAAAATACATACATGGACTACTGTACTAATGCTTTGTGTTTATAAAGCATATACAAAAATAGAAATTAAGAAGGATAAGGATGGACTAAAAACTTTCTTTAAAAAAATAGTTTTGTTTTGTATTTGCTGTTGATTAATGGTGTAGAAAATACTTTCTTCCTGCACCCCAGTGGGTTGTATTGTACACCCTACAAGTCCACAATCTCCCCCTCATTTTGGAGACCATTTTTCTAAATAAAGAAAAAAACCTGAGTACAGTAGGCAACCTTGCCAACTCCTGTATCACCCAAAAAAATTACTTTTTAAATTAATTTCATTTCAGAGTGAGACTAATCAAAAAGGATAAAAAGAAAAAAAAAGAAAAGAAGAAATAAAAGGGCCCTGTAGAAGAGAAGTCTGTTATCCATTGAAATTGTGTAGTATCATGTAAATCCAAGTTGCACTTATTAAATACAAGACTATTTATGAAAAACTGGAGATGAAAAGTATCAGATTTTTCTTCATTTCTTGTTTAAACTGCTTTCTTCTCATATTTAAGGATTATCTCCCAGACTGATTTGCAGAAGGGAAATATACTTCAATTGTCAAGAAATTTTTGAGAAGAGATGTTCTAGGTGTGTTGTGTTCGGGAAAACATTTGTTGGAAGAGTGCGGACCCAAAGTCCTTCTGCACTTACAAGAGACGGTCTGCGAATGACCAGAAAACAGATAATAAGAGAAAAGACGTTATTTTAAGAGACTAAAAGGTTCCAGTATCCTGATATCACACAGGAAGATATGTGTTATGCCTCTCTGTAGGTGTTTCATCACAAAAGAATAGAGTGTATTTCAGTTTTTCTTGTTTCAGCTGCTAGCACTGTTGAGAGAAATACTGAATAAGTCCATATTAATAAGCAACTCAGGGCAAAAGAAGCCTGTGTGAAAGGTGAAATGGTTGGTACTGAGTTCTTCATGCCTGCTCTGTACCTGTTTTAAGGGGTATTTGTTTAGCACTGGTTTTGCTCTGTTCCTGTGGGGCTGCATGGCCTTTAGAGGTTAGAAAACAGACTCTGCTCCAGGAACACACCTCTCAGTCTCATCTATAAGTTAAACAGCTCACACACTCAGAGTCTGCTCCAATTTGCAATCCAAAATGCGGTAAGTGAGGGCAATTGGGAGATTCATTTCAGAACCACACTCCTAATCTGAACCAAACCATGAATGTAGATGTGCTGATCAGCTTGGTGATTCATTTCAGTGTTTCCAAATGTCGCACTGTGTATAACTGTGTTATACTGAGCCTGTAGTTTGGATTTGCTAAATTCTAGCAAAAAAATTGTTCACAAAGAGATTGTGACAAAAAGTACGTCTGTGATTACATATGACAGCACAGCATCCAAAATGATTTTAAAGAAAGCATTGAGTAGAGAAATATCACTCTCGTATTTCTTCCTTCCCACCCTCAGAAGCATAGATTGCTTTCCATAAATAAGGAAGCCAGTGCCTTCTCCATTTTGTAACAGTGTTTTTTCTTTCAGTTCAAGGAGTCTTTTGTTAGGAGTGTGGGAGAAACTCATGGCTATTTTGAATCCTTTCAGTCTTTTATCTACACAAAGAGGAATTAATTCACTTAGTTTTTTTGGGGTGTAGTTAGAACAGTTGTCAATGGCAGAGTTGGGATAAGACAAGACAACCCAAAGCGGCCAAGAAAGGATGACAAATGCTGGACAGGTTTTGTTTTCACAAGAAAGAATTTAATTGAGAAAGGTACGAAGGCAATTTACCTAAGGTTCCTCCATGTTGGGGAATTTTTAACTGAGAATAATTTACCATTTTAACTGAGACTGAATAATCTCCTCTGGTTCAAGGAGAAAATAATCGAGATATATTGTCTCATTTTCTTACATGCTACACCTGAAAGCAAGCCAAGTCAGTCCTGGATATTAAGTAGTTTCTTTTTCTCACTGAAACTGTTCCCCCACTTTACGCTCCATTTTTCCCACTGTTTACACAATCAAAGCATCACAGAATGTTTGATGTGGGAAGGGACTTCAGGAGCTTGTCTTGTCCAGCCCCTTGCCCAGACAGGGCCACTTACAGCCAGTTGCCCAGGACTTCTGCTTTTGACATACAAACACATAGGCTAACCACAGAAGGAGGGAAAGCAAAGCAGAATTTTTATTTTCTTTTCTTGTCATTGAAACACCAGCATAACACAATTCAGAGGCAAAAGCTTTTTTTCTGTCTGTTGAAGCAAATTGTTCAATGCTTCACATAGATCTCAATAGGAGATTGTACACTAGTGTTTTGGAAAAAAATTGTTGGATATTTTCATGCATATTTGTCTTTTTTCATCTTGTCATCTCATTCTGAAAATGTTTCACAGTGCTTGAACTGTCTGTAAATGGGCGATCTCCTTTCTGCCATACCATCCTCAGGCTGAGCACTGTCTTAGGTTTTCCTAAAGATGTTAGACCACAGGAAGGAAGTGCTTCATGTCTTGTTGAATAAAATATTATGGGTTCAAACAAATTGCTCTAAAAATCAATAGAAAAATTCAGCTGTGAATGTGAAAGAGACAGGCTGACAGAATGCTCTATATCAAGAGATTGCCATGTAATGGATGGTTTAAAACTACAAAGAACAGCATTGTGTGTACTGAATCAAGGAACATAATCATGTTGGGTTTTCTTGCTTATTTTTAAAAACAGGATTCAGCTGACAACCAATATAGAACTAATAAAAGTACATTTCTAATCTAAAAATGTAGCTGTCATTCCATGTGATAAAATAAGTCAATGTCCTTACTCTAAGAAAAATGCAAAACCTAAAAAACCCCTTAAACTCGTTTAAAAATCAATAGGACTCTTACCAAGTAAATCCAAAGGCTTCACAGCATAACATGACATAATTGTTTATGGTTATGAGGCTTTTCAATTTTTTTTAACATTTCATGTTTTGTTAAATGTGAATTCCTTTCTTCCTTTTTTAGTTTACTGCCTAGTAGAAATGTAAGGTTCTGGCAAATGGCTAATTAAGGATTCAAAAAGTACACACTAAGTTTATAAAAATTTACCTATACAATTCCAAGGTAATGGAAGATGTGCCCGCTTAAGTCTATGAGCTACTATTTTACTAGAAAGAGCATTTACCAAACCACACGTAGAGAGATTTTGCAACAAAATGAAACACAAAGCCAAAAAAGATGGTGGTGAAGACTTCAGTAGTTGTATGAAGTTCAAAATTTCAAACTCTCTACAGAAGCGATATCTATTGAGGCAGAAAGCAATTTTGACCAGTCCCTGAATTGCAAACGCTGTGTACTTGCTTATAAACACTTTTGCATAAGCTTTTAGCATTCAACGATGTAGATCCTGAGCTATCTCCTTAAGGTCTCATTGCTAATGAGAACATGCAGTGGCCATTGTGGTCATGCCTCATTTATTTTGTGGATGGCTCCCTCCATAATGATGGTTACTGATTATATTTTGGCATAAACACACTTGGTATGTACCACTTGCTGTTTCTCAACACTATTGCAACGGTGTCCTTACAATTATGAGTGACAATAAAAGAGATCTAGGAATTTTAAAACTGAAAACAGTCTGTTTCAGAAAAGGAAAAATGTGAAGCTCGCTGTTATATGATGTGACACAGCACGTTGCCCAGAACAGCAAAATCAGCTGTTTTGTGCCTACTTGTTCTATAACCTTTTTTTTTTAAGTAACTATAACTTGAAACTTAGCCATATGGATGTCTGCATCATCCTGCAGAAGAAACATCTGACTGTCTATAAACATTTGTATGACTGTTTTCAACACTAACCTTTTTCTGTTACTCTACTCTTGCTTGACTAAGGTAGACTGCACATCTGTATAGAAGTTTATCCTATGGATAAATCAGGTGACTTTCAATTACTGCACAAATAAAGTTCTGTAACTCTCTGTGGAAGAGAATAAGGAAGGTCAGAGAAAGTGCTGAGAGGGTTAGAAAGCAGAGTAGGACAGTTTATTAAGATTAACAGCTGCAGACTTGATGTTGCTAATGGCAAGACAGATTACACAAAACAGGTGAATCCTTTCACGAAGTCTTATGTCTCCTATATTCCTTAAGGAGCTTACTCATAGCCCTGTAGCAAAAGCCTGTGCCCTTCTCACCCACTAGGATTTTTAAATGCTCAGTCAGGCTGGCTGGCTGGCCGGTTGAATGGACGAATCCTGCTAGCCAAGATCACCTCAGACTTACCCTAATGTGCACGCTGTTATTGCTGTCTGCCTGCATTCGTAAGCATTGGTGGCAGATACAGTCTTCATTTCAGACTACGGGGCGGACAATCCACAGGCTGAAAAAAAACCCTGAGGCTTTTTATTAAAACACGGCTATTTACTGGGAAAAATAAATAAATAAATGACTACATAAATAAATAGCCATGCTTCCTCATCATTCACCTTCCAGCACAGCTACTGTGCTGCTCAGTGCTGTCCCAAAGGCGGTAAGGGTACCCGCCTCATTAAAAGGTGCCCTAAAGACAACAGGCCTCCTGCCTACGCTAGCACTGTCCCCAGCCCGCCGGCAGACCCCGGGCTGGGGGACAGACCCGATCCGGCCCCAGTGGGCAGGGAGTGCGCACCGCCGCTCCGCGCCCGGCCGCGGGGCCGCCGGCACACAGCCATCGGTGCCGTCCGACCTGCGCTCATCCCGCCCCTGCTTTTCCGCACCCGCGCAAAGGAGGATCCCGGGCTGTATTTCATTTATAATTGGCTTACAGCCTCCTCCCCAACACCCCCGCACCGCCCCCCCTCCTCTCCCCGCCCCGGCTGCGCTTCCAGACACACTTTTCTTGTTTCAAACGGCGCGAGCATCAGGTGCGGGCAAGGAGGAGAGGCGCCGACTCCGCCTCCGAGATGCTGCTGCGGCGTGGGGAGCCCGGGGCAGGGGCTGCGGGTACTCCGGGTCCCCTGACTCTGCCCCCACCCTCTCGGGGGTCGGCGGCTTCCCCGCGCCGGCTATTCCCCAGCCTGGCCGCCTCAACAGCTGTGCAGAGGGGCCGGGAGATCCCATCCTGCTCCCTTGCACTTCTGTGGCACAAATCTTCCCTTATCCTCGTTTCTCCCCGCCGCCCCAGCGATGCGCTTCTCTCCCTGTCCTTTCTTGCCGCCCTCCCCTCTCCGGGGCCGGGAGTGCCAGGGCCGCGGCGCTGCGGGAGTCAGGTGCCCGCTGCCGCGGCTCTGCAGGGCCGGCTCCCTGGACCAAGAGGGGATATAGCCCGTTCTGTTCACCCACTCCTCCTCGCCTCTTGTTTTCCGCTGAGACCATTTCAGGTTCCCTCAATGCTCTTATTATGAATATGTTTTCTCTACTGTGTTCTCCCCCCCTCCCTTCCCGCCCTGACCACTAGCCCACCTCAATCTCGTCAAAGGGATGGCTGTTTGGGGTGGGATGTAGCTGGGGAGGAAGATAAATCCTAGACGCGGGGGGAGGGCGGGAGAGAAAGGGAGAGATTTTGCAGTCGTCTCTGGGCTGATTGGAAGAGGTAATCATTGTATCTGCGGCCGGAGGATTAGCAGATAAACTTTTATTGCTCCCTTTTGTGCGTGTGTGTGTGCGTGTCTTCCTGCGTGCGTGGGTGTGGGTGTGTAGAGGAAGAAGTCGCCTCTCAAGGGGGAAAATCTTTTCAATTTCCCTTTGGCAGGTGCAGGTCAAGGAGGGACTCATGAGCATTTTGTCTGATCCATGAACTGATTGGGAGAGGGGAAGCGATCCCTCTCCTCTTACCCTTCCTTTCCCAGTTTTGAAATCATTCCTTCCCCACCACCGCCGCCCTCCCGTCCTTCCCCTCCTCTTCCCCTTCCCCTGAATGGAAGAGTCTCCACGGTTTTCTTCTGCTTGTCGCCCTGGACTGGAGAAGTGAGGGGGCATCTATCTATCCTCATCCATCTCTTTTTCGCTCCATCCATTCCCGAGGGGATTTCAGACCGTGCAATGTGTTTTCAGCCTCTTGCCGCTGCTACCACTTGATACTGTGCTACGCGCAGGGAGAGGGTTTTGCAAAAATGGATTTATTCTATTTTAAAGGATTTCTTCTCTAATAAGGATCTCATTGCACACAAATATGACTAAATCCCCTATTTGGTAAATCTTTCTCTACCCCACCCCTCCTCTTTGGGTTCCCTCCCGCCCGCCCCCACCCCTTCAGAGGAGCAAGCACAGGGAGCTGATGACGGACCCATTAATCCCTTCTTCAATGCATCAAAAGAAGCCGAAGGGCTGGAAGTCGCTGGGCTCGGAGTCCTGCAGAAAATGCTTCGATCTGCTTTTGGTTCTGTATGAAACTGGTGACTAGGGGCTCGGCTCGCTCCGCCGCCGCCGCCCGCCGGCACCTGGATGCGCGGGCCGCCGCCGCCGCCGCCGCCGCCGCCTTGCCCGCCGCCGCCGCGATGCACCGCTCGTGGCGGTGCTGGTGATCGCTCGGGTGTGATGGGATTGAGCCGGCGGTGATCATTTGAAGGCGGCGAGGGAGAGCGAGGGAGAGGAAGGGCTGCTCCGCTCTGCTGTGTGTGGGCTTCGGGATTTTTTTCTTTTTTTTTTTTTTTTCTTCTTCTTCTTCTTCTTTTCCTACTTCCATCCTCTCCCCGCCACTGGAAGTCCTCCCGTATCTAAATGGAATTAGTGGAGACCGAAGCCCCTTGTGTAAGGAACAGACATGACCCATGGGCGCAGCTTCTTTCACAGTGAGTATCTATCTCTCCCTTCCCACCCCCCACCCCCGACCGAGCTTCGCCGCCGCGCACGGGCTCCTGCCCTCCTCTGCCTCCACACCTGGCGTAACGGGACGCCCAGGCTCCAGCGGCGTGGGGGCGAACTCCCCCCACGCACACACCGCATCCTCTCCCCCACCACGCTGCGGTGCACCGGAGGGGAGCCGGCGTCTGCCAGCGCCGTGGGGCGGGCGGCGGGACACGCTCCCGGGGGCTGGAGGCTTTCACCTGGGCGCGACGCGTCTGGTGGCTTTTGGCGTGCTGGGAGAGGGGGGAGTGGAGCTGCCCCCCGCCGGCCGTGGCTCGAACCGGCCGCCGAGGCTGAGGGGGCGCGGGGCAGCGCCGGGAGCCGCGGCGGGGGCGGGGGCGGCCACACCGGGCACGGATCCCGGAGAGCTGCGGGGCGGGGGCGGTGCCTTCGGCTGAAATCCACCAGGATTAGCAAGGAGGTACCAAATGTATCACCTACTCTTCCAAGATCCCAGGGGCCTCAAGCTGCGCGGTGGGACCCCCTCTCCCGCCTCTGTTTTGCAGAGGGTCCGCTGTTCTGAAGGGGCTTGACTGGCCACAGTTCCTCCCAGCACTTCTCTGTGCGCCCACACCTGTACAATAGCGCTATGGCCAGGTATTGCTTGTCCAACAACTCTTTGCCAGGCTAAGCCACGTCTGTGCCAAATCACAGCCTCCTAAAAGCCTGGCCAAGAGATAAATCACTTAAGGTACAGCTTGTAATGAAAAAAATGCACAGATCCAAAAAAGATGGAAAGATGCGTAATCAGAGTGGCACTAGAAAGCACGATTATAATTACACCCATGATTAGGAGGAAAAGGGGGAGGAGGAAGACAGTGAGAATGCAACAAGAAATTTTGTAGAAACTTCTTTAAAATAATTCCCAAACCAAGATAATTGCAATATTGTCGCTATGCTGCCAACACTTTCCAAGTGACAGTTTTCAATGAGTGAAGATTCCATGGCTGGTCTCCTTGGGGTCTTTTTTTCCCCCCTCTCTGAAAAGCACTGTTCTTTTTCTGTGGCTTGAGAAAGAAAAAGGTGACGGATCATAGAATAAAATGCTCTGCCTTGTCTGCTTAAAAAAATCGTGTTGTGTTGGCTTTTCCCAAGAAGACCACAATTTTAATTACTTTCTGGCAACATGTATATTTTGGTGGTGCTGTTAATAACACTAAAGCAAGAGGCTTTCTCTTTTTTATTTTTTTTTTTTTTGTGGGAGAAGTGTTTCATTTTATCTATCCAAATGTTAGATATTATATATCCAGAATAAAACCAAAACCCCAAAACACTTAGTTTCTTAGTCTCTGCTTGTCTATTAGGATTTATTATCAAGATTATTTTGACTGCTTATTAATAATAAATACTTATATAATGACATGTTATTATAGCTCTATGCTTTGGATAAACAGCTCTGTGGTTTGGAAACCTCTTTTGAAGCAGTTACAGCTGGAACTGAAAAGACCTGTGGTTTTTTTGTCATATTGGTAATAATATATCTTTGACTTGGACCAACTCTCTTTACTTCTCTAAACTCCACTTTCTTCCATATAGAAAATAAGGGGAAACCTAATAGATAAAGATGCTTGAAATGAACCTATAAGAATCAGATTTGAATTGCTATTAATTGCCTAAAAGAAACACTTCTCACATGGAGTTTGTTTGTCTGTCATGCGTCCTATTCTAGCTTCCACAAATTTGTGGGCAGAAGGAACATCGGCAGCTGATTCCGTATTCTTATACCAATCTACTTTACACTATTGAGAAATTAGGTATTGGCTGTTGAAGATTTCAGGCACAGATGCATTATAATCACTGCTTGAAACACAGCTAAAGTAAACAAGCAACTCAGTAAAGGGGTGATTCCTGCCTTGCTGTCAGATTTTGACACAGTCGGCAGGCAGAGTCCCAGCTAGCATGTATTTCCAGAATTCATCCCTGAGGAGAGTAAGGGCATGAATGGCTGGGTAGCATTCAGATCTGAGCAGAAGATGTGTTCTCACTGAATGCCCATGACACAGAAGAGTTTTAACTATCAGTGCTGCCAACATCCGTCGCTAGGGGCTTGAGCTTGACCAAGAAATAGTGAATATGCTGCCAAGCCTTCATTTTCCCAGAATTTCAATCTTACACTGCTTAATAGGGCAGCAATCATCCATGCCTCAAAACCTCTGTTACACAGGAAAGGTCAAAGACATAGAAACAGGGATATCAATGCCATCAAAATACTGGAAATGTGGAGACTGGCTTCCTTTGACATGAAAATTACACAAAATTGCCATTAAAAAAGGTGGAAATGATGAAAGCACCATCTTGGAAATGTTCATAGTTACTATCCCATGGTGACTTTTGGTGTCTCTTGGGGATAATAAGAAGAAATTATGCCATTCAATTACTTTTATTAAAGACCACTGCTCCATCAGTTCCTCATCACAGTCATCAACAAAATGGTAGCTGACTGATCCAAAAGGCTCTGAATAAGCATACAACTTCATTTCCACCTTAAGTTCACTGCAGCCTGCGCACTGTGTTTGGGCTTAATGCCAAACTAGCTGGGGCAAAGCCCCAAGCACTCCAAGAACTGATGGATCTGTTCTCTTCTGCTCTTACTGTTCCACTTTTTCTGATGGCCAAAGAAGAAATGAATGATGACATGAAAATCGGTGCGTGATTTCTTCATCAGGTAGCTAGGTAGTCACTTTGATCTTCCAAATTAGTCTCATTATGACTCTGCTAAGGGTTTGCCTCTTAGCCTTTTCTAGTTAAACTGTTATATTTGGAAATTCCCAGAAACCCAGTAATTATCTCCAGGTCAAAATCCATTTCAGAAAGGTTGCATTTGTTTCCAACAGGCATAGTTGTCCTATCACGGTTGGAGACAGTAGATACCTATTTGTAAAATGGGCTGCAGATTCACTGCAGCAAAAGCAACATCCTCTCGACAAGTCAAACAAACTAGATTAATGAGATTGTTAAGCACACACAATAATTTACTTCACTAGAGATTTGCAAATGCTTTGACGGATGTGAAGAACCCAACCCCTCACTTCTTTCCTACTCCCAGTCCTCATTTTCAGATTTTATTATGCTATAGAGAGAGAGATTAGTGTGTACAGTGGCACTGAAATTTAGTCTCCCTCTGTTAAAAGCAGCCACTTTTCTACTACTGACACAAACTATTATTATATAAATAAGTAGGGGTAAAAATGTTTTTCTCTAATGTTAAAGAAAAAGAAAAAAATAGGAGAACATCGTTGCCTGTGGATTTTGTTTTAAACCCAAAAGATCTCATCTTTATTTGCTTACATTTGCAAAGATAAGTACTTACAAGAACAGGCCACAAAGTAGCTTGTTTATATACTATGTGGAAATAAAAGAAGCAAGTAAACATGAAACTTTTTCTTTACAGTAATTCTATTTAATTTGTATTCTTGTGAGATGTATGCGTACAATTGATTTGATTGCAGGAACTATCACTCTGTGATGTTTAATGCGTATTTCTCTTTCAGTTGTAGCAAGTCTAATCATCCTACATTTGTCTGGGGCAACCAAAAAAGGAACAGGTATGTAAACTTCAGACATTTTTGTCAGACAATATATTGGAGACTAAAGTATGGATTTGAGCTTTTAGTTTAGTTTTTGAAATTTTTAGTGGCTCATTTACTTCCAATGTCTGCCTCTTATCTATTTTTTGGAGTATTCACATGCCTGTACACACACAAAAAATCCAGGGGTACTCACCAGGCTCAGCCTGACTCTAACTAAAGACTATGAAATACTCCCACTTTCAGATTGGGAAGTCCAGTTTGGACACTCAGCTACCTACACTTAAAATCTTTTTTCTTGTTAAAGTATAATTAAAAACCTGATATTGGGTATCATGGGTGCATTTGTGCAGGGGGAGTACAGAAAGAGATTCTTAAGAGCCTTGGATGCTCTCAGTGTGAGGGAGAGCCAAGCAGGGAATGCTGCTAAGGCCAGTGTGTGTCTGAACCTGTGTCTGAATGCACAGTCCCTGCAGGCCAGAATTAATTTTAGGAAGTTAGACTCCATGTTATACTCTGCCTGGATACAGACCAGAATAAAGAAGAAATGCTTGCAGAGTATAAGCCAGATCTCAGATGGTTAATATCACCCTTGGAAGGTGCTTGTTTTTCTCCATTGATCGTAAGAGGGAGCCTCAAACACCTTTACTCTACACAGCAGGGACTTAAGTTATATGGGACAGTCCTTTGATATTAGATACCTCATTCAGAGAAACACCAGTCTAGAATCTACAATCCTTCCTTTCAGTAGCAGCCTAGATATATTTCCTTCTGAAGAGTCTATCTCATTTAGCCTACTTCTTAAAGCATGATGCTCAGGAAGGGATCTCTCATTTTCTTCAGCTTGAACTGGCCCAAACCTTTGTCTCCAATCTCTCTGCCAGAGTGCAGAAAGAAATGCAAGAGATTCAGGGCTAGGAAGAAAGCAAACAAGAAGGTCTGACTCTGCTCTCTGATAATTCACTTAGGAGAAGGGAAGTTCTGGGCTGTGATTCCTGGCCTCAGAGCTATTTATTAATTTTACAGCAAACAGCGAGACAAAAATAATCTATGAACCAGATTCCAGGAATTCCCCTGTCAGCCTCTGTCCGGTGAATAGAGTAAATATGCTGCAGATTTAAAACAACTTCTATATATGATCATAATTCTCTGGGTTATTTCCTTGATTTTGCGACTGATATATTCCTGTATTGCGGTGTGAGGCTTGCTGAGAGAGCACATGCTTGAGCTTTTTGAGATGTATGAGTGGGAAATTCATGCCTTCCAATTCTCAAGCACGTGCTTTCTCTAGAAGGTTATTATCTTAAAAGCAGTGCAAATTTGTTTTCCCCTAGACATCCAAGCTTCTCCTC
Source organism: Lycocorax pyrrhopterus obiensis (assembly GCA_014706295.1). NCBI lineage: Eukaryota > Metazoa > Chordata > Aves > Passeriformes > Paradisaeidae > Lycocorax > Lycocorax pyrrhopterus. Next base: position 94,797,587 of record JACSVZ010000002.1, on the reverse strand, counting down.
TGCTTTAAAAAAATGTTTTGAGTAAGAATTATATGTTTGTACTCCTAAAGAACAGCCTTCTTTTCCCCTAGATCAATAATCATACTCAGTCTTAACAAAGAAAAGTTTGAGGCCACTGACAGAAAGGGGCTATTGTATTTATCCTGTAAGAGAGTTCTAAGCATCACGTGGACATAATAATTTGTGAGCTAATTATATAATGCTTAATGTCATCATTTCACAGAAAAGCAAACTTCTTCCGAAGGACAGAGACCAGTGCAGTGTGGAACTTGGACAAAATATGCAGAAGGAGGCATCTTCACTTCTCCAAATTACCCCAACAAGTATCCTCCAGACAGAGAGTGCGTCTACATTATAGAAGGTGACCAAAAGAAGAATCTTTATATTTTACCATCAACTGAATTAAAAAGAATGTTTTATTTTATTATATGTGAAGAGTAGGTAAAGTCATGGTAGTAAATCTTTTCAAGACACAAGATTTAGAGAATGTCTTGATTTCTATCTTGATACAACTCATAAATTAGTTGAGGTGGTAAGTATGCGTGACTCACTAATAAACAGCAAAATTTATTTCAGGATATTTAGAGAATGAATAGAACCTAAAATGCTGTAACATGACAGAAGAAAGGATATTTTAAAACGGGTAGTAGCAGTGAACACAGGAAACGAAAATGCTTTTGACTTTCATGCAAACATTTTAAACTTTCCATAACTGAATCAGAGATGACAAGCTTAGCTAGGCAAGGTACAGTAAAAGAAGTTGTACAGAAAATATCCATATAGTGAGTGTAAAGATTATTTTCCATCCAGTTGTTCATAAGAAATGAAAATGAAAAAAGCCCAACCTACAAAATAAAACTAGAAAAGAATAAACATAGCACGAAGCAGCTCTAAGACTTAGTTTTTAAAGAGTAGATGATTGCAGGCATGGAAGTGATGTAGGAAAGGCTAAAGGTGTATTACAAACAAATTATGTGGTTTCTTTTCATTAGTCTTAGTGCAATGGATGTTGGAGGGATTGTTGTAAGAATGAATCTGTGGAAAGTAATAGAGATTAGATCCTGTCAGAGCTCAGAAAAGATGAATCAGGTACTGTATAGTAAGACGCTGCAACCAATAAGTTTCTTTCATGAGTTGTGAATACATGTTGAATAAAACAGTGATGCTCTTCTATCCATGCTTAATTTAGAGAATTATTAATTAATTAATGATGGAGCCAGGAATTATAGAACTAGTTATTTTATTAAAAATGCAGGAAGTACCAAGATATATTTCCAAAGATATATAGCTGATTTAAATTGAATTAGCTGCTCTAGACCCACACACACTATGCACTTTTAGAAAGGCAAAAATCACAGCAAAATGACTGAATTCCACGTAGGTGCTAGATAACTTGACTGAAGTCAGAAGAGGTGCTTATAAATGATGTAGCCAAACAAATTCTTGAAAGAAAATTTATGAAAGTCTGTCTTTGTGTATAAGTCTGAAATTTAAGCAGATGTATGGTAAATATTTAAATTCCTTCATAGTTTAATAATTGATTTAAAATATTATTTTAAAAAAAAAAGATAAAGGTATAGGTTCAAAATACACAACTTAGCATTATTTTTTTTCTGGTTACACTTATGTTGCTAGATCCAGGTCTTTTTGCATATATTGATCAAATTATCTATCTCTCCTGTGAGACTGGGAAGAAGCAAGCCTGTTTTATCTTCAAAGATCTGAAACATGGGGTGGTTTATCATAAAGAGAAAGGGTGTAGAAAAAACCCCACCATCTTTGCAAAATTTAGTCCCATATCTCAGGTCATGAGATGTTGCTCCTCACAGTAAGAAGGTGCCTGAAAGTCCAGTATTGTAAAGACTTTTGTCTTTATTATAGTAATGAAGTACTTACAAAAACATAGTTAATATGCTGAAAGATGGTGAAATACACTGTTGAAATAATGTGATTTAAAATACCTAAAAACGTAAATGCCTAAGAAAAATTTGAGACGGAAATATTTAGTCAACCAGCTTATATGACAAAGGTGAAATTCCACATTGACAAGTTTAGAGCAGTGTATAGAAAAAAGAATAAACTCAACAGGCATCTGGTTATAATTTATTGGAAAATTCAATCTTGTAGAAACCAGTTGAACACAATTGTTTTTATGGCACAGATATTTTCTTCTTCCCATTCAGCCTAATCAACAGTTTGGATTGCAGCTGGACATTTTAAAACCCACAATGGTTCTATCAGTATGTGATTTGATGACAGACATGGACATCGCACAACATTCTCAGATCTGATCTCCCCGTGTCTATTTCTGTCTCCTAAAAAAATCAGGAATAGTCATGTCTGTCTGGAAAATGTCACAAAAACAAGCAGAGATATAGTAAGATGTCTGAACAATAATATTTTAAAATGTGGCAGATTTAAAAAAAAAGGCAAAAGAAGTACTGAAGGTCAACGAAAACTTTTTTGTAATGAGAATGAATTATTTATCCATATTTATTCTTTTTGCAACATATAAAAATGGCAGGAAATTATAAAGAAGGCTAGCAAGTAGAAACTTTTCCCCAAACCTTTTATATTCTGTGGCACTCATTGTCATAAGAGACTGAGATTAAAGGATGGCAAAAAAACCATATTAATCATTTTACTGATAGCAATGTCTTTGAGACCAGATAACAATCTGTGGAAATTGTGAATAATCCTGACTAATGGAGGACATAAGTATTTTAGAGTAAGACAGAAACATCTCCATATGCATTTTATTTCTATATTTATTATTGAAATTTCAATATGCTTCAATAGCTCCTGAATCCTGTTGAATGCCAAGTACCAGACTAGAGGGACAGTTTAAATGATCTATAACATCACTCCCCCCATCGCTATCTCCCCGTTCTATCTCTCAGGGAGTTCAGCATACCAGGACTGTATATACCATACTGAAAGCTCTATGGTGTGAGTATAAATACATATATGAATCACTAGGTTCTTTCCTGGCTGCTTGCATTCATTCTGTCATTTATTTGTTATCAAACAGTCTTAAGGCAAATTCAAACATAATTCCTAGTGACTTTAGTGGTCTTCACTAAAGGACTTCAGCTTGTAGTGTGTTGTAAACAATTGAATTTCATCTCATTTTTTTTCCTCCACATTGTAGCTCAACTGATATATATGCAAGCCTTTTATCCTGTCAAAATCACTTTGGTGAAGTAAAGGAGCTGGCAAAAGTTGCCATGATCATAGACTGTGAATTTCTAAAAGAGAAGAGGATTTCTGACTGTAGAGGCTTCTATCCTAGCAGTCAAAGACAAGCAAATCAAAGAGCTGGAAATTTCTTAGATTATTTTTCTTTTTCTCTCTCTTTTTTTTTTTTTTAATTCTGTTTTAGTAGTTATGATAACAAACTCTTGGGATAACTAGGAATTCTAAAGTCCAGGTTGAATGCCTTTCTAAAAGAAATCCTTTTGGTCATCTAGAAATCATGGACTCTGTACAAAAATTGTTATGCTATAGAGGAGTGTCACAAGTGAGGCTTGGAGGAGGAAGGTACAACTCCCCAAGGAGCTTCTGATGAATCCCATTTGCCATCCCAAAATGCAAAGAGAATTTGTTCTTTTTGTTTGTTTTCTGTTGGGTTTTTTTTTGTCTTTCAGTCTTATTTGGCATATGGAAAACATAGAAAACAGCTGAGTGTTTGGCCAAATTTCACTCTTATTTTGCATATTCATGATTCTAACCTGACAAAATTCACAGCTGCCCAGAACAATCACAGCAGTGACAGCATTAGCCTTTGCCAGACTGCAGAACATTTGGCGTATGTGCTACAAAGGGAAATTTGCACAGGAGGTTTTGTAGGAGCAAAGGCTTTTATTCGTATTAAAATATTTGGGGAGCGGGATAGTAATACTTTACACACTATAACTTGAGAATTGGTTTGGCAATCCTGTAAGTAAAATACCTGTAAAATTTTAGCCATTCTTCAGCTTTTAATAATTAAGTTCAGCTTATTTATAAACATATTTATGGACTAGAATTGCTTTATGGAGATATGAAATAAATCTTCCACTTTACGTCTTTGTGAGCATGTAGAGTTAGTGCTCTTGAAGGTCTCATGTTCTCACAAAAGGCCATTAAGCTCTTTCATTCTAGATATTTCACAGGTGTTAGAAAACGGTCATGTTATCACTGAATGAAAAACCTCTGCTCAAGGTCCTTTTGTATTTCACAGTGGTTTGTGTGTTCAAAAAGTTTTCATCAACACAACCAAAGAATCCTCTTTTGAAATGAAGATAAATGTGGTTTTCTTACCAATAATACTAGGACAACCAGAAGGAATGAGGATTATTGAAACTATTAGTAGGGTAACAGCTCATAGAGATGGGAGTAGGCGTTGAGTTCAGTTTCTCATTTCCATGCAGTGTGGGAAATTGAAACAGATTTTTTCACTTAACTTCAGCTGTCACTTAGACAGACTTAGAAGCTGATCAGAATTAAAACATTAATTGTGTAGTTTTGCTGCAACTGTTTTACTGCAAGCGGGAACCCAATGACTTTTTTTTCCATTGGATGTAAAATCTCAAGACAGCACTTGTTTAAGATAATTAGATGAAAAATATGACAAGACATGCAAGCATTAAGTTGGTCTTTCCATGGTGTTAAACATTTTTGAAGAAAGATAATTGGAAGTCAAATATGGAAGTTTTGAGATTTGAAATCAAATCATTTTATAAGACAATATATTATTCAATATATTTCATTTGGAGTTGACAACAACTTTTCCTGACATCGTAACCACAAAAGAAGTCCTGAAGATGTGAATGGGCTTTACCTGTGAATAAGGATATCAGAAATGACCACTCCCTCCCTCCTTTTCTGATTAGATGGCCAGATGCCAATCCAGTCTGGAAGATTCTCATACTCTGGATTTTTTTTGTTTTATTTTTCTCGAGGTACACACATATTATTATTAGTGACTATTCTGGACTTGTTCCCAGTTTATTTCTGTAAGTTTTACTGTGACCTCCTTTACACACGCTTTGTCGCAAAAGCTGTGGCACAAGATGTGTGTTTAAACAATAGCTGCTTATTCTACCTTGCGTTTAGCAAAGAAACCCCTTATTAAAGCCAGAGTATAAGAGTGAAATTGTACCATTTTTGCTAAAAGGAACTTAAAGTTGAAAATGTGAATTATGTGTTTTCATCCTTTATGGTCATTTCTAGGAAGCGTTGATTAATTTTGTGTCTTATGTAGATTTTTGCAAACAAAACATTTAACCATTAACTAAATATGAAGGACAAGATGAAGAACAGAGGTGCATTTGAAAGCACCTGATGAAAAGGTCATGGATGTGTGTTGCACCCAGAAGTTACACACAGTTACAGAAACAGGAATGTTCCTACTAGCATGGCCAAAATGATGCCAGAACGTGACTTTACATTTAAGGAGTGTGAACGGGCAGTGGCCCAGACCTCAAACTCAATCCCCAGCCTTGTTTTATCCCCAGTGGAGAAGTGGTGCTAAGGAATGTTCAATGCTCCATTCTTAGAGTGAAGTAGACTCTCCTCATGGGACTTTTGGGGAAAAGTGGAAACTCTTGAGCCCTCCTTGAGCTGATGCAATTCTCTCTGATTCTTTAGCAAGATCTGAGTTCACTAGGAAAAGCCTCATCTTGACTTTGTTGAAAAATAAATAAAAGCAGAATAGTATAAACTATAGCAATATTCTGATCATAAAACTGGTTAGCAATGTGAGATTCAGAGAGCTACATGGAGTTTGTGGAAATTTTGCTTTTTCTCAGGTCATGCATTCACCCAGTCAATAGATGTCATGTGTAACTGTAGGCCTGATTCTTATTTGCCCACAGTCTTTCCTTTTGTATTACACTGAGGCTAGAGCTGGCTCTAGGGCTCCTTTTCAACATCAAAAATCATGTCAAATGACTGAACTACAACTCTGAGGGGGCCCTGTGGCCATTTTTAACATGTTACATGAGTCTTGAATACAAAGACCTGTTAAGGGTTGACCTATGGGCCAGCACTTGTAACCCTCTTGTTGGTATGGAATAAGGCAGCAGAAAAGAAAGTTTGTAATGGACAAATATGTTATGATAATGGCACAAGCCATTTTTGAAGCACTTTGTGGCTGTGGGAAGCACGGAAGCCGTACACTGTGCTATGCTGCTATACGACACTAACAGTTGTAGGAGAATTGATCTTCATATCCAGTTTGTGACATTAAAACATTACAATAAAGCCCTAGCCAGGTTAATAGCATAACATTGGAGTCATGCATGTGTAAGATTTTCAAGCCATGATGAGCATTCTTAAGATTACCTGAAGTGTTGTCAGGATAGAATTTCTGACACCTTGACTGTGGTCCTTAGGTGAATGATGAACAGTTCTCAACAAATCTCCTTAAATGGAATAAAAGCATGCAGAATATGATCCCAGACTGAAAGTTGTTGATTGCTCTCTTCTGTCCTAGTATTGCTTAGTTGAGTTTAAATCAATAATTTTTATAAAAGTGTAAAGTCAAGGATAGAAGCATCTGAATAAAATTAATCAATGATGTCTTCCAGATATTTAATTTTTTACTAAAATCTAAAAAGATTTACTTTGATTTTCAAAACTCACCAAGGATAACATCACTATGACCTCCTTTAGAAGTTTTATTATCTGACCCTACTTTTGTAAATTTTTATACTTTCAAAGTGATTTCCATAGACTGTGAATTTGGTGCAATTATAGGTGAAACATAAACCTTTGCTTTTGCTATCGAATTTCTATGGGCACAAAGATCACAAATTTCCTGTAAATTGGTATAAACAATGACAAGTCAATAGTAAGTACTTCCCTCAAAGTGAATTTCTTCAAATTGAGAACAGTAAAAAAGGTTTCTTTCTCATGTTAAATTAAATGTTTTAATAAATATCAATCATCCAGTTGTATTAACATTGTAAGTAAAGTTGATAAAATAGTCTTTCTTTTCAAATAACGTGTTTTATTAACTTGCTTCTTAAATGCTTCTCATAAAATGAGGCTGTATTTATTTACAGGAAATAGTTGTAAAAGGGATCTGTCTATGTGGCCTTATGTAAAGATTTCAAAATTTACCAAATGTCTTCTTACTCAGTTAATTTTAAATTAACTCTTCTTTATGTGAGTAATGAATTCATACCAAAAGCTTAATTTTTAAACATTTCAAAATCCAAACAAGATATAAGTTCTGGTCACACTGACAGTTTTCTTATTACTCTTGAGGAGAGAAATGTAGAGATACTGACTCCTAGAGTGGCAGCAGTTTCCATCCTAAGCTTATGCACTCAGCATGGGGTTTGATCTTGCATATTTTCATGAGAAAAGAATGGTAACTCTGGCAAAGCTCATAGCAATACGAACCTCTTTTGATATGTGTAAAGTGTAGGACATGATCCCGTGAGAGGCACAGTGGGCAATGACACAACAAATCCTTGTCTTAGCAGAGGGCTTTGTCAGCAAAAGGCTCTAACGCACCATGCTCTAGATGTGGAAGGCACACAGTTTTTGCTATGGACAGGATTAAGTGTAGAAAACAGTGACCTCTAGGAGGCTGCCTCTGGTAAAATATATAGACCAAACCATGATATTTTTCCTCCTTTTAATAAAATATTATATTTCTACCAGTTACTTTTTTGCTTTATATAGGAGATGCCAGGGAATATTTGTTTTAGAGATAATTCCATCTCTAGACTTTGTACCTATCACTAAAGACGGATTTTTTTAATGTCTAATTAAGTGACCACTATGAAGTTCCTTCAAGGTTTTCAGTACATCATTTGCTCTTCAATTATCTTAGCTCTTTCTTAAGCAAGAAATAACTCCATTTGTTATGTTTCTAATGAGATGATAAATAATTCTGCGTATAAGCAATTACACTCCAGTTTGTCATTGCAATACATATAGGAACATAATCCGTCCACTTGTGCTACACAAACTGTAGCACAGTTCTGATCAGCTTTTTCTTCACCATCTTTGTCAGTACTAGGTATAAAAACGTATTCTGATTAACACCCCTCCCCCAAATAAGAGAGAAAAAATATTTTTCTGAATATGTAAGTTTCTTAGAAAGATTATATGTTTGAAGAAATTGTTCCTGACTATATCTTTCTTTTCATCATAGATATCTCTCTTAGCTTTACTAAGCACTGCTGTCAAGAGTACTTTTTTAAAGGAAAACAGTAGACAAGTAACCTGACAGTGTGAAATCTATAAAAAATACAGATGTACTAATTTTCAAACAAGTTTTTAAACAAAATGTTAAGATGCATACAAAATTGATATCTTTGATTTTCTTCAGTTTTTCTCTAGTTTTGAAGGGTCTTGGGTTAGAAAAATATAAAGATCATTTTCTTTTTGTCTCTAGCTGCTCCTAGACAATGCATTGAACTACACTTTGATGAAAAATATTCCATAGAGCCTTCTTGGGAGTGTAAATTTGACCATATTGAAGTACGAGATGGACCTTTTGGCTTTTCCCCAATCATTGGACGTTTCTGTGGACAGCAAAATCCACCTATGATAAAATCCAGTGGCAGATTCCTGTGGATTAAATTTTTTGCTGATGGTGAACTGGAATCTATTGGGTTTTCTGCTCGGTATAATTTTACACCTGGTAAGTACAAATCATCACACTTTTTAACAGAAAAATCTTATCATGGTAACTTTTCTAATGATGTATCATCTTGCTGTTGAATAATATCTTTAGCTGGGACTTTGTTTATTATCAAGGAAGGTGTTAATAGATAGGAAATTTATAGGAGTCATATGTATTTTTGCATAGCAAGTGAGGCTTATTCAAGAGAAAAATTTTCAGATTCTGTAGTTTTTATAAGTATTTTTTTCAAGTGAATGCTATTACAAAAAACCATTCAAAATGTTTCATGGGAAGTTATGTGTTTTATGCTTGACTGTTATACTGTACAGCTTTTCTTTCAAGAAGATCATTGATAAAGTATTCTAATAAAAAAATCTAATTATCTCAGAAAATTCCATCATCGCTTTTCCACTTCACCAACCATTTCCCCAGCTGAGGAGTAGAATAGTTCTTCTTTCTCAATAAAGCAAACTATTACAAGTATTACCAGAGGACGTGTGAGGTTCAAACAGTAACATGTATTAAATATTTTTCTAAAAAGGCTGTAAAGCTTAATTGCAATTGTACAAGTATTCCTTGCCACTGTTTAAATTTAATTTGTTAAAGTAAAACAAAATTCATAGTCATACTTTTGATTAATTCCCTCACTCCCCCACTTACTAACAAAAGATTGCTGATTTTAAATGTGTTCTTGGGCTGCAGCTACACTATACTGCACTGCACTGCACTGCACTGCTGGACGTGACGTAGTTCTGTGACTTCTTATGTTTTGAGTGATGAGTCATACTTCAATATAGCTCACTCTAAAGCACTGCAATTATTATGTAATTTTGTCGATTATATCACTATTGTTTCAGCTAAATTGTTGTATTAGGTTGAACAACATTCTCTAGAATATCACCTAAAATTAGCAGACCCAAAATTCTTCCTTAATCATTCCAGTAGCATCATAGAAGATGGCAGGTCTACGTGTTCTATGTTGTTCTTCTTTTGGTTTCCTTTCATTAATGCAAGGAAAATAGCTATAAAATTAATCAGCATAGTTAAATTTTCTTTCAAGTCAAGGATATGGTTTTGCAGTGGGTAAACATATTTAGAAGGTTCAGACAGCAACAGAAGACAATTTCTGTAGCAAATTATCTGATAGCCAGGTATATGTCTCTATATCTATTGTAAATTCCAAGACAACAGACAAAGTTTTGTTACAATCATGCATACCCACTCTGAAAACTGAGTTAAATTTTTGTCTCTCATTTACCATGGGTCGGTGGGCTTTTGCCATTTCCTCACCCTGTGCCATAAGATCTTTGCTTCAGATTTCTTGATCTTTTTTTTTGATGAAGGGTTGTGCATTATAGTTGAAAAGATATTCATAGCACAATCTTCAGCTTACTCTGTCTAAAAAACTCTCAAGTAAAAGACAATTTCATGGATCATGTTTTATCCTCATTCCTTTTCTACTGATGTAAGGAGAATTTCTACACAAAGATCAATGCCGGTAAATTGGTACAGCAGCATAAATTATTCTAGACTTCAGATGGAATAGCTATATCTTTTTTCTTCCTTGCTTCTTTTTTTTTTCCCCTCCATACATTTCAATAGAAAGCTCTGCAAGTAGTAGAGAGTTTCTAGGAATATTGGCCAAAATGAGAAAATTATTAATCTGACAAGTGCAAAACAGCACTGCTGCCTCCTTGAACAACTTCACATTCCACATTATTATTTGGACAGTCTTTTATGCAGACATGGATAAGGCATGACATTTTGAGATCTATTGTCCATATATGTGCCCTGGGAGGGGTCACTGTCAACTCATAAAACAGAATGATGGCTTTTGAGATTGTATAAGAGAGTAGCACAGAGGACTGCACTCCAGAGCGTAACAGAGTAAGCTGGAGAGGACTACAATACAGAAGTTATCACCTAAACCACCTAGATTCATCTTAGGTGGTGACAACTTATAAAATTAAATTATGAACAAAGGAGAGATCAGAAGAAAATTTTCAGCTAGCCTCTCTTTAAAGAACATGAAGAAAATGATCCAAAGCAAAGACTCCTTTGGAAACTATTGCTGTCTGGAGCAGCTGAATGCTCAGAGGAGATGCAGTTTTTGTTGCCACTCATCTCACTTGTCAAAAGCAGGACACTCTGCCTAACTTCAACCCACAGAGGAGGCTTTCTTCATCCCAGTGACAAGTGCAACATAGCTATTTCTTGAGTATCAGCAATCTTTGAGGGTCCCCACCTACCCCTGGTGTGTCTCTCAGCTGCCTCTTTTGCATTTGAGATCTTCATGGAGGATAAAGAAATGTGATGTTAAATGTGTGGGTGCAAGCCAAGATTTGAGAGAGAGAAAAAAAAAGTAAATTTGACTAAATTGAAGCTTCGACCGTTTATTGTTATTTGAATGGTACCTGGAGAAACAGGGAAAGAAATTATTTACTATGTCTCCAGGGTGTATAAAAACAGCTAACTGGATGAAGTTGAAAAAAAATCAATTAGTTTATCATGAAAAATGCTGCAATGAAGATCTATTAGTCTGTGCAAATGGAAAGAGTCCTGCACCTAAGGCATTTTAAAACTAGTTTGGACTAAGTCCTATAAAAAGAAATTATATGGAAAAATCCTAAGGGATAGACTAATAATTTTCAATTACTAGAACTTTACTGTTCAATAATTTCTTTGACTCCTTGGTATTGAAATTGTTGGAAGTTCATCCACCAGTGCAAAAGTCCAGTAGGGACTGGGGTTTCAGAAACAAATGTAACTCTTTTGCCATAAATCCTTTTCCATTTAATTAACCTTTTGTCCGAGATCTTTTCAGCTCTCTAAAAGGTGAGCTCTTGCAGAAGGAAACACTTAAAAACAAAATCAGAGCAACACACATAACCAACACAAACACACCCAGAAACTGGTAGAGCTACTAAAAGTTTTGCAAAAAAAGTTCCTTGTTAAGAGGATAATTTAGGCTTTCATTTTTGTAATTTGTAATTATGGTGTTAAGTGACATTTGGATGAATGAAGTTGTACATATGGCATAATAGACTACTTTCAATGTCAAAACTCTGACCTAAGGGAATAATCTTTTGCATTATTACAGCTAATATCAGTAATAACCAAATTCAATTTAATGTAAATTTTCAACCATTTTGTATACATGAGAGTTTATAAGCAAATGAGAACTACTTTTTATATATTATTTCAATTTTATTTTTTATTTTAAAATTTTAATTAACTGTGTTCATTTCAAAACTGAACTATCTCAAGCTATGAAACCTTCATAAATGTATACAAACATTTTTGTTGGGTTGTTCTTTTTAAGGAAATCTGATGTATGAGAGAAATACATATCAGGCTACAATACTTTCAGATTGCTCTGGTTCATTTTGAATACAGTTGTGATTGGCTAGGGAAAGGCCCATGAGACAAGTCAAAGGATAATTAATTCTTGCTCCTGTTTTGTCATTCTTTGGGCCGTTGAAAGGCCTACACTTGAAATTTCATTTCACAGTTCTGGGTCCTTTGACTCAATATATTACACTCATTTTTCCTAAAAAGTTTTGTCTCAAGACCATCTTCCAAAGTGGTGTTGAATCACTGTTTTGTATAGAAAAATTCAAGTACTACTTCAAATTATTGACAACTCTTCTTTAAAAAAGAATCAGTTTTTTAGTACAGACAAGGATTCAGGCAGAGAGAGGTTATGTTTGAGCCTTCTTGCTCAGCTAGAATAATCAGATTTCTGTTTATCCTGGTCCCTGATTTCGCAGGACAGTGGCTTAAGATAGCACATCATTACTTTCAGTTCCTTCACTTAGTAGAAGCCATCTGTGTTTTTATTTAGCCTCATTAATATAAACATCAGTCAGTAATGTTTTCTATTCAGCTGCCTGATCATGCAAAAAGAAAAAAGATCTATACTCCTGTGTCCCAAAAGGTTGAATATGAAACACTTTCTAACCAGAGAAACAGTACTTTTACGTTCCCATTGCAGTGAATGTCAGAGTAATAGAATAATTATGTCATCTATCTTGAGGGAAAAAAATGAAAAACAACCTGAATTCTTCCTCATTGGGGAATTTCCATATTTTAGAACTCATGAAAAATTTAATGTGAATTTATTAAATTCAATCACAGTTCTAAAAATCTTAGGCAAAATCGTATCAAATCCTTTTGCCATCTAATGTCCATGTTCTGCCTTGAGTGTATTTAAGCAAGGGATATTTCCCAGGCATTTGGGACAGCTGAATATCCATGGGAGTTTGCTCACTTATGTTTATTTATTTATTTACTCTTCTGAACCTCGTCTGATTATTTCTAATTACCCACTTGAAATCCAGTTAAGTTTTCTGAGAACCAACAAACAGTTCCAGAACCATTCAACTTTGAACGAAACAATGTTTTTCCTTTGGGATCAGAGTTGGTTTGAAAGTATGACAAATTACTCATTGTAACTCTTCATTTAAACTTTTGAGACAGAACCACGTGATGTCAAAAAAAAAAAAAACCCAGAAAGAGTGAATCTGTTTTATTTATTGAGGTATCTTGTCCCCAGCACTTCAAATTGTTATAAGCAGCTTTCTTCAGTTATGAACTTTTAGTGTGTTCATACAAGTGCACTTCATAAAAGTCAGGCACTTCATTGCTGTTTACAAGACATTAGGGCATCTGGTCTTGGGAAAGGGAAGGAATTTCTCTCATGCATGATGACACATTATGTTGAAAATCATGATCACAGGTTTATATTGAATTTCAAGTGAAAAATTATTCCTTATGTGGAGCAAATGAGTATCTAAAAGGTCTCATGGGGTTCTCAGATCCCATATTGCATCTTGCCATCACATAGCGATATGTTTCTTTTGACAATACCAAAAAGGCAAATACAGAACTTCCTAGTTTAGAAATCCCTGCATGCTGGGAGTATCGTGTTACCAACAGAAGGAAGTTGAACACTTAAGTTCCTACTCTGTTGAGCTTTGATGTAAAAACAAGAGCAAGAGAAATATAAGATACAGTTTTAAGTATTTTAGCACTGGAGTAAAGAAAAATGGCAACTTAACTAGGGATGCTTACTGCTGTCCCTGCCATCAGTACTACCCCTGTTCTCTACAAAAATCCCTTCCCTGTTTTCATTCCGTAAGAAGCTGGACACAGACTTCTAGAAAAGGTTTACTAGGATATTCTACAGCAGTACAGGTACAAATAATTCTATTCCACCTCCACAGGAAACGCCTTTCTTCATTTGTAGGTGACCTCACCAATAATGGTGATTATGATATTGCAATGATAAATATTATTTTCAGAGGAATCTCATTTCTCTGATAAAATGTCTGTTTTTGGAGCACCTGTGGGAGATCTTTAGGAAGCTTAGAAGTACATTTAAAATTAGTCCTAGAAAACCAACGTTTTTAGATTAAGCTGCATTTTTGCAATACCATTGTCATTCTATAAATAGTTTATATTATTACTTGTTACAGAACAATTAAATCTAAATCTTAGAAGCAGCAGAGGATTTTCCTTAAATATGGCCTTTTTCTTATCCTCTTTTCCCTAAGGATAAACTTTTGGCTTTATGTAAATACTATGCTGAGTTAGCTTAACCTTAGGTCTGATATAAAGTGATTACCCTTTGCTTTAAACACTTATGAAATGAGGAAATAACCAGTGGGCCCTGGACATTTGTTTTCACTATTAAGTCTTGATTTCTTTGTAATGTTTGTAAAGCACTTGGAAATGGCAGATCGGGGAGGATAATATGGAATTTATACTGAACAGAAAGCCTGGGTAGTCGTCTTCCACAAGTGTTTAGAAATAACTTATTTACAATGAGAATTTCACTACCCACATGCGGAACAGCACCTCCAAAACCTGTTGTTAAGTGTTACTTGGTAGCTCTCATTCAGACATTACAGCACTTACTTCTTCAGGGGGAAAATTGGAAACTTCTTGTGTCATATGTAATGAATAAGGAGTTTTTGAATACTCTTCAAAGGTTTTCCAGGTCATCTGATTTTCTCATCTGGCAGATTTTCTAATACCTTATACTAGGATGCACTCCTAGGTGGTTGTGTTATGGTCTCATCCTGACAACACTGTTGTTGTCTGTAATAGTTTCTCTTAGCGGCCTTGGAATTGTGGATATCTGGAGAGATTCTGCTGACATTGAAGCAATTCTTTTTTTTTACTTATATTTAAGCTGTTCAATTTTCATCTTTATGCATTGTATCTACAGGTTTATAAGGTGTTACTGGTATAGCAAATAAATCTTAGCAATTGCCCCAGTGCTTTTGTTTAATCAGTCTGACTGTGGCCCATCTGTTAGGCAGAAAAACTATTTTTTAGTGTAGCCACTCTGTTGCGACAGGTTTGATTCTTTAGCTGTCAGTATTTGTTACGTAAAACCCATGTTTGTATCATTTCTTTTCAGTCAACTTTTTGTATAGGTTCAAGTAACTATGATAGCAGATTTTTTTTGTTATTGTCTACTTTATTTAATGAAGCATTTCTCAATTCTAATAGCAATAAATAATGATCTTTATTGAGATATTTATCTTTCCTTAACAGATTTTTTACTGTTTGGATAGTGGTTCTAGCTAATTCTCCTTAAAGAAATATACACAAACACTTGTTACGAATCACTCAGTTCCCTATAACTAATAAACAGAGTTCTTGCCCAATAATTAGTAGCTTTGCACACTTAAGTCTTTGGAAAACTGAGTCATGTTTCTGTTTCTAGCACTGAATATTTTTGCGGTAGGCAATGTTTAATAAATGAAGAAACATGTCCAATAAGAAGTAAATCTTCTGTCACCCTTAGTTGTGTACACTCATCTATTGTCTAGCGTTTGTTCATTTTCTAAAGACAGTACTCAAATTTTTGTGAAGAGGACAATCCAGAGAATCTCTTCTGCTTACCAGTACTGAGGTTGAATGTTATTGAATATTATTTGTATATTTGTAGTTCTAGTAGGTGTTCTTTGTCATCTTAATATATCTTTCGCCATATTGATGGCTAAGACCTATCTTGATTTGTTTACTACCTTGTTGAGTAATGTAGACTATGTAATACTTTCATTTCAGATATCACGCTTGAGCTTCTTTCATGGGCAGGTCTAAAAATCATGCTTCATTCAACTTTGACACAAATTTTGTTTTAAACATTTTGTAAATAAAATTAGCCTGCCCATTAGAGCATCTATGCCTTTGATCCATCTTCTCTTTTTCTTCTATTCTTTGCTAAGATATCAAAGAGCTTGCTGCAATCTTTAATATCGTACTGCTGTCATGGGGTAGAGAAATACTATCACGTAAAGTCCTTTTCATGTGAGAAACAGATTATACAATGATATCTGTGAGAAGTAGGTGTCATCTCTATGGCTAAATCTGGCCAATATATCTATTGCTAAACACAAAATTCATGGAAAATCAAGACTGTGAATCAAGCTTATGAACACCCTGGCTTAGTCCTATTTGCTTTTTCCCTTTTTTTCTCTTTCTCTCTCTCTCTGTAGGATTATAGCCTATGTCAAGCTACTGACAACTTCCTTTTACCATATATACTTTTACCTTATACATACACTGAGGAGATACAAACAAACCTCCTCTCAATAACATTGACTGATGTCATCTATACAACAAGGTGTGTTGTCCTAAAAACGATCATGACAAATTGAGGCAGTGAGAAATTAAAATTTTGAAGTCCTATTTTAAATGAATTCAATTTTCAATATAATTGAGTTCATGCAAGAGTTACTTGCTTATTGTAGGTGTTGTTTAATATTTGTGAATGCTGAGTAGATTAAACGTGGGGGTTTTTCCTTATAATATTAACCCACATTAGAGAGATATTCCTAATCTATTGTTTAGGAAAATCAACAAGTCATTTTTTGTCCAATTTATGTTCAATGTGTGTGTATTTTCAATTTGCACAGGGCTTTTTTTTATTGTGACAAATCCAAATGCTAGGTGTCCCTATTTTTTTCTCTGAAAAACCTGTTCATTTCATGAAGGCCCTCAGGCCAAATAAGAATAACAGTTACTATAATTTAACACTGTAATCCATCAAAAATCTCTGAAATTACTTTCTGATATGCCCAAGGATAATTCCAAAGAACAGTTGCTTAAGCTTTCTATTCTCAAATGCTGCACTGACAAGCCACTAAATCTAGTCTCAATTTAGCAAAGCATTTTAGGAAGCCTACATCTAAGCATGTGCCTAAATCCAGGCAATCTCTAGGCTTGGGTACTTACTTAAAAGTAAGTATGTTTAAAAACTGTCCTCTCCCTTTCTATCTATTGAACTAAGTAAAAATGAAATATTTTTAGTTTTGGAGAGTGAAACTATGGTTTCTTCCATTCTTAATGAACTGGAACTAGTTTTCTACCTTCACGCAAATGATGTGGTCGATCTATATCAATTCAGCATTTGTGTATTTGATCAGTATCAGACTAATATAGCTCTAAATAGGTTCAACTTACTCTCTCCCTGTTTTTCCTTTTTTTTTTTTTAATATTTTGTTTAAGTAAGCTGAGTTTTTGTTGGAGTTAGAACATCATGATTAATTATTTTTCTGTCTTCCTGTGCTGTTCTTCCTCTAGATATCCTTGTTCCTAAAAAAACCTATCCTGGAATTGTCTGAAATGAAATTATTTTCTTCTATTCTGCTTAAAGCATAATTAATTCAGATAAGCTTTTTTGGTTCAACTCAGTTGGTCAGCCAGATTTACGAGTTGCAAAATGAAGTGATACGAATTCTGCAATCATTTGCAGTGAGTACTGGTTCCACTCCATGGATTTAAAATTTGAAACATAAAATAAAGTTTCCATTACATTTTTACTACATTTCCACTACTTGAACTTTTCTTCATGCATCCATTGTCAAAGGAGCTTTTTCAAATAAAAATGGAGCAGTGCTTACAGATAATTTTTTGAAAGAGACAATTATTATATAATAATAATATTATTCTTGCTCTGAAAGCTCTCCTTGATTATTTAAAATGCATATTGTTTACATGATCACAGCATAGTCTGCAATTCACTAGGGAGGTGAATGCCTGACATTGCAGTTTCCTCAAATAGGTTTGTAGAGGAGGTTTTAACTTCAATGAGACAAAATGTTTCGATCTGGAATACACGTTGTAAAATGTACTTCCAATTAATTTTTGTTTTTTAGTTTATAGGGTGATGAGATGTAGCAAACAATTGAGAATGACATTGAAAGGAATAAATTCATTGCAAAATTGTGAAAATAAGTAAGCAAATGCTTTTGATCAACACTTCAAAACTATTGCTACAGAGGTCATTACATTAAAGATGAAAAAAGTTTATTTGAATACCTGGTTGTCGAAAGTCTATCTAATATCCAGCTGTTTCTGTTAAGAAAGTTTGTTTGACTCATGAGTAAGATGATAAAAAATAATCGCAAAATATTTTTTGAGAATTCAGAATTAGATAAACTGGTTTCTGTGACACATCCATTGTTAAAATTTGGCACTAGCATGACAGAAGCAGGCAGTGTGAAATGTGTCATTCTAGTCACATATCAGTCCCCTAGATGACACTGAGAAGCCAGAAGATGTTGTGTAACAGGACTTACATACATCATTTGCCAGATGTTATCTGATAGTTGAAGCTCAGGAGACAATGTTATCAAATCTGCTGGTTGCAGTATGTGGGTTAACAAAAGATTGTATTACACTCCTCTTGTTTTCTTTTGATTTCTTTTCTTTTCCTTTCTTTTCTCTTTTCTTTTCTTTTCTTTTCTTTTCTTTTCTTTTCTTTTCTTTTCTTTTCTTTTCTTTTCTTTTCTTTTCTTTTCTTTTCTTTTCTTTTCTTTTCTTTTCTTTTCTTTTCTTTCTTTTCTTTTCTTTTCTTTCTTTTCTTTTCTTTTCTTTTCTTTTCTTTTTTTTCTTTTCTTTTCTTTTCTTTTCTTTTCTTTTCTTTTCTTTTCTTTTCTTTTCTTTCTTTTCTTTTCTTTTCTTTCTTTTCTTTTCTTTTCTTTTCTTTTCTTTTCTTTTCTTTTCTTTTTCTTTTCTTTCTCTTTTCTCTTTTCTTTTCTTTTCTTTTCTTTTCTTTTCTTTTCTTTTCTTTTCTTTTCTTTCTCTTTTCTTTTCTTTTCTTTTCTTTTCTTTTCTTTTCTTTTCTTTTCTCTTTTCTTTTCTTGGGGCTCATTTCTCAAGTCTACGTGAAAATTAATATTAAAAGAGAATGCAGAAAATACTTCCTAAAAATATTTTATTCCTAAGTGCTGATTTCATTATGGGGTTTAGACAGTTGGTTATTAACTGCTACCAAGTATGAATTCCATACTGAAATTCTACAAAATAATTTTATAATAGTTTTTTTTTTTTTAAATAAAATACATACTGGCCTAGGATTTTAAAAATCAAATCTGGTAGTTTGAATCTCTGTAATTTTATGTGCATCCTCCGCAAGAATTTGTAACAATAATACAGTTCTTTGTATTCTAGAGTATTGTATATCAGTGATATTTCAATATAAATATAGATCAATGATCTACCAAGCACTTTTTAATGAAAGGTTTAATTTATAGTTGACTTTTTTTTTCTTTTTTATCTCTAGAACTTTAAATGACTCTTTTAAATCAAGCTAGGAAAAATCCTGCTGCTTGGCAGTCAAAAACTTGATCTGGTCAAATGAAATTTAATTATTGTCTACTTGTTGGGTAAGCGGCTGACCCCTACTTATCAACCCTGAGAGCTGCGACTGGCGATCATGTTTGACCTGCTGCTGATGCAAGTCAAAACTCTCCTGAGACCTCATTTCTTCTGAATATTACCACATCAATAGTAGAACTAGACAATCTCTAATCAGTACCCACTTTGCTGTTCTTTTCCCTGTCTCTTGAGCCAGTTACACAGCAATATTGGGTATTGTATGAAGTAGACATAAGGACTTATGAGCACTGCCTTTCTAAAGTGTGATTCAGTGAACTACAATGTCTTATTTGTGAATGTGATGCAAAAGATCAGTATTTATTCTCTGTATTAGGCTGAGCCAGTCTGTCAGTGTAGGACTCAATCAATTGCTAAATTGAGCTCAGATTCTGGGCCTAAACTTGCTTCTTTTAGAATCAGTATTAAAATTATGAGTAAATCCAGTGAAAAAAACATCACTGCTTCAGACTGGTAGATTTTGAACAGAGGAGGAAAAAAGGTAAATCTGTTAAATTCCATATAAACTGTAATTTTTAAACATAAAATCTAAAGTTATGATAGTAGAATTAAAAATTTACTAATCTATATTTAATATAATCACTGGGTAAGGATAGCTCCATGTGGAGTTTCTGGGGTAAGGAAAAGTCAGAGGCAACAGAGTTCTATAGACATGAATGTAACTCTGCTCAAATTCTAGGTTCCAAATCTCCACTTACCCACAGACTCATTTGTTTGTGAGGTTCATGACAAACCAGTTTGAGGGCATTTTGTGAACACAGAGCATGTGACATAAATGCTACTCAGAGAGGTCTGAGAATCCATTAGAATGTTGTTTAAAGAAGAAGTTAAAAGAGGTTGAAGACAATATCCCCGTGTTTAGAACTTATTTTCATGTTGAGTTTTTCATGTGAGCATGCAGCAAAACATATGTTAGTGTTGTTTATGAGAAACAATCTTTATTCATTAATTTAAGTGGAAATGTTTGGGGCTAGAGTTGGTGCGAATTATGTTTCATTTACATAGTAAAGCACACAGTAGGACTTTTCTCATCAAAATAATAGAAGTCCCAGCTGACCTCATGCCTTGTTTCTAACAGTTTATGTCTACTCTAGGTCAGTACAAGGAATCAATTGAGGTCTGATTCCTGTCACTTTTAATTGCATGAAATTGGAGAAAAATTATCAATTTGAACAAAAGGGAATGCCGCTCTCATGAAGTTATAACCAACAGGAAGCAAATTAACTGTAAGGCAAAAAACCTGGCTGTAAAGCCTAGACTGACCAAAAATTATCTAAATGTTTTCCTCCCATAATCTCAGGAGAAGTTGAATTTTACTGTAAAAAAGGGAATGATTATTCTTATTTCCAATGTATTATTTTTATCCTTTAAATATCTGAATGTTACCTTGTATATTAAAATGTAAAATTCGTAAGTTTGTGGATAATTTAAGCAGGGAATTCACAGTTTAACACAGAGTTATCTTCTTTCTGAAACACTTCCTCCGAGAGAGCCTCTGCCCTATGCAGTTAAAAAGATGAAGAAGCAAAACTGTTAGAATATCTCCAAAGACACTCCCCAATATACTCTGCAGCTAAAGTTCTTGAAAACACATCTTCTCATTCTGTACATTTGGGGAAACTGCTGAGGTCAACAGCTCAATGTTCCCTGAAAGGACAGTTTCTAGCTAGAAAACCTAAGAGTAGCAGAAGAGGAAGGAAAGATCTGGTGTCACTGAAATTTATACTGCTACGAATTCTAAAATCACAGGACAGACTTACTTTTCCCATGGTTGTTTTTGGGACTTGGTGTTAATATGCCTTCCTCAGCAATTCACTGAGCTGTGTGGCTTTTATAATTCTCCTTCTTGTTCACTGAAAGTGTCTGTGGTGGGCATATATAATTACAATTGGAGGTGACAATTGGGTTTAAAAAATGAATTTCACTTTTCCTTTGATATATGCTAGGGTTTTTTTTTTTTCTAATTTTTCCTTTAGAAAAAGAACATTCAGGTTCCAGTGGGGATGAAAACCTAGATTTTTTCCCTTTGATCCTAAAGATTTCTACCCTGGATACAGAATACGTTTAAAAAACATCCTGTGACATTGACTTTTTGAATCATCCAATGACTTTGTTATAGGAGAGTACTAGAACATAATTCATCCAATAACTTTCAAAAATCTAGCAGTTGCACAGTAAACTAATGAATGGGATTTTTCGGTCTGTGGCTGTTTCACTTGTTTCTACTCTAAGAATCTTATTTTCTGGGGCATTTTGTCTGTTTCATCTCCTTCTGATATATGGCCATTGATGATTAAGCATGCAGTTGTTTTTACAAACACAATTCAGTTCCCTCTGGTGCTCTCTGACACAATTCTTCACTTTAGCAAAAGAGCACCTGGTGCTTTGCTAGGCTGTAAGAGAAAAAATATTTGAAGACAGTGGAAAAATTCTTTTGTTAAAGTGGAAAGTGAGATATTCACACGTGGAAATTAGAGGAGATATTTGAGTTTCTCACGTGAGATGCAGTTATCTTCAAAAAGATGCCATAGCTGGCATGGCCAGCTACTATTCTCCAGTAGGAGAATATTAGTAGCTATAAACACTGTGTTGTATTTCTTTTTTAATTGGAAATGTGTCACAATGTGCAGTGAGCTACAGGTTTTACAGTACTATTTGAAGCAGCACAAGTAGTACAATTTTTGACTATAACAGCTCTAAAAGATGTAGCTATTCAAAAGAACACTACAGTGAATGTATTCATTCTGTTGAATGTTCTGAGGTAAAACTACGAGAAAACATTTCTCCTATGATAAAACAACAAAGCCTATTTTAAATCACAAACCTGTTCTCATAAGATCCTTCTGTCCTGAGAAATCCACCCTATGGACTGATACAGCATGAATATCCTGAAAAGGATGTCCAGATTCTGCACTCCGTGGTAGCAAGAAATAACCATTGTGAATAGGTTCAACCTGCAGAAGTAATGCCTGGTACTCAGTTGTGGCTAAACCCTCGGGCTCATTTTTTCCCCTAGTTTTCTGACATGAACTTAAACTGTTATTTCCTAGGACTGGGCTAGGAGTCATCTAGGAAAAAACAATGAGACATATCCTGAGTCTTTAGTAGTATTTCACTGAAGTTGCATGACTAGGAATACTTAGAATCCATATTGTTCAGGAAAAGCACCGTAGCGTTGCGCATCTCTCTTCCTAGTCCAGTTCAGACACCATTAGTCAATTACAGGAAACCTCCAGGATATTATCCTGAGGAGACACAGACAAGGTGCTGCCCTTGAGTGATGGTCAGTCCTGGTGGTCAAGTCAGCTGCACTGTCACAGCAAGGCTGCATTACTTAGATAAAGTGGACTCCTGAGCTCATTCAGTCTTGTTTCAATATTTTCAGACAACCAGCACACAAAGGTATATGCAGCCCTTGAAATATTCATCATAGGATCATTTTTTCCCCTGAATTTCCACACACAGTGGACTGCATAACGGGAATATAATGCCTAATTGGAGCACTCAGCTGCTAGTGTAAATATTTAACATAATAAAAATGATCTGCTGAATAATCCCACACATATCAAGGCTCCAGGGCTTCCCCTTTCCATTCATCAGCCTGAGTATGACATTGTTGCCCATTCTTGCTCTCCTTTGTTACTAGGTCAGTTCCAAGAGGAGCTTCTCACTTCTGGGATTTAGGATCACGTATCAAATAGCTCAAACACCATTTGAGGATGAGACCCGGAATCTCATGAGACCTTTTGCTTTCTGGCATGGTTCCCGCCCATACAAAATTTACCTGGGAGAAAGGCCCTAGTCTAAAGTGTTTACCGAATAGACAGCAGAGGCAAGCAGGGTAAAATCTCAAAGGCTGTTGCTGTGTGCATGAAAAGAGAAATTTAACTGCAACTTCTGGTATCATGTGCTTTGTTCCACTGGAATTCATTCAGGTGCTTCTTGTCTGCTCAGTTTGACTAATCTTAGCAAGAAGTTATGCAAAGACATGGATTTTGTTTTTCCTCTTTTCTTTTTCTGTTGATACAGCCTTTTTCTTTCCGAAGACACGTCAAAGAAACAAAGAAACATATTTTAGGCATACAAATGTCTGACTATTGCTAACACTTGCAGTATATCTCATTTTACTGAGGTCATCTTAGCAGTACAGTTTGCAAATCACTGTATATATTAATTAAACTCTAAAGATACTTTGTAAGTTTGAGCTAAGAGTAGTAAAGTGACAAACGAAAAAAATGAAAAAAAGGAAGATATGGTAGAAATCAAACTTTTGGGTGATATTTTGTGTTATTTCAACAACATTTGTCTTCATATGACTTTTTGCTGATTTAATGGCAGGTAGATCTTCAAGGTGAAATAGCAGGAGTCATGTTCACTGATACATTATCACTTATCAGCTTTGAGTTCTTTCACGACTTTGCTAAGGAGTGAAAAAATTTGAGTAGCATTATTTTAGATTATAAATATGTAGCCTCCAAAAGAGCAGCACTTGCTCACAATATTGTCCTTAAAAGAAAATATAGAAAACAAAGAGGAAATACAGCACATAATAGTGCCAACTATAATTATTATAGAACTTTTTCACAGTGTCTAGCAAACTATAGGCTTTCTTTGAAGACCTTTTGATATCATTAGTACAAATATAGACATATATAGAAGTTTCAAGAAGACTACAAACATATAAAGAGCCATCTGAACAAATTTCATTTTAGGCTAATAAGAAATTGTGGATTTTTGCACAGCTATTTAACTTCATATTGTTTTTCTTCTTACTTGTTTTTCTTTACTCACCCCAGCAGAATAGCTGAGTTCCATTTGAACACCACACAAAAAATGCTTACTTATAGAAATCTTTTTGTATTTTAGGATTATTTTAGTGATTCTTTGAGCAGATTTTTATGCTTTTAAATCTTTTGACCATCTTCTTCCAATACTTTATCATCAAGTACAATGAGGCAATGACATAGAATACCTCAGAATAATCATGCTTTTCTGTACTGAATTCTGCAAGCTCTGCTTTTATAGAGAACTATACCTCACTCCTCAAGGGGGCAGGAATGGTTTAGGCTCCCAGAAATTATTGTAAAAGAAACTGACTTAGTAAACTTGAAGATAAATAACTGGTGGCTTGCTGAATAGTGCAATTCTCTCTACTATTCTATGAGTATTTACACGCAAAATCAGGTCTCTAGTATGTTCTTTTAGAGAGAAGCATGTACATGTGTTGAAATTTCTTAAAAATTGATGGATAGAAGTTGAATACATATTTCTAGTCAAAGACAGAGAAATAGAAAGATATATCTACACCTGTCTGATCAGTCAGTAAAAGTGGACAGTTTCCCTATTTCTGATTAGGAAATATGGCTTCAACCTACTGTGACTACTTTCTGTATGTATCTGTTAAAAAGGTGGTTTTTGTATTCACAAACAGCAAAAGCACCCTTACATTTTAAACATCAACCCTTTGTAGTGTATGGTTTGTTCAAATAGTTCAAATAATTCCTTCACATCTCATTTATAGAAGAAAAGAGAGAAAAATACTTCAAAAGTTATTCTGCACCAGAATTTTGTATTACACATTACCTTCCTCTTGACTTTTAACTGTACAGCAATTGTTCATGTTCTTTACTGTATATATTGCACTTCAGATACTAAAAAAAATTGCATAATTAAGTATACTGTAGTCCAGATAAGATCAGGAACACACAAACTCAATCTTCCATTTTTTAAAAGAGATATTAAAATGTTAACTTGTATCTTTTGACTTCCAAGAGTGAGATATCTATTATTTTTTATCAGTGAAAGCAGCAGGTTTGAAGTTGCAGGGTAAGAAAGTGCCCAAATGAATTTTATATGAAAAGCTAAGGAAAGTTGAATAAAATGAGAGAGGTTTACTTACAAATTTTGCATTTGTTAGAGAGAAAATACTCCAATTTTTCTGCATTACAGTATTACTTTTAAAAGCCTTATGCAATCTGTCTTTGAACACAAGTTGAACGGTCTTTATAACTGGATTTTTTTATTCAAAATATGATCTTTTAAAATTAATTTGCAGTAATACTTACCAGCAGAACATCTTGTTGCTAGTAATGAGTTTGAACTTTATGCGTTTTCCCTGTGTCTTACGGAAATTATTCAAGTAATATAATTTTAAACAATTTCACTTTCTGTGCAAGTGACAAGGAATGAGGCATTGCATTCATACGTGAATGCATGGGTGGGTTAACGTTTCTGTGTGGATATACTGCAGCTGGGCAATCACTTAAGATGCTGCAGTGTACTTGTAAACAAGGTCCTTTACATATGTTTTGAGGACTTAATCCAGTTGACGTACAATGCCTTTTAACTTTACAATTTTCTTTATTTCATAAGATTTTTGAGCAATCAAGTGCCCTAACTCCTTACAATTGTCCTCCTGTTTTTGCGTTTAAATTCCATGTTTTCCAGCTGCTTAGAAGAGCCAGACTTCTTGCATAGGAGCAGTGAAATGAAAATTAAAGGAATGTAGTATGGTTTCTATGGAAAATACAGATTCCAGAGCCAGCATCCAAAATCTTTAGAGTGTCCCATGAAGACACCTCTGCTGCTACCTCAGATAATAGGTCTCATCTTTTGACTGGTTATTTCACTATTATCCAATTCTGTTCTTTAATTATTACAAAATCAGAGGATCAGAAAGTGGCTGATCTCAGAAGGCACCTCTGGAGGTCGTCTTGTCCAGCCCCCCTTTTCAAGCAGGGTCACCTAGGGCCGCTTGCCTAGGATCATGTCTAGACAGATATTGAATATCTCCAAGGACAGAGACTCCACAACCTCTCTGCTGTCTTGCTAGTCCTGAGTCACCTCATACTGGAGAAGTGTTTCCTGATATTCAGATGGAACCTCCTGTGATTCAGAGTGTGCTCATTGCCTCTTGTTCTGTCACTGGATACCACTGAAAAGAGCTGGCTCCATCCTCTTTGCACCCTTCCATTAGGTTTTTGTAAACATTGGTGGGATCACCTCCGACCCTTCCCTTCTCCAGGCTGACCAGTCCCAACTCTATCAGCCTTTCCTCATATGTCCCTTAAAAAAATTCACGACCCTTTGTTAGACTGTCTCTAGCAGCTCCATGTTGCTTCCTATTTTGCCTCCCATTTTCTCTCTCCTTTATGGGTGATCCATCTTATTTTTCACAGAAAAGTTTTCCAATCATGGGTGTTTTCCTTACGGGAACATAATTTTCATCTGTCTATTGGAAGATCTAGCCAGTCAATGTTTTAATGTTCTGACCCAGCCAGACTGAGAAACAATTTGATTGGATTACATACAGAAGAGCTGCTAAAACCTAATCTGTTTAATGGCAGACTATTTAAAAAGCAAATATTTGCTAGGTAAACATGCTTAAACATGGTTGAATTTTAAGCATCTGTGATAATATCTTATTTACAGATTTTGTTTTTATTATAGTAGCATTGGCATAATAGCAATATTTAATGAAGGGTTATCACCTCATGCGTCGTAGATTTTATTTCCCTTTCACTCTTGAAATATTGAAAACTTGCAAAAAATTATTTTTTAAAACTGAGCAGATCTACAACATTTCTAGAATGTTAATGGATTGTGCATTTCTGTGTGCATTGTTACCAATGTTGCTGTATTGTTAAATGAGAAGATACTTTCAGAGTTGTTTTGCAGGTCAAATTATATGGTCCAGATTGTATTTCAGCCTGGATTCTTGCTACTAGCACTGCTTTATATGAAAACCCTTTCATATGGTGAAAATCCTGGCAGGACACTTTTTGCCTTCTTTCCTCTGTACTTTACTAATGTGGTGGAGTGTTTTCAGTAAATCAGAGTGATCCTTGCAAACTCAGTGAAAGGAAGAAAAGCAATGGTTACATGAGATACCGTTGGGATGTTAATTTGAACCATAAGTAAAAGTAGATTTTCTTTAAGTATCTCACTTTCAGAGCTAAATATCAGCATCTAAGTACATTAGCTGAAATATTTGATTACATTTAGTGTTGTTGGTAGTCATATCTATCCTACTGATCTATAAAAATGCTTAACAATTAATACTAATTTCCTACTCAGCTATATTTGCAGTCCTGTAAGTAAATGAGTATTTACTCATGATTTATGTTGTGCAACTGTAAAAGAAATTTGGGAAGAACAACAGCAGACTGGTTATAGAAGGGTGATTTAAAAAGTAATTTTACAGCTCTAGTTTTTGAAGTCAACACCTTTTGACTGTTTAGGTTAAAATGGCTGATCTTGCTTATACAGCACTAGACTATTTTGTTATATTATCTGGTTCTGTTTCTTACTGTTCTTAATAGGCTAAGGCTAGACAGAAACAGCAGATTTGGTGGGTTGGTTGTGAGTTTAATTTTTTTTTCATTTGATACATCTCCTTCTTCTAAAGTTTCTCTTCTTTTTTTTATTTATAGTTCTTTCTTACACACACCCAATTCTGAAACAAGAAGATCAGTTCCATAAGTAAATGAGAAAAAAGTGCATGACATTCATTTTAGGTAGAAAAGCGGTGCAAGTGATAAAAATTTCCCAGAGAAGACCAGTATATTCTAAGAAATCATTTCTTGAAATGTTTTAGTCTTTCATATTTCTGGTTTTGGACAGTATTTTCAAACTGAGCCACATTTTGTGAAACGATGATTTGTCTATGCATAGTTGTCTATTGAAGCATGGGTCTAAGACCCAACTCACTCCATCTCTGTATTACACCTGACTATAAAAACACGATACAAGACCTCTCAGATAGTAAATACCATCGTGTTTATCTGATGGAAAATAGCACATGTATTAGACATTGCCTTGTTAGCGCAATAACTTCTAATGGTAATTCTTGTGGAATTATTTTTCCAGTAAGACCAAATGGATGTTTCTGAAAAAGAAAGTGTCTCCTCTTGGTCAGTAAGGATGGCAGAGTATTCATAAACACAGAATTAAATTCAGATTTCTCTACTTAAGTTGAGTGTTATTCTGCAAAATGCAAAATAGGCAAAAAGATTCTGAATGGATCTGTAAATATATCCTCTTTCATTAGGCTGATGTATTAAAATGTCATGTGGTTAGCTGTGTGTGGTGTTCTCACTTGCTAATGTATGCAGAAATATTTTTGTACCCTTCTGAAAGGGACAGAGAGAAAAGCAGGATTTTGTAACAGAAAAAAAATAACTTGGTATGATGATATCAATAATTTCTGTATTAATAATTATTGTGTTGCCATAGTTTTGAAACATTTCTTATTTCCAAGAAATATATGTATAATTATATAACTAAAATGCATTATAAAATATGAGCATATTGACATAACATCCTAGATATTGAACAAAACTAATTTTGTCTTTCT
Source organism: Lycocorax pyrrhopterus obiensis (assembly GCA_014706295.1). NCBI lineage: Eukaryota > Metazoa > Chordata > Aves > Passeriformes > Paradisaeidae > Lycocorax > Lycocorax pyrrhopterus. The sequence continues at coordinate 94,768,911 of JACSVZ010000002.1, read as the reverse complement.
CTATTTTTAAGATCCAGATTTTAAGGACCTTGGTGTTTTGAAGCCATTGCCAGGTTGGTATGTCGTTTCTGGGTTTTTTTCTAACTTGGAGGCCTTTATACTCTGCTGTAGAAAACATTTTTGTTTGCTGTTCAGGTTTCATTTTTTCTGGTGTTTTGTTATTCAGTTTGTGAGTTTGAGATGGGAGGACCTGAAGGAATTGTGGAATCTGTACAAATTGTTAAAGAAGGAAAAGCTTCTGAAACTGAAGCAGTAGACTGTAAATGGTACATCCGAGCACCACCCCGATCCAAGGTCAGTCCTTCATCCACTTGCTGATTTGCCATTTAATTTAAGAAATTGACTTTTCTAATATATTGTGCATTTCTTAGTACAGTCAGATCTCATTTAATAACTTTACAGCTTGAACTGTAAACTATTTTTTTCCTTCTGCTGTGGAAGGGTAATTTGTCATCTCAGCCAAAATAACCACCTTTCTCCATAAATGATGATTTGGGCAATGCTATTGTGCTTTTTGTGCCATAAGTAATTTTCTTAAATTCATCTTTAATTTTGCTCATATTTTTAAAGAATCAATGTGTTTTCTTAAGTGGGACGTAATCTTATAATTTTAATTTTCAATATATTTCAAATACCTAACATAGAGACTACTAAGGGAACACTGCTGGCTCCCTAAGGTCATCATTGTTTCTCATCTGGGAACTGTGAAAATGGACCCAAGGTAAATTCATGTTCCTCTGTATGAAGCCTTTAGTTCCTTTGGTTTAGAGACACAGACAAAAAGAGTGTTCTCATTTCTTTTCCTCCTCAGTCAGCAAGGCAGGGCTTTGTAAGAAACATGAGAGGGCTGCAGTGAATTTAAAAATACTTTTTTTGGATTCCCCTTGATTTTCTCTCTTATCTGTAGCTTATCAGTTATGATATGCACTAATTGTTGCTGGCTACACTATGACTTCTCCCCTCTTTGGAATAGGAACAGCTTTATGCCTCCCACCTACTTTCATTCGCTGTGTAAAAGACACCCCACAGTATACTTTTTCTAGCTGTCTTTTATTGGACAGGAAAGGTTTTAGAAAGTAGAATTTATATATGCACTACTCTCTGCCGTCTTTAAACAGATAAGCGGTTTTTATGTATAATCTCAGTGAGGAGACTCTACTGAATATGTAATTGTTTCATCATAACACATGGAGGAATGCTGAAGGGTTCTCTTCAGGGAAGGTTTCCAGAAGAGAAAAAGTCATGAGTATCAGCATTTTTCTATTGGGGAAGTTTAGGAAAAGAGTTGGCTCATAAAGACTACAGATAAATTATTTCCAGAATATACTTTAATCTTATAACTTTTTTTTTTTTTACTTTTGGATAAAATTAATATTGATAGAGGTTTTCAATTAAGTAGATGAGCTTCCCATTTTGCTACACTAAGTAGTGATATGAGATGATTGGACTGATGAATGATTATCCATATGTTATATGCAATTTATATTCATTCAGGGCAAATCCCAGTATTGATACAAGCTTTGGGAAGAACAGATGGAGAGCAGCCCTGCCGAGAAGGTCTTGGGGGTGCTGGTGAATGAGAGGCTGGACATGCCCCAGAAATGTACACTCCCAGCTGAGAAAGCCAATTGTGTCCTGAGCTGCATCCAAAGCAGCATGGCCAGGAGGACGAGGGAGGGGATTCTGCCCCTCTGCTCTGCTCTGGTGAGAACCCACCTGGAGTGCTGCATCCAGCTCTGGCATCCTCAGCACAGAAAAGGCCTGAGCTTGTTGGAGCGGGTCCAGAGGAGGGCCACAAAAATAGTGAAAGGAGTGGAGAACCTCTCCAGTGAGGAAAGGTCTCCCCAGAGCGCTTCCTCCTAAAATTTTGTCTCCAAAAACCGAGACAAGAGGAAAGATTGTTCAGTCCAGAGAAGAAAAGGCTCTGGGGGGGCCTTATAGCAGCCTTCCAGTACTTAAGGGGAGCCTCTAAGAAAAAAAGGGACAAATCTTTTATCAGTAGTAGTAAGACAAGGTGTTTTAAATTAGAAAAGGGTAGATTTAGACTAGATATCAGGAAGACATTTTTACAATAAGGGTTGTGAAAAGCTGGATCGTTGCTCAGAGAGGTGGTCGATGAGCATCCCTGGAAACATACAAGGCCAGGTTGGACAGGGCTCTGAGCAACCGGGTTTAGGTGGAGAAGTCCTTGCTTATGGCAGGGGAGTTGGATCAGATGACCTTTATATGTCCCTTCCAACTTGAACTATTCTAGGATGTATTTAGGTATTAGTAGAAAGAAAACAGACAAACACAGAATTGTACTTATTAGAATCAGTACAATTAAATAAGCCAATAACATTTAACTCAAGTTTATGATTGGTTGATCAGATAATGTCATTGTGATGATCTTACTTGATCTAATTCTAAAGATCTGTATGATTCAAAGCCCTGCTAAAAATCCCTATTTTACCTACCTATAGTATTTATCCATACTTCAGTTCTGATGTAAAACTCCAAATTTGATATTTATGTAACTGTAAATACAGTGTGTAACAGAAGAATGCCACACTACCACATTAGTAGAGGGCTAAAAATTAAAGTTCATTAATTCTTCATGAACTTCCATATGTGCATTTAGTTGTGTTGCATTCCAAGAAGTGGATCCTAGCTGAAGAGAATCTGGATGGGAGAGCAACAAGAAAGTTTTAGAAAAATGAAGTAATACTGAGTGTTATTTATTGGCATCTAGAAGATTTTGTGAAGGAGTGTAATATAATAAAAGGCTTTTACAAGGAAGAAGGAATGCTCTGATGCCTGTGTCTACAGGATAACTCAGGCTCCCACACTCTGAAAGAAGTTTTCAGGTTAGATATGAAGGAAGAAAAATTCAAACATCAGGGAGGGGATTATGAATGTTTGGTTGAGAAAGTTGGTTCAGCTGGCATTGTTAGCAGTCTGAAAGTGCAGGTTAGATAACAAGCTGTGAAAAATGAGAGAAACATTAATAATCCTACCTTTAGGCAGAGGGCTGGGCTGGGTCATCTCTTGATGGATCCTGCTGTTCCCATCTTACAGAATTATCTGGGTGGAGAGATTGAGCAATATAAAAGCATATAAATCAGTGTTTCCTAGCATGGAGTTGAAAGGTTTCACAGCAAGTTAGAAAAAAAAAAGATTTTTCAGGCCTAGATCCATCTTTGAGGGGTAAGTCTAATTTAGCATTTCAACATAGTGTGGTTTTACAACAGATATATTTATATACACACAGACAAGTATATACATATATAGATGCACACACACAGTTATGGTTTCATCATACTGGGACAAGCTGAAAAATATCCAGTTTCTAAGGAAGGAGGAACAAGTGGATAAATTTTTAAGAAACTTGTATGAAGTAAGATTTATGATAAGATTGTTTATGGGTCTGATTCAATTTAACTGGAACCTATTGTCCATGTTTTACAGTCAGCTTCCTTTGTCCTTATCTAACCTTGAATTAATGACATATTCAGTACAATTATTTAGTGACATCATTTTAATTTATGTCAGCTCGCACCTATGAAAACAAGCTTTCCTGCTAAAAACAGTGAGAACTCCACAGACATCTTTAAATCCATGTGTTCCTGTACTCTGGGCTGCACAGTTTGTTACTGGGAATTATGCCTAAAAGGCGAGAGTTTCTCGGAGAGAGTTTGTGTTGGACTTTTTCATCTTTAGTTTCTTAATTAAACTGTGCCAGAAGGTGGGTTGCTTGCAATTTCATTTGGCGTAAGCTCACCCAATCTAAACTGTCTGCAGAAACAAGATGCAAGTCCTTCCCTGGGTTTCCAATTCCAGATTCAAGCCAAGTCTGAGCTCAATATACGAGCAATGAGATCAGCCAGGAAATGTGTACTTGAGGTCTCTAAGCCTGAGCTTCAAACTGACAGTCTGGGTCTAATGCTTCTATCATCAGTGAGGTGGAATGGAACAGAGAGAAGAAAATTTGTTGCACACACTTAAAATAGAGCCATCACTGATTACCTTATAACACACACACCCCCCCCCCCACACCCACACCCATACAGAAAAATGAATCTGAAAATGCATGCAGAACTCAAACTTTCTCTAAGTTCAGAAGGCAGTCTGAACACAACTTTGATCTATATGCAGACCTGGAGTCTTATATGTGAAAGTGACTAGTTTAAAAGTCTGGGTTTCTTGTAATCATTCAAAGTCAATTCCTTCTGAGTAAGATAGCAGTGAATTTTGAGTAGAGTAATACTGGGGGTTCTGCACTTCGTGTAGACTGTGACCGCAATTAGTATTCAGAGCAAGAAAGGAAAATTAAGAAGAGAGCTGCTGACTGAAAGTGCTAACCTACTCAGAACAGTAAAGTTCTGGAGGAACTTCCTCATCTGAAAATTCTTCAGTGTAGAACAAAGCCCAAAGAAGGAACTGTATAAGGTTATTGCACGGGGATTTGAAAAAAAATCAGAGATATTATTGGCTACAAGCAGTGGATAAACAAAGATTTTGTATTTAGGAATAGAAAATAAGAAAATGAATAGAATTACAGTTTTCTTACTTTCTGTTAAGGGTGAAGTATTGGAGGATAATATCAACAACAAATGTTTTTCTGTGTTGGGTGGGTCAGCAGAGGCCCCCCTAGGAAGACAGAACCATTTTTGTGCTCAAGTAGCTCTCCCTTTGGTGGGTAACTTTCCCAGCAAGGTACCTTTGTGTCATGGTTGTTCTTTGAGAGGCTCTGTAGAAAAAATAAGACAGCAGAATTTGATAGTAAGAGTAATAAAACATTTACAAATATGATATTCTTATGCTGGGAAAAAAACCAGTAAGCAGTGCTATTAAAAGCACTATTATCAGAAGCTCTGGGCACCTCAGAACACAGCATCAAAGCAGGAATTCATTTGAATGCAGTCCAGTGGAAATAATGTATTCTGGAGAAGTAAGCAATAGGTACATTTAGACTGAACAAATAGCAGGAGTAGCCTCTTTATTTGCACCATGAGAAATAAAATGAAGTTATAAGGTAGTTAGGCAAAGTGATGCCTAATTTTCATTCCCCACCTGAACATGATACTGGACAAAGTTTATAGGATGCAAGACTCTGAGAAACCCAGAGTGTCAATTAATGAATATTTAGTTTTGACATATCATGGCAGCATCCTTAACCCAGAGCTGCCAGTGAGTGGTGGCATCTGTTTCAAGCAGAGCCAGTGGGGAGCAGTAGGAGGGGGAACACAGCACATGGGAGGGGGCCAGGATGAGGGACACCACAGGGCCAGGACATGGCTGATGAGACTTGGACAGGCCTGGCCATGGTGGCTGGGGTGTAGTGGTGGCTGGACTCGTCTGGGCAGTGGGGCCAGCCCAAGCGCAAGCCAGCCAGCAGCTTGGCAATGGACAAGGCTGGGGTGGTGAGGAGTGAGGCTGCGAGCAGCGCAGTGTGACCCAGTGTGACCAAGACGCTTGTATGTTTACAAAGGGTTAGTACTGCTACCTGGCATGCTCCTGACCAAATGGAGAGATGACTCTTTTGGTTCCCAGTGCCTGCCTTCATATTGAGTGCAGTCTGGAGAGAGGCTGGGTGGTTGTGCATGCATTTCCTAGACAGTTAGGAGGAAACATGAGGTGAAGCAAATTGCAGAGCTGCAAATGAGTCTGTTTAAACTGATCTGACTAAACCAAAACATTTTCTGCTCTCCTGTGTGAAATGGAAATTTGTGCTCTTAGATGAGACCTGCAAGAAAAGCAGTTTAAGCTGTCGGCACTGGCAGACTACCGTATATTAATTTTTGGAGGCTTTTTAATCAGGTGTAGAAGAGAAGCTTTAAGTAGTGCACTAAAATTTAATAGGAGCCGTTTGAGTGGTGATTCTTGAAATGTTAGAGAAAAATAAAATTTAAAGGCTGAATAACCTAACAGCCAGAGACAGTTTTGCAAGCTTCAGATGATCTCCATCTCTGAAGAAGCTCTGAAGCTTACTAACATAAGGATAATGCAAAGAATATTATGAATTTTAAAAAGCCCAACATATGTATGTATGGAACAAGGTGAATAAATTATGTTTAAACAAGTAGGAAATACTGTTTACCTATGTTAAGCTATTAAAATCCCTTATGTGAAACAGTTTTCTGAGATGAAAGTGCAAGACAAGTAAATGGTTGGAATCATGTATGTTGAATCTCTGCTATGAAGGCATGTCAATGTACATGCCAGTGACATTGTCAAAAACCCCACTTTTAAGTTCCCATGAATCTATGCCCTTCAGGTATAGAAATATAGCTAACCTCAGCATCCTCAAACCAAACAGCTATTGAGAAATGTAATTTTAAAAAGCTACTGAAGGAAGTAATAAAATATCTACCAAAGAGAACAGCAGAATCAGGATTTGATCTCCAGTTTTCAGCGTTAAAAGCAGAACAGCACCAAGGAGAAGTAAATGTTGCACACTTGTGAGCATTTTTGCACTTTACTGAAGAAAAATGAAGATGACTTAACAGAGTAAGTGTCAACTATTGGACTACTGGATAGTCACAGAAGTTTGAAGAAACAAATAGGACAAAGCAAAGAAATCCAAAGGGCTTCACTTGTCTATAAAAGTGGTTCTGATATGTGAGCCTTGGCTGTGAATCACAGGGTCTTAGAAGTACCATATAAAGTTGTCATCTTTGACAGACAGTATTCTCCAAGCTCCAGAAGAGGAGGAAATAGGAGGTATGGAGCTCTCTGTTTGCACAACATGGTCCCAGACTAGTAACAGAAGGACCAAAAATGTAGAAAAATCCCCCCAAATAACAACAAAAATCCAAACAGAACATGTGTTGTTAACACTTCTGCATTGAAGTAATGTTGATTGAAAAAAAATTTTAGCATCCAAGCAAGAGATCAGACCATTTCAGAAGACAAATTTGAGCATCATTAGTAATGTGCTTTTTAGGCTGGTGTACTTGGTGTCCGGTTGCCTTGAAGGAGATTAATTAGTGTTGCACAATCTTCTTTAAAAAACTGGGTTTCCCAGGCCTAAATACTGGAGGTATCATCTTGAAAGTACTTTGTTAATCACATAGAGCTGAAAAAGATGCAGCATAAAGCAGGCGCTGTAGCTGATCACTGAGCAATGGGACAATTTAACCCTGTCCTGGGCTTACAAGTGAATTGACTGAACCCAAAAGCTGAATATGCAAAATCTGGACATTATGCTTGGATGAAGAGGAGGCTTTTCTCTTGTGTCGAAATTACTTTTGGCAGCTGAACGATGGCTTTTTGTTTGGTTTGGTTTAAGGGGCCTGAGTGTCTGTGCACATATATTAAGTCTGATATGCTACGATATGGTTTGAAGCTTTTCCTGATTGGCCTGATCAATCATGTTGTCATCCCTAACCTTCAGTGATTGATTAAGAAGCAGAACTCATCAAAAGTGATTCACTATGAGGAGATTATAATCTGACCATTTTACTGAGATGATATATTATTTGTAGTTTATAGTAATTTTGGGGTTTTTTCCTAATATGTTCAGTCAGAGATTTCTGTTGTTTTCAAATTTAAATTAAAACAAATAGTAAAACTTGCCCAGCATCTCCCTTTTTGATTATTATTTATGGTGGCAATATAAACCTTGAAGGTGACAAGAGAATTATTTAAAATATAATGTGACCGAGTGTAAATTACATATGCTACAGTTGCAGTGAGGCTTTATCAGTTTTGTTGCTAATGACATTGGCATTTGCGGTGACATCTCAAAACTCAGTAAATCTAATACTTGAGCAGCCCACTCTTCTAAGTAATATGGAGCTGATGATTTGACGAAAGTGGTCTTATTAAAATTTTGCAGCAAAAATGTGAAAGAAGAAGATATGGCAGTTGTGCTTCTTCTTTCAAATAAGATGTTCTCTTCAGCAAGAATGCCTCGATTATGCTAATATAATGTGTCAGTATCTATGGAAATGTTCATTCCAAAAGCTCCTATTGGCATCAATGAAAAAATGCTTAATGAAGGCAGATGGTGGTGTTTGCATCTGTGACCTCTTCTTTAGTTCGTTTTCTTTCAGGGGAACAAAGTTTCTTATCCACTGCTGATAGAAGTAATGGCTAAGATCTCTGTAAGTGAAATAATCAGTAATATTGATAATTTTTCTTTCACTTTCTGATGAATTTGTTTTAGTGACATCCACATACCAGTGAAAGTAATGAGAATGTTGCCACTGATTTCAAAAAGCTATGTATAGAGAACATTTTGCATTAGATAAGAGTTTGTCATTTAATCAGTTTTATTCTTTCCCTAGGGAACTCAATTTATTAGTCATTTTCTTCTGCCAGTGTGGGTCTTACAGCCAGTGACAGGAACAATGGCAAATATATAACAATAAAACCATAAAAGTTGGCAGAGGCGTGCAAATGCAATTAAATTATTCCAGCTCTTTAAAATGAAATCTGATCCAATATCAGGTTGTCAGTTTGTGTAATCAGTTTCCAGTTTTTAAAAATGAACTGCAGTCTTAAGCCAAAGGTCTGATTCAAATAAGTAGATTGAAAGATACCCACTGATTTCAGGGTGTGTTGTATCAAGTCCTCAATATTTTATATAAAGTTCTGGGAGTAGTCATCTCCAAAGGCAATTTTGAGAATGAAGCTCCAACCCATCTCAGAATATCAGGAACTTATTTTCTCTAATTTATGAAACTTCATGCCATTGGAGAAGGTGGCATCTTTCTTCTAAAGGACAGACATGGATTTTTAAGTCAAATATTTCTTTCCAGTGGTTCCACTACCTACCAGCTCTACATATGTTATGGTGTTGGCTAAATTTCTCACACAGAAGAATGAACTGGTATGACTGACAGAAGAATTCAGTCTTGGGAAGAACTGAAGGTGTTGGCTTCTTCACTGAAAGACTCAAAGCAAAATGCTGAGTTATTATTCTCTTGATTCCTTTTCAGTATTTATGACTGCTACTCTAAGAAATATTTTACTATTTTATAAGGCTAGTGTGCCTCCAGAAACTAGAGAATGTCAAATGATAAGCCCGCAGAAATAAGATTTTGTCTGTACTGCTATATGAACAGTGTTTGAACAGATCAGGAATAATTGATGAATGCTGGAAATTGCTGGAAGAGCTGGTATTTTGTAACCACAGTGAGGATTAGCACACGTTTCTTGTAAGAACGAAAACTCTTAAAAATTACATCTCCATACTGAAACAGGATACCCTTTACAAGAAATACCTGTGCTTATATATATGTATATGCACATACACTTGTACATACATAAAAAGCAGCAGGATAGGAATAGAGAACACGTGAACAAGTGTGAGAGGTCTGTCACCCAGTGGGTATAGTTTTACTATTGTTCTGCCATCAGATTAATGTAATCTTTTTCTGGAGTAAATATGAACTTTCCTGAAGAGGGGAACAGATAAAAATGTGATGTGATACATTGCACTATAACTTTGTAGTCTATCACATATGTATGTATGTATGTATATGGCATATAAATATAAATGATGAATATGTGATAGGCATATATAGAGAGTAAAAGTAATGATTCATGACAATAGCATGCTGCAAGCCTTCTGTTTTCTGTGAGCCATCTATGTGACATGCTTCTCTTCCTGGGAAACAGTCACATGTATGCAATACTGCATATAATCAGCTGCAGAGGAATTTAATTGCATTACCTGTGACATGGCTGGCAAGCACTGAGGCACCTGTCTGAAGCAGACTGCTCCTGTTAACTGAGAAAAGAAAAGCAAGGGGTACATTTAATTCCCTAAGTTATGCAGAGGAGGACTATGGACTGTCTCAGGTTCCCAGGAGAGGCTGGGTGCCAGGATTGCACGGTGACAGTTACACCCTTGCTTGAGCAGGATGATCTGGTGTCAAGGACACAGAAGCAGCTCTCTGATGTGTTCCAACTATGGCCAGTTGCTGGGTGTTTGTATCATGGCTCTGTCTCTTCCCATCCCTCCCTCCCTCATGTGGGATCTTTCTCTGTCAGCGCAAGAGTGTGTATCATTTCGCTGTTTTACTTAACAACCAGTAAATGAAGTGAGAAGCACTATAAAAACTATGCCTTGATGTATTTCCATCTGAATATGTCTTCGGGTATTTCTGTTAGGTGTTCCATTTTGCAGAGATCAATACAAGCAGATTCCTTGATTTATGGTGTGTAAACCCCAGGATACATGGTCAAAGTAAAATACACTTAACTGCAATTTAATTGAAACAGTTTCCTCTGAACTCTTCAGAAGGATGGAAATGATGGAATAAGAGTAAGGTTTACTGTAAGAATAACATGACATAAAAGATGTGCCTTTAGTATACCTAATTTAATCTGCTAGTAAAATTTTTTCACAAATATTCCTTTCAGAAGGACACTTATGCAAAGCATAAAAAGGAATGAAAATGTACCATAATAAACTACCTGAAAAGGCCCATTAAAAAAATCTGAGCTATTATTAAACAGTGGCAGACTTCTTAAGAGCACATAATTTTCAAACCATAAGAGCTTTAATATATTAATGAGGTGAAATTATGAGTCTTGTTGGTACTAGGATATGCACTCCTTGTGTACTTTTTGCAAATGCAGAGAAGCTTATTAAGCATTTGTTCTGTGCATATAAAAAATACCTGAAGTCAATAAAATTGTTTGGAAATAAGTATATTTGATGTCTAATCCAGTGGGGTTTCTTTTTTAGTTATTTTTTTAAGTGAAGATGCATACAGCTCTATGCTAGGTATGTTTACTGCTTTTTTATACAATTTCTGCCCTAATTCACCTTTCTGTATCATTGTCCTGAAATCTCATGGGTACCCTTGGCAGTTTGATTCTGTATTATGTTTCTATTGAAAATAGTACTTGCCTTCTCTGTGAATGGAATATTTGATGTTGCTTGTATAATCAATTGCTTTTAAAATTGGTGGTTTTCCCTATTAAAGTCCATATACATTTGAATATCAATAATTGCCTTTTATCCTCATCCCTACTTCTTTCTAGGTAGATTTAAAGAGGTTTTTTTCAAAGGGCAATGTATCTATTACTTTATGAGACAATGTAGTTTGTATGCAAGAGACATAGGTTTCTAGGAGTTTCCACAAAATATGCTTGATTTCAAGACTGTTAAATTATGAAAATGTATACCATAATGCTTTGTTTAGAAGAGCTGAGATGGTGGCCAGATCCTTGAGGAAACATACTAAGATTAATGATTACATTCTGCCTGGCTCTCAGATTCTCACTTCCTGAATCAGTGTAGCAGAGACATATAAAGATGACACATTGACTCTGGGGAGGGAGCAACAATGATTTGCCTTATTATTTCACATGTCAGTCATGTAATAGAACAATATTGTGCCAAGTAGTGAAAGAAGAAATCTCTAGGTTCTCTGTCCTTCAGCTTGAAGAACCATTGTACATATTTCTGAAAAAAAGGTATATATTTGGAAATTAGGACCTTACTGTGAATAAGAACAAAGAAATATCTCGATCTTCTGAGAGATTCTACTTGGAAGCAAGACAAAATACCAGGAAGTACAAACAGTGCTCAGTTGGCATATTAATGGCCTTCCAAGGAAGTGCCCTATGGATAACCAGCTCCAGAAAAATTATTATGATGGGGATATTGTGTATTTTTTCTCCTGCAATGTAGAGCAAAGCCGCTTAATATTTTTTCAGTCATTCTCAAATGTCTGTACCTGTTGCCTTTGTTGTTTGATTGATTCATAGATCTATTTGCGATTCTTGGACTACGAGATGCAGAATTCCAACGAATGCAAAAGGAATTTTGTAGCAGTCTATGACGGAAGCAGCTCCGTGGAGGATTTGAAGGCAAAGTTTTGCAGCACTGTTGCTAATGATGTAATGCTGAGGACAGGTCTGGGTGTAATCCGCATGTGGGCAGATGAAGGCAGTCGAAACAGCCGATTCCAGATGCTCTTCACATCTTTCCAAGAACGTAAGACCCTAATCAATGCATCTGCCTTTCAGCTTGTTAAATGATACAACTCCCAAAATCTGTTAATATTTTCTACATGCAGAGCAGTCACTGAATAATGTTGCCAAACAAGCTATGCAAATATTCAGAACAATTTCTGTTCCAAGCATGTGTAGTGAGCAATAATTTGTAATGCAGTAGACAGACCACAGAATTCAAAACTAGGAAAACAGGTACAAGTGGTCATGACCTGTGCTGTCATATAGCTGTGACTTTTGTCTGATCCCCAAGCTACCATGTAAGTTTTTCCTTACACAACATGGAATATAATACAGCTCTGAAGGTTTTTATCAAGTCTGATCATTTTCTATGAATTTGATTTCTTAGATTTCATTATGATATACATTTGAAAAATACCTTATGATTATTTTATCACAGGTAGTGGGTGTGTGCATATATCAATGAGTGTGTATGTCAGATATTGTTAAGCAAAGAGTTTAGGGGGTTTTTGTAGCAACAAAAGCTTTCTAAAAGCCTTTTATATTTTGGTTAATATTCTCTTTATGTGCCTTACTTGCACTTATATTTTTATATGAATTCTGGACTCAGATAAAAAGCAAAACAGCCTTTGAAAGAGACAAAATGTAGTTCTAGACAGTTTAAGAAAGCAATCAAACCAATCACAAAAATCCCTCAACTAAACCCAATAATTCCATTCGCTGAAAATGATTGACCCAGATAATCCTTTGAAAGACCTGTGAAAGGTATCAATTTGTTTTCTTTGGTGGGAAAAACACATATTTGGTTTTTTGAGAAAGATGCATATGCATTTATTTTTGCATGCTGGCTCCTGTTAATTTTTAATGTATTTTTGTTTTGTGCATCGTGTGTCTGACAGAGGTTTCTTTGTGACTGTCAATGGTTGGAATGAAGGCTCAACCTACCAAATACATTCTTCATCTGTATTCTGTGTGTGTACCCTGCAATGAGGCAATGAGTCTCTATTGAGAACAGCCTCCATAATTCCTTAATTATGGCTCTGATTAAAAATTTCTGACAGTTTACATGCCTTAAACTGCATGCACCACTGTACTCTCACACTTGCAGCCTTAAGGTGGATTAAATTTTTCTTGCCTGCAAATCAGGCTGGGGTCTAAAAGACACTGAGAACCCTTGGTTGAGATGATGCTGCACTTTCTCATTCCTGCAACTGGAGTTGCCTTGAATATTCAAGATCTGATTCATTTTTTTCACAAGGCATCTTGATCTGTTACCTTAGAAACAACTGCATAGACACTGGAGGTTCACAGCATATAAAGAACTAGAGAGTGAAGCACTATGATGACTAACTTGAAATGAAGGTTTGAATAGGTGTACGTTTGCAAAGCTCTCATATTTTAAAGAATAATAAGGAAAAATGTGGTGTTTTTTTCTCTTACAGTATTCCTAATATATTTACCTGACGTGCTACATCTTATGAGCTACTCCTTTCTTGTAAGCAGATGATAGTTTATACTGAATAATATTCTGACTGGGAAATTCAAAATACTAACATGATGTGCTTTCTGTAAATTTTCTCTGAAGAGTCATTGCTCACTAAAAGCTGAAAATTTATTAAAGGCTAAACAGTACTTTGAAATATGTTTACATAGCCTGCTCATAAATAGTAGAAGAAACTGCATCTGTGATTTTAATGCTGGGAATTGACTTTAAAGATTTAAAGGTGATGCAGATGGTACTTTCTGTGTCAGCTGTCCAAAAGTGCTGCCCTATGCCACATACTGGTGCTGGCTGTCAGGAGTCGGCTAGAACAGATGTCAGTGAGACACAGCTCATGGCATGTAAACTGCAACGTCTTCCAGCAGCGTGTGGGAATAATTAGATCATCTGCATGGAAGAGAAGGAATGTCAGACCTCGTTCAGGGAGATGTGCATCAGGGAACAGACACCTGTGTGTCTATCTGGGGACAAAGAAAGAGGAAAAAAATCTCTTTTGTTCATAGAGCTGAGAAGGGAAAAAAATAGAAGATGACATTTACGTTGCAGTGATGTGCATGGAAAGAGTGACAAAGTAGAATTCCTGTATTTACTGTTCCTGTGGAAATGGCCAGGAGGTGTTGTGATCTGTTGCTCCCCAAGTTCCTCTCCTTAGTGTGGAGTTAGGCTGTTGAGACTGTGAGTTTTCCCTTACACAAGGTGCTGCGTACTGGAAGTGGTAGTTTGTGGAAAAAAGCTACTAAGCCTAAGCATTGTTTTCTTTCAGTGTAAGTTTGTTCAGTGTTAATTCTTGTTACAGAGCCATTTCCTGGGGACTTGATATTTGTGTAGAACAGAGAAATATTAAAGAGATTTCTTATATTATTATTTTCATATGGTTCAATAACTGTGCTCCAAATCCATTTACATATGTAAGCATTTTTTTGTTGGCATCTAAAAAGTGGTCTTACAAGTTTCCAAACCTCTCACAGTGACGTTTTCAGAGCAGCAGTGCTATAAATGTGTCTTAAGGAAAGGCATACAATGCATGAGGTTGTTAAACTTCCTGCACCAGAAAATCAGGAATGATTCTCATCATTGTCAAAATAGTAGTTGAGCTCTAAGTAACACTTAATAACTGATTAATTCTTAATGGGTGATAATTTGTAGTGATGATCTGATATTTCTTTATCATCATTATTAGCTATTCCAACTGTCATTGTGGTGTTTGTCTCCTTATGTCCTTACCTTTTTAATCTTTAAGATGTCTTCTAAGCATAATCATATTTTTGAGCATAGGAGTCACTGTCTGCACTGGATTATAAATATCCAATAAATTAATATAAGAATCAGTAAAAGGTAAACAAAAAAGCTGGTATAATCAAAAGGTGTCTGTTCATCTGGTAAGAAGACTTGAAAAATGAGTCTTTGTTTTTTCACCCACTAACTGACTGTTCGTTTCATTTTCCATGATTGAAGAGTGATCTCCAGCCTGATTAATGACAGACATGCTACACCTACAGCTTCTTCAAAGAGCTGCTCCTCAGCAGACACACCTACGCTTTAGCCTAAAAGCAGATTTGTAGAACCAGGGCATATGGGATAAGAGAAAAACCCTCTGTATGCACAGCAGAGTTCACTTTCTCACCTCTGACTGCTCTTTGGTAGCACGGCTTCCTTCTGCATCCATAACCCTGCATCAGAAACCCCAGACCAGAAAAATTTTATTCCTTCTCTTATTTGTTGTCCCTTTGAGCTCTAAGTCTGTTTTTAGAGCCCTGTCACATGCGACTTTCCTAATGGAGCACAAGTTCTATCATTCTTATTTTATTTTTATTGACAAAACCTATGTTTGGATAGAAATGTAAGGCCGTGTTTAGAGGAGTATTGTGCAGTTTGATCAAGTTTCAGCACTCAAGTCCTTGTTTACAGACTTGAAGGTTTTCACCCAACATGGGCAGTTCTTTAATGGGGAAAAGGGGCTGCAGGTATGCAGTGCTAGGGACTGTGTTTTTTGAGGAAAAGCTAACAGAAGTACTGAAAAAGGGAACAGCAAGGTGTTAAGTGCAATATGTGAAGAGGCAGTTTCCCCTTGCAAGGACTTAGGAATGTAAACAGATTGCAGCTTTGCTGGTTTTTCTCTCTGCTTCCACACTAATATTTTAAAAAGAAACCATTGGGATCGCTTCCTTACTGGTGAGCGCTCATCTGCAACTTTCTTCTCCTTTGTGCTATTTGCAGCTACCTTTAGTGAAAAAACCTCACTGGCTAAGCATCCCAGTGACTCCCTGACCCCGAACAAAATAATTGTTTGGGGCACCCAGG
Organism: Lycocorax pyrrhopterus obiensis; assembly: GCA_014706295.1. Lineage (NCBI taxonomy): Eukaryota > Metazoa > Chordata > Aves > Passeriformes > Paradisaeidae > Lycocorax > Lycocorax pyrrhopterus. The sequence continues at coordinate 94,753,193 of JACSVZ010000002.1, read as the reverse complement.
GTGTATAAACTGAACACAGGCTGGAGCTCTGAGCACATGCTCCTGAGCTGCCATTCCCTGGTGAGTTTTTGTATCAAAAAAACCCCAAACAACAAAATGTGAAGGCACATATACGTGTTTTTTAAAGACCAGATTATTGATCTGTATATGGTATTAACTATCCATAAAAGTTACATTTATCTTGCACAGAGCTGTCTGAAGGTGACTGAGAAAACACTCCGTGTTAAGAACATCTCATTTTCAAGTTTCTAATAACTGTATTTTAATAAGCATTTTTTTCATTAGTGGCAAATTAAAAGATAATAATTTTAGTTTAGGTAATATACTTGCAGTGTACAGTACTAAAACAATCTTAATAATTTTATAATTTTAATAGAGCAAGTGAAACTGTCTCTCAATAAATGATATTTTTCCTTGAAGAGACTGATAAAAAACTTCTTCCTCTGTTTCAATGGTGATTCAAGGAACATCTGAAGAATTTAATTTTTCCTTCCCTTGTGGAGGAAAGAAAGCCCTATTTTTCATTAAAGAACAATGGGAAAATCCAAATGATCTGTGCTTAAAGAATTTGTGTGCAGAGCATGATGCAATGAGCTATCTTGAGTAGAGGAGGAGTAGGTGTGAAATGTCTAACGACTTCAGTGTAAAATGTTTCTCACATCTAACCATTGTTAAGGTTTCAGAATTTTCCCATTCACCCTTAGGAGGAAGCAAGACCTTTCAAAAACATTATGACAAGAAAGGAAGGGGGAAAAGGAGGGAGAGAGCTAAGCCTAAAAATAGCAAGTAGGGTAGGGCGTTTGTCTAAGATTATCCAGTCCTGGCCTGAAATCCCTGCCTTGAAACAGGCTCAAAGGGTAAATCCACACGGTTCAATGAAGTACAGCATAGACACCCCGGCTGGCTTGCTCAGAGCTAGTTCACACCCTGGAAGCAAAGGAGTTGCACTAACTGTGGATGGTTCTGAGAAACAGTGAGAAATACACTGAGGAAAGCACTCCACTGAAGTGGAACAGACAGGCTGCACACCAGTTCCATTACAAATCTGCTTTTAGCTCCATCTTGTAAAAATATTTTGACCTGCCCATGACTGCAATTTATATCTAGAGTATCCTGCGATGCCCAACAAAATGATCCTTAATGCACAGAGATAATGTATTTTGTTACTTATGTAATAACATCACAATAGTATAATAATTATAATTAACATGGAATATTTAATTTCTAGATTGCTTTACAAATATTGTCATTTTTTAGTATAAACTGGAATGCCTTACTTGTGAATAATTATTTTATTGTCTGAGTGAAATCAGTATAAGTTTTTTAAAACATAAATTATGACTGCTTTTATTTCATGTTGCTTTGTAAAGTTGGTATATGGAAGAACTATTAATATATTTTATGTTTCTCTGCCTTAGGGCTATTCAGGATTACAATATTCATTTTTTGTTAATAAATTAAAAAGTGTAGATTATGGGCACGTGCATTTCTAAAACCTTTCTATAGTAAGAAAATATAGACAACTACATTGGTTCAATTTTTAATAATTTTGAAAGCAGTAACCTCAAATACCAAAGAGAAGCTTTTTTGAATACTGTGGTGGAAACCTTGTGGAAATATGAATAATATAACAATCTCCTAATTCGTGCTAGAAACAGAACATATTTACATGCCCAATAACAGAAATAAGGTTGTTGTTATTATTATAGTTGGGGTTTTTTAAACATAGGTTTCCTAAACCTGAGAAAGACTCTGGAATATCATGTCTACTCCTGTTAACTCTTGTATATCTTCCAGGATAAGGGCACCATCTTGTGTTCAGTGTAAATAGCTGTTGCAAAGCAGGAGATGTTACATTATAATGAATTCAAGAACTATAAAATTTGTTTGTATATTAAGATACGAGGTATTCTTACACATAGCACTCACATCCATAAAAATAAAATATCATCATTAAAAATAATGTAGAATGAAAATGTTTGAATTTTTAATATTGAACAAATGATTTTACAAAAACTATTATTTTATGTAAAAATAATTATTGGTTGAAATCCAAACTAGAAAAAGAACCTTTAATAATATTTTTTCTTTAATTAGTGATTTAATTTAGAGTATATTATTTGCATGCAGTAAAAATCAAAGAATTTATTAGAGACTTAACTTTATTAAAATATATCGGGTTGAATTATATGTGTAGTTCTAATTTGCTCAGTTGTGTTATAATCATTATGAATTGTTCATCATGCTGAAATATCCTGTCTCACTTATTTCTAGGCCAGTATCTTGGTAGAGCTTGACTTAAGGCAGCTTTGGGACACAGGTGAAATAAAAATTGCGTGTTCCCAGCTGTTACTTTCAATCTAATTATGAAGGCTGGGGTTTTTTCAGAGAGCATGGAATGGACTCCAGGATATGGGCTAGTCCAATCCTTTTGGTCTAAGCAGGATCAGATACAGCAGGTAGCTCAGGGCTGTTCCCAGTTGGGTTTTGAATATCTTCAGTGATGGAGATGACACAACCTCTCTTGGTAAACCAGCTCTTGCACAGTGTTTGACCAGCCTCAAACTAAAAGTTAGTTCTTGCATTTAAAGGGAATTTCCTGTATTTCCTTTAGAGCTCATTGCTTCCTGTCTTGTCACTGGGCATTGCTGAGCAGAGCCTGGCTCTGTCTTCTTTACTCCTTCCTGGTGGGTATTTGGATGCATTGACAAGAGCCTGCTCAAGCCTTCTCTGCTCCAGGGTGAACAGTCCCAGCTTTCTCAGCCTTTCCACACACCTCCCATGTCTCAAGCCTCTAAAGGCCCTCATGGCCTCATGCTGAGCTCACTGCAGTACATCTGTGTCCCTTTTGTGCTGAGGAGCCCAGAACTTGACACGACACTGCAGATGAGGTCTCACCAGTGCTAAATAGAGGGGAAGGGTCGTATCTCTCAGCCTGCTGACAATTCTGTTTTTAATGCAGCCCAGGGTAGTGGGGGCTTTCTTTGCCACAAAGACACATTTCTGGCTCAAGATGATTTTCAAGGTGACCTTATTGCATACCAGAGCTTTTTCTGCAAACTTACTTTCTAGTTGGGCACGTACTGGTGCATGAAATTATTCCTTCCAAGGCACAGGACTTTACATTTCCTTTTGTTGATCTGCTTGAAGTTCCTGTTTGCCCAGCCCATTGAGGCCTCAATCAGCACGACTTTTCAGAGATAATCAAGAGTGGCTTCACAATGATGTGAGTCACCTACTGGGGACAGTCACCAGTGGTTCATGTCTGTCCAGTCAATTACATATTCCCTAATCTGGTCCTCTTCCACTCAGAGAAGTCATATTTCTGCTGGGATGTTGCTGCCCTACTGCCACCTCTTATACGTATCCTTTCTAAGTTTGAGTTTAGCCAGGAGCTCATTGTCCATCCATGCAGGATAACTGCTACCTTCAGCCTGTCCAGACAGACAACTGCTGAGCTTGGAGGAGGTGATCTTACAGAATCAACCAGCTCTCCTTGAACCTGTATCTTTCCAGGACCACCTCCCATGGCATTTGTCCACTCAGATCCCTTAACAGTGAACTTTTGCTTTTCTGAGGCCCAGAATTATGATCATGCTTTTTGGTTTATTCCTTCTTGGCACCATCCTGAACTCCATCATCTCATGCTCTTGACATTCATTTTCCCAGCTTATTCTTATTTATAAAAGTACAAAGCACAGCAGAGCTGTGCTCATCAGCTCCTTAATTACCTGTGTCAGGAAGTTATCAATGCACTCTGGAAACTTCCTGGATTGCTAGTGCCCCACTGTGTTGCCCTCTATAGACCACGTGGTTAAAATCCCTATAAGGACTAGGGTCTGTGATCATGAGGCTACTTCCAGCTGCCTGCAGAAGATTTCATTGACTTCTTTTTCCTGATCAAGTAGTCCAGACACAAAGTACAATACTGGTAGCTTTCCACTGGGCTTTCCACTAAACATGACCAAAAACCCACTTGGCTCCTCACCTGGGTGACCTCTCCGCATTCCTGCTGCTCTCTCATATAAAGGCCATTTATGTAGTGGTGGGGAAGACCATGGGGTCATAGAGTACAGCTGCTGGTGTGTGGAGATGATTGTGCTGCTTTATCTAGTTGAAGTTGATGATAGCAGTAGTTTCCTTTTGTGAAAACATCCGCAACCTTGCTGTCACATTGATTCCACTGCCATCCTGGGTTCTGTAACAGTTTTAGGAATGCATCAGGACCAGATCCATCTTGCTGTAGAAGAATCTGGTTTACTACCAGTTCATTTATCTTTTTGTAATTACTAGAATATCCTTGATGTAGCATCACAAGACTCCTTTGCTGTGCCTTTTTTTTTGGGCAAGAAAGCAAATTTTCCCAATGTACAACAGGACTGAAAAGTTTACAACTTCCCTTGATGTTTTATTCATTCAAAAAAAAATACCTTAATTAGAGTAGGGGAAATATTGTTTGTGGGACCACCAAGAGGACTTGGCTATTTTAAATTTATAAACATGAAGAAGTGGGAGCTGCTTGTCATTAGGTTTCTGAATCTTACATTTGGATTTCTCTCATGCTAAGTTTGCTGTAGTGGCTTTGAAATTGCTTTGTTTCACTATTCATCTTGTTTTGACATTTATTCATATACCCTTTTTTTCCTCCACTGTACAATAGCACAATTTAGGAAAACTTAAATTTTCATTCTTTTTTATTCCTTTATCTTGCCTTTTGTTTCCAGATGTCCCTATAACCTTTTTGCATAATTATTCCTTCTTCTTAAATCTGAAAAAAAAGGTCTTTTTTATTGCTCTTAATTTTTCTCTCATTTCTGAAAGTTTTCCTAATATATTCACTTGATAGAAAATCTCACTATTTCTTTCAGTGCAGAATGAAATAACCAATTGACATTGTTTTTTCCTGTAGAATTCTTTCCTTCTTCCTCTTCCTTTCACTTCCTTGCTACCTACCTTTATTTCTCCTTTTCTACTTACCACCACTATATATCTGAATTCAGAAAGCACTCTGTCCTTCCCACTTCGCTTCTAAGATCCTTCATGCCACTCTGCATGTTTTTTGGTATTTTGGTCTTTTCTCTTTTCTTCTTTGTGGCTTTAATAGTATAACCCATCCTAATCCTGCAATTATTTGTTTGTTTTCTTTTGTTTTTAATATTTCCCCCTTGTTCCCATATCACTACTTGTACTTTATCCATTTGATATTTGGGTCTTTTTTTTTTTTGGTACACTTTGTATTTTGAATGGGTGGCTCTTAAATCTTCTTAGGTTTCTCACTTTTTTTTTTTTTTTTGTATAGAGTAGGCAGTGAGACTGTTTCTGCATGTGGGAAACATCCCAAAAGATCCTCACCTTGCCTGGAAACAGGGATGGCAGCTAGAGTGTGAAAGGATGATTATGCATCTGATGTGTTACTTACGATGTGTCACATCATGATGTGGCACAGTATCCTCCAGGCTCAGCCTTCACTGTCCCCAAATGACAGCAACAGATAGATAAGACTGTCCCTAATTATCCTCCCTTTCTAATATGCACATGTACTCTTCTGATCTGTCCAGCATAAAGTAGAATCCTTTCTGTAACAAACTTAAAATGTGACCAGGCTCACTGCACCTTAGGAGATGGAATACCAGATTTAAAAACAAAAATTGAACAGTGGACAGGCTGGTTGATGTCTTCTGCATTGGCTAAGAGATGCAGTGTATGTACAGTGTTATAGCTGAGTGAGTGGTTGCATATTTGGGGGTGTGCACGTTGATTTTGACGGCATTTACTCTTTGCTTAACACACCAAAACTGCTCCAAATAAGCCAGTTATGGATATCTTAACATAAACACTTACTGGAAAGTGGATTTCTTGACATGACATATGGGTTCATTAAGTTCTACAATATAAATCCTTTGTACTGTCCTTTGTTTGCAAACCGCTAAACCATCCTCTCTGCTATGTATTTATGTTGTCAGACGAACTGCTTCTAAAGTTGCAGAGGAGAACAATTTCCATGAAGCATCAAACTCGAAGTATCAGTAATATGAGCATCATAACTGCTTTCTGATTAGTTAAGGGTCTAAGTTTATTTTTTACCTTTCCCTTCAAAATAATTATAATAACGTTTTTTGGTTGCTTGAACTAAACAAATACGTAAGGAGTTCGTTTTTTCCAGTTTAACACTGACAAAGTTTGTAGCTCTTCTAAATTACAGAAGGTTTTCTGGTTTGAAGAAGAGATATGAGGAGTAATTTATCTCTATTCTATTATACACTTTTGGAGTAGCATCTTCACAGCCCAACACCTAATGGTCTCCCAACACTTCCATGAACACCATAGTTTAGCAGCAGGTACTGTACCGTCCAAAGGCTTTCAGGCTGTTTCTTCACAGTAATAATATATGGCCATCAGTAAAGCCATTTCCCTGCAGCTTTAATCTGCATGATTCTTCTGGGCCATGGGTTTCAGGGACACTGAAGACTTTTGTGCTTTTTTATCTTCATACTTGTGATCAAAGGGGTGCTTCTTAACAGTAGCCTTTCTCATGAGTAAAAGGTTTTTAAAATAATTTTACTTTCTCTGTGTATAAATGTTCAGGCACCATTGATATGGGCCCTAAAGTATATATCTTCTTTGAGTCATACAAGTTTTCTTATAAAATTGGAGTTTCAGCAACAAACTGTAAAAGATGTTATTTCCCATAAATTGGACCTGTCATACAGTTAACTTTTTTTGTATCAGCCCATAAGGTGATATGTTTTGGATCTGTGGTTAAACTGTTGATAACACATTGATGACTCCCTACCAGTGTTTGGAAGCCAACCCACTACAGCCATGAGAGTCATGCTAGGGGAAGGTTCAGTCATTCCAGACAAAACTGAGAACCTCTTGCCACAGAGTAATAGACAGTCTGTGACTTGAGCGCTCTCCATGCTGCATGTCAAATGTTTAATATGCTCAAGGAACATGTGTTGTATAGCTTTTTCATATTACAGAATACTTGTCCACTCTTGGATGTGTTTGTTGAGGAGAGCCGAATGATCTGCTAATTAATATAATTTATCATTTCTCTCCTTTTTAGCCCCCTGTGAAGCCAACACATTCTTTTGCCACAGTAATATGTGTATAAATAATACACTTGTCTGCAATGGACTCCAGAACTGTGTGTATCCCTGGGATGAAAACCACTGCAAAGGTAACACGTAGAATTGAAAAAGTAATCATTTACACTGCATGAGATACAGCATGTGACTCTCAGTTTCTTGCTAAGTGTATGCCAGATGGGTGAAAGCTCAGGAAGAGTAATTCAGGGAGAGCATACATCAAGCAATATAGAAAATGAAGAAAGGTAAAAAATGCCAGGGGATTCTACTTTCAGTGTTTCCATTTTTTTGTCTGGTGTTGCATTGGTTATGTCTGGCTGGCTGGTTATGCTCCTCTGGGAGGCTTTCTGGTCACTTGGTCTCTGTTTTCCATACAATCTAAAGTATAATTAAAGGTAATATTTTGGTTCCTTTGCCATAGTTACCTTTGTAGTGGAGCAACGTATGCGTAGCAGGTGTCTTTTAGCTGCATGTTATGCCCATAATAGCCCAGGTGGTCTTATAAAGGAAGGTAAAGTGAAATTAACACTGTAAGAAAGCAACCAAATCTACCTATAATCAAGTGAAATTGAAGTGCAAGGAAATTAGATGTAATATTTATTTCATAGGCAGAGAGTGATGTTCTTACTCATGTGCTGACAAGGGTTTCTAAATATTCCTGTGGTTCTGTTAAAAAAAACCCACAAAAACAAAACAATAAACCAACCCCAAAACAGCAGCTGTATTGTCTTTAGGGAAAAGAGCTTAACTAAAGTATACTGCAGGCTAGGGAGACAGTTTGCTTCGGTCTTGTATCCCCCTGTCTCCCCCCTACAGCAGATTTGTTCCTGGAAACATGGGATATGCCAAATTTAGGAACCAATCAAGAAAAAATTCAGAATGAGGTGGATTAGCAGTCAGCCCATAAGTCTACTGAAGCCTGTAAAATCCTGACAAGCAGTGCAATAGGGTAAAACACAAATGAAAACATATACTCCAAAAGAACACAGCTAAACTGTGGCATAGCATAATATTCTTCAAAGAAACTAAACATACAACTGGGAAATGATTATTCATTCTCTAGTTCTTCACAATAGAGGAAAACGGAAAACCTTCAGCACTCTTTAATTTCCAGAACAATTTTCATCTTTCCTTCATCAAGTGTCTTTTATCAGGTCTTGTGCATTTATCCTCTGTTGTTTTTCTGACTACAAAAAGGAGGTTTGCTGATTCCAGCAAAAACATTGTTTGCTGCAGTGTTGCTTTTTCTAACTCTGCTTTTTCTCTGGAGTCTGGTGTCAGTCAGTTAGAGAAACATTGAGTGAATCTACAGCACAGACAATGAACTACTGAAGAGTTAAGTTTTGGTATCTAGGAGATTATGAACAGACGAATGTTACTGTTTTGGTGCCAATAACTTTCATTTCAAAGGCTTTTTTTTTAATTCCTATTATATGTTTTAGTTTGCCAAGAAAAATTACACTAAACTGGGTGTTGAAACTTAACCACAATTGTCTTGCTATGCCTGAGAGAGACTGATGCAAATGCTTTCAACCTGAATTTCTACAAGGCTCAGTCACCATCTTGAGTCTGCAGCCTTGTGAAAGCAAATCACAAAGATACGCAGGAGGAGGGAGAAACAGGTTTTATTTTATTATTTTATTGCATTTTTCTGCTTCATTCACAATGCAGAATTTGCTGACTAACTTATTAGAGGCTCTTGAGTAAAAGGTAGTAGGTATGATCAGCTTTTGGATTTTTATGGCTGCTTACAAAAGTTTTGGTAATTAATAGAAAAAAACCAGAAATAACTTGGACCAATTTGGCTTTTTCCTTTCTGAAATCTAAATTTGAATAACTTTTCTATTTTCTCCTGATTTAGCTTTTTCATTGAACGCTGTCAAAATTCCCACTCAGCTCACAAATCTTAGAAGTCAAATCCTGTAAAATCTTGTTCTTTCATAGGGCCTAATGTCCTAGTTGCAATTATTTACTGGAAGAGGGAGAAAATAATGAAGAGAACATCTGTAACAGTCTTGGGGGCTTTAGCAGGCAAATGGAGTTCAGAGGTGACACTCAAGCCATCTGCTTGTTATGGTGGTTGCTTTTTATAAAAAAAATTAAATAATTTTTTCATTTAACTAAGCTTGCAATATAACCTGAATAAATAAGTTTCCAAGTGAATAGGCACGCAAAGGATTTGTGTGTTGCTTATTTGGCTTACACAAATACCTGATTTCTTCCTCTTTTCTTTTTTGTTGGTGAGATTGATTAAGTGAACAGATATAGACTAGTCTCAGCCTTTCAGTAATCTGTGAACCCATCATAGTGGTTTTTATTCTTGAACTGCAATTAATGCTGTGGTTTTGGTTTTTTTTTATTTCCTGTCACACAGAAAAAAGGAAAGCAAACCTATTGGACCAACTGACCAATACCAGTGGGACTATAATTGGGGTGACTTCTTGCATTGTGATCATCCTCATTGTTATCTCTATTATAGTACAGATCAAGCAGCCTCGTAAAAAATTTGTCCCAAGGAAAACAGACTTTGATCAAACAGTGTTCCAGGAGGTGTTTGAGCCTCCTCATTATGAGTTATGCACCCTTAGAGGGACAGGGACTACAGCTGACCTTGCTGACGTTGCAGATGACTTTGAAAATTATCATAAACTGCGGAGATCCTCTTCAAAATGCATTCATGACCATCACTGTGGATCACAAGTGTCTAGTATTAAGGGCAGCCGTAGTAACCTCAGCACAAGAGATGCTTCTGTCTTGACAGAAATACAACCCCAGCCTGTAAAACCACTTGTTCAGCCCATGAACAGGAGAAATATCCTTGTCATGAAGCATAGCTACTCACAAGATGCTGCAGATGCGTGCGAGATAGACGAAATTGAAGAGGTGCCAACCACAAGTCACAGGCTGTCCAGACATGATAAAGCTGTTCAGCGGTCAGTATCAATAGATTTTTGATGAAGACTATTGTGTAAGGACTTGATTGCCCAAACATATTCACTCTTTGTTCAGTAAAGACATATTTTCTTTCTTCTTTATTTATTGTTTAAATTTCTGTTTCCTGATAGCACACGCCCTTATATTACCTCTCTTTCTGTCTCTCTCATCTCTTCTCCTCTTTCCTGAAGGATCCTGTATGTCCATTCTATCTTTCTACTTTCTTTCTTTCTTTTTCTTTTACTGTTTTACATATAGCCACATCCATATACACATGCAGGTCAACAGAGAACAGGTACCATTTTAAAAACCAAAGAAGATTGTGTGAATTTAGTTTTTGGAACTGCCACATACATGTGGTTTTCTTGTCACTGAGGTGGCCTTGAATATCATGTGCTGTAGGTCTAACCATCTCTAAATAAATACATCAATAAATGAAAGATACATGTATCCATTTTGATACATGACACAAGGATGAGGAACACAGTCCTGGGGTAAGGAAACCCTTTTTCTCATGGAACACTACCTTTTATATAATGAATGACAATATTTCCAAAACTTTACTATGCCTGTTCCATTATTGATCACAGTAGTTTGGTTTGATATATTAACACAGATAGACAGATTAGAACATGAGACAACATAGTGAACTCATATATTTACATACAAGAATGAAGTTAAAGGGAATCTTTCTAATCAATAAAAAAAGAAAAGTCATGCATAATATTTTTATGAAAGAGCTATTTATTCTGTGTATTGCACTTTGAATGACTGTAAATATAAATTATTAAAAGCTTACAAGTAAAAGAAAAATAAACCCAGAAACATTTATGAACAATTTATTTGAAAAAGAACACATAACCCTTTTTAATATATTTGTGTTTTCTCTCGCATGCATTATTTATGCATTTCTTGTGACTGTTTACATGCCCTCCATATTTTCTTTGCACATTAAGGCATTTCTTTCTCTTAAAAAAAAAAGTTATTTGGTTATTTTAATGCAATTGCATGTCTATGTAAATTACTTCATGAATATCGATCAGATTATCAAAGTGCACTGTTTATTAAGTATCTATATGCATATATTTCTTTTTTCTATGCAAACACTATAATTTTGAATGAAATAGCCATAACATTCCAGGTTCTGCCTCATTGGGTCTCTAAGCAAACATGAGTCTGAGTACAACACAACTAGGGTCTAAGAGAAAAACCTGAGGTAAGTAAACATACCTATACAGCAATTGAACCATCTGTTGCTTTCCATTTTCTTTGTTATACTGCTAAAATGCATATTAGGTCTCAAATTTTATGTCATCTTGTAGGGAGTCAGGTTTGAATGCTAAAAAAAATGAAAGGCAGATGACCACTTTAGCATTGTACACTAAGCAAAATCTGTTAATTCCTTATTCTTGGCAGAATTAGAGTCAGCCCCTAGCTAAAAACAATCTTCAATCCAAATGCACTATAAAGTCATGTGCTTTGCACGGCTCTTGCTTTTCATTTATTTATTTCTTAATTATTATTTATGGAAATAAAAGTTAGAGTCCCAGCATGTGAAAGAGAATGTAAAACTTGGTAATTTAACTCGAGTCAGTAAGATGTGGAACTATCGGTTTTCAGTTCATATTTGTCATCCGATCTTGTGAAGAGTTGGGGGAAGAGTGTGTGTTAGTACTGATAAATTTAAAGATTCTGTAGCGCTAAGGTTAATGTTTTCAAATCAAACTTACATTTTGGAGTCTTTTCCTAAACTTTTCATTTGGCATAATTTTTAACGGTACTTAATAAACATAATCTCAGATGTTTATAATGGAGTTATAGATAGCTGCTAGTCTGTCAGTTTATATATGTGTACATATAAACATAGATTTGTGTATATACATTTTTATATGTATATATGTATAAAGCAATTTTACAGTGAAATAACCCATTAATGGCTTTAATGCCTGTAGATAGTTTGAGTAAATATTTTTCTGCATTTTCTTTCCTCAGAGAGAGTATATTTTAACTTTGTTTTGCTTTCAGACAACTATTCATGCCGTCATGCAAACTCTGAGTGGAAAAATCTATATGAATTTTCTCAGCTGTCTGAAAGAGAGAGTGGACAATTTTCCAATTTAATTTAATTGCCTTTATGCAAACCTAAGAAGTATAGACATATCTTACTTCCTTAGCAAGATATTCCCATTGCAGAAAAAATTATATTTCTTTTGTAATTTGGTTTCTGGCCACCAAGTGCTCCTTAGTTATTAAATATATTTGAAGATTTGCTGAAAACTTGAGGAAGAAATTAGTTCCTGAGACTGTCCTTTTATTTTTTTGGTTTTTTTAAGTCATAGTTTTCTTTAAGTTGATCTGTTTTATGTCTGTTATTTACTTGTATGTTGTGTGATATGTGAAAGAAGATTTACATTGAACTTTTGTTATATGTACATTGTTTTCATTATATAGACTGCTTGAGAATAGTGCGCTCCTGGGTGATTTTGAACATGCTACAATGAAATGTGAAACTATCGTCCTTGGAAACACCAGCTAGAGGTTTTATGGACTCTCTGACCAGCTATTCTCTTATCATGAAAAAATTCAGCAGTGTTGAGTAAAATTACTAGAAGGCAATAAGACTTTGGTTATTATGCTTATCAGTCATTTCTCTTTTTCTTTTTCTCTCTTCTTTTTGTTGCAAGTAAAATTCCCAATTTCAGGAACAATTTATTGAAATCAGGTATTTAGCCATTCATAATCACTTCAATAGAAACGTTTGTTGGATAAGCATCTAGCAATATGACTGAATTTGACATTGAGAAATTAATCTGCATGTATGTTACTGAATATTTGAGTTGGCAAAAATCCCTTTATTAGATACATTGTAAAAAGCATGCATTCACAGTTATTGCTGTTACTGTTCCATTTCTGTGTCATATGCTTGCTACTTGTAACTTTTTATATAAAAATACATAAAACAATGTATAATAATTTCGTACCTTGAGTTTAATGCAATGTTTTCTTTTACCTAATTTATTGATCCTGTGTAATTCAGGAGATTAAGCTCAAAACGTAGCTTCTAGGAACCTGAAACACAGATATAGCAGAGAATCAACTGTCTCTCATCCCTCACTTACTGAACAGAATACATTAATTTTTTAAGGTATAAATGAATTCATGATAGGTTGATCACCTAATTTCAGTTAAAAGGTTTGTGATAACCTATGTGTTCAGTTCTGTACTCTTAACTAATTTATTTCCATGGTGATTATTAGGAAGTTTGCTTCAGTATGGTAGAGTAGCAGATTTTTATCAGTTACACAAGTCTTATGGTTGGGTTCCAATTTTAAAAATACAGACATAAACCACTTCCTTATGCAAGATAAAACTATATTTGCAATTCAAGCTATAAGTATTAGTAACAGACACCAAAATCAAACCTTGAGGTTATTTTATTAAGGAATTATTATAGATTGAAGACCCACTATCTTGTAAAGTTGAAAGCCCCCTCATCTAAGAACTCAATAACTGTGCATAAAATCATAGTTTCATTATCTATTTAAAGCGTATCTTCCAAATTCTCTTCCAAAACAAATCCCAGCTCCTTCTGAAACATCTTGTGTTATTCATGGTTATTAGGTTTTTCTGCATAAAAGTATTGCTATTGGAAAAAGAGTAAAGAATTGATTTATTGGAAAAAGTGTAAAGAATCCCATCTATGTTCCCAAACTCTAAGTAGATGGGAAAAGGAAAACCTAAAAGACTGACATAAAAAATAAGGTGATCTATATGAGCTATTTAAATATATAATACATAATTTGCATAATTAAAATACAGAAAATCTGATTTCTACAACTGTGACTTAGTAGTGACATGAGAAGAAGGGTTTCAGGTATTTGGCTACTTTTATATTTACAATGTATTTGACAACATTTTTTTTAGCTTGAATAGTTTGTTATGACATATTAGCTGCAAAAACAGTCCTGTGTCCTCTGCAGTCATTGAGAGTCATTGAGTCATCCCTCAGTTACATGGGTTTGCAGCATGCACGAACAGTTCATTCCCAGATCAGTATCTCTTCACAAGTTCATACGATTTATCACTGTTTTTTTTTTCTTAACCTTTCCAAGTCCTAGCTCATCAACCTTTTTTTAAGTATATTATGTTAAGATATTTACCACATCCGTGCTTAAAATGGATGCATCCTTGCATCCATTAAAAAATAAAGGCAGAATGAAAGACTTGCTAAAAGAAATGCATATACATGCAGATACTTGTATGTATATTTATAAATATTTGCTATTGGAGATAGTGTATAAATAAATATATAAGGAGAAATCTAAATATTAATTTAGCTTTGAATGAATTATATTGGCCTCACAGAAAAATGCTGAGCTTGTTTGTTTAGAGTTGCTGTATATTTATATTTAAGTGCCTAAATCCCACTGTAACACAGAGTTTGTCTAGTCCCTCCCAGACAAATACACAATAAAATGAATTTTAATATTTTTCCAGTGAAGTGCTAACTGAAAGAACTTAACTGGAGAAGACACGGATATTAATAATTACATTGCATACACATCCTTGCTTTCTTTTAAAAACATCTAATTGGGCCACAGAAAAAGGAGGGAGAAACATAAAACGTTATGTAAACAGAACAAGTCAAGCCATTCAAAGTGAGAATGGTTATGCTTGATCCTGGAAACTCCTTTAGAAACATATTGTCTAATAGCTAGGTATACCCTTAAACAAAAACCATTGTAAGTACAAAATACGTGTATACTGGGGGAACAGGGTCAAATTATATCTATTAAAAATACAAACAAAAAATAATTCAAACCCAGATAAAATACTATAATTGAAATATTTCATTTCAAGTAATTAAATTCTTTGTATAGTCGGCATAAATAATAGCCTAGTCCACTATACTGCAAACAGTAAAGATAATATTTGCTTCATATCACACAATAGTAGGATATCTTAATGTGATCTATGAAACTCAAAATATTAAAATAAAAGGGGTTGTTGCTGGAAGTAAACAGTTTTCCTTTCCTATCAGTATTTTTCATTATTATGAAGCCACTTGTTTTCAACCAGAGAGAAGTTCAAACAAGATTTCCATTTTATGGAAAGGAAGTTTGGGTTGTTAAATCAACACAGCTATATGTGTTAATATTGTATAACACAATATTAGCGTGGATAACACAATATAAATGCAGATTGGCTGAGCTCCTAGTCCTAGCTCCATTCATTTTACCTCATGTTTGCCTTAAGCTAAAAGTAGGAGTGATAGTTACTAGATCATTTTGGTTTGACTGGTGCAAGGAGCATGACCTACAGCCATGTTGACAGTATGCTTATTTCTTACATACTTTTTAAAAATGAGATTTTGTTTTTATAGTGCATTGATATATTGCTTATAGTTGTGTGGTTTGCTTTTTTTCCCCCTCCATGTTTTGTATATACTTTTCTTTTCGCCTGATAGTTGAACAACCACACCCAACCATTTTTCTCTGCTCCAGGAAATATGGACTTTTCAATTTGTCAAGGACTCTCTGCAGCATCATTTAAAAATCTCAGGAAGTCCATATTGTAAATCATCCTCATTTAAACTTTTTCTACCTTCACAATTTTAAAAACAGCTTAAAAAAAAAAAAGTGTTTGCACCTTATCCTTCAATTTGTCTCAATTTTTATGCTGGAGATATTCTCTTGAACCGATCAAAAATGTAACCAAGAAAGGGAATAATAGAAAGTAAGAAAGTAGGAAGGTTTCTTGCTAAAGAGCAATTGTTAGCACCCACACCCACCCAACCCCCCAAAACAAAATCAGACAAAGAAAAGAAGAATATAAAGGACTTTTGCTCATACCTATTCCCAAATTTGCAAACATATTTAGAACAGATAAATTCTTTAACTACCAAATAAAAACATATTGTTCATGTCCAGCTCCAAAAGATAGAAGTAAAATTTCACAGAACACTGTCCTACAAACAAGAAATTGGCCTTTTTTGTGTGTCTTCTACTTTGTGTATAAATTTCCCTGATATCACAAAGATATTTCAGCTGACGGAGCACAGCTGAAGTACTAAGGCATATACAAAGGACAAAAGCTGCACCATTCAAAACTCTTTTGAACACAGAAGTCTGTATCTGATCTGAAAATATCTTATCTCCTCACTTCTGACTCAGCATTTGATGTGAAGTCTTACACTCACAACTCCACTGCTATTCATCATTACCGTAGGATCATCTCTCTTTACTCTTTGATGATCACTTTACATCTTTATCCCTTGCTGCCTTTCATTTCTGTCCACAGTGAGTTTAGTTTGAGTTTAGTTCTGTTCCCATCTCACCTCAAAATTCACTGAAAGTGCTGAAATCCTACCAGCTCCCTGCCTTGGTGTAACCCTTGCATCCACCAAGTTCTTTCCCATCTGTCACTTTAGCGCCATCTTAATCATACCTTGACTATAAATAGCAAAATGAAAACTTGGGATCTCAGCATATCCTAATCACCCTCAATTTATGCAGCAGAGCAAAAGCTATGAAGGTGCACTGGGATGGACAGGAGGATGGGCTCATTAGGCGTACTGGATCTGCATTTTAATGACTGTACATCAGTGTTGTCTGGGCTGTCTACCTCCATATATTGGCATGACTGCTCCTGTGATAGCAACACCTCAGCGTTCATCCACCGTTTTTCCTCTCCCAGTTCGCACCATTGTCAAACCATTTCCAGCACTTCTATGTTTTCTTCTGTGCTGTATTTATATCAGTATGTATCTCCACACAACATAAATTCTTGTCCTAGCCTCCTTCACATACCTATTAGAACAGTGCACAGCCTGGCAACCTACCAATGGTGTGGCAGAGCTATCACCAGCAAGGTAAGAACATCAGCTACCAGAGGAAGCAGAAGTTGCTGCTTCCATCCATTTTCTTTCCCAGGAAAAGGAATTGTGCTGATCCACAATCTCCCAACAAGGTCACTATGGGAAAAAAGGGAAGCTGCTATCCCCTTCAAGCAATGAATCGTAACTGGGAGAAGAGAGACAATTTAAGAAGCCCATGATGAAAAATGGAAAGAACAAGACTGCTTAGATTTCTTTATCAAAGTAACAGGCCTGACCAGCATTGTGCAGCATCATTTCATCTCTTCATTCTCAGATAAAGGAAAACTGCAATTCAAGCCTCCTTTATCGCAAGGAGAAAGATGCCACAACTGTGAGTACCAATTCTATTCAGAGCTCTCCAAGGATTTAACACCTTATTGCATAAATGTAGGCAGGCAAGGACTTACTGGGACTATGAGGGTAGTCTTTGCTGCTACATGCAGCATCTGCAACATCTAGCTATTTGGATCTTTTAAGCTTTCCATTCTTCAGTCGGTCCACCTGAGCTCCAGAAAGGTACATAATTAACACACTAAGCTACTTAAAAATCAGTGGCTTACAGGAAAGTAAGTATTGGTATTTAGTTTAGTTGGATGTGAAAAGTACCCATGGCACTTGCTGCAACTATTGTGAAAAAAATAGGTGCTTTTTTTGCACAGATGCTAGATTAATGTATCTGGTTAAATGAACCATTCAGTTGGATCAGCTGCATCACTAAATGAAAACATCTTCCATCTGAGATTTTACTTCTAAAACTGCACTGCCTGATTCACGCTTTAGTCACATCCTCCTTCTAGATCCTGCTTTTTTCTGAGTTCAGTGAAAGTTTTAGATAGGAAAAATCTGTTGAAAGTGAATGACTTTCACTGTCTTTAGTGAAGCCAAAAATATGATTTATGCTGGGGAAGGAGAGCTTCATTCTCATTTCTTAGTGCTAGAGGAGTTTTCAACACAAGTAATCTGCTCTTTCCCTTTGTTTTAAAAATCAGTGATTGAAAGAAAAAATAATGCTTATACTTAGGTGATCCATGTAAGTTTGAAAAGGGAAGTAAGACAATGAAAGAGAACACCAGAAATCTAAATTAAGTATAGTTTCCCAATTATAAAAGCAACAATAATATTTTCAGACTCTACAAGGCTAACAGTTGAACCCTTGTTCATTATACAAGCCCAATCCTACCTTTCAGTTTTGTAATAAATTTCATATTATCATAAGATAAAATTCAGCTGAGGAATATGAGTGATTTTATATTTGTATGCCAATTTAAAATTACAAATTTAACATTTAAAAATCTGTAAGGTGCTGATATCCTTTATTTTAAACACAACTAGTTTTGCTGGTCAGCAAGAATTACTGTCTTTCTTTTTTTCAGAGCCAAGTTTCTGCATTTTTAGTTTTACTTGCCAAATGGAAGACATTTTTAATTCCTTTCCAATTTTTTCACTCCCACATTCTACTGACTGGTTTTGGTGTAGAAAACACCCATGGGGTGATTTTGTTTGATATTCTGAGCATATCTGGCACCTCTTTAGTAATGAAACAGTACAGTACAGCTCTGCCTGCAGGAAGATTTTCTTCAACTATTATCTAAGTTGCATGGCAAAGATCCAGTCCCAGAGACTTGTGCTGTTATTTGAGAATAACTTTAGTGACACAAAGTATCTTGTTAGCTTTCAGTGTCTTGGTAGAAAGTCTGTGTTAATCTAGGCAAATATTATTTAACTAGTAATAATTTAAATCTTACATTTTTAGAATGTCAGCATGGCACCTCCATTTGTTAATATTGCCATCTCTTTGATGATTGAAAAAGAGACTGATGTTAACATGGAAAACCTAGAGTTCATATCAGAAGGCGGCAAAGATTATGGGACATTTTTATTAAATATGCTGCAGTTTTCAGATCTGTGATTGTTTCCCTTAAATTCAGCTAGAATTCTTAGTTTTACTTCTCCCTTTTGTGATGCAAACTTTGTAGTCTTTATATGTCTATCAGATTAGCATTTCTTCTGCAACTAGTAGCTTATGGGGGCTTGAAAAAGATATTTCCTGCTCTGGGATATAATATACAGCTTTATAAAAAGGTCTATCAAATATCATTAGAGTTTAGCTGGATCACAATGTGCTGCTAGAAAATTATTAGATTTGATATGCATAAAAATAAAAATAGGAAATTTCTCTAGAAGTTCTGCATGATTGTCGTTCTCTAAGATTTTATTATTCAGCCATATTTGATCAAAAGATAGAAACCTCAACAGGCATAAACTTTTATGGAAATCTCAATAGGGACATAAACTTTATATAGCATGAAGTTTTAAACACACATCTGTTTGGAATATATGGAGAAAAGAAAGGGAACATTTAGAAACTTTTTAAATGCTTTGAGAAAATGAGTGCTTCTTCTATCTCAGAATTAATCAAACAGATTTTCCACAGGCTCCTTTCTGTAGAATCTGTGCATAGTCATGAACAATCCATTTAAATGAGAGGTATAAAATATTTAAGAAGGAACAGGAGTAGATCATGGTAGTGAAAGTGTTTGGAAGTATGGTGTGTGATTCTGAACCTAGCAAATACACCTTGAAATAGTACAAAATTAAGTCTCTTTGGTTTCCTTACTATAAGGCATATGATTTAAAGCTGTGACATACCAAGGGCATAACGGCCAATTAAATAAATAGGAAGTTTCTTTCTTAGAGTTCCTGAATCAGAATCTTGTCATCCAGCCTCTGAGGCTCAGCACCCTCTATTGCTGATGACACTAAATGAACTGATAATTCAGAAGGCTCTTTGTAACAGACCTCTTGTCATTTTTGTTAGGACTCCAAAACTCTCCTGCAGCTATGATGTTAATAACAGAAGTTAGTGGGTGATGAAAAATTTGGTTCAGTTAATCCTCACCTATATATCTATTTTGCTTTTTATCTGTCTTTACATTTTACCAATTAAAGTAGAAATTAGAGGATAGCTAATTTAATTTAAAATATGTTCTATCACTCTATTTGGATTTTCTTTAGCATTCTTGAAACCTGTTTGCTGATAAATGCCTATCAAGTATTTCTTATTTAACACCATGGCTCAAATGACTTTTAGTTTGAGCATGAAGTTCTGAAGATTTAAATTTTGTTATCTCACCTCACTCCTTGACATTTATTAACATTTCAAAGCTCTCTCGGGATCTGCTGTCCAGTTTGGAGCTGACTTTTGTCAGTGCTGAATACCAGCCATGTCAGAAGTAAGAAGAAAAACTTTGCATCTGAAGATTACTGATCCATTTTGTCAATGCAAAGAACAATCAGAATACTAGAGCCACATGGTCACTTCTACTGGTAGGGGGAAAAGAACCCTAAAATTTCAACTTGCCAGGTTGTATTTTTGCTATGTGTAAAGAGTCCTTATCTTCAGTTTCGAAGTGCATTCAGGAAAAAGTGGAAATCAAAGGAGGATGATAAAGAAAAAAAATAATGCAAAACCCCAACAGTGGTAAGTAAATAAATAATTGTACACTTGTGCCTAAAATTAATGTACAGCGTACCATGGGGTGGAGCCTCTTCTGCTCCTTTTGGATAACTTGCAAATCCTCTAATGAGTTTATGGCGATTGTTTTTAGACCTGGATCAGGCATTGTTTGCTAACATTTTAGTTAAGTTGTGCTCATCTACTTCTAAGATTTATGGACTCTCTACATTCCTAAATGCTTTTTAAAGGTATTGGCCAGACAGTTCCAACACTTTCCACTATTTCACTTATTTTATAGATCATATATAGATCATGTATAGAACACAGGTACTGTGATATGGAACTCCTGTAGAGACTAGCAAAACATTGCATAGCTATGGCTTCTAGTCAGTATTGTAATCATAGACCATTGTTGGAAAAATGAGGGAAAATACAGTGATGTATTGTAATGTGACATTCAAGGACACCATCCACAGAACCCTAGAAAAGGACCTTTTAGAGAAAAGGCAGTACGGAGTTACCTCTAATGAGCTTTCCTTTGTCCTTTTTCATATGCTGATTTCTAAAATAATAGCAAATATTGTGAAGGAGAAAGAGAGAACAAAAGCATAAAATAGATTTTTCTTTCATGATAACAGTAATGCTTATCTCTACATCTACTGCTTGGGTAATGTATTTTTGGGAGAGAATTCTGTGCTGATACAGGCTTTCAATCATAACATGTAAGAATGATGCTTATGCAAGCCTTCCCCAAGATTATTGAAGTTTCATAAAATTCACAAATCCAATAAACATGATATGAGAATATTACAGCATTTTGCTTTTGCTGTTTTCAACAGGAAATGCATTCTAGATTAAAAAATCTGCAGAAAGCTCAAATTTGATCAAAAGTCATGAATCTCTCCCCACTTCAAGTCATGCATATTGTGGAGTTAAATGCAGACTAATTTGTTAAAATGTGGTGCATATGCTGATATATGCAATCAATTTTCTAATGTGGCATGCTTTCCATCACTTAGTATGCATATCTCCCAGGTACATGGATACTCTATTATGAACAGAGGAGCTTATTTGTCCCCAGACAGCAATAAGCAGTCATCAGCTTGCTGAAAACTGCAAATGTGCCCAAGCTAATGCTGCAAGTATTTGGACTGATATTACACAAAGAAGTTGGACAGAGAAATACAAAGGAAGGCTTTCATCCATTTCCAGAATATTTTATGCTTGGCATTACAAAACATATTTCAATTTATATGATGATGAACATATTTTAAAAAGAATTATCCATTCACTTTCTGAATGCAGTTTTTTTTCTGGGGGAAAAAAAGATGCAGCTAAAATGTCACGATGCTTAGGAAACATCTGTTCAACCAGATCATGACTAAGGAAACTCCACACTAACTTTATTTGTATTTTGTTAATGGTTTCTGTTTCTTTCAATCCCTCTTAATGAATGTTAAAAGCTGTTAGTCAAAGTGATGTAATGTCTCAAAGCTGAATCTTGATTCAAGATCTTGGATGGGTTGAACCCTTTCTGGCTTAAGCACAACAGAAACCAGAGGAAAGACAGGTACTTGTCATTTCCCCAAGCCTGTGCCAATCCAAGGAGAGTAGGGAAGGAAACAGCCTCAGCTGAAAAACTACAAAAGTTTTTTTTAGACTTCTTAATCTGTCAGAAACCAAAGTACTGTAAATAAAGTCCCACTTCTGTAAAAGTGCTTCTTTGCTGCCATCAAAAAGAACATGAGGGGCAGGTTACGGCTGTCTGACATTCTTCTAATTTATTAAAAGATGATTGCTCATCTGCATTAGTTTTCATGAAACTCTTTCTGAAACTGATCTGGGGTGTTTCAAGCTTTGCCTTCCACATGAAAGAAAATGGCCTCTAACCAGTGGGTCAAGGAACGGGACTCCTTACTCCTCTTCTTTCACTTTCCCTATTGATCTAATGAATATCTGTCTTTAAAAAGAAAGGGAATAATTCTCACAAGAGTAATTTAACTGAGAACTATGCAAGAACAGCTAGAGTGTTGCACTTGCAGGCAATTTGTTTTAGAATTATTTCCATTGTGTTGAATTCACAGCTTCAGGTAACAGTATCTGAGACCATCCAGTTGAAGGCGGGCTCTGATAGTCCTTTCTATCTTTCCATGTTTCAGTTCTGCTGTTTCAGTAGAATTTGGAAGCTTCTGCTTCTTTGGGCTGGAAAAAAATCCCTACAGAAGACGAGATGCTTCACAACATATGCCGTAGGTAGCAGCCTCCTTTCCTCTCAGCTCAGTCACTCTCACAGATGACCAAGGTCACAGAGGTGGCAGCGACCAGTAGCAGTTGGAGGAAAAAGACCCTGAGATGGTGTTGGAAAAGGGAAACGGAGGTCTTTTCCTGGTGTATTATTGCTGCTCCTTCACCAGTAACAACTGATAAGTCATCTTGCAACCAGTGAAAAGGGGAAGTTTTATTCTGTCAGCCCCTCCTTATGTGAACTTACACCTTATCTTAACTTACAGCAAGTGCTGACTGGCAGAGGGGATTATAAACACAAGGGTCTTTTTCTATCAAATAATTTTTCATTTTCCCTTATTTTTCAGGGAAAAGTTCAGTATTTATTGTGTTCAAATAGAGCTACCTTCTCACCAAGGTTTTTAGACACCTGAGGTTTTAGTGCAAGACAGGTTTTAAACACTTCAGTAGGGTAGTCAGTTTCTATTGGAAAGCTCAATGTCCAGTATTGTTATTTAAATTAATTCATAGTCAAAACTACTCTCCTCATGAATACTTATTTATTTTGATCCAGGTCAAAACAAACTCAATTACCTGCCTCTGTGACGGATTTCATTAATCTTATTTCTTTTTGCTAAAATGGGAAGCTGAAGGGAAGAAGGTAACGTATTTTATCTGAAGTCAGTTTCTAATTCAATTAGAGCTTCATCTTGGCCCCATTGAACTCACTGGGCTTTTTGCCACTGACTTTAATAACGTTAGAATCAGACTCATAAGATGCAGTTTCTTATTTCTTCCAGATAACCAATTAAAATATTAAATATCTCAGGGTGAATGCTTCCTTCTCGTCCACATGTTCTTTGATATTGTGTTATTGCATTTTCTTCTGTCCTTCAGTAAGTTTTAATTAAGAGTTCCTTTGTGTGTAGGTGAAAGGGGGCTGTTTTATTTTAAAACTTTTCAGGATATGCTTTAGTTTTGATGGTTTCTAAAGAGAGAAAAAACAGGAATTTTTTTTCTAGTGGAGGCCTAATCTACCAAATATGCTTGCCTGAGTATGAATTGGGAAATGAGATGATGAATAAGGGGTATGAGAGCAAACATACACTCTCTCTCCTCTTTTAATTTAAAAAAGAAAAAAAGGAAAAGAATATATTTGATTATTAAAAATCCTAGCTCATCAGACTCTCCAGAGAAAATAAACCTCCTTTATATTTCACAAAATGTCCATTGTGAAAACAAGATTAATATTACTGATAGTTGGATTAATTTCTGAAGTCTCATTATGTTTATATCCATTCATTCTTTTTAAATCTGTCAGATCAGTTCTTACATCAGCGACAACTGAAAACAAGGCCTTTGGATCCAGTTTGTAGCATTAGTTGCTACGTCTGACAATACAGGTGGAAGGAATGTGATATCAAGGACTACAGATTCAGATAAGAGCTGGAAGCAGGAGATGTGGGCAAAGCGACACCTCTAAAACGTTCTTGAATGCTGGTATATTCTTATATATATGAAGAAGGAAGCTATTTGAGTGGTGGAGAGAAGAAGGGAAAGAGAAAGGGAATGAGGAGGCTGAGGGGGAGACCTCATTGCCTCTACAACTACTTGAAAGGAGGTTCTAGCGAGGTGGGAGTCAGTCACTTCTGTCATATTTCAGTCAAAAGGATGTGAGGAAATGGCCTTAAGTTGTGCCAGGGAAGGTTCAAATTAGACATTAGAAAAAAGTTTATCACTGAGAACGGTGGTTAGGTGTTGAAATAAGTTGCCCAGGGAGGTTGTGGAGTCACCCTTTCTGGAAGCCTTCAAGAGGAGGCCAGGTTTCTCACTTGGGGATATGGTTTAGGGGTGATTATGGAGGTGTGAGGCTGATGGCTGGACTAGATGACCTTGAAAGTCACAATATTTATGATTCTGTGTGACTCTGGCTTGATTTTCCTTCAGATTTGTTCTGGTGACCATATACTTGGGTGACAGTGTATGTACCAGTAGCACAGCCTGGCTAATACTTGAAAAAAGGTATATTATCCTCCATTCAGGCAAATATTTAAAAATCATAACTTCAGTCTAAGCAAAGATTTTTCACTACAGTTATTGATTTGGGCCTTATGTGCAAGGCCAAAAATATTCTAGTTATCTCCCTTCTGTGCAAGTACACATTGCATATTGGTGTATACAAGATGGCAATTGAAGGCCTTTCTAGAGTATCTGAAATTAAGTAAAATTTAAATTTTTACTTGAATTTAATAACAGTAGAGGACTAGAAGGGGAGAAAGTGAAATCCCACCCAATCTACTGATGTTCCAAGAGGGTAAAGCATTATTTCTAATGGTATTATGTAATTAAGACTACTTTTTTATTTTAAAAACCTAAATTACAGGATGTAGGGTGTTAGATGCATCAATTCCCACTCCTTGTAAGGATTAAACTGCTGGCTACTTACAAGGTTTTCTAATGACAAAAGTGTCTTCCAAATTCATTATGGCCTGGTTCATTGATTTATCTAGGTCTCTAAGGAATATTACAAACTGATCTGAAATGTCTGTCTCATGTATATTGAAAGACTTAAAACGGCTGAAAACAACCTATTTGATATCTGAATAACTTTGTCTACTTGTTGACTTTAAAACTAGCTTAAAGAATATATTGGATGTTATCATGTCATTAACTTTTCCCTCTGAGGAGGGTGCTTGAGTGTTTTCCTGCACACTTTTAGTTCCTTGCTCTAAATGTTGTAAGGGCAAGAAAGAATTTTTTTCAATACATTGTGCTGTGAAGTCCTCTCCAGTAAAGCATCTCATCTTGACTAATATTTTTTTTCTTTTGCCTGAAAATCAATGTACAGTCTTTTCTATGCACTGTACATCCTGGACAGCTTCCAGGGTTTGAAATCTGGCCAGTGTCACTGTAAGACTCTAGGGGCAGGAATTTGTTTAGTTAAGTCGAATGGGATCCATAGATCAATTTGTTATTTATAATCCAATGGCACAGGCTAATTTTAGTAGCCAAGCTATATATGCGTCAAGCAAGCAGTTGCTAAACCTTGCTTAAAGAGCTTTGATGTCTATTGATCTTGCTGATTGTAGCCATACCTTTCATCTGAAAGTGATAAATGGATAAATTGAAAACCACATGAAAGCAAATTAATGCCTTTTATTTAAATAAATAGATGGGAAACTATTTTGTCTATACTATCTCCAGAAAACAGCATTTAAACTGCATGAATTTTCTCCTTTTTTCACCGGATCCAGGTAGTGGATGCTTTCTTTTTCTCTTTCAGCCTAGGGTTTGAATGAAGCAGTGCTGAGTAAAATGAATTTCAACAAGAATGAAGGGATGGAAAAAAGATACTGAGTTAAACTGAAAACAGTCCTTGGATTTGTTCAACAGAGTTGCAATTGGGATAGCTTTTGTCTCGCTAAATACTATATTCTAAGGTAAAGTAGTATATCTGGCCAGAATTTTTAGGTGGAGGAGAAAAAGAATTACATGTTAGACTCAAATCAGGTGTTCCTTAATGTTGATCATGACTATGTGAGTTTCAGATGTCATTAAAGTTATCCTGTAGTGCAAGCAAATTTTCCTTTGACAGAAACTGGCAAGATTTGAAAAATTACATGTTTATTTTACACCAAAGTAATCAGGTGCCTTTTTTCTTTTTTTTTTTTTTAATTCATCAAGGCAAAGAAAGAGATACAAAGTACATCATTTTATTATAATATTCAGATATTTTGGAGAGAAATATATGAGTCCATGGTGATTCAGATAATGGATCCAAACCTGAGGTTTTTCTGTATTTTGGGAGACTCCTCAGATGAGTAAGTTTTTATTTATACATATGCAAAATAAACCTATTCCTCTGGAAAACTGCCATATTTTGATGTGGAGATTTAAGATCTGCTTCCTTTGTCTCTAAAATTAATGAGTATAAGAATTATCAGCAGGCTTTTAAGTTGCTTAAAACTAAATGTGCGTGGTCAAACAGTATTGCAGAAATGTCTCTGGTAAAAAAAGAAGTAAAACTCAAAGTACAAAACTTTAATGTGCTTCAGTGGCTTAGTGGGAGGATAGTGGCATGTTTGCAAGCATTTATAGATCAATGAATGTGAATTTACTTCCAATAGTAAATACTATGGAAATTATGGCAAACTTCCATTGATTTTTTTAAGTCCTAGAACATAACTTTAGAAATATCTTTATCATAAGGTTCATGGCAACTTGGAAGATATTTTTTAGTAGAACAATTAGTAATTGGGTTTAAAAAAATGCTTCAACTTTTGAGCCATTCTTGTCAGTATGAATAATCAGGGTAAAATAATAAATAATACTAATGGCAATTTAATGAAATGTGAGTAGTGAGTAGCGCTAGAGATCTTTCCGAATGGCTGATCTATCCAGTACTTTATCAGAAACACAATTTTTATCAGAAACAAAATTTTTAAACAGTAATATAACAAACTGTGTTTTTTTCAGATTTTTATTTTATATAAGACTGATCTTAATACAGATATATTTTATATCTGATTTAATAACACTATACTTATTCTATCCATTTACTGTCTGTCTGTCAAAGTTTATGCTCGCATAACATTCACAATTCACAACTGCAAGTTCAGAGAACTTAAAGGTATTATTGCTGTTTGTAATATCTTTCTGCCACTTTTCATTATTTATGAGCTGGTGGTGCTTTCTGGGGCAAACTGAGAAAACACTTTGACAAATGTCATCTCTTGCCTTATGCATTAATTTTAAATGAATTACAACAAAAACCTTATATATTTAACTATGCTATAATCTTTTAATTTGTCCTTTGTAGTCAGGTTCTAGACTGATCTCTCCAAAAACATCAACATGCATCTGTTCATTGGTCAAACCAGAGTCTACAATGTATTTCTGAAGTGTGTTCTGAACAACATCAATTTCTTTGGCTCCACTTGTTTTTGCTGTTTTCTCATTAGGATGCCTAAGGATTTTCACTGACCTGGTGGGACTGACTATAACCAGGAACTGAAAATGCCCCCTTTTAAAGTTTTCTCGTCACTGAAAAAGACCTTGACTTCACCTTTTAAATTCCAAATGGAATGGCAATCTAAAGTGAACTTGTTCAGCTGAAATTGCCGGGATCTTAAGTACTCCAGGCTGCTGGAAAGACATCCTATTATTAATCCTGCATTAATGAAGAGAATGGACTTAGGGCATGATCCAGAGCCCATTGTAGTCAATGGGAGACTTTTTCCATTGACTTCATCGGGGTTTGGATCAGGCCTTTACTTCCTAAAATGAATAAACTCCCAGCAAAATCTGCTATAAGCAAGTGGCATCCTTTCCTGAGATCTTAGAAGGTACCAAAGACAATAACACTCATACTTCGCCCATGAATATGGCTGTGTGTGTGACTCACTTCTCATGGGGAGCACCGAGTTTATCTTAAAAGCAAAGAAAACTCTTTAAAGTCTAAGCACTGCTGGTCACATTCAGAATCTTTGATCTAGAAAGTAGGGATTTATGTCCATGAAATTGTTAAATTATGAGACACAAAGCTGATACATTTCTGAGTATTTCTTAGTTTTCAAGGGAAAGGGGATTATTTAAGTTTAAAACTCCCAGAGCTCTAGTATGTGAATTCCTGACATTCAGAAGTAAAAAGTAATGATGTCAATAGAGACTTTACTTTCTGTCACAAAAACTGTAATGATAATACTAACACAAAATCATCAATTTGTCTATGAGGAGTGATGATTTTCAAGTTTCTATAAAAGAGATGTCAATATAGTACAAAATTGAAGGCATCTAAAGGATTTATTTTAAAAATAGCAAATAGAAGGGAGTTGCAAAGTTCCTGTCTAGTTGTTGTTGGTTTTTTTTAGAAAAAAATTAAATCTTCCCCTAACTCTTGAACCTGTGTACATTCCAAATAAATAGTTCAAATTATGTCATGTAAATGTCTGAAATCCTGAATGCCTGACAATACAGGCTAAGCAATGGCTTCGGGGCTTTTGGCTTCATAGTCTTGATTAGTTACATGATTTCTGACTTGGCCATCTGCAGGACTGTCTCTATGTCTGAGATGCTCAGAATTTCCTTTACAGATAGCACTTTTGTAGCAGAAATCTTGTCATGCTACTGCAGTTGTTTAACATTGATCTGATGAATTATGTACTAAAATTACCTCTATCTCTATAATCATTATGAAAGAAACAAATATATCAACTCAAAAATACATGTATATATTTGAGCACATAATTTGGTTTTGCCTCCATCCTCACTTGATACAAACTGAGAACCTTAAAATATTGTGATCAGGACCAACAAAAATCTAGAGGTTCAATAGTGACATGGTTGATACAGCCTTTGGACTTCCAGAAATCCTTATTGTAGCAGTGGAGAGGGCTTAGACATTGCCAGTCATAATTTTCACAGCTCCAAGGCAAGTGATTTGCAAAGGGAAGAAGAAAGAGCTTGAAAGATTTCTGCCAGATGTTCAGGAACGTCCTAAATTCAGACACCCTTGATACATTCTTCTCCTTTTCTTCCTTCTATGTGAAGGTATTCATATTTTCCGTTTCTTGCCAACTGCCTGAAGTGATTGCTGTCTTGTACTTGTAGAAAATTCTGTCAAAAATTCACATTTTTAAACAGAGTATTTTGTTCCTCCTTTCCTTGGCATAATGAGATGCATAGAAAGAAAATTTTTGGTTTATGTGGCACCTCTGAAAGAGTTATCTGCAATGTTTAGTTAGCATATTTTTCTTGTCAAAACTAATAAACAAGTAGTATGGGACAGATTGTTGGTGCTTCTGAGGTAATTACATCCTTTACAGTAATTCCACAAAGGCAGTTTCCTGGTTGACTGAAAGAGAACTTATATGGAAATGGACCTGCTTGAAAAATATTTGGGAGATATAATAGTACAGTGAAACTCCTCAAGAACTCTTATATTTAATACAAATTTCTTTTCCCATGAGAAATTAAATGCATTAATCTTGTTAGTTTACACAAATTTTAGGGAAACTTTATGATCAAAGCATGTATTGTAATCGGGATCATTATTTCACCCTATAATTTGTTTTGTTATAAAAAGTTCAATGTATTACTAGGTGACTCTTGTCATGGTTCACGTCTCCCTTGATTGATGTGATCCTATTTGACCCCATTTTTGCAATTTAAAATATTGTATAGGTCAAAAATTCTCTTTGACCATTGGAAAGGTTTACCATTACATTTTTCAAAGTTATATTCTCTAAGTCAGATTTATATGACTGTAGATTAAAATGAAATTAAACTGTAAATCTCTATATGTAAATCACAGATATAGTCTTGAGGTTGACTTTGGGCTACGGTTTTTGAAATTTGCTCTTATATTTTATAGTTTCTTAATAAACACTAAACTTCTTTTATTTTATATAGTCTCTTCACTTCGTTTTATTATTTTTTTATTGATAGTTCTTAGACTTCAGCAATAACACTAATTAAAATTAATACATTTCCTTCTGTGATTAATCTCTTTTCCTAACTTGCAAGAGAATGTTTATAATATGCCTCTTTATATTCTTGAAAAAAACTCTATGATAACACTGCCAAAATATTTTGGAATTGTTTTCCTTTAAACTCTGTAAATTATTTCTGTCATTTATGTTATTAGATTTTAATTCACTAAAAATAAGCTAACAAACCGTGAAGGGCACAAACTACAAACCTTTCAACAGATTTGGCAGGAAAATTCATGCGAGAAAAGTATGAATGGGGTTTTGAGGATCAGTTGTGTGAGTGATGTCATGAAATAAGGACTTTATAGATGATGAGTTACATCTTCAGCTTGAAAAAGAATCTGCACATGTTTTACAGAGTGTGGTAATTCAAAGTGACCAAATTACAGGGCTGTCACTAAACCTCCTTTTCAGTTGTCTACCTAAGACAAATCCCCTTTTTTCCTTTACTTCTGGTTTGGTTTGTTTTTTTTTAAAGAATACAGGAACATGAAAAGAATTCATTCAAGTATGTCACTGTGGTGTGGCAAATTGCATATTGTCCTTGTTCAGACAGTGATCTGCAGGAAATGTATGTATTATCTCTAGAAATTTGTATTATCTACAGACCACCTAAGAGCTGTACTCTTAAGAATCTTTGAAGTGATGTTATTTCTGTGGCTATCTATGAAATGATCACTGTTTCAAACATTTTAGGAATGTCTTATTGCTAGTTTCTCTTTTCAAAATAATGTGTATGTGTTAGCTGAGAACAGAGGTGAAATGTTTGAACATTAGAAAACCATGCTGATGGACAAGCTGGCATAGAAAATGAACTAAAAATTATAGAGAACTGAATATCTATATAGGTTTGTCTCATTGATTGAGGTTTATCTACTATAGCAAGTCAAGAGCACATAGGAATATAATTCCTCTCGTGTACAAAAAGAGAACAAACAGATGCTGATATGGAAATTAGTTACTTAAGTAGCTATTACATACAGGGATATTGAACGAAGCATTGTTGTTGGCAAATGGTTTTGATTTTGTTATACTGTGTGTAATGATTGAAGTAAGGGTATAAAACAATCCATTAATGTGTTGTGACATATTTTATAAATACTAGAGAGAGATAATTTTGGTTTTGTATAAAGCAATGCATGTTAGAAGAAAAAGCATATCAAGATCTCTTAACCCGACAATTTATACCCAGAAACAGAAAAAAACATTTTGATTCACAATTGAGAGTCTCAAATTGATTTATGTCCTCGGAAATCAGTTTCATTGCTCAGAGCTGATATATTCTAAACTACTAGCATATAGGAAATACTGTGTCTTGAGAACTTGAAAGAAAGTCTCAATTGCCATACTCACCTACACAAGGAAAAAATACTGCTCCTCAACTGAGCTGTAGAAATGTGCTACACACAGACACAGACATACAGACACTCAAACACCCTCTTCACACACAGCCAATACATTTCCTATTCACTGTTTTGATGGCTCAGTTTCAGTACTACTGGCATATTTTATTTTTGAGAAAAGTTTTTGAAAGAAGATATTCCATGAATTATAAGAACAGCAAATAGAGATATGACTTTGGCACATGTAAGAATAAGGTTTAGGAATAGCTTCTGTTTCTATAGTCTATAGTCCGAGAAGCACAGCTGTGTCTGAGAAAGACAGGCTCTAAGATGGTTTGCAGATGTTGATTGTTCAGCCTTGAAACCTGCATTATTCAGATCAGAACTACTGTGGATCAACCACCACCTCTTACTTTGATAGACACACAGACCTAGATGTTTCAAAAGTTTCACTGCATGTAAAACAGTTTCAACAATTTCACTGTGCAATTTTTTGTGGCTACAGTGGGCCTCTCCTGTTATTTCTCTAGCTACTGAAATTCTTGAAATGAAATAACTTAATTTTGCTTTCTTCCACGTCCTTAATAACTGGTTATAACTAATAAACTCTGGAGCTGAGGTTCTGTGTTGTTTTCGACTCAAGCAAACTGCCAAGTGAAGATGACAATTGTAATTGTCATGCAAATATGGTGTTGAAGAAGAAAAACACTGCAATTGCCAATTTAAATTTAAAATTATCTTTTGTCAGGATTCAACTATCACTTAAAATCTCAGATCAAGACCGAAGATGTGATGTTATTGATTTGTTTTTAATAGAGAATAACCTGCCCATAGTTTCTCTAGAGTATATTAGCTTGGAAGCAAAGATGATGAAGGGTGGTTTAGGTTTTGATGGATAGACTAGAATATTTTCATTTTCATCTCTGCAGCATGAAAATTCTAAACACACATTTTTAGGGCCAGAAAAGAGAAAGGGTTTACATAAATTAGTTTATTTTGAATCCCCTTCAACATACCACACACTGAAAATACAGAGCATAATTTTTTAAGGAGATCTGACAGATGAGTTATCGAACATCTTTTGCTTTATGTCTTTCATAATCTTATCAGGTAAAAAGGAGGCAAAGTTTTCAACACAGCTCCTTCATCTTTTCAAGTACTCATCTCTTTGTATGTGTTCTCTTTAAATTTCCTTTGTGAAGTTTATGGCACTCTCTCTTCCAGACTTCTCATTTATTTATTTTCCAGGACTGCCCTAGAGGAAAAACATCAAGATGGATCTGATTTTGCATATTAATTGCTAGAGCACTAACATATAGCATAGGTGTTTCTGTTGTTATAGGAGATAAATTGCATCCTTTTGGCCTGTGGAAATATTGAATGTATTGTAAGCTTTCATGGTACCAGATGGTTTCTAATTACTAATGCCATTGCCTGGAAGATTGTTTTTAGTCACTGACAAACTCATATTATATTTGCATTTAAATGGCTCTCAGATGTACCCAATAGTTTCTCAATACACTGTCAGTAGGGACACAATTCCAATTCTATACAGTACCTTCACTGAAGTAGCTGCTGGCCAGATGCCTGTACATAAATTGAACACACTGTGTCTCTAGTGATGTCTGGTTACCTTTTACTTCTTTATTTAGAACAGGGCTTTGCCCTCTCCACCAATAAACAAACCTCTATCTTTAACATGACAACCTCAAATTTCTTTCATCATAATTTTCTCTGGGCTAACAGAGTCTTCCCTAATGAAATGAATTACTTCCAAGTAGTACAGGTGCTGTGCCTAAAAATCTACTTAAAACAAAGAAAAAAATCCATTTATTTCAGTAAAGCTTTCATTACAGTACTGCCAAAGCAGAGTCATTATTGCATTTTGTCTAAAGTTGACTGAACTATGGTTCAAAAATAAATGCTAATCAGTGCAGATTGACTTCATAGAATAGATTGCACAAAACTGAACTTTATAGGTGTTTGTGTCACTGTGTTGTCTTGTTGTGAAACCTGCGCAGGCAAAAATTTGTTTGGAGAATGTGTGTAACAAAAAAAAGATATTTTAAACATTAGATAACAACTGTGTTCTCCTCAAACTTGTACACTCCTGATCACTGACATAAGGAAAATTTTCTTTGGGTATTGTTTCAAGGTTTATGGTCTGAAGTTGACTATTCTATGTTTAGACATAATTTTTTTCCTGATTTCTATAATTGAATGAATGTGATAGTGTGTTTACGTGACTCTATGATTTTCATGCAACAACAATCCCCAAAACTTTTCCAAATATAGCAGTTTTATCTGTTTACAAATTTACTGTAAGGTTTTTTTAAGTATTTAATTTCATCATTAGAATTCATAAAGATGAGAAAAAATTTTAGTCTTTATAGTTCCATTATCCAAGCTAATGGCATGTCCTGTTAATTTCTGTTTCAGTCACTGATCATGTATCTGTCTATTCTTGTTATATTTGGCTTACATATTGTTGCTGTTGAATAAGTATATTGTCAGCAAACTGCAGTATCATATTATCATCATCTCAAATGCAATGGCAAGACACGTGCTATGAACAGTTCTCATGAACTGCAGAGGAGGTGAGCATGTTCTGATATTAAAGGAATTTTAAGATGGGCAACGAATTCTTTGCACATATTTTATTGTTATTCTATATACTTTTTTTTACTTTAGGCTTTTAGCCCACAGAATGGGGAGCTTTTCTGGCACACACTCTCAGTCTTGCTGAAGTCAATGTTAAAAGACTCACAAAGCTCAGATTTCATCCCAGGTATTTACATTCACTGCAGATGGAAAGGTAAAAGTTACTGACAACTCTTCTATCCTGCTCTGTTTGTTTTGAGGGTAGGGGTTTGAAATTAGCCAAATATGAATGCAGACAGTTGGGACAGGACTGTTTTTATGAGTGTATGAGAACGAATCATATTCTGGATCAGGAAAACCAGCTACCAGAATTTCCACCACCTGCACCGTTAAAAGAAATGCATACTTTGCAGAGGCACATTATTGTTGTATGGTTGGTGGCAGTAGTCCTACAGCTGTCAGTTCAGATGACAAAGGATGGAGGCCCAATAACAGCTGACACTGATGGGAATTTTTTCTCTAACCTCAATATGATCCTCGAATGAAATACCGGTCCTGTGTATAGTTTATCTATATCTGGTTTTGCTCGGCTTCCGTTGCAGCCAGCACGAAGGCATAAGCTTCTCTAGAGAGTGATTCACTCCATCCAAAGGCAAGGGTAAAGATGTGGAGAGTGATTCACCTAAACTATTCACCCAAACTATTTCCTTCCATCCCCTTGGAGAGGAATGAAAAACCTGACTAATACAGACAAGTCAAATAACCAGATCTCTAAAAAATCACTTAAACAGGATCTTCAAAATACCATGTTAAAAAAATCTTGACATGTCTAAATATAACAGACAAAAATAAGTTTAAATTTAGTTTTAAGGCCAACAGTCAAATTTTGCTCAAATTTTCCAGATGAACAGGAGAGAATGATGAAAATAGTTTTCCTTCTTAAGTCTTGGCTCCTATGTAAGGTGCTTCCTACAGTGCAGGCTGTTTTCTCTTCCAGTAACATTTTTAAAACCATCTGTGTAAACAGGAGCTGTCAAGGGCAAAACTCCACTGGTGTCTACCAGACAAGCTGGGCAGGCATATGCTCTATAATGCTGGGGGGATGTAAATGCAAGAATTATCCCTCCTGCTGTCTGTGCAGCCAACACACCTCAGAATCTACATAAAATCATGGTTTACTCAACATGTCAGTATGATTTGCTTGGTTCTAATAAAAAAGAATTTTCTTATCCATGCTGTGATGGTTGCATTTAGGGGAATACACTTCTGTAGCAATGCTGTAGTAAAAAATATTTGTAACTGATTCTGACTAAAGGCTACATCTAGTTTCCAGTGCTGTCTGTTACAAAGACCCTGCCCAGAGAAAGGAGAGGACATTCTTGTAGGTAAGTATGTTATGATGAGTAAATAGAGAAAAGAAAAGCTACTGTAGACACCAGATCCAGGTCTAGCATCAGGAAAATATCTCTGTCCAGCAATTTAAATTGAACATACACCTTTCATCTGCAGGCACCCTTGGCAGGGCTCGGAGGCATCCAGATGAGTGGAGCAGCTCTTCTCTTCGGAACTCACAGCAAAGAAGAGAATTCGCTGGGGTTGCTCTGCTGAAACAGAACAAAAAAATGAATCAATCCTTTCCACACATTAGGCTTGTGTCCTGCTGAGGGACACTTTCATTTGCATTCTGTCCAAGGTTAAGTGTGAGGAAGTGTGTGGAAGGTGATGGACCTAAAGTATTTCCTTCCATCCACATGGAGGGGAATGAAAAACATGCTAAATATACACAACACAAATAATTGGACGTGTAATAATTATTCTAAACGGGTTATTCTGAAAATTTTTTGAAGGAACATTTACCTCTGTACTTTTTGGCCATATAAAATCTGTTGATTTCCTCTAGACTGTTACTACTGGTCACATCAGACCAATTAGAAGTTACATGAATTCAACAGTTGTGTCCTAAGTTACAATATGAGATGTAACCAATAGTATGTATTCTATTATCATCTTCACAAGCTGTTAAAGCAGGTGGAGCAGAGTTTGTTATCTCCTACCATGATTCACCCCTGATAACTCCCTCTGGGGGCTATCTCTGCTTATGGGCCATCAAGGACGCACCTCATGACTCGTAAAATTACATCAACTGTTGGGAGATGCTCCACCCAGGGGGAGGAGCCAACCATTCCCACGTGGATATAATTTGGAGTTTGGAACAGCACAAGTAGTCCTTACCTACTGGATTCCCAGAGGGCAAGAGGTACCACTGGGCTTTTCAGGTGAAGACCAGACCCTTCTAGAGGATCAGCGCTTCAACAGAACCACGTCATCTGGACTGCTACTGCCACCCTGACTAACAGGGTGTCAGGTTGTGTCCTGACTCTGTCAGTGTTCTTGTACTATTGCATTTATTTTAATTTTCCGATTAAGTTATAATTCTGACCTGTGATCTCCCACTGGTGTGTTTTCAAACTAGCAGAAGTTGTAAGACAACAGGCCACTTAGGCATGAACACTTCAGATTCTGAGAACTGTAAAACATATCTGCAAAAAAACCCCCAAACTTCTAAAAAGTCTTTACCAAACCCAAGTCCTGAACTACTTAAATCTGTGTAGCAAGGACAAAAACAGAAATTTCCCATTTTGGGGGAGTTTGGTTGCTTAGTTGTGTTTTTGTTGTTTCCTGCTTATTTGATTTGTTTACTTTCCCAGAAGGTTGTTTCATTCCACACTCTCTGAGCCATTATTTTATAAATTTTGAGAGGTTTGACATTTAACTGGTCAGAAACAGCAACACGCTGAATGCTAACAGAACCTCCACAGAATTTTTAGCTTAATAATAATCTTAAGCCTAGAAATAAAAAAAGTAATTTGTATTTAAAGCTGAAAAGAAATAAAAATTCATGGAAGAGAATGGTTGTTATCTCAGCTTTAAATACAACCTGTATTAATGACAGACAAAATGAGGGCTAAGGCTCATGCCCTCCTTGCTACAAAAGTCTACAAACATCTGGTTTTGATACCTTCATATATATTTCTTTCTCACATAGACAAATATTACAGAATATTTTTCTAGATTTTTAAGAAATGGACCAATACATGTCAAATATTTTTGAGGTTTCATATGTTTTTGAAATAACATGACCCTGGCTGGCACAGATTTATAGATTCCTAAGATAGCTTGTGGTAATTTTTTTGCCTCTGAACCACAGCAGAAAATGTAAGGATCTGCAAATCCTGAGCGACTAACTGGGTAGAGAGCTGTTTGACTTGAAGATTAAAAACAGTAAAAAGACAATCCTTGGCACTACTTGGAGTTCATATTAAATTAAATCCCGGAAATGCAGTATGCTCAGTACTCCTGAACATGAGTATGGGAGCAGTGTCAAAATTGCCATGTACAAAATAGCTACAAGAAGGATTTTGCTATTTTAAATCAAACTAGTAAAGCAGTGCTATCAGTGGAATCTATTAATTTCAATTTTATTATGTCAGTCCACCTGAACTTGCTTTTGTCATGATCTTTTTTTTTTTTTTCATTATTCAGTCAACCCTTTCTAAATTTTGGGAATTTCTGTTAACCAGTGGAGCAATATCACATTTTTTCTATAATGAAGAAAGAACTATGTCTCTATATGAAGTATAAAAGTGTATGACTGGTGTATAAATTAACCAACAAGCAGACCACAGTCTAATCCATTTATTCATTCAAGTACCATTGACTTCTGGACTTGTTTTGCATCAGAAACAATTGCTACTGTATTATATAATTAAAATAATAAATCTTTTTTGCTTTGTGGCATTGTTCAGTAAATCCAAAGCCTCTTTCAAAGCTGAAGGATGATTTCATTTGCTTTAAGGAATCACTTCCCAGCATAATTTAATATGTATATGTGTGCATACAAATTTAAGCTAGTTTGTTACAGAATTTCTCTGTAGCCTTTGTCATAACTACTGCTTTAGTGAGATACATATCTGGGTACAGCACTGTGGCTGGGAGAGAAGACCAAGAAAACATTTGTGCAAACCTGATAACTGTGTATTTATGGAAAGCTCTCTCAGTATGATTTTAAAAGCTTATTGGGCAAATGAATATTCACTTGCACTTAGTAAATCGTATCTGAGTAATACTGAAATTTTAAATCATCCACAGTTATCAGGTAAAGAAATGGATTTAGATCTGAAAAACCATGAGCAAAATTTTTGTCATATAAAGCAACACTTCCTGAAAGGAATCTATATACCGGGATTTAGACATGGAGTCTAAGTAATGTTAATAGAATTCTGGGCCGGTTGTTTTCCTTTAAAGTTAGTTATTAATTTTCCTTTTGATTCAGTGTGATCATCTACAGTAATAAAAATCTGAAAAGAGTTAACAGAGTATGGTCACTGTCATTACTGATGACAGGATTTAAGATGGGACATTTGTGCATCAATATATCTCCCTGTTGTTAATGATATGAAGCTATTGTCTCTACGACTGCCTGTACATGGATATGGAGCTATAACATGCAATACTGACCTACGTCATTGAAAAACATTGTACTTGTCTCATTATACCTCCTACTGAGGATATTAAGTTAGTCCTTGCCATCTGAAAATAAACTATTTTATTGGTGGTGGAACTGCCAAGGACATTACAGGGTTCCCTGGAATTCTGTCAAGGAAATGTCAATTTGATCAATACCGTAGAAGTAGAAAGCCCTGTAAAAATAAGGCAAAGCAGGACAAAGCACACTTGCCACATGAAAAGAGAAAACTGAAGTTTCAAGAACAGTTCTATTGAGATAAAAATCTTCATATGTGTAAATTTACAGTTTAGATTCAGCATTCAAAATGCAGGGTATGTGTAAGATAGATGAAATTAGATAAATTTGTGTGCACTAGACTTTCACAAACATCCTAACACCCAGACCAGTAAATTCAAGTGCCACATGTCAATCTACAACTACCACCATTGGCCTAATTTATCAATTTGCATCCATACTTTCAAATAAGTTTAAAAAAACAACAACAGAAAATATTATAACAGGAAATATTGTAAAGGGAATCAAAGGCACCAGACCAGACTACACAGATTCTGGATTCTGTGAGATGATCTTGCCACTTGTTTCTGACAATTTTGATAGTAATTTTGTGCTAAATTGACCCAAACAGATAGTTTACACCTATTATTGACCAATGTTCAGCATTGGTGCAGAGAAGTAATTGGGCCAGAAGTTAGTATACTTCTATTTAACTAGAATAGAATTCATCGTGGGTGAGTAATACACAGGGACATTGAATTAAGACCCGTGATGATTTATAAATTGCATGTTTTTAATGAAATCTGAAAAATCTTTTAAAAAAATGGCTTTAAGTGCTCTTTTTAATGTTCTATTATTTCAGATTAGTGAAGATAAAAAGAATCTAGTGTGTGTTCTAGATGGATCAACAAAAATAGCGAAAATTCTTCACCAAAAGGCCAAATACTAATAGAAAATTTTTAAAGGATTTAGGAGACTTGTTCTCTGTCAAGAAACATTTTTGTCTGTTTTCTTGAACAATTCCGAATGAGAAAGAACATTTCACAGATATTAGAATCAATGAGATACCATTTAGCAGAAAGGAAACATGGCTACTCTTTATGACAATAGTATAAATAAAATTCCTAAATCATAATCTTGATCATCCAAAGAGTTGAAAATGTGTATTGTATAGAGGGTGTATAATGTTCAGTTTTAAAATGAGGAAGCTGTAACAAAGATTCACTCCTCTGTAATTCACTGTCGAGCTTGTGAAAGGCAGCTGTTATGTTGATTGGCTGGGCTGTTAATTGTGTGCCATGTGCCAGTACATAAGCATTTACAGAGCCAAGACCCATGGTATAACTAACCTCATTGTAGCATCACATGTTGAGCAAAAAATGAAGAAATGCTATTTGGATTTTACTGGACACCTTTGTTAACATATCTTTGTCACAGGGTCTCTTCTAAGGAGCTAGACGTAGACATAGATATAGATAGATAGACAGATATAGATAAATACACATATGTGTGATGACATTTTCATACCTCTTCTCATGTTGCTCTGTACAAGACATAGTTATTTCCCCCAAGATAGAAGGGCATGAAATGGCATGAAACTGTCACTCTACGTGTGCTTTGGATGGGAAATGCTTCTCCCATCATCATGTGGGCCAGAGAAATGAGCTTGCATTTGCCTGGCATAGTGTTGGTTAAACATCTTTTGCTGCCTTATCTTTTGAGAACAGCTGGCTGGTAAAAGTTGCGTGTTGAATTTATTGAGCTCATTCATATTTCAAAACATGTTTATATCTGTCAGTGAGCAGTTTTATAACATCCCTCTTATATTTTACATCAACAGTATTAACTACAATTCATGTTGTTCATTTGCTATTAAAAGTAACAGATGGTACACTAAGCTGTTTTTTCTGCAACATAAAGCATCCACTCAGCTGACATTAAAATGTGTTTCTGCTGAAAAGTAGCTTTCATAAAACGCACTTTGTGGAAGTCACATTTATCATTTCTTGATTAGTCTTCGATGAAATAAAATCTTCTTTATAACTAATATATTGGATTTTGCAACTGCTTGCAGGTTAGGGTGGTTTGTAAGAATAAACCTGGTTTTAATGTTACCAGAATCCATAAAGGAAAAAGGATTTGCAGTGAGGATTTGTGTACCAATTTTGTTCATGTTGCACAGCTGGGCACAGATTCTATCTCAGTCCCCAGACCTATACTAGCTTTACCAAAAAAAGGCACACCAAAATAAAAAATATGCAAACCAGAATATGACTAAATTTCCTCTTAGACCAGCCACCTAAACTCTAGAAGTACTTTTGACAGCTTAATCAAGTCTACACCAGCCCACAGCTGGAACTGCTGTCACATTGTCTGTCACTCCTCAGAAAGTACCGTGGGCTGCTGGTGTTTGCTTAGGAGGCATCTAATACTTAGGCAGATCACGTGTCTTTGACTAATCTGGCAGGTGAAGCTTCCTTGTGCCAAGATAATACAGATTATTATGAAAAACTCTTGTCTCTCATTGTTACCTGTGTCAGGATTATTTTCTAAGATTTCTGTTTTGATTGGGCAGCAAAGTAACAGGAGTTGCTGAGAGATGCTATCTTACAGCTCCTTCTGTTTTCCTACCTCTTTTTCTCGAGTAGTATGGTGGTATTTTTCCTAGTTAGTTGTTCTCTTTAAACCCTGAAGATCCCAAATAAAAGCATAAGAGAGAGGGATAAAAAGAATCCTTTAAGTACAAGTCAGGGAACACTGAAAAAGTGCTGTGCTATGTGGTGTTTTACAAAGGATAACAGAGACACCTAATGGCAAAGGAAAGGAACTTGTTTAACCACAATCATGAACAAAACACTCCTTTCAGGGAAATTTGAGGTAATGTGAGATATGTGCCAAAATAAATTTTCCTTTTGATGTTTTAGTCTGGATGTGATATAGATGAATACAGAAAGGACAAGAATTTATGCACTGGAAAATAGATGGTGGTAGTTGTTACCTGATTGCTCATTTTGTTAAAAGTTCTCACCTCCAAGCAATTAATTCTAATTTTAGAATTCTTTTCTTGTCTTCTATACAAATATCCCTGCAATAGTGCTTGATTAATGGTGAGAGAAATACGTTTTTGATTTATTTCAAGAAAATTCAATCAAAATATAGTGCTTTATCACAACTTCAACTTCATTGAATAGGATTGATGCAAGCCAAGACAGTCAAAAGATGTAAAGGAACGTGTTCTGAGGGTTTTCTTAAAAAAAAAATTAAAGTGTTGAAAGGGAATCACTCATTTCCTCTGTCTTCTTTGTAAAGCCGTCATGCAAATGGAAATCAATTAACAACTGAAAATCAGGTTTCACCTGTCCAT
Organism: Lycocorax pyrrhopterus obiensis; assembly: GCA_014706295.1. Taxonomy (NCBI): domain Eukaryota; kingdom Metazoa; phylum Chordata; class Aves; order Passeriformes; family Paradisaeidae; genus Lycocorax; species Lycocorax pyrrhopterus. The sequence continues at coordinate 94,711,291 of JACSVZ010000002.1, read as the reverse complement.
TAGAAGACAAAGGTGAAATTCAAACAAGAACATCAGGTTCACAAATAAAGTGGATATAGATAATACATGAAACTCGACACAGTTGAAATTGGTGCCTCGCTGAGAAAATGCTTCACTGCTGGCGTCAACAGAAAGCACGCCAAAATCACAGTGGTACAATTGAGGCGAAATGTTGAAATGATGTGATTTCTGGGTACAATAAAGAGAATGGAAATAAGCAAAGACTAATAGTCTACAATCTTTATAGAAATCCCGTGGAATTATAGACTTGCGTAAAATATGCTGGACTTTCGCATTGTAAAATAAAGGAGTCCGTGGACAGTCTCCATCGTGTTTAAGTTATTGGGTTGCAAAAGAGAAGAAAAACACATGGTCAGCTGCTGCTGCTTCCTCAGCAGCCTTATAATGTCTCCTCCTTACAATGAACTTCAAGTCTCCAGTTCGCCAAGATAAAGTTTACATCTAATTTATACAGTGGCATCAAGTCCTATGGTGTTTATCCCATGGAAACCCTTGAGTAAAGAGGCAATCAGTGCTTCAAATAAAACTGATTCAATAAAACAAGCCTTGCATGGACAGATCCTAAAACTTGTTTGGTTTCAGGCACAAGAATCTGTGTGAAATAAACACACCTAAACCCAGAGGTGTCTATTGATTCAATCCTAACCTCATCCCTAACTTTAATCATAGATGTGCAGTCCCACCAGACCAACACAAAGTTGGCTGGCCCTTCAGATTCTTGCCTTCAATACATACTAGTGTCCATCCTATAAGTTGCTATAGCTATAAATTATCAGATATCTGGAAAAAAAGAGATAAAAAAATCAAACCTCTTTCTCATATGTAACATATGGTGGAAAGAGATTGAGCTAGGCTGGGCTTATTGTATCTTGCCATGAAACTAAACAAGAGGTTTCATAGGTTTTTAGGGGAAGGTAAAATAGTTGGATTGACTTGGTGGATCTCCCAGAAAATGGCTTTTGCATCTCTATTCCTTAAAAGCATAAAAACTTAAACATAGAAAAGGATTCCCATGTCCAAAGACCCACAGGGGAGAGAGACTGAGCAAGTGTCATGCATGACATACAATGCCCTATGTTCAAATATTTGCATTAACTTTATTTTATTCTAGATCTGTCAGCTGGGCAAAAAGTTACTTTATTCACAGGTGTGCAAAAAAGAATTACAGGTTTCATCTAAAAACGATTTCATGTTTTCTTTCGTATGTGTGCATTGTTATGTTCTTGATCCTTATCTTCTCTATGCTCAAAATTAAATTCAGTAGATAATTGCTGACATTATGGACAAGAGTAATTTCTAAATGACTATGAGATCTGCATTCAACATAAACAGTACATGCACCCCTGAACAAAATGTGAAATAGAAAGCAAAATCAAATATGACTAACAGTACATTGAATTTTCCTTATCAGATGAAGCAAAATAGACATGTATATTCATAGTGGGGAATGAGGGAGAAAAGACCTGAGGACAACTGACAGACATTAGCAAAGAATATTACCAACCTTGAAAGTCTTAGCTGGCAGTTCCAGAATTCTCCCTCTCAACTCAATTGACTCTAAAGACAACATACTTCATGAAGAGACTTTAAAATTCATGTTCTGAGGCAATTTCAAACCACTGCTGTGGTAAGCTGCAGTGCAGAACACGTGAAAACTTCCCAGAATGAAATATATTGATGTAAATACAAAATGAATATTGCATAGTATTTAATGCTGCCAGAGATTAAATTATATTGTAAATATTTAAATGAAGAGCAATTAATTTTTTTAGATTTAGTTTTAATTAGAATTAGGGAATTTTTTGAAATATGATTATCCTTAAACTGTTCAATCAGTAGCTGAATTATTACCTTACTAAATAAATAGGTTTTTTTCCAATTCCCCCTTGTCCTGAGGTGGAAGGCAACAAGATTAAAATTTCAGCCTTAAATTCTGTATTTTTAACCACCATGGAAGCTAACATGATCTTTGCAAATAAAATTTGGAGAGTTTACTGTTGACAGAGAGGGTTTAGGGTAAATGAGGACATTCACATTCTATCATCAGGTAAAGAAGAGGATGTTGTTTCTTTTCCACCATTAGAAATTATTCATGAAACATTTTTCAAGTGTACTAGATCCATATGAAAGTAGTGCTGACTTTATCAGAACTTCTTGTTCTGTGCAACCTTGTTGGTGTTCCTTTATTGGAACTTCCAATTTTGGCTCATTTTGTGTCAGATTGGGTGTCACTACTGGAAGAGAGAATCAAGATGAAACTGAGGAATACCTCCAGCCCCCAAAAGTAATAAATAATGAGGAGTGGAGTCAAAACCTTGAACTTTGCAGGAGCAAGCTTCCAGCTGTTTAAGGAGTTGGTGAATGAGATCCTCTGTGAAATTGTCCTTAAGGACAAAGGGGCTGACCAGAGCTGGCAGCACTTTAAGGCCACTTTGCTTAGAGTGCGAGAGCTCTATGTCATGGTGTGTAGGAAATGGAGCAAGGCAGGCCTGAAACTGTCATGGCTGAGCAAGGACCTGCTCCTCAAACTGAGCAGTAAGAAAGAAATGTTGAGGTGCCTCGGACCACTTGGAGTCCGCCTGCTGTCCATCACGCCATGCCTACCCAATGGGCAGACGACTCGGAGAGCGAAGACCAGTCCGTGGGCGAGACCCGGTTCTGAGCCCGTACCACTTCTCCAGAAAGTTCTGATAAGTTCGGTTGTTAATAGGTTTGTTCTGTAAATTCCCTCCTCTGTAACCTGGCCATTGCTTCTGTGTCCCTGGGACTCCTCTCCGGGCTTACCTTCTATTGGTTGTTTGTTCTGTACCACCCCTGTAGAAAACCACGGTGACCCCGGCCCTCCTCGGCCAGTTCCTCCCCTTTGATTTTGGGGAAATAAACCCTTGGAAGATTTCACGGACTGGTCCTCTCTCTTGCCTCTTTCACCCCCGGGATTCCTGAGAGACTGAGACCTTCGGGTCCCCTCGGACTTGGGTGCCCCTGCTGATACAGGGCCAGTGCAGCCCATTCCAAGCGGCTGCCGAGACGCGACACTTTTCAGTGCCTGTCTGCGGGAAGGTCACTGTGGCCTCCTAGGCAGGACGAATACCCCCTGAGGCCGACCCATCTCCCAGGGCAGTGACAAAGAAATGCACAGACAGTGGAAGCAGAAAGAGGTGACCTGGGCAGAGTACAGGAATATGTTTTGAATATGTAGGGATGAGGCTAGGAAAGTCAAGACAAAGCTGGAACGTGACTTGGCAAGTGACATGAAGAATTAAAAAAAGGTATTCTGTAAGTACAAAGGTCAGAAAAGAAAGGCCAAGGACAATGTAGCCCCCTGAGAAACAAGAAGGGTAAAGTGGTGGCAACTCATAGGAACACTGAAGCACTCAGTGAGTTTTTTGAGTCAGTCTTCACTAGCAGTCAGGCTTCCTACTTCTCTGAAGTCCCTGATCCTCTGCATGAGTGTAGGGGGGATGAGGTCCCTACCACTGTAAGCAAATAGCATGTTCAGGATCACTTGATGGTGTTAAACAGCCACAAGCCTATGGAACCTGAGGTGATACATCCCAGGATCCTGAGGGAACTGGCTGACAGTATTGCCAAACCACTCTCCATCACATTTGGAATGCCATGGTGGTCAGTTGAAGTCCCTTGTGACTGGAAAAAGAGAAACATTGCTCCTATTTTTAAAAAGGAGAGAAAGGAAGATTCAAAGAACTACAGAATGGTTAACTTTACCACTGTGCCTGGGAAGATAACAGAGAAGATCCTTCTAGAAGACATGCCAAGGCACATGAAACACAAGGAGGTGATGGGAGTCAGCCAGCAAGGCTTTTCTAAGGACAAATTTTACCTGACAAGTCTGGATGCTTCTGAAAAAGTGCTGGCAATGGTTCACAAGACAAGGCCAACAAATTTCATCTTTCTAGACTTCTGTAAGGCCTTTGGTATGGTCCTACATCACATCCTTATCTCCATATTGGAAAGACTGGGATTTGATAGATGGACTATTCAGTGGATAAGAAATTGTATGGATGAACATAGTCAGAGAACTGTGGTCCAGGTGAAGGCTAGTGATGAGTCGTATCCCTCAGGGCTCTGTCTTGGGCCCAGTGCTCTTCAATATCTTCATCAATGACATTGACAGTGGGATCAAGTGCACACCCAGCAAGTTTGCAAATAACATGAAGCTGAGTGAGCAGCGCAGTTGACACAACGGAAGGTTGGGATGCCATCTGGGCACCTGGATGAGCTTAAGAAGTGGGCCCATGAGATTTCCATGAAATACAACAGGTCTAACTGCGAGGTCCTGGACTTGGGTAGCAGCAATCCCAGGCATGAGTACAGACTGGGAGAAGAACTTATTGAAAGAATTCCTGCAGAGAAGGTTTTGGAGGTTCTTGTGGATGAACAACTGGACATGAACCGTGTGCTCACAGCCCAGCAGGCCAAGTACATGTGAGGCTGCATGAGAAAAGATGTGGCCAGCAGGTTGAGAGAGGTGATTCTGCCCCTTTACTTAGCCCTTGTAAGACCCCCACCTGGAGCACTGCGCCCAGCTCTGGGGTCCCCAGCACATGAAGGATATGGACCTGTTAGAGAGGGTCCAGAGGAGGCCATGAAGAAGATCAGATGGATGAAGCGCCTCTGCTATGAAGCCAAGCTGAGACAGCGAGTGTTGTTAAGTCTGGAGAAGAGAAGGCTTTGGGGAGACCTCATTGCTGCTTTCCAGTACCTCAAGATGGCTTATACAAAGGAGGGAGTGTGGCTTTTGATACAGGCAGATTGTGACAGGAAAAGAGTGTCAGAGAATGGGAAAGGCGATCTGTTTAGAGACATCTTGCGGGCTTGGAATGTGTAGTAGGGGGTGGGTCAGGCCTTGCTCTGGTGTGGTAGTGCCCTGCCCCCCATATCTCCCAGCCCCTCAGTGTCTGTCAATCATGGCACACCGGAGGCAGCCCCCCAGTGTTGCCTGACCCAGCTCCTGTGTGGCTGAGTGACCGGAAGGCCCAGGATGGGTCAAGAGTTTAAGAAGGCTGACCGTGAGGCAAGCACGTTGTTCTTTCACCTTACCTTCATCTTGGAGTTTTCTATCTGTTGTATCACTGGAACCCAGGAGTTGGTAGCTATGTCTGCTTTTCTACATCTTTCCTGTCTTTCTGTTTTTCTCCCTTTCTTCTTCTTCTAACACTCTTTTCATGTAACATCAAATGGGTTTAAAGGTTTCTATGCTGAATGGTCTAAGTCTATCCCGTGTTGTACTAAATCATTTGCCAAAGTTCCTTGATTTTCCATAGTTTCCCAGTAAACTTTTGTGTGATATTTACCTCTTGAGGATATCTGCTCAGTATTCCTCCTTTGCATCTATCCAGAGCAAAAGAACCTTGGTTTAGCCCTGGATTAAGTGACTGAGGTGTAACAAAGGGGCAATGGTATTAAAAAAAATGTAGGTTTAGATTAGATATTAGGAAGAAATTCTTTAATCAGAGGGTGGTGAAGGACTGGAACGATTTGCCTGAAGAAGTTGTGGATGTCCCATCCCTGGAAATCTTCAAGGTCAGATTGGACGAGGTCCTGAGCAAACTGATCTAGTGAATGGCATCCTGCCCATGGCAGGGTGATTGGAACCAGATATTATGCTAATAAAATCAGAACAGGATAATGAGAAGTAAAATAAAACTTTAAAAACACCTTCCCTCCATCCTTCCCTCCTTCCCAAGCTCTACCTCCTCCCCCAGTGGTACAGGGAGATGAGAATGGGGGTTATGGTCAGTGATCACATGTTGTTTCTCCTATTGCTCAAGGAGAGGAGTCATTCCTCTGCTTCACCATAAGGTCCCTCCCAAGGGAGACAGTTCTCCATGAAATTCTCCAATGTGAGTCCATCTCACGAGCAGCAGATCTCTGCAAACTGCTGCAAAGTGAGTCCATCCCACAGTCTTTCCCTCAAACTGCTGCAGCATGGGTTACTATTCCACAGGTTGCAGTCCTTCAAGGACAGTCTGCTCCAGTGGAGGCTCCTCTCTCCATGGGCCTCCCACAGGTTCACAGCCTCCTCTCAGGCATCCACCTGCTCAGGGGGGGGTCTTCTCCACGAGCTATGGGTGGATCTCTGCATCCCCATGGACTTCATGGGCTGCAGAGACACAGCTGCTGCAACATAGCCTTCACCACAGGCTGCCGAGGAATCCTAGCTCTGGTGCCAGCAGCACCTCCTCCCCCTCCTTCTGCACTGACCTTGGTGTCTGCAGAGTTGTTCCTCTCACATGTTCCCACCCCACTCTTCTCTGGCTGCAATTACAACTGTGCAATAACTTTATTTTTTTTCTTCTTAAATATGTTATCAACAGAGGTGTTACCATCTTTTCTAATTGGCCCAGCCTTGACCAGCAGCAGGTCTGCCTTTGGAGCAGCCAGGGATTGTCTCTGCTGGACATGAAGGAAGCTTCTAGCAGCTCCTCACAGAAGCCTGTAACTCTGGCACAAAGGCTGGCTGTGCAAACCCAATACAAGTCATCTTGCAGGTCTTAATTTCAGTTCTGCTATATAAGAAGTAGAAAGAGGCAATCATCTCCTCTTCATAACAGTGATCGTCAAAGACAGTGATAGAAATACTCAAGAGTATTGCCTCTCTCTACCAGCCTACTTCTGAAATAAGCAAACTGTGTCCAAAACATCCACCTGCCACTGGATCTCTTCAATGAGATCTCTTCAATGATCTCTTTCTAAAGAGAAAAGGCAAGGGGTGATCTGAAGCATTTCTACAAAAACAGTTACAAGACTCTGTTGACATTATGGAAAATACTTGTTTTTTTTCAATAGGAAAAAATTATTAAGATAATTCTTTCCATTGAGCATATCCAATTGTTACTTGACAGCCAAAATGGCTGTTGGGGCAGCACTGAATAAACTGCAGCTCCCACCTGTGCTTTACAAATGTGAACGTCTGTCTGCAAAAGATATGGTTTTGAAAAATCGGTCATCTCTTCCCCACTAGTTCATGTGCTGTCAGAGTAACGGCCATGAAATTCTCAATATTGTCAGCAATAACGCTCCATTGACAAAAAGAAAAAAGAATGAGGGCACACAGAGCCCCAGGTCTGAAAATATTTGCCTTATTGCCCTTCATAACATGACACATGATGTGTACAGTTCTGTGAGTTGCCCTTTCTATGAACAAGTGCTTTGGGGGAGCTTACATAATCTTCTGCATGACCAGGTAGGCACCAGTAAAGCAGCTTGCTTGTTCCTACCCGACACTCAAACCAATCTGAAATTTGATTTAGATTAGCTCTGTCAGTGAAATTATACTTTGCTATTGTAAAATGTGAAAAAAACCCAAATGAACAACCACAACCAAAAAAACCTCCAACAAACAAAACAAAACAAAACAAAACAAAACAAAACAAAACAAAACAAAAAGTTAAATCTTAATTCTACTATAATATTTCCTGTAGGAAGGGACACACGTGTAAGAAAGCAACTGCAAATTTCATAGTACTGATATCTTCCCGCTTGACTTCATTTCAATTGCCTATGGTGTTTTTACAAACTTTCAGCATCTTAAACCAAAGAAAAGATAGAAATTTTGGCTGGTTTTGGGTTATCTGGTTTTCCAAATATGTAGGCACTGAAAAAAGGAATGGCTTCTTCTTAATTGTTTTTTACTTTGTACAGCATGGTGGGTTGAAATCTAAGCATCTGAATGTAGTTGAGTCTGCTTTCAGAACTGAGCAGTGCTTTTCCCAGGGCTTGTAGGTAATTTGTCATCGTGTCAGAAATCGGTACCGTACTTCTGATGCTGCTTATGGCATCTGAGGAGAGCTGTCAAGCAGTAGGAGCCACACACCACCAGAGGGTGCCAATTACTTCCATAAGCAGGGAAATAAACTTGTCAGGTAATCTCTGGAATAAACTTGTCAGGTAAATGCTACGTTATTTACTGAGTGGACGTGTTCAGAAGATTGTGTTGGGCATTATACTGACCATCAAAAGCCTCTGTGTGACCCATGGCATTAGCATAAAGCCGTGTGAGCCAAAAGTGTGGTGCATACAGCTCTGTGATCAAGGGCAATGTGGCAAATCCCTCTGGGTGCAATTACAGAGACAAGATGAGGTGTATGATTTGAATGATTGCCTACCAGACCTATTTTAAAGCATATGTTGTTCCACAGCCAGGAAACCTACAGGCAAATATGTGAGTAACAAGGTGTGAGGACTCAAGGATGTGTTAGGAGTGGTTTCCTTGCAGAGCAGGCAGCAAACACAAAGGGTAACATTTTAAATATGATATGCAGAAAGTTTGGTCATCTTTGTATGCATTGACCTCTGCATGGATGAAATTTAAAAGAGTGTGACGGGACAGGAGGTCTCCTTGTTAAAGAGCAATGAACTTGATAAGGATCTTCCCTAGCCCTTTCCTCTCTGCTACCGTTCCTTCTTTATCCCTTCTGCAAATGTTCCCATTATAAACAGCTTTAGTTCTTCTCTGAGCCCCCAAAGAATCTACTAGTAAGAAACAGAGAGAAAGTCAGACAGGATTGTGGATAATCATATTGAATGTACAATTATGAATTATGAGGATTTTAAAGTGCTAGCAATTAGAGTTCTACAATATTAAACCAGCCTGTGTTCCAGCAATTTGGATTTTTGTTTGTTTTTTTTACACGAGATTTACTCTGGGCTGAAAGAGTCTTCAATACTCAAGCAGAGTGAAAAACAGACTGGTGGTCCTATTTTGTTTCTTTTTCCCTTTTTTGGGGGGGGCGGGGGTGGAGATGTGGTGGGTTGACCTTGGCTGGCTGCCAGATGCCCACCTAGCTTCTCTCTCCCTCTCCACCTACTCAACAAGGCAAGTAGAAAATAGGGTGGAAAACTCATGGGTTGACATAAAGAACAGGGAGACTGCTTTCTGATTAATATCACAGGTAAAACAGACTCACCTTGGGGAAGATCAATTTAATTTATTGCCAATTAAGAATAGAATAGGAACGAGAAATGAAGACAAAAACTAAAACACCTTCCTTCCATCCCTCTTCCCTGCCAGCATCAACTTAATTCCTTCACTCCTTACTCCAAACTTCGTCCTGCACTGTGGTGCAGGGCAATGGGAAATGGGGGTTATAGTTAATCCATAACAGCTTCTCTCTTCTGCTCCTTCCTCCTCATGCTGTTCCCCTGCTTCAACAGGGTCCTTCCACAGGCTGCAGATTCCTTCAGGGCACGTACACCCGCTCCAGTGCAGTATCCTCCCCAGTGAGAATATCTGCTTCATCATGGTCGTCTCTGGGGGTTGCAGAGGAATCTCTGCTCCAGTGCCTGGAGCACCCTCTCTCCCTCCTTCTTCTCTCACCTTGGTATTTGCAGGACTGTTTCCCACACATTTTTCTCACTCTTCTCTCTCAACTGCTTCACAGCATTATTTACCCTTTCTTAAATACATCTTCTCAGAGGCACCCCACCCATGGCTGAGGTGTTCAACAGTGTCCTGGAAGTGGGTGGGTTGGAACAGATTGTGTTCCATGTGGGAGGCCACCTCTGGCAGCCCTCCCCAGCCCTGCAAGTGCCTGGGCATCTGTACCCAAAACAACGGCTTAGGGAAAAACTACAGCATTTGAAATGAAGGGAGAAATGGAGAAAAGACTGAAGGAGGAGGGGGCATTTATTTTGTTAACCAAGAGGTTGAGGTATCGTGGCTGAAAGAGGCAGCTACAAGATGTACAGCAGGGCACTTGGGTCTAGCAGTTCACCAGACAGGTTATACTGTAGCCAGAGCTCTGGAAGAGTTTTCTAAAAGAGAGAGAGACAGCCAACAAATGAAAACACTTTATAGGCAGAATAATGAATAATAAACTTATTATTTAATTTTCTCTGGGGATTATTTTCCCAAAAGAAATATCAGAATCAGCTTAGGAGGAAGATAGAGCAAGAACAAGTGGAAATGAATTTAAATCAAAACTTCACAGTGTCCTGTGGCATCCTATCCTTACAGAAATTTACTAATTAGCTTTACAGTTTCACCGTGAGATACTTTTGTGTTCTACCTGAATGCACATAAATTAATTTATGTGCCCACTCACATTCCAAGCCAAACCACTGTCTGACCCAAGATAATGTTATTGACATCTCCACTTTCCAGCAATTTCATTTCTTCCCAGACAACAATGATAAATCAATTAATTGTCTAGTGATTTAGTTTTAGAAAGGTTAAGAGTTGCAGGAAGCCAAATGTGTCTGTGATAAGTAGGAAAAGTCATTCTTGGCTGCTGGGATTGTTAGTGAGTAGCTTTGACACTAACCAAAGCACAGCAGGGAATGATGCTCACCGTTGTCCACTACAGTGAATCATGTAAGATATCACTATGTTAACTGTGAAATTTGCCCTATTTTAAATGTGGTAGGACGTTTAACTGGATTAAAGTTAAGCCACAATCCTCTGCTGAATCTAGGTCAAAATGACGATTGGAAGGCACTTGCCATAACTAATGTGTTTGTGCCGTGTTCCCCTCTGCCTCCAGCTCCACAAAAGGTGTTGGGTGTTTCCATGCAGCTGCCTCTGCTCAGAGCTGACCAAGCAGACAGAGGAAATACATTAGAAAACAATTGTCTGTGTGTGGGGAGATGTTAACTCTTATGTCTCTCCAAAGCGTTGTAAGTGGCCATTAGTGAGGGAGCCAAGGAGTCAATTGTTCACTGCAGTGGTTGTGTGGCAGACTCTGTAATGTGACCCATCCCTCATTTCCTCCTAAATCCCTATCAGATATGGAGTTCATGTGCTTGGGAATGTTATCAGGAAACATAAAAGAGACAATATCTGCAAAAGTAGTGACTTATCTGACTGTCCTGAATCTTCATATTCACTAGGTACAGGATTCCAGAATCTGCATATTTTGTAACTAAAATGGTGACTGTTTTTATATGTTACATTCTGTTTCTATTATACATGAAAATTACTAATTTTCAACTTTTCCTTATTGTCTTTGGTATGATGTAAATTTGTTGAGGCTACTAGGAATGTGACAGAATGAATCAGACAGATTTTGGCAGAAAATTTCCTGTCTGGCTTTGCATGGCGTTCCCGAGGCACTGAGTGTAGGTTCATTCACATCACACAAAGCCTTGTCTTTGAGACAAGGAGGCCACATGAGAGACCTGAGGGAAATTCCAAAAGGATCTTTGATGTCAGTGGGGTATACAAGAGTTCACGAAGATCTTTTGGGGGATGGAAAGTGATTTTAAGTAGATCACCCATGACTTCTGACCTGACAAGAGTGTTCAAAATGTTGTATGGAGGAGTTGCAGACTGATTTCAAGAGATTGTCAGTTCAGTCGTGGGTGGGATTACACATGGAAAAGCATGCCATCCTCCAGTGTTAATGAAATTCCTTTGGTGTTTATGGAAAATATGGATATTGGTGAATGGCAGTATCTGATCATTATTTGTGGTCTTGTTTTCTATTTCTGATGCCATTTTAATATAAATAGAACAACTTAGTATGCCATCAGGAGAGGTAATATGTGTCTTTTCTCTCTTTATACATATTTAGAATATGTTCATTCCTTAAATACTGTGTCAGGCAGAACCACTTGAAAGTGAGATTGATCTTGCCATCTGTGACTACTGATCCTGGTCAAGTACAGAAGAGAAAAGAAACTGCAAGGAATGTTGGGAAGAGCTAGAGGAAAGGCAGTTTAAACAGCAAGGCTGCGAGACTGCTGAGAGGAGAAGGGAGATGTCAATTTTGATTCAGAAGGAAAAGCTTCTAAAATCTCACTTTCTAAGCTGTGCAGATTTGCTGCAGCACAGAAGGTTACTGAGTGACTCAAACCAACTCAAACCAAGCCTGGAAGCAAGATACACTTGCAAAGACATATGAGGCAATGGGTGAGTTGGGTATAAACCCTTTTATCCACATTGTGGTTGCCCAAATCACTTTGAATTTTTTTTGTTAAAATTTGCTATCTTGATTTATAATCTAATAAAACTGTGCTTTCAGAACTTGTCCCTTATAGGGAGCCCTCTATATAAAATGATCTGGACATGAGAACTTCTGAGAGAGCTCAGAAGTCCACCACAGGCTCTTAGGACAATTGTTGTTTATGATCTTTCTCTCTGTGTATCTGAACTTTGCCTGTGTTTTATCTATGTAGCTTTCACATCCACTTCCTTCTTTTCATTAAAATGTCCATGAAATTGCTCCTGTTGATGTTACGTATCAACTGTCAATTACATTGTCAGCATTCATCCAGTTGATATCATGGACTACAGTTTTTATCTACTTTTTTCTAATGTCCATCAGCACTTGAAACTAAATTACTGATATTTATATCAGTTGCAAAAAAGCCCCTGGTTCACTCTTATTTGTGTATTTGAATTATCTGTTGACTTGTCTGAAAACTGAAGAAGACAGTGTTCTGCATACAACTACATTTACCTCCTTGTAATTAAGATATTCCTTTATAAATAAATAAATAAATAAATAAATAAATAAATGTGTGTATGTATATATATATAAGTATATATAAAATGTAAACTTTGAAGATCTGCAGTAATTACGCTGTGCAAACCAAACATAATTTTCCAAGAATCTGCATCTATATGTGCTCAGGCACAAGTGACAAGTGGATAGAGAATATCATATTTTATTAATATTCCTCTCCATGTATTTAGGTAGTTCTGAATAAAACATATTCATTTAAATTTACAGAATCAAATCTATCTGAAGGTACTTAGTCAAAAGTTTGCATGAAGAAAAAATAGGCATAAAGATTAAATGTTAAATGTTATTTTTCGCCAATTTTTTTCCTATTTATTTCAAAGCAAAGCAATAAAATAAAACCACAAAAATTGCAATTACATCTAGAAATAAGTTATAAAGGTTTCAGAATTTTTGTTTTATGTAAAAGTAACTTTAATTATCCAAAGACCTTGATTTAAAAAAAGGATAATTTAAAGTTTCAAACTCCAGAGATGCATTTTAGGCCAAATGCAAAAAATGTAGCACAAAATGTAAATATATTTATGTAATGTGCTCATAAATGATTCAGTGTTTAGACACCAATCTAATTTTGTTTAAACTGTACCACTTTATTGTAGGCTACAAAATTTTGAAGTTTGAATTAAATTAATGGGCGATATAGTTATAGCTTCTGGGTGAGTTTTGTTTTCTTAGTTTTGGTCTCTGTTATTTTTCATTGAGGGGAAAAGCTTAGCTTTTGGGGGAGGAAAAAGTAAAAAGGAATAGAGAAAGATCTTCCTGAATAAATCTCTGTTCCTGAATTTCTCTCTATATGACAATCTATAACTATGATGGTAATTCCCCACTTAAAGCAGATGTTCTGGCTTTCTCTTTGGCCTTTTTCATATGCTTAGAATTTTGGGGGCGGAGGGGGCACGGAATATTAGCCTTTAGCAAATTAAACTTGAGATGCTGACAGCCTGGATCAATGGGCTGGGGACAATGGTATGAGGTTCAATAAGGCGAAGGTTTTGGTCCTGCACCTGGGTCACAGCCACCCCCTGCAGCGCTACAGGCAGGAATGACTGGAAAACTGCCCAGTGGAAAGGGACCGCAAGTGTTGGGTGACAGCCTACTAACATGATCCAGCAGTGTGCCCTGGTGGCCAGCAAGGCCAATGGCATCCCGGCCTGTGTCAGGACTAGTGTGGCCAGCAGGAGCAGGGCAGTGATCATGCCCCAGCATTCTGCACCAGTGATGTCACACCTTGAGTATCGCAATAAGCTCTGGACCCTTCACTTCAAAAAGAACATTGAGGTACCAGAGTGAGTCCGGAGAAGGGCAACGAAGCTGGTGAAGGGTCTAGAAAGCATAAACTAGAAGGAGCTGCTGAGGGAGCTGTGATTCTGAGAAACTAGACTTCTCAAAGTACTGTCCAAAGAGATGTGATAGTAGTGAAAATAAATGGTGAATGGATTAGTTCAGTTGATGCTGTGGTTCTCTGTAGGTAAGTGTGAGCTGCTGTTTGTTTGCCTGCATACCAGTGTCAGGGCTGCCCAAGATTTTGAGAGGACACATGTTTTGCAAATCTCCTTTATTGTACAGATATAGACTGCCAGATTGTCCCTGAGAGAAAATAGCTCCAAAACAGAGGAAACCAAATGCCTGGATGCATGGCTTTCCTTGTGTAATAGAAAATTTCCACTTTTGGAAATAGAAGCTTTCTCATTTTTTAATAGAAAAAAATATACTTGAATGAAAAGATATGCAGAGGTTTCCCACCCCTAGAAAAAAAACGAACTTAGATAAATAGAAACAACTTCCAGGGACCAAACTCTGAAATTAACTAGAAAAAAACTCAGTACGAAACTCCCAACCATTTCTAAAATAGATGTTGAGTTTTGTTTGTTTTGTGTTACAGGGGAGGCTTTTTGGTTCTGGTGGGTTTGGGATCTAGTCTTGCTATAAAATAAAAGCCTCTAGATTCTTAAAATGGATTAAGATGTGAGCAAAAAGTAACTGACCAATGTACAATCAAAAGAAAAATCCTCGTGAGAATGCAGCATGAGTTACTAGATGCCACTAACTTTTTATGCTTAGAGGGAGAAAAAGAAACAAAAAATAAATTGATATAATGTTTGAGACAGAACAAACAGCCAGAGGGGTCGCCAACAAAAAGATCATAGCACATGGCAGATCATAACTGGCAAATCGTGAATGACACAATCTTGTGCATGTGCGAGCCACACTTAATGGCCATCTGGGTTAAAAGTTCCTCTGCAGAGCTTTCTTTTGACCTTCAGCATGGTAGTAAAATTCTCGAAACCATACAGCCTTCAAGGAAAAGCCAATTATAGTAGGTTGTCTACAACTGGGCTGTCAGAATATGGGCAATAAATTTTTAAGTGGGTAAGAACTTGGTAGTGGGAAGGAGCCCTGTGTGTCTTCTTCTCCAGTCATGCACAACAGGAGAGTGAAGGTCAGGGTTATTAGGGGATGATTCTATTAGCTAATCATATTTGAGTTTTTCTGCTTGATGCGGTCTTATTCTCTTTATCCCTTTTCACAAATCCTGCCTGATTGAACTTACTTGTCATTGGGAAGGAAGGACTAATAATTTCCAAGCAACCAAACTTAGAGATACGGATATGTTTCGATACTGAATCACAACTAATTTTGTGCATGATTTTCCAGCTGTTAATTAAATCTAATAGAGGTGAGCCACAATGACTTTCATGTCCTAAAGAATGTACCAACGTAAATATCTGGTGAGGATACACATGTTCTGAAAGAAAAAGAATGGTGGATAGGGGAGGAACACCTTTGAGAGTCTTGTTTTGTGCTAAGGAATACTGATGAAACGAGCAAAAGGGTGTAATAGACCTTGGGAACCACTGGAGTATTGAGGTTGTAGCCTCCAGTAAAAGCTGTGCAAAATACAGTGAATTCTAGCCAAATTTTAGATGAAAGAGGATACAGTTATCAAAGTAAGCAACAGTGCCATTAGCTCCCTGTTATAATTAGAAAACACTTGCAAAGTCCCTAAGTCTTACATGTTGAAACTTGGTTTATTTATATTTTGTCTTTTCAATTGGCTTTCTACTTGGTATCATTGAGTTCTCTGGCAGATGACTTCTGTTGAAGTGTCTTGACTCTATTTCAGTTTTACTTAGCTAATTAACAATATTTTTTAAGCTAATCACTATCATTCTCTTCTAAAATATATGGCATTGTGTGCCATAAAAAAATGTAATTTAGTGCTTGGTGATCCATTGGATATTGTTGTTGCTGTTTTTTTCAACTTAAAGAAATACCTGTTCTCTTAACCCTGTTAATTTTCGGTGTTCAACTCTTAAGAGTCCATATTTTCTATGTTTTGGAATAAGACTTTTGTCTCTCAATAAAAGGACATCACTTTGGAATTTTTAAGAAAGTGTTTTATTGCACCGTAGAATAACATTCCTGCCTTCCTTTTCACTGTAAAGGTATCTCATGGCTCAGAAGTGGTTCTCCAATATTTCTGAAAACTATAGGGTCAGCTGTGGCCTGAACTCTGGAAGTTACAGAAAAGCTTCTTATGCTTTCAAAAGCACTTATGTTTTCGCTTGCTTTTTTTTTCCTTTTTTTATGTGTAAAATGTAATTTCTTTAATTCAGTATATAAACTTGGTTTAATTCATTTTATGGGCCTGCTTGTTTCTTGAAATTTTCTCAATAAAAAGCTATGCTGCTCAATAGTATTAGTTTTTGCTTAATGCGCATGCTGGAGAGGGCCTTTAAAACACATTTAATAGTCAAGTGCCTACCATCATGTGAAAGTTTCGTTCTATTCAATATTCTTAATATCTTGATGTGCGACTGCAAAACAGGGGTTGAAGAAATTGTTCTGCTACAGCACTCACTATAGTCATGTTTTCTGTGTAAAGTCCTTCTAATGGAACAGGAATTTACAAATGTGAGATTTTAGTTGAGATATGAGAAGTATCATGCAGAAAATGTTTTATTGTTAAAAAATTAGCCATCCAAAGGTTTGTTATTTCAAACTGTTAACATTTTATATTTGTATTGCAATAGTGTAAATGTTTCTGAATGAAAATCTCAACAAGGATTATTATGTCATCTGCAGGTTCTATCCATCTAGATAGAGATGAAACCTCTTGTAAATTAGGTTGCCTGCACTGGCTTTCCCTCCCTTCTCCTGTCCCAGCTTGAGCTCCCTGTGTACTCAGAACAGTATGGAATATTTCACTGGTGATTCCACAAGAGCTTCGTGCATGCCTGTACTTCTTCCCTATTCCTACTCTGAATATTGTGTTTGTTTTCTTTCCTTTTTCTCTCCCTCTGAGCTGACCAAAGGAAATTTTCTTTGTGATTTCAGTCATTCAGAACCAAATGACAATAGCTTTGTAGTTCTCTTTTGTAGATCTGTTTTCCTGAATTCAGGCTTGAAGTCTTTGAAGACCACCTCTGACAGTATGAAACTTTTCATATGGGAAAGTTTTTGTTCTTTTAAGTTACTGTTGCTCTTTGTGCTCCCAGCATTTTAATTAGTGTCTGATTATTACCTCTTTTCCTGTTGTTCCCCAAAATGAAATCTATGGGATCCAAAAATAATTGGAAGCATGACAAATCTAAAAAGGAACTGAAACTGAGGCTGAGATCTTTTGCTTGTTTTTCTCTGTAGACCCTTAAATCTGATAGGTAGCACCCTCAGACATTAGCATCTGATGAGACTGAATACTCCTGACATTTAAAGACATCATAAATATCCATTTAACATTATAAGCCTTAAAGATTTGAACAATTCCTGAATAAAATTCTCCATGTGTCAAAACTGAGTGTGATGGCTTCACTTGTTCGCTCAGGCTTATTCTAAATATAATTTCCATTTCAACTTCAGACTTAGAGACATGTACTACTTATTATGAGAAAATATTGAAAATAATTTTTGGAGGAGTAAAGAAGTCTACCACTGAAGTGAGTGTGAAATGAGTTGAACATTGTGACCTTGTATAAGGTCTGATACTTCAGAAATAGTTGTGATATCTGGGAAGCTGGTGCTCTGGCAGCCTTTAGCAGTTGTGTTAGACTGTGTTTTCTTTAATTTCTGGCAGCATGCAGTTAGCATTTTCTTTTTACAATGAGTAGTATGTAAACATTTGTATGACACAGTTAATGAACCTTGTTATATAACTGTCTAAAGTCCCATTGTACTTCTGCCATTTTAAAAAAATCTCCTGCCATGATCAAAATAGAAGTCTCTGAAAGAGCTATAAAAAGAAGATAAAATACACATTATCAATGTCAGTTTGGGAAAGCGTTGTTTTATTACCATACATAGCAAAAGAAATAAACATTTTGCTCAGTCTTTAATTAACACAATTGCTTTTAAATGTTGGTAGTTAGAATTAATTATGTTGGTTATAAAGTGCCATTTTTTTCTGCCACAGATATAGTATGGAGTTTAGAAACTGAGCGTTGTTGTGCTGACCTTAATTTTCCCAGGGCAAAATAAAACATTATTCCGACTCAGACTCCTTCCATCTTCATGCCAGAATGACATAGACATTAATGTTTTGGTTTTGCTTTTGTTTGTTTATTTTGTTCTTTGCCTAATTTAGTGTGTAAATTGTCATTGTTTAAGTCTGTGCTGCTTTCAGCTACAATGTCTTAGTGTTTTATAACCATTGTTGAATTTTAGTGCTTTGGGTAAGAGAATAAGAAATAGGAGGAGAGACAGAGGAAAAGAAATTGTCCATATTACTCATGGTAATTAGGAGTCTTATTAAACTGCATTCCAGTGACCCATTAGTACTTTCTGGATACAGAAGAGTAAAGCATATGGAAGAGATTTCTTCAAATCCCTCTAAATTATGCCGGGCCTTGATGTGCTTCATATGTTCATGCTTCCATTGAGGACCACAGTATTCAGCCTATAAACTCCCATTGAAAACAGAGGGAGAGGTATTACAAGCTAGAAGTTCTGGTTTCTTGCTTTCTGCACCTTTAAAAATGGTACACCAGAAGACAACGAGAGCAAACCTCCTTCAGCCTTTTCCAGTGTACAGCTTTATCGTTTATTAATTGTACTGAAGGGCTCAGGCATGAAAGGTGCAAGATGCCACCTACTTCATAATATTTCTTCTGAAAATATCAAATCAAGTCTTTGTTGTTATCCACAAAGTGTGAGGGCTAACCCAAAAAAATATGATATTGTTATGAGGATGTGTTAGAGATATTCATGGATGTCAGTCTCTTGGGTTTTCTCAGTAGCTTAGTCTTGAAAATAATGATACTTGTGCTGTCCACTCTCTTTATATTTCTCCTCTAAGCTCTACAGTGGTACATATATAATTCATAAGTTAAGGAATATGAACTCTCTGCCCTAGTTATTTATAGAATTGACTCTCAATTTTTGATAAGTATTTTAAATTAATAATGTAAAAATCTATTGATTTTATTTATGTGTTTCATTTCATATACAGGAATATTTGTTGGGGCATTTATGGAATAATAAAAATAACTTAAAGAGCGATATGATATCTTACATTTGAAATTTGCACTGAAGAGTAGTTTGGATTGTTGTGATTTTAAATTATTATTGCATCTTTTGAACTTCAAAGCAGGGCTACATACACACACTTGGAAGTCCTTTAAAGTCTTGCGTCAAGTTAACTCATTCCTTTTTTTCTGCTAGTGAGTTAGCATACCCCAAACAAATTAGACCTTACATTATGAGATACAACAGAACACAACAGATGCTTTTGTCCGTTTTTTCCAAATTTACAAGACCTGTGTCTGTTTTCTTTAAATACTGATTATAGGAATCAATTTTTTCTGAATAAAATCAGAACCTGGTTTATTCTAAGTCAAAGAGCAGCTAGACATTGCTCCAAATTCCGATAAAACACCTTATCAGATGACTATAGACAGGAATGTTGTTCTGCCCTCATTGGTCATGTGGTCTATAAAAGCATCTATTAGCCAAAATGATCTGTCAGCTTTTTTGGATGGTGTGACACACACTCATGCACTGACCCACTTTCCATTGAACCTCAGGGCTGATATTTTGTAAGAGTTAGTGCAGCATTCTGTGTATTGTGCACGGAGCAAATTCTAAACTGTGTTGCTGTTTTAACTAAGCTTTTGAAAATATGTAAACTTTATGATGAGTCTTTATTTTACAAGAAATTACTGAGCAAATAAATTAGCTCTAAAGTGAGTGTGCTTAAGAAAATAATTAATATGGTGCATTTCTGTTATCTCTGAATGATTTTTATTGCCTTATGACATCCCTTACTCCTTTACAAGCTGTTCAGCTTGAGTCCACAGGAGATTCAAATTCAATTGCTAGTACTTTTTATGGACTAATCTCAAACTAAGGGTAAAACTCATGTATTAAACTCAGAAGAACTCTGTAGAGAAAAAAAGAAAAGGCAGGTCAAGCAATCATTTATAGTAATTTATTTGCTTCACTACATATTTATTATGCACTGTGACATTAATTTGCAGACAGTAATAATGACTATTAGTTGCCCATAATTGTGTTCTGTCCAAATTCTACTACAACAAACTAAAGCTAGTTACACCTTTTTGTTTTCTGAACTCTTCAGAAGTTTTGTGGGTTTTTTTTTTTGCTTTTCCTCCTTTCTTCAATGTAAATTCAACCAATAAAGTACAGAAGAAGGTACAAAAAAAGTTTTAGCTTCAAATACCACTATAATGAGATACACATGGTTTCACTGGGCTCTTTTCCCTTTTCTTCCCTGACACTGGACTTCATATTGCTTTTCCTGTGCATGAGCTGAGATTCTTGCATTGTTAACTGTGAGTCTGAGGAGACTTGAGTACAAGCAAAACTAAAGGTAAATTTATTTTAACATTTGAAATATCTAAATATCTGTTTTGAGTCAGACTTTTATGTGGGGTTTGTGTGCATGGAGGGAAGAGTTGTTTATTTTTATTTTGTGCCTTCTCAAGCAAATTTCATAATATGCTTAGATGTGCCAGAAAATGCACATCAAGCATTACTAGCCTGATTCTTAGAATGGTGTAGCCAAAGACTTTCTGGTAATCAATAAGGTTCCTGTAGAAGGATTCACTTAAAGTATCTTGCTGATTTCTTTAGATTCGTAATGTAAAAATCTATTTCTAATTTCCTTTGCTGGTGCTAAATTAGATGCTTTGAAAGGCTTTTTAATCTTGCAGTGGCTAAACACATTACACATCAATGTATGTGGAATGCCTACCAAGGGGAAGACTTTCAGTATCTTATTTTTAAGCAGTGTAAATTAGAGAATTTTGATACTTCTGATATTTATGAGAGAAGCAAATGAAATATTTCTGTTTCCAAGTGCACTGATTCTACATGTTTGTGTCTATATGGGCTCTGTTGATGTTACAGGTTAGACAACATCATCCCATCATAAGTGTTGGAAATAGCAAGCCTGATTTCACCCTTTCTTAATAATATTGCAGTAATAACACTGGATGTTTTGTTTCATTTATGCTACATTGTCTAAAGAAAATTTCACTCCAGCAGGAGATTGTTGAGTCAGTTCTAGGGTGGAGAGAGGTTAAGGTAGCATCTCTGAGATGTAGGTATTTATTATGTGTCCTAGTACACAGTATGTACTGTGTACTTTTTTAGAAATTAGGTCTACCGTTGTGCTGGTTTTGGCTGGGATAGAGTTAATTTTCTTCACAGTGGCTTGTATGGGGCTGTGTTTTGTTCATGGTTGTGCTGAACATAGTGATAATATAGAGAAATTTTTGTTATTGCTGAGCAGAGCTTACACAGAGACAAAGCATTTTCTGCTTTTTGTACTGCTGTACTGGTGAGGAAGTTAGGGATGCATAAGAATTTGGGATGACACAGAGCCAGGACAGGTGACCCCAAGTGACCAAAGGGATATTTCAGACCATATGACATCATGCTCATCTTATAAAGCGTTGGAAAGAAGGAGGCAGCAGGGGAGACTTGGAGTGATGTTGTTTGTCTTCCCAAGTCACCATTACATGCGATGCAGACCTGCTCTCCTGGAGATGGATGAACAGTTGCCTGCCCATGGGAAGCAGTGACTTAATTCCTTGCTTCGCTTTGCTTGTGTGCACAGCTTTTGGCTTTTTCTTTGCCCATGACACTGTCTTTATCTCAAAACATGAGATTTCCAGCTTTTATCTTTCTGATTTTCTCCCCAGTCCCACTGGTGGGGGTGAACAAGTGTCTGCGTGGGGTTTGACTGCTGGCTGGGGTTAAACTGGGACAATTAACAGTGCAAAATAGTGAGCCTCTTTTTTTGTTTATTTTCTCCCTACAGCCTATGTTCAATATTCCAAATGTTGAACTATCAAGACAGACAATTATGTGTTAATTACTTTTGTCAATTCTGTCTGCTGTGGTTCTTGGACTTTGTTTGCTGCCTTTTATGTGCTCTGTCTTTTCAGGACATCTACAAATCTTGATTTATGTTGATTTCATGGTCCCCTCTAACCAATATATTTTTTATAAGGAATCAGGCTCCCACCTTCATCTTTCTTATTTTATCTAGCCTACTTTGTTCTTTTGTTTGTTTGTTTAATCAAGTTGGTTCTTTTTTTTATTGCTGCTAAGGTGGTCACTTCAATATAGAAACCCATGATATTGAGCTAAAGGCTATGCAGTATGTAATGCCATTCTTGATGGTATGTTTCAGCTTATCTGGTCTTTTCCTGACTTTTCTCCAAGGTAAAACCAAATTTAACTGCAAAACCCTTGATCAAGCCTTCCATAAAAATATTTTCCCCTTCCCACTCTAGCTTTCAGGCGATTCATACTTTTCAAAATGAATTTTATCTAGCAATTAATTTAATTTTCTTCATAGTTATTGATTTTCCTCTGAGACAATACCAAAAGTCTCAAGTAGGTTTAGAAAAAATGAAGAGCTTTATTGTCAATAATCATGCAGGAGAGTGAAGTGCTGAGATAGTTATTTCCAATTTTCACCTTTTTCAGACAGATGTGGAAATGTTTCTAATATGCCTGTCATCTGGGGAAAGCACTGACAGAGTATCTTTCTCTACTGGCTGCAATATTCATTGACAGCTTAATTAATTATATGGCAGGATAGTTTACCAGAGTCCATTACAAACAGAAGAAATCAAAATTCCAACCTGGGATTTCCCTGTGGTTTTCTCAAAAAAAAATGCAGTCAGATAAAATATGCACTATTGCCAGATAGACAGGAAGCGCACTAATTTAATTGGAAGGAAAAAGAAAAATCTGAGTTGCACTTTTTAGGACCCTTCAGGCTCAATGCGTGTTCATAATAATATGTCCTACCTTGCTTTTTGATTTAGATTGCAAGCTGGTAGGGTTTGCCTGATACACCTTCCTTTCACTGGAGATAGAAAATGCTAAATGGGTCTCAGAAATAATGACTTTCATAGAAAAAGAATCATTCCTAGGATAGCAATGCTAAGAACAGTTGAGGACAGAGAAAAGTTTAAGCTGAACTTTTTCACATTATTGGTAACACAAAGCTCTAACAAGACAGTGAGCTTTTCACTCCATTAATGTTCAGAGTTTATTTTTTTTTAAAAGATGGTAAAAAAAGAGAAAGGGAACAAAGCAGCTCTGTATACCATTTTGCTCAAAGGAAACAATTTAGAACTAGTTCCTGGTCATGTGCAGTATCCAGTTACTGAAGCTATGGCCAGGCTCAAAAGAGCAAGGATAAGTGGAAAACTCGGAACAAATTTCCCAAGCACAGTTGTGCTTGGCCAACATGATTGCCTTCTGCTGAAGAGATTACTGGCTCTATACAATGGGAGAGCTCCAGATGCTGACTTTGATTTCTTCAAGGATTTTGACATGTTCTTCCGTAGCACACTTATGGGCAAATTGAGGAGATGTGGATGAAATACATAAATAAGAAGCTTGATGGAAAACTTTCAAAAGCCCTGGGCTGAAAAAGTTGGGATCAAATCTAGTAAGACCATGTGGCATTTGGTTACAAGAGGCATTTTTCACTTCGCTACTGAACGAAACTGGGGAGCGCGTTCAATACTCTGGAGTGCAGAGCCGCTGTTCAGAGGGATCTCAAATGAAGAATTGGGCACACAATAATCTCAAGTTCAACAAAAGGAGATGAAAAATCCTACACCTGAAAAGTGTGTGGGAAAATCCAACACCTATCCATACCACCATATAGACAGGGGCATAGAGCAGATCCGCAAAAAAAATCTTGGGCACCCAGGTGGTCCACAAGCTAAACATGAGTCAGCAGGGTGTCCTTGTGGTGACATATTTTCCAGGTGCATTCTGGGCTGTATTAGCAAGAATTTAACCAGCAGGCTAGAAGTAATTATTCTCATCTAGCCAATGCTTATGAGACTGTATCTGGAGCTCTGTGCCCTGTCTGGTGCTCTGCAGATGAAAAAAGACAATGTTGGACATGGCTGGAGTGGATCCATCAGAAAGGTCTGAGGGGTGTCAAGGCGGAGCAGCACAAGAAGTACAGGAAGAGGCTGAGACAGCTGGTTTTGTTCAATCCTAAAAAGAGAAGGCTAAGGGGAGATCTAGTTGCTGTCTTCAAATATATCCTGATAGAAGATATAGACTGATCCTAGAAGGGCTCAGTAACAGGGTGACAAGCAAGACACACAATCTATAACATGTAAAATTCCAATTATATATTAGGAAAATGATATAATGTGACACAGTACAGTACAGATGATTAGTTGCCTGATCTAAATTTTCCCTGCTGTGAGAAGAAAGTTGAACCTAATAACCTCCAGAGGTCACTCCAACCTAAATTATTCAGTAATTGCGTGCTAAAACATTTTCCCTTCTGTGCCACTACTTAACTAATATTCAAAATCAGGAAGATAGTCTTGTGTTAGAAGATAACATCTGGGTATTTTATTAATACAAATTTGTTTATTTAGGCGGAAGATGCAGAGAGAATATACCATTTCTTTGAACCCATCAAGGACAAATACCAGAAGGCAGTTTCTCAGCTCCATAGTTCAGATTTTCTTTTCTATCCATCTCTGGTAAAAAAATCTCCATCTTTCTTGAGGTCACCATGCTATGGTTCCTCTTCCCTCAGTTTCTGTAGGGGTTTTTGTTTTCAGCACACTCCAGCTGATGTGCCACTCTTGCTTTCCCAATGCCTTCCCAAGAAACCAAGAGTTAGTTTGAGCTGGCCCTTGCTCCAGGTTTCATGTGCGATGAACAGTGGTCTGTCTTACATCACATAATCCCTAAAAGTGTTTTGGGTTTGTTCAAGGATTTTCTTGTCTGTTTGGAATTCTGGGGGTTTTTGTTTGTTTATTTGTTGAGGAGTTGCATTTTGGGGTTTTTTTAAATTATTTTTTTAGGCAAAAAGAAAGTCAAGTGACATTTGCAACGCAACTGTCTGTCTAGAAAACATAACCTATTTCGAGATTGGGTGCAAGAGAAATTATCATAATTTAGATGAAACTTGAAGTCTTGACATTTCATAACTGCATGATTTCCTTATGGAAAAATTGACATTCTCGCTGGAAGATGTGAAAATAATAATAACCCCTCAGACAGGGAGCTGACTTACCATTGTGTCAAAATTATATCACAACATGGAAATTTCACTGTGGATGTGTGTTTGCTTATTGTGATAAGCATATTTAAAACCATAAATTCATATTTATTCCAGACATAACATCAACAAGTTCTGTCAAAATCTGTAATGCTCAGAAATGAAAGATATGATTGTGTAAAGTCATCAACAACCTCCATAACAATACAAGAGAAGTATAGCTCTGTACTTCAGTAAGACGTTTGTTGTGTTTGTTGGTTTGGTTTTTTTCTGGCATCATTTGAGTTGTTTTAAAATGCCACGGGCTTTCAGAATTTAGTGGCACAAAAAGCCCACCAAGAAAATATTAAGATGTTTCTTTCTTATATTAATATATAAACAATCTCTTTGTAGACAGAATGTTTGTAAAGCCACCATAAAATAAGGAGCAGCTAGATGAATCTTACAGTTTTCTTACTTTTTACTGGTATACTTATGTATACTCTAAAAATAAGAAAACAAACAGGTGAACTGAAACAATTTTAGCTACATTGTTCTTTGCTTCCTGGCATACAGCTCCAAATATGATAATTATTTAGAGTGTAATATACTTTAATAGACATAATTTATTGAGTATTGTTAAAGACTGCTAGTGCATAACTATACATTTCCCATTTTTTTATGTGGTTCATTGCTCTCTGTTTGTACTTGAATGTCTGATTCATATTCTGCAATAAAATTGTATTATGTAGGAATGTCCTAGATGGACAGTAAAGGCTGGAATACTTACTGCATCTCAAACACTTTTGTGGCATGTACACACACCTCTTGTTAGCCCCTCTTGCACTCCAGCACTGTGTGGCTCCTCCAGTTAGAACTCTTAGCACTAAAATCTACCTTGGCTTTTTGTCTCTTTTACTTGAATGACAATTCTTTTTCTCACCCAAAATGGAGTACATTCTGACATAAAAATGAAGTGTGAGAGAAAAGTTCTCAGGTGAATTTTTCCTTTCCAGGAACAATAACTTCATCAAAATTTAAACACTCAGTGGCATACAGAGTGGTAGGTATATTGCAAGGTTATTGCAGAAGAGAAATTGGTGTTGGAGAAAGATTTTCTGGTTCTACATTCCGCGTTGTTACATATTTTGAAGAAATACATCATTGCTGATTGTTGGGGGTTTTTACATTACATCTGAATATTACTCATAGACTGTGAATATTTTTAGAGATATGTGTTTCCATAGGCAAGATATAATAAGCTTTATATGCTCAGGTTTTTTTTGTTTTGCAATAGAAAGAGTAGTCATTCAGTTATGACAAGATTTGCATTTGATCAAGAACATGATTTAGTATTTTAAAGCATCCCAGGAGCATGTTACAGATAGATCCTTAGTATATATATGGGAAATATATGTTTCTCTTCTGTTATGAACTTTTGAAAAATAATAGTTCATCTTCAACCTTGATATTGCGAGTATAAGGTTTGACTTTGGTGGAGTCAGAATTTCATTCCCAGAGATAAAACACTGAAGAACTTTCTCAATGTCGTCCAAAATGCTTTTTCAGAACTGTATTTAGGCAGAAATATTTTAGTTATGCAAATGATACCTCATTTCAAAACATTAAAGAAAAAGTCCTGGGTCATCTCCTTGCACTTTCACAGGGGAAAAAACTGCTTTCAGGCATGATATCTGTGTTCTGCTTGTTATAGTCTAACAGAGCAGAAGTTTTGCACGGGAAAATAAGGCACAGGTGGTTATAGGATTATTTTCACATGTTTCTTGAAGCATAAAATATCCCCTGGTTTCATATTATAAATTTCCTTTGATATTAGTTGTGGATATTTATGAAAAGCAGAAATAGAAATATATTCAGAAACACTGAAATAAATACAGAATGATATTTCTTGGTACAACTATCTTAATTGTTGAACTAAAAAACATAAGCAGCAACATTTTGAAAAGCGTTAAGCTCTTATAAAGTACTAAACTCCAACACAGTCTGCAATAGATTTTTTTTTCACCTCAAGTCCTATGTGCAGTTTTGGTCATCACACTGTAAAAGAGACCTTAAGCTATTAGAGAGTATCCAAAGGAGAGCCACAAGGATGGTGAAGGACCTTGAGGGGAAGCTGTATGAGGAGTGGCTGAGCTCACTTGGTCTGTTCAGCCTGGAGAAGACTGAGGGGAGACCTCACTGCAGTCTTCAACATCCTCACAAGGGGAAGAGGAGGAGCAGACACTGATCTCTTCTCCCTGGTGACCAATGACAGCACCTGAGTGCATGGCCTGAAGCTGTGTCAGGTGAGGTTTAGCTTGGATATGAGAAAAAGGTTTATATCCTAGAGGATGTTTGGGCAGTGGAACAGGCTCCCCAGGGCAGTGGTCACAGCACCAGCCTGACAGAATTCAAGAAGTGTTTGAACAATGCTCTCAGGCATATGCTGTGATTCTTGGAGTATCCTGTGCAGGGCCTGGAGTTGGACTTGGATGATCTTTATGGTTCCCTTCCAAATCAGGATATTCTGTGAAAATCATATGTTTTCCCTCAAAGTGATACTGCAGTGACACTTAGAGAGTCTTACATCTTCTGGGTTCATCTACATTAACATTTTAGCTGGAAGAGCTGTGCTTAGGCTGTTTTAACAGCAGTGCTTTTTGAACTGCTTTTTTTCTGGAGGTGGAGCAGTTTGGAAGACCACGAGCTCTATTCCTTTCAGATGAATCTATTCCGGAAGATGCTTTCTAGGAACACATTGAATGCCATCCAACAGCTACTGGGAAATCAAGCCGCAGCCACTGATAACTTAGATCTAATGTATGTATTTGGATAAGGATTCATATAGATGTATACGCTTCCTTTACCAGTATGGCTGTTTTGCAAGTGTTATTCTAGCTTCTGAGTCTTCTGTGCTATGTGGAGGGACAATAAAGGAGATCCGATGAGTGTAAAATGTTGAAAACGACTCCGTATGATGCCTACCTAAGTACATGCTTTACTTCCTACAGAACCACGGCTTTTTCCTCCTTTAGTCTTCTTATTACCACAATCCGAGACACTGTTTATGATAATAGTAAGGTACAGAAAATTAAAAAAAAAAAAAAAGGGAAAAGCTATCTAAAAAGTATGACTTAAAATTGACAGTAGGATTTTTACGTAATATCATTTGCTTCCACAAAAAATGCAGAAACAGCTTTATTCTTTTGTTTATGTATCAGATTCCCAGATGCCTGCTTCAAGGGCTGGTTTGGTTTTTTTAAATACCAATTCATAACACACCTGCTGGATGTGCATACTTTGAGATGAAAAAAAAATCCTAACTCCAAAATCAACACAGATTTTATTCATGCAAATAGAGCTTTGAAACAAGTTTGCCAAATTAAGGTTATGTGTTTGCATGTGGTGTTCAGCCTCTTAGCAGTCAGGTACTGTAGGGTCATAAGAAATGGATGGTGGTTTTGTGTGTGAAGCAGTGATATATTCTGAAAACCAATGGGGCAAGAACACTTTTTCATACATTTATGAACCGTTGTATAGTCTCTATAACAGCAAACATTATGTGTTGTAAAACTAGCTAGCTGATATACCATGAAATGCAGGGAAAAACCGTTTGAATGCAAGAAGAAGAGTGACTTGTCCATGATCAGAAATATTACTGTTTTTTGTATATTAAAAGCATTTTAGAAATGGGGAGGAGGACTCTAAAAACAGCTAGGTTTCTACATACAGATTAGTTTGATGCTTCTCATTAAATTAGTTTCTTGATATTTTTCCAGCATATTAACCTAAATCTTTAGCGTATCACGTAAGTGAACTCATAGTCTCTGGTTCTCACCATTTTTCCTTTTGCATGGCATTTTTTGGTGTAATTTTCCTGCTCTGAAAAATATCAAAGGACTTATTCAACTTGAAAAGTTTACTCAGCTTACCCCAAAAATATCAAGATTTTCATGTGTTGGGATGGGTGACAGAAATTGTGTGGTCAGTGCATGAATGGGAGTGCTATGAAATGACACAATGTTATCAAAATCACTGGATTTTTTAATGAGAATTGCATGTTAATAAGTACTTCTCAAACTGGTTCTGCTTGCCTCCGAGGACTAGTTATTTGCTAGCTCTCTTTGTAGATGAAGAATAGCATATTATGAGGTCAATCACAGCACATAATTGGTGTCCGTCATCTGGTAGGAGTGGCCATCACTGTAGGGTTAATTAACCTAATCTATCTTCTATGCTGATAAATTCCCAGGGTTTACCCTTTTTATTAAGGTATCCTATACTATTTGATTATCCCTTGTTCATTGTATGCAAATATTGCCAGGGCTGGTTTCCCCCCTGTTTTTTTAAGGTTTGGGGTTTTTGGGGGGTATTTTTGTTGGTTTGTTATTTGGGTTTTTTTGAGGGGGGTGGAGATTGTTTGGGGTTTTTGGTTGGTTTTGTTGTTTGTTTTAATTTTTAAAGTATCGCTAATAAAATATTTAATAGTTAATCACCATTTTTAATAACTGTTATTGCTTGTTTGAAACGTTTTGGTAGGTGGTGGGTTTGGGACATTATTATTAATTTTTTAAGATAACATTTTATACTAAATCAACATTCTTGTGTTTGTTTTTTAAAAGTCAATTTAAAGGAAAATAATTTTGGCATTTCCAAAGTTTATTTTGTTATATGTGACATTTTTCTGTGAAAAAATATGGTTGACTCACAACCGCAATTTTAATTGGGAAAATTATATGAACAAATTCTGTGATACTCTCTTCTAAATTCAATGGCAGTTCAAGAGATTCACTTCTCACTCAGAACTTGTTATTCACAGGTGATTCCTCTTTTTAATGTTTTCATGGAAAAAATGCTAATATACAAGTATTTTAAGTAACTGAAAACACACGACTGAGCATTTCTAACTTAATATACTATAACTGTAGTTCACCTAAATAAAGTGGCCTACTTATCATCCTCTGTCCCCCTCACCTGGCTTCTCTTGGAATCCTAGGTAGGGAGAGGGCCTATTTTGAAGTTTACAGGAGAATTTTTGAAAGCTCCTATTTTGGGATAAATTGCCTTCCGCTGAAGCCTTTCTTTTCCATTGAAACACATCTGAAAAGGAAAATGCCTAAAGTTTGTTAGTTTTTTCTAAGCTCTTGATCCAATATGACAAGATAAAATCTGAGGAGTATCAGAGATACTGAAATGACAGGTAGCTTAGAAAGTTCGAGACATTTCAGAAAGCAGCAGAAGCTGCAAAAGCTTCAGTGTTTTCAGTTATTCTACAGAGAAGCAGCTGCAACTAGAGAAGGCAACAAAATGCTATTTTGTTCACAGTTGCATGATGTGGAGTAAAAGTGCAAAGTATAAGAAATGGGAGAACAGGAAAATCTTTTAGCAGAAGAAAATTGTTTTTCTGCTAAATTTTTCCTAGAACAAGCCCTTTGGGAAACAAGCCACTCCTCTGGGACAAGACAGGTTCCCCCAGTGAGAGTCATAGAATGGCCAGGGTTGGAAAGGACCTTGAAGTTCATGTAGTTCAAACCCCCCACGATGAACAGGGATGCCAAACACTAGATCAGGAGGCTCAATCCCCATCCAGGCTGAATTTGAGTGTTTCTAGGGATGGGGCATGGACAGCTTCTCTGGGCAACTTGTTCCAATGCCTCACTTGCCTCACAGTAAAGAATTTATTTCTATATATGATCTAAACTTACCCTCTTTCATTTAAAAGCCATTATCCCTTGTCCTGTACAAATCTGCCCCTATAAAAAGTTGCTCTCCCTCTTTGTATGAGCCCCCTTTAAGAACTGGAAGGCCACAAAGGAGGTCTCCCCACAATTTTCTCTTCTAGAGGCTGAACAACCCAAACTATCTCAGCCTCTCTCTGTAGAAGAGGTGCTCCAGCCCTTTGGTCATTTCTGTGGCCTACTCTGAACCTGCTCCGACAGGCCCATGTCTTTCTTGTGCTGAGGACCCCAGAGCTGGACGTGGTCCTTCTTCAGGTGGTAGGTAGTGCAGAATCACCTCCCTTGTCCTGCTGGCCACGCTGCTTTTGATGCAGCTCAGGATGTGCTTCCCGATGAGATCATTCTGAAGAAATGGGCTCTTTCTATCTTCAACTGTGTCTATTATTGCCACTTTTTCTCCCATTGTAACAAGATCACAAAACTGTTCCAGAGTGTGCCCATGTTTTGTTGCTGATTTTCACATACAGTGCAAATCCTTTCCTCTGCTAAGTAGCTGTATGTAATGTTGCTTTCAGAAACAACTGGCAACATATTCAGTCTCTCCTTTCAGTCACCATAAAATACGGTATTACGTCTATAGACAGAGCAATAGCAAGTGAGAAAAGCAGCTTAAGGTCTTTTATGTCCTGAGTAAAAATTAAAATAAGGATATCTATTAAAAAATTCTGGTCTGAAATAGATTGCTCAGAAGATATTTTGCACAACAGTGGCGTTCTGTTAATCTGTGGCTCACTGATGCCTGCCAACTGCCAAATAACTCCTGATATCCTGTAAGTTGATAAATAATTTACTTGCTGTTAATAGATCTAAAATCTGATGTTCCTGTTGTAGAACTATATAGTGCCAAGAACTCCAGACTTAGTAATGAAAAAGCCAAAGAAGTCATGTTGAGTTACAGTGCTTTACGTTTACTCAGAGTGTCCTTGGACTATCCGTCATAAGCACTTGATTCTCAGTCAATACTCTAAATCTGAATTAAACAGTCACTTAATATATACACTTTTCTTTTAAATAACGTTTTTTTTCCCAAATAATTCCCAACGTTGTCTAATCATACTGCTGCAAAAGATATTTGAAATGCCATGCTTATTACAATATGTAATAAACAGGAAACACACACAATGATCCTTATGGGTCCCTTCCAGCTCAAGATATTTTATGATTATATCACTGAGGAAGAAAGCACCTGGCTTGAACCTTTGACTACATTTCCCCTTGTAACTGCTACTATTTACCTATCTGAAGATGCACTGTTAGCACAAAGAACCAACATCCAATATAACCTCATTTTCATTCTTCCACCTTCTGTTCCCACAGTGTATTGGTTTGGGGCTGAAATGTTTTATGCTCTAAATTAGTTTAGTCAAGTAAAGAGTCAGCCACAGTCTTCCTTCAGGGAAGGCAGGCTGGACCCAATTTGTCAAAAGAGCAAAATTAGGAATATGTTTAACTAGGTTGTATGTATATCTAAAAACAATGGAAGAGCTCTGCTGAAGTAGGATTTTATTAAAGAAAAGGGATTTTTCTGCAGCTCCTGTTCCAGCCTCCTTCTTATTTACAGAAAGGTACATTTTTTCTGGACACGTGAAACACGAATTTGTATAGACTAATTTGTTCAACACTGATATAACACAAGTTGATTGTGCAGCTTTAAACTGAAACAGTGACTAGCAGCAGGAAAGGATTTAATAATTTTTATTACACAATTATTAACACAATTTTAACACAAGCAGATAAAAATGAGCAGTAAGAAGGTAAAATATTATGATTATTTTCTTCATCAATATTATAGAATATTATAAATGCATTAAAATAAGAATTTGTAAAGGAGATCAAATAAGCTGGCACTCAAAACCTAATTAGCTTATGTTGAATTTGATTACCCAGATTAACTAGGCTCTAGAATTAGGTTGCTAATGTATAATTACATACTGTTTGTGGGAATTAAAGACAAATTAATATAACTTACACAAACCTATAGTTTACTGCTAGAAAAGTCAGGAGCTGCACAAAAAACATTAGCAAAT
This sequence comes from Lycocorax pyrrhopterus obiensis, assembly GCA_014706295.1. NCBI lineage: Eukaryota > Metazoa > Chordata > Aves > Passeriformes > Paradisaeidae > Lycocorax > Lycocorax pyrrhopterus. The sequence continues at coordinate 94,678,521 of JACSVZ010000002.1, read as the reverse complement.
ATGGTGTAATGAACTGAACAAATTACTATCTTTTACCCAAGGTTTATTGCTTAAATCATAGATCTTTGCTTTTTTCCTCTAGCCACATTCCAATTCACTTTGTTATTCCTTCTATAACCCAAACAGACTTTATTTTCAAAATTGCTTTTATCTGTCATGCCATGCAAAATGTGCTTTAGAAGTCTAAGCAAAATAATGCCAACTACCTCCCTTTCTCACTGTATTATCCCCAGAAAAGTCAAATATATTTGTTAAATTAGAGCTGCTGTCCCTGAATTCTTACTGATCTGGAATTTAATGAAATTTCCTCCCTCAAAATAACTTCCTTAATGTACAAACTACACTTCAGTTAGCTTCAAAGGATCATTCCTAAAAAAAAGGAAGGGGTGTTTTCAATTACTGAATACTACATAAATTTATTTCAGAAATAACTAACTTGTACAAATCTAGAGCACAATAAATAGTAGACCAATTCTCACTGTCTCTTCTCCTAATGCCTCTAAAGATTTCTGGTTTTGCACATGTATTTGCTCTACAAAGAACATTCAAATTAAAAATCAATCACAATATTACAATTATAAAGTGTCATAATTAAATTATAAATGAAAGAGAAGCAAATCTGAGGGGAAAAAATTAAGGATACAAGCAAAGAATAATGGTCATCTCAGTCAGAATACCTTTACTATATTCTTCTATTAGAGAGTTTGGACAATGATAACATCTTTGAAATCATCATGGTGAAGCTCTCCATCCACAAATCCAAAGATAAAGTGTATTTGCAGAATTAGTAGTCAATTCTCCTTGAATATGTTATCAATAGGTCAAGAGTTTTCATCGTAAGTGTACTCAATTTTTTAGAACTTTACAGTAACTTTTTATACAGTATTTAAATAACTCAATATATTTCAAAACAAAGAAAAATCTTAAGCTCCTGATGATCTTATCTTAAAACAGGTAAGTTGGTAGAAATTAGAAATCTCAAATTCAGATAAATGCAACTATTTCTGTCTACTTACAAGGAAGTGTCATCTCTAGAATTTGAAATTCAAACAGTAAAAACACTGTAAGATGGGGAGTTGCTCCCTTTTCAATAACAAAAGGATTTTAGCATCCATTTAGAGAATGACAAAACTATTTTCATGACATTTCCTTTGTACTATCTTTACGAAATACTGATATAGTAGAATTGAAGCTGTATGGTGTTACGTACTTGGCTGGGGTGGAGGGATGTTTAGAAACAAAACTAAGTGTCAGAGACAGAAATGCTACAGAATCTGAAAGAAGAATATGTCACTGTCTACATGAGAATGGCTACAATTGCCACTGGAATAAATGTTTTTGCAGGTTTTTCTCACACTCACGCACAAGTAATTATTCTCATTCTGTTGTGTAGGTCGCAACATGAGCATCTTGTTCCTCAAGATTCCCTCTTGAGGAACATACAGAGGGCGTGTAGGCACAGCCAGACCAAGTCAGCTAAGCCACCAAATCACATTAACCCACCAGTGACAGCGCACTCCAGGGTCTCACTGAAGCTGCACCACCCAAGTGTCTAGAGTTTGACTGGACATGCTTTCAATCCTCCTTTCATTGATGCAGGTTGTGACATGTTGGTTTTGTAGCTGGTGAGACACCCTTAATAAAGATGCAATAGGTATCTAATTGCTTCTGCTCTTGAGTGCAGGAAATCTCAAAACATGTTTCTAGTTTGTGTTGGATTTTTTCTCTCTTTTTTTTTTTTTTGTTCATCTTCTGAAGGACTTTTAATGTCACCATAGTCTAATGAGATTTGGAATTATATTATGAGGAAGTTCCAATGTTACTACATACCATAGAAAGAAAGTTTCTAGTTCTGAGAATCGTCTTTATTACTAGCACAATTCTTAAGAAGAATGTTTTAAAGTTTAATTACCATCAAAGGAGTTGCTATATATTCCTGTCTTTCTCTGGAAAGATTTCTTCTAACTACCTAATTATAGTGAGGAATTTTCTTAAGCTGTACTAGAAACCTAAATAACTTCTTAGTTTTTAACAGCCATTTATATGACATATGCCACTTCTATACAGAAGACATAATGTACTGCCTAGCTTTCTTTCCAAATTAAACTGTTAAAGACATACACCTCCATATACCTCCTCACCATAAGTGGGGAGACAGACTCACATACCTTGTATAAATGCTTTTATTAAGAAGCTCTTCATTAGTTCTTTCAAAAAACTGTTCATGAGATAGGAGGAAATTTCAACTTTTTATTCATTGGTCCTAAGGGCCTGAGAAAGGAAAGGCCCTTACATATTTTATTAAAATTTTAAACACATGCCAAGTTTATTTGTGCCTAAGTGAGAATTCTGGAGTTTAATTTTTAGGAAAATTAGTATACTAATAAAATAAAATTAATAAAATTAGTGTACTCTCCAGTGGAAAAAGAAAAACAAAACACATGCAAAGAACAGAGAAAACCCAAACTAAACTTTGGCATACTACTTGAGACACTTTATTCCCCCGAAGTCCAGGATAGGCTTGGTTTTTATGAGGCTTGAAGCAAATGAAAGGTATCAAAGCTCCAAGTGGGAGATTAGAACAGTGGGCTGTTTCCATGGATGTCTGTATTACTGTTAACAAATTTGGCAGAACATGCGATGTCACAAAAGAGAAAAAAAGCCAAATTAACCTCTGGCTCATAATCATACAAGACTCTTGCCTCAAACTCTACATTCAAACTATTTGTTGGCTACTTAAGCATTTTCTAGGTAATCAGAAGCTATGGGGAAGGGAGTATTAAAATATTAATTACATATTTGTGAAAGAAATGTATTATTTTAGGCTAAAATAATTAAAAATTGTTTAAATTTATAAATAGTCATAAAGAGACCCGAAGAACCTAAGTCTGACCAGGGAAAATAAAAATTTGAAAGTTAAACATGTTTTTCAAAGTTTGCAATGGATATGTCAATTATGGATACTCTGTTCTGTGTTTTGAGAAGCTTCAGCACATAACCTAAGCAGAAATTTGGGGTTTTAATAAAAGATTTTATTTATGTTTTTGTAGTACAACTGATAATGCTTATCATTGATATTGATTTCAGATAAGAAGTTGATCAGGATGAGAATGTGTAGCTAATTTACACTTTTGAGTTTGACTGTTACTCTATTTCTTCAAATAAAAAAAATGCTATTCTTGTAAAACCCATTGTTGTTTATTCATTAAAAGGAAAACACCACAGCTTAATCCACTTCGGTACAAGTACTCTGATCCTTCATATGGCAAGGTTAAAACAGACACATATAAGTACCTTACTTTATTTCCATTTCCATTGTTTAACTTGATTAATTTCAGTGGCCTAGCTCCTCATTTGCTTGGGACCAGTGTGTTCAAATTCAAATCTTAGTAACCTGGTTTGACCCCTGGAGTTGGGACCTCTTCAAGCCAGCCTAGTGACTTCACTGTAAGACATTTGCAGGAAATGCTGCTGGTACTTGAATCTTGGTAGAATTATATACAGAGGAATAATCCTTCCAGCTCTTAGGCTGGCAGATGGTACTTTCACAAACATTTAATTCACCTCTTAATTTAGGGTTACCAGGTCTTTTTGTTCAGAAAGCAACATCTCTTGATTCCAAGGCCAGCATACACTGAGAATAGAATGTAGTTTTATAAAAGAAAAGGAGTAAATACAATGCAAGAAAACACACCTTACCTAGAATTTGGAAAAAAATTGTCTTTTTCTTACCTTATTTAAAATTCCTTTACCATTGTATTCTCCTTAGAAAAGTTGAGAGAATTGTTAACAGCAAATACACTTACTTTTGTATGACTACTGTCCTCTCACATCTATGCCAGGGAGTATAGACTAACCAAAACCAAATACAGACATAATCCACAGTATTAAGTACTGCAAAACTCTGCATATATCTGTAAATAGTTTGTTAACTGTATCTTATTCAGCTTCCACAACATCACTTCTGTCCTAAATTGCAGCAAGTAGTCATCATAAGTGTTCATTTTGATTTCTCTTTTTTCACTTTTTGTTTTCAAGAACCCCAGATATTCCAGCTACTTACTGTGTACGCACATATAAAATTATATTATGGAATGAAAAAGGCAGTTCTCTGCAATGTGGTTATTCATGTAAAGTATCTAATTTTAAGAGAAAATTTTCTTTTATCTTTAACTCAATTTATCTGCAGAAACGCATTTGAGTAGTTAATGCTTTGGAATAGTCCTTTATTGTAAACATTGACTCCGAAAAAGGGACCGTACATTTCTGCTTCATGTGATCTGTGTTTTTAGGAAAATAGGTTCTGCAGAGGAAAAAGACATCTTCTTTACACAGGAAAGAGATGGAGAAAACTATTTTAAGATGGCTGACTTCAGCCTGAAAACTACTTAAGAGAATCTAACTGGAGACCAAGAAGTGAGAATTATGCCTTTGTACATGAGCTCTGAGTCTGAAGATCACAGAATCACAGAATGGTTTGGGCTGGAAGGGACCTTTACAGTCATCTAGTTCAAACCTCAGGATAACAATAATCCTCAGAACTGGTTGAAACTTCATGATCATTCTCTTGAAATATCCAGTCATCCATTTCTCTGAAACATCCATTAGGTCTTGGGAGAATGACAATACTAAGGTTATGTGCTCTGAAGCAAGAAAAGCTCTGTGTCACTTGTAACTAGTCACTTGTAAAAGAAATCTTAAAGAGAACCGCAGTGGACCAGTGTGAGATTTACATATTAGAAATTAGTGCTTGTACTTTGATTAGCTTTAATTTTTAGACACCCATCATAAGTCTCAAAATTAATGATTAGATATGTAACAATGTGTGGTGATTGGGGGAAATTTCTAAGGATTAGTTAGATCTAAGGATCTAACTAATTTTCTAAGTAAGAAAGAATTCCAGCTTCCAATTTCTATTCCAAATCACTGGAGTGTTTCATTTTTTGAAATGTTACAATTACAGTGAGGGATCCCTTTGCTACTCTGAGCAGGGCTTGAATTTAGGCATGAATTATACAATTAATTTTTCCTTGTGTTCCATGGTTTTTTCATCATGCATGTGAAACTGGCCAGCTCCAAAGGAGGACTAGAGATTTCAGTGCAATCCACGGCTAAACTGGCTTATATGGAGTGAAATATGCTTCTGCCTTCAGTAAATTTGACAAATTTGACAAATTTTCTGAACGAGAAAGGTAAGTTTAATAGGTTTTGACCAAGAAAAGGCTTATTGACATGTGTCCTCTAACCTTATTTTAATGGCATAATAAGCTCTAAAAAATTCTGAAATTCAGTTTCATTCCGAGAGAGAAAATTTCAAGTGATCGTATAAAAAGGTGTGTTTAACATTTGTATAAATTGTCTATACCCTTATGAGTCAACATTCTTTCTGACAACACAAAAAATGTGAACTACTGAAGGAGTGATGATTCAGTGCACAACCAGCTTTCAGAAGACTCTATTTCTAGACTTCTGCATGACCCAAACATATTTGTTATGTTTTTCTGTTTGTTGGGTTTTTTTTCAACACAGCCTCTTCCTTTCAACATTCAGTATATACTGGATTCTAACTTACTTGAAAATCTGAAAGAGTGGGATTTTCATGTTCTGTCCACTTGAAAGGTACTGAACAATTTGGAAGAAATTTTGCTTTGTCTCCACAAAGCAAAAGGTAAATATTGTCACCTATAACAATTTGTTTAAACAGCCTAATGTTGTGGTTTTCTGCACAGAACTTGACCTTCATTATCTTAAACACAAATATCAGTATCATGCTATGGAATTTTATCTCACTGATAAGGTAGTTAAGCCTCCATAATACACCACCGGAGTTTGTCATGAAGTTTCCAGCAGTTGCAAATCTATCATAATTATCTGCGTAATGACTTTTTTATGCATAGGAGCATGGATGTCCCAAAAGGGGGTTTAATCTATTAGCTGTGTGGACCATTAGCTATGTCCAGATTCGGGGAACCACGAAGATGAATTTTATCCTGTGTCACAGGCTGCTTGTAAGACAGACGTAGCAACGCTCCACTTTGCTTAGATATATAGTGCATTATAAATGGGATGAGAAACAGTAAAATTATAAGAGTAAAACAGATGAATCAATGAAAAAAAATCAAGAAAAATTCCAGGGTTGCTTCAAGTATTTTTTATTTTCCATTGTATAGGATGGATGGCCTTTTTACTGTAAAAAAATGTAGAAATGCTGAAAACCAGAGCACTCCCACTCTCACTAAAAAATTATAAACTCTTCACTAAAAAATTATATGCAAATATTCTGCTGCTCCAAACATCAAGGCTAACTTTGCAACCCCACTGAACTATATTTTTCCCCAGTAGTCTTGTTCTATTTGTAGGATGATGGAGTGAAAAGAGATTAGAGAACATGTTGCTTTTACTCAAGAACAGCGTGTGTGAGCACACATAGGAAGGGGGGTCTATTTCGTACTGGGTCAGTTGCAGAGTGTGACAATTCAATCCTCATGGTTTAAGGTTTGTGGTGGTGCCAGATATAGGATAGATGGAAGGATGGATGGGTGGATGAATACAAGCTACGGCCCAAGGACCCCAAGGAGCTCCAAAATATATCAAAGAGTGCATGAAGAAAGTCAAGCTTGAGCAGCCCAGCTCCACTCAGTCAGCTTTTTAGCTTTTTTCAGTCTACTGGGTTGCTTGATGTTCAGCATGTGATGAACTGATGAGCTGAATTTGAACTTAGGCCATATTCTTTTCATCTTTGCATGCCTTTTGATACAAGCCTGTTGCTCCTCTTCAGGAAGCCTTCTTGCATACCAACACTGCAGTTATCCAGTTCACATTTTATGTTGATTGCTTAGGAAAATATTGATTGAAGGTGTTATCGTGAGTCAGAAAGTCTTTGTTTAGGCTTCTGGTTCAATTGGAATTCAACTGTGTGTTTCTCAGCTTACTTTTATAAAATGAGAGCATAACAACATAATTTACCTTGCTTTTTTTTTCCTGTGAGAAGCCATGGGATACTGGTAAAGAACATTTATGGCATTCTGAGGTCATTGATGTGATTACAGCTGGGGAAAATCTATAAAAGCAGGATGATGAAAACTGTCAGAATGAAGCAGTTGGAGAGGAGCTATGACTGGCAGCAATTGTATTTCAGGTGGAAACAGTGCAAAAATGGACACAATATTTTCATATTTGAAAATCAATGTTCGTTTGCATGAATTTCCATATAATTCTAGCCCATAAGTGGGGAACAAAATAATGGGGAGGAAATAGAGGAGTTATTCTTCAGCTCAAATATCACTGGGAAGTAATGTTTACATGTTATTTATAGAATTTACTGTTTGTTCTTAAGCAAGTTACTCCAAGCACAAAGCCATCAACTGGACTGTGATTATTCGAGTGAGTTCATAATTTCTGGCAGATCAAGAATTAGTTCCTTAAAAAGATTGACAGAGATACATTACCTTGGCTTATTCTGATGTTTCAGTTTGCTTTCGGACAGTTTAAAGTGATAGGAATCAATTACATATTGCTTTTTGGGGCACATAGTTTGCTGAGTTCTTGTTTCCTCAAGATTGCTCTTAAGAGGTGAAATCCCTGACTCCCAGCTGTGACTCACCAGTTTGGCAATACCATCTTCCAGTGCACAGCACAGCCAGCTGACTTTGCTCTGACTAGAGTGTTTCTAGGCCTAACTACTAGTGTGCAGCCAAGTCCTTACATACTAGTAACTAGACTGTGTGGATGTGAAGCAGATTTTGATATAAGCATGGGCTTAAACTCGGCCTGGAGATAGTGTCGGTGCAGCCTTAAATTCAATGTTAAGTCCTATATATTGTAAACTATAAAATGTCATCAAGACGCTAGGAAACAGAAAAAAAGGGAGCCAATGAGAGAAAATAATTATTTAAATATCTATACTGTATGTACAGACAGTGCATAGAGAGACACTCCCTTAGATATGTACATCATTATCGGTTCTCTTCCATGAGAATCCCTGCCCATTATCGTAGAATGGTAGGATCACAGAATGGTTTGGATTGGAAGGGACTTTAAAGACCACCTAATTCCAGACCCCCTTCCATAGACAGGGACACCTTTCACTACACCCATGTACTCAGAGCCCTGCCCAACCTGGCCTTGAACACTTTCCCAGGGATGAGGCATCCACAGCTTCTCTGGGCAACCTGTTCCAGTGCCTCACCACCCTCACAGTAAGGAATTTCTTCCTTATAGCTAACCCAAACCTGCCCTTTTTCAGCTTAAATTCATTGCCCCTATCCCCTTCTGGTGGAAAACTCCACACAGATAAAAGCACTGTAGCTTAAAAAGATAAGTAGCTTAAACACATCTGTCATTGGGCACATGCAGCATTTAATCAGAGCTGTAAAATTTATCACGGAATTTTTTTCGGTCTTGAGAAGGGACAGTTACAGAGATGCCAGATGCCTTGTGGCCATTGCAAATCCCACCTCCAGAATCTGTTTCTGCCTTTTAACAGAACAGAACTGACACTGAAACCTGCATCCGTGGCACAACAGTCTCTACAGAGCTGCACTAAAATCCTTTGTGTCACCACAATGACAAAGCACAATAAAGTAATAATGATACTGATTCGAGAGAATCACAAGCACAAAGTCAGGAAAAGAAATGCTATGAAATGCTTTTGGTATTTTTTGCCCCCTGTGCTGTGGCTCCATGCCTACAAAAGTTTATGTACATAAAGAGCAAAGCACAGTGGGACTACTCACATGCCTCGAGTAAAATACAGGCTAAGTCCTTGTAGGCCTGAGACTTTCAGTTCAGGCTCTCTGTACATTAATTTCTCTATTATATAAATATAGTGTATATTATATACATATATATAAATTGCTATGTAAAGGAATTATTTGCAATGTGAATTTTATTTTATTTTTACAACACATATTATTCTTTACATTTGGCAAAGGTGTATCAGAACTCTGGTTCATCATTTATTTTAAATTGGATTTAGTGTCATTCAGTCTGATGCAATGAAAAAGCTTCAGATGTGAAATCCCTTGTGGAGGCCTCAGTATTAGAATTGGAAATGCTATGTCTGCCTCAAAGTCCCTAATGTAAATGTCTGAAATTTAGTACTGTTTCGTTCTATACTGAATGTTTCAACTATTCCCTGGAAGGAAGAATACAAGGTGATGGGAATGACTGCTTCGGTGTCATCTCTTTATGTCTGTGCCTTCAGGCACCACTATTTTTCTATGCAGTCACATGCAATAGAGCATGTTGGGTGTTCAGTGCTTGGGACAGGTGCGAGTCAGGCCATATGAGGGTTTGCAGTGAAAGATTACCTGTGCCTACTACCCTGAGAGTTCCAGCTAAATCAAATGATGTGATCAGAGGTCTCACAGAGGTATGGTACAAGCATACATAAAGATCCTTCAAAACAGTTCAACAACTTACTTTGCATAAACATATCTCTCATCTGCTGCAATACTTCCTAGGAGAACAGGGTACGTCTAAACAGTAATATATGCCCAAAGTTCAGCTCAGCACAGAAAATTTTCAATTCTTCTTCCAATGAAGCTGTTAAAAGGAAAACTGATAATTCTCTCGTATCCTACCCAGGCCACTGGGCTTGGCTCTCAAGATCTTTGACTTTGAATATGTCAGCTTTGTCTCAGTGGCTTCCCCTCTCTATTCCCTTGAGAATTTAAAACATTAACTGGATTCTGGCTTTGAGTGTTCCTGATTGTAAGGAGAGACAAATACTGGTGTTCCCAGATGCCCTTATCCAGCCCAAATGAGCTTTCCTTCAGAGTGGATTGTGCAAGTGTTGAACAGATAACGTTTCATCTCCTTTTCTACTTGCTTTGGTGAGGACTGAAAGAAGTAGCGACATGTCACAAGTGTTTTTAGGGACACTCGATTTAGCAGCCGCTGAGATGAATGGGATCAGTCATACCTCATAATGCAATTGTTTAAAAGTACTGGAGAGCTGCCATTGCATGCATTGCCCTGGTTTGTGAGGCTATCACTGCAGTTGTAGCAGCTAAAACCTTCTTTTTGATAAAAGCTGTAGATTTTGGAAGACAAGAACCTAATGCCGCACTGATGCACGGTGATAGGATCCACACTGGCTCTAAGTTTCCTGGCCCTTTCAAAGGAGACAAAGATTGCTATTCAGAACTGTTTCAAATGAGGCAAGAACAGAAGTCTCCACAGACCTGAGAACGCTAAAGTGGTGTGAAATTTTGTCGTAAGTGGTGGAGCTGAAACCTACAGCAGCAGAGAGCTGAGACTGAAGTGAGGTGTGTGGAACTCAGATCAAGGATGTGACCTCCTTAGATGGATGTAAATCTTCCTGCATCCTAGACAACATTTCAACAGCCATGGACTACTTGGGATTTTCTCTACACCCACCTTAGATGAAACACCATTTTCGTATGTTGGGATCAGATTTTAGGTGTTTTTTGGATGAGGAACTCCAGTCTTTCCCATTTCAAATAAAGGAAGTTCTATAGACAGATCCACAGACAGATGCACAACAAAAATGTAGGACAAAAAATCTCAGCAATATATTAGTCTAATTATTGGTGCAAATTATGAGCTCTGATGGAGGAAAAGTGTAAAAAACTAACACAAATAAAACCTGGGAGAAATACACGAGTAAGTTAACAACAACCAGAGATCTTCTTCATTAGTTTCACTGAGGAAAACTAAGACTCAAATCTTTTGGGTGTCTCAAATGTCATCAGAGTTCTCAGCAGCCATGTGCTGAGTTGGAATTAGCATATAAAAGTGACCAAATACATCTGTTTCAACTCTCTAAAGCTAGAGTCTCTTGGTTGCAACACAGATATATTTATTTCAGAGGAAAAATTAATTTTAAAAGGACTGAACTTGACTGGTTTTGCTCCCTAACAGGATGGTTACAGCTCTGTATAGTGGCTAAGATTTCTGTAACAAGTAGATTTTTTTGTATTCCTACTTTGTGAGTGTGTTACTTGGAACAATGTACAGAAGCCTGTTTGCAGAGCAGTTGCTTTCTCAAAATAATAGGATGAGTCTTTAAAGCAGAATAAAAAAAAAAGAAGTAATAAAAAAAATATGAATGATAGAGTCATAGATTTCCTTCCATGTACGTCATTAAAGAGACTCTCTTCTACAGTATTGCTTTCAAACTGGATTTGCATTCTGAAATACTAAACTCAGAACTAACTAAATGAAATCATTAATAATGTGATCTTCTATCTATGCCATGTATTTTTATTTTTTTGGATTGTTTTCAGAAATGTCAAAGCTTTCTCTGCTAATACAATTTATCATGCATCATTAAAAACATGTGATTCAATATAACTTTGTTTTCCAATTAGAACTGGAAGGCCTTCTTTGAAATCTAGCTGAATGAACTAGTGAAGCAATGAACTAAGAAAAGCAGCTGAATGCTGTGGCATTTCTTTGTTGTATTTCAAAGTCCTGTTTCAAGATTTTCTCTTCTGAATATAAACAGTCTGCATCTCTTGAATTTCACATTTGTGTGACATTGTGTAGCGACATCTCACCTGCAGCAAGAAAATCAATACAAAAATATAGTTCAGCACCATCAGTTCTTCCCAAATCTCACACATTACTAACACATAATATCTGTATGTACCTAATATACCTATAGTATCCAATACATACATACATACATACATACATATATATATATATATATATATAAAATGAGATAGGTAGTATCTGTAAGATACTATAAGACAGATAGATATATATAGACATCTATTACCTAATATATATTAACTTCTTTGAAGCTTATGTATGTTGGCTGTGATCCCTGAGGGATCTCCTCTAATGAAACTTGCGATCGTGCCGTGTTTATAGCAATGTTTTCATTACAAATTTTATGTAAACTCTTCAGTCTCTGAACTCAGTTGGGAGGCTCAGAAAGGGGATATTGGGTGGCCATATACATTTTTGCAGGTAAAAGAGAATAAATAAAGTCTTTAATTCTGTTAGCTAGGAGCTACATTTTTTAAAATATGGGGGTTTTATTTACAAGGTCAAGTTGCGAGTTTTTATGAGTGAAAAGTGTCCAAAACCAAGGCACACAAGCAATGTTGAGTGCTACATATAAAAGAAAAACTAATTATTTGTGCTTGACAGGCCCCATGCCTGGCTGTTGTTGTGGTAAACATTTCTCACAAATGTCTTTTTTTTTTTAGACAAAAAATGTGCAGTCTTTGGAAGGCACACTGGGTTACTGTCATCATTTATCTACTTAAAAGCTTTGTGAAGAAGGAATCCAGAGAATAGCAGAGCTGCTCCACATCATTGTAAATTGTTTGTTCTGAGGATGCACCAAATCTTGAAAACTGGGGGTAAGTGTTGAACCTGAAGAACACATTGGTGACAGATGCACATTGTCTGAATATTTCTCATTGGTATATATTTATGAAAAAAAAGTGCCATTTGCACTGTTTTTTGTTTAATGATATGACATCTCCATCTAGAAATTTTCCCAAGCAAACCTGAATGACTTGAAAATGTGTTGGTCACAGAGGCTGATGACAGAGTCAGAACAAGATGTTAGGGTTGTTCTGATATTTTTATATGAACCAAATGTTCTTGAGAAATTACACTTACTTCTTTCAATGTGTAAAATCTTATGTAGATATTCCTCAAATTCTATCAGACATGACGTTCTTTATGAGAATGGGTAAAATCCTCCATCTATAGTCCTTCCTCACTTTCCAATGAAGGGAAAACCTTTGCACTTGAGAACTGTCACCTGATAAAAATTTATGGTGAATTTTCTTACGCAGGGAAAAAGTCTAGCTGCCTTGGTTCATGTGTGAGACACTAAGACTCAGGGACTAGAAATGAACTTTAAGTATCTCTGTGAATGAATTCTAATTTATTGTGTAATTTTTCTCTGTGTTGCTTATACCTGAGAATGTTGTGCGTGTTATCAGTGGAGAGTTATATATATTCCTGGCCATAGCTGGCAGCTATAAGGTAATAAGCCCTGGAGTCCTGATAGAATAGAGAATTAAACACTGATTTGAATTTACAAAACATTCTTTTATTCATGCTGATGGTTGGATGTAACACAAGGATTGCTCTCACAGAGGGTGGGTATACCTCAGCTGGTTTACTGAGGACTTGTGGTTAATAGGGAGGTCATCACTGGGTAGGTACAGAACACTGCACTTTCTCTACCATCAGATTATATTTCAAATGTGTGCTTGTAAGAAAAAACAATCAGATTTGTTAAATCCCATTTGTTACAATTTAACAGTAAAATTGTCTTTTGAAGGCCAAGTAGTCCATGAAGACACAGTTCAGCCATTTAAATAGTAACCTGTTTAATAAATGAGGACTCAGAAATTGGCACCTTGGCTGCTCATGGAAGTATTTTTGTGTCCCTGCTACAAACAGGTTCTAATATTACAGGTAGACAAAAGAATGTTTCACATGAAATGAACATTTCTTCTTTCTCTGTTTTTGTATATGTAACAATGATATAATACATGCAAATATCTGTGAAATAATTTCAGGAAAAGACATACAGCATTTTCTTTTGGAAAAGAGTGTCTTATTTTGTTTGGCATTATTGTAAATAATGTATGGGAAACACTTGGGAGCTACTGATCAAAATATCTTTCTGTTGATAACTTGATTTAGTAGATAAGACAAAAAGCTTTTCCCCTTGAAGATGTTGGATTAAATGAGTTCAAGGTGAGGGCTAGCTTAGGAAAGGTTCCAAAGAAAAGAGCAGCTTTATTTCTTGTGCAACTTCCACACCATCAAGTTCAACACGTCCCTGGTAGAAATGTTTGTATTCTTGGCAAAATGATGAAAAATGACATGAGCTTGATTACACACTATTCTTTTCCAACTACAACCAACTTTTTGAACTCAAGAAAGAGAACTTTACCAATAACTTACCTGCTAATTTACTTTAGAAGCCACACTTTCTGAAGTCACTCCATAACTGAGGTGCATTTTCCCACATTAATAATTTCAAATTCTGTATTTTCAGCCTTCCAACTCACAGAAAAGAAAAAAAAAAAAGAAAGATGCTTAAGTAATTCCACCAGCTACATAGCTGCATGAAGGCTGCAGTTTCATTCTATTAAGGACAATATTTAATTAGAAGTAATGTACAGAACTGTTTTCTAATAAACACTGTAAATGTCATATAATTAGATATTTTATTAGATGTAAATGTTCTATTGTTATTCTCCCTCCCTCCATACATGCTGCACTGATTTTTACTTACAAGTCTTTTACTAGTTACCCGTATAAGAAAAGAGTTTCTGTACATGTGGGATTCATTTCTTGTATTAAAAAAGGCAAGATTTAATCCTTTTTTTTTCCTGTGGGTGCATATTGGATTTAATGGCTTTTCAGCTCCCTTTAGTTCTTATGCTCATCTTCCTTGAAAGCTGCAGGCAGAACTGATAACATGCCATCATTCCCTCAACACTGGGCCTCGTGTTCTAACTCATATAGAACAAGGTACAAATCCTTTGGCTCTGCTTTCATTCCCTGTTTATACAACACAGTCATAATGAGTAGTGTGATCTAAAGAGAAATAATAGCAGCTCCCTAGTGTACCAGACACATGTAAGACTGAGTACCGATATCTTCTGAAGGAATTTCTGTGGTCCTTTTCACTGTCTTGCAGAATAGGTGCTGCCTTGCAGCCATAGACTTGTTCCTGCTCTGATTTCTGATAGTTTCAATGCATTACACTTTTCAGCTTTCTACTCTCATCCCTCCGTGCTTGAACTCAGAAAAAAAGACCATTAAACATGAGTATTTCAGGCTTAGCATAAATTTCTCATTTGAAATAAGGAGCTATAGGTTAGGAATTCCCTGCACACTGCTTAGCTGTAATTTCAGGGCATGATTAATTTCTCGGTGCAAATCACCAGGCAGACACCCTTAGGGGTTCCTTGCTTCTGCTTAAAGCAGAACACTGAAACAGAAAAGTGCTCATTCATAGAAGAGATTGTAATTTTACTGTTGACATACATCTGCAAATTTTCTCTGTATCAGGAGCTACCGCTTAGATATATACACAGTTTCCTGATAAGTTCCTTTGAGATGCTGAAGTCTAAGTTTCAGGATCTCTAGGAAAACGCCAAATGCAATCAGAAACCCAGTTTGCAATGGAGAGAAATGCATCAAAATGCACCGGTGTTTCTCAAAACTTCGTTGCCAGTGCTCGGCCTTACCCTCTCCCGCACTGCTGATAAGCTCTCAGCAGCAGCCCCACGAGCTGAGGAGCATGCAACATTTGCAGCCGGCAACATCTGATCATAACCTCGACTGTGACAGACATCATTGTTACCGCTCCGCAAGGCAGGGGCGACCCACAAGCCCAGCGCACGCAGGCCCTGCAGGCAGCGACAGGGGCGGCCACTCACGCCTTCAGCCGAACGCTCTGCCCTTTGGGATTTTCCCTCCCTCTCCTGCCGAGGTGCCACCCTCCCTGCTCCCCCCGTCCCTCCCTGCTCCCCCCGTCCCTCCCTGCTCCCCCCGTCCCTCGCAGCCCCGGCGGCCTCGCGGCCCGGCCCGCGCCGCCGCCAGGTGGCGCCTCGCGACCGCTCTTGGAGCCGAGCCGCGGGTGGGGCCGGGAGCGGGGCCGGGAGCGGGGCCGGGAGCGGGATGGGAGCGGGGCTGGCCCGGGAGCGGCTTGGGAACGGGTTCAGTTCAGGACCGGGTCGGGGAGCAAGTCCCAGTCCTGAAGTGGGTCAGGGAGCGGGTCCCCGTTCGGGAGCCGGTCTGGGAACGAGCCGGGAAGCTGGGACACCCTGGGGAATAAATATTTTAATAAAGGGGGAGCCGCCCCCGAGCTTTGGGCGCCGAGGCGCGGGGGAGCGAGCGTGGGAATGGGGCCTTGCTGTGTGGGGGGCGCAGCCTTACGGCCCGAAGTGCCCCAAACAACATGTCCTTTTTAGTGATTATTACTGTCAGAATTAAAGTCTGTGAATTCCAAACAGCTCCCCGTGAGTGATGCCACAGCGGCGGCCGGGGAGCGCTAACGTGTCGGTGGTATGTTGGAACAGGGGCGTCTTAGCACGACGGGTTCAAGTAGAAATAATGGGGGGGGACGAGGGGACACGGCTCTTCCCTGCCTCCAGTGACACCGGAGAGGCCGTCCCAGTGGGAACACCGCGGCTTGTCGCGGCTGCTCGCGATGTGTCGGGGTGCGGCTCCAAGGCGCGGGGGTGCCTGGCCAGGGCAAGGACCGGGGTGCGGGATTGCCGGCGGTGCCGTGGCCGCACTCCGCTCCGGTCCCGGCGTCTGAATCCCTGCCGGCTGCCTGTGCGTGTGTGTGTGTGTGCGTGTGTGCCGGAGAAGAGGGGAGGAGGGAGGAAGTGGGGTGGTGGTGGTAGCGGCTGGCGGGAGGGGGATGATTATTGGCAATGGGCGGGAGAGAAAGAGGCGACTCCTGTTTCCTTTTCTTTCTGCCAGCGCAATCTCGGCTCATTTTCTCTAAGCTATACAAGTTCACGGACGAGCTACCTAGCCAGTCCTCCTCTCCCGTCATGGACCTCCCAGGTAAAAAGGCCGTTCTCCTCCCCGCCGGCTGTTCTTTTTCGCAAAATATAATTTTTAAATGATAGCAAAAATAAGATGCGGGGTTAGGGCAGCGATAGAGATACCTCTGGGGAGGTGTAGGGGCGATCTCCCAGGAGCGAGATCTCCGGGTATTCTGGTGAACGGGGAAAACTGACATGCAACTTCCGAGGGAGAAGCCGGGTGAGGCTTTGACTCCTGCGATATGTGTGCATGCCGGGGTGGGAACCGGGGGATACCTGAGCCGGCTGCTTCCTTCTCACGAGCTTAGTGAGTCGCCGACGTCGGCAGCAGTGGTGGTAGCTTGGCCTGGGGCACAGAATTTTGGGAAGTACAAATCGGTGTCCGAGTGTAGCAAACCCCAGGCGGGGAGAAGCGCGGCAGCAGCTTCCAGAAGCCGGCCGGGGCAGCGCCGGGGCGGGAGCGCGGGGGTCGGGGGGCCCTGGCCACCCGCGAACGCTACACATAGCGGGGCAGCTCCATCGAGGGGAGAGAAGGCGTGTTACTTTTAACAAGAGTAAAATCTCCTTCCGTAGTGACTGGGGCTTTAGAAGACAGATACAAACCAGGCTCGCAGATGTAGTAAAAAGTGGGGCTGTGGGAAGAAGTAGAGTCTGGTTTTGGAGCCCCCGTTGGTGGTGGGGAAGTAAAGGGACTGCCCGAAGCTCCCGCAGGATGCTCCACCGCGGGTTTGGGGATGCAATCTGCCGCGCTGCCCCCTCTTCCCCCCTCGGAGTACGGCTGCGAGACCCCAGCCTGCTGGGGAACCGGAGA
Source organism: Lycocorax pyrrhopterus obiensis (assembly GCA_014706295.1). NCBI lineage: Eukaryota > Metazoa > Chordata > Aves > Passeriformes > Paradisaeidae > Lycocorax > Lycocorax pyrrhopterus. Next base: position 94,661,193 of record JACSVZ010000002.1, on the reverse strand, counting down.
GAGGGGGGACATGGAGGAGCCAGGTGTCTCCCCGACCTGTTGTACTCGCTGGGGCGCCCGGGGCGGGAAGGGGCAGCCCGCCGGGCGGCGCGGTGCCGGCTCCTGCCTGCCCGCTGCTGTGATTCACCGCCGCCTTTCCCCTTGGCAGGCTGCTGCGTGCCGCCCGCCCTCTGAGGAGGCTCCTTCGCCCCGCGCAGAGGAGGAGGAGGCGGAGGAGAAGAAGGGGAGGAAGGCGCGGCCGCAGCTGCCGCTGCCCAGCCGCCGTCCCGCAGAGCGCTGGCCGCAGGGCGCCGCGGCGGCAGCAGGAGCGCAGCCCCCTCCGCCTCCCCGCGGCCCCCCGCCCGCGGCGGCGGCGCGGGGCGCCCGCATGTCGGCGGCGATCCGGAGCGGCGGCGGCGGCGGTCCGGCGCTGGGCATGGGGCGGCGGCGGCGGGGGGCGCTGCCGGAGCCGGCGGGCGGCTGCTCCTGCTGCCTGGCGGCGGCGCTACCGCTGCTGCTGCTGCTGCTGCCCGCCGGGTGCCCGGTGCGGGCGCAGAACGACACGGAGCCCATCGTCCTGGAGGGGAAGTGCCTGGTGGTCTGCGACTCCAGCCCTTCGGCCGACGGCGCCATCACCTCGTCCCTGGGGATCTCGGTGCGCTCGGGCAGCGCCAAGGTGGCCTTCTCGGCCACCCGCAGCACCAACCACGAGCCCTCCGAGATGAGCAACCGCACCATGACCATCTACTTCGACCAGGTCAGCCGCCGTCTGCTTCGCCTTCGCTACCCCTGTCCCCGCTCCGGCCGGCCCCTGCGCAGGCATCCCCCGCCCCTTCCTCCCCCTGGCTGCACGCGTATTCTCCTTCTGGTTCCCGTTCCATCTTTTAATCCCGACCCACCCGCTCAATAGCATCTTTACGTCTCAACTCCCCAGAAAGAATTTGGAAAGTTCTTTTAGGTGGCTGCGGGGCTTTTCCAGGGTAGTACAGGGTGGGGAACACTCTGGCTTCTTGTCTGGTCACAATCGCTAGTATGGAAAGGGCTTTAACGTGAGACTCTGTGCCTCGGACGCGTGCGGGGGCGCCTTGCAGCCAAGGATTGCCTCGGCCAGCCAGGGACGACCCGGGGGAAGGGTGCGCATCCCTCCTTCGGTGCAAATTCAGATTTACCGCTGAGAAGTTGCCGGATCTGCCTGTTCGGAGCGCATTTGGCAATGTTACAGCATCTCACAGAGGGAGGGAGGGATGAGGAAGAAGAGGGTGTTTCCCGCGTTATCAGACGAGGCAAACGGTGTCCCCGGTGGGCTGTATCGGAATGGTGTTATCCCGCACGGCATACGCCGGGCAGAGCAGCGAACAGCCCGGCCTGCTTGTCCTACCCCTGCCTCGTCGCACCGCTTGCCTCCCGGAGACCATACTCCGTCCATCCACTTTATTTTTGCGTTGAAATTTCCTTTTTTCCTACCGCTTTTGACTCCTGAAGTAGTATTGCAGAGTGAGCCAAAATTAGCATACCAGACAGTTTTCTGTGGGCTTGTTTGGTTGGTTGGTTTTTGGATTGTTTGTTTGTGTTTTTTACTTGTCTGTCTGGCTGTCATTTATCTGTCTACCTGTCCCTCCTAATGAGTTTGCACAGTTATTCGTCACATACAAGATCTCATAAAATCAGATCAGTAGAGAAAAAAACCAAAACAACAAAAAATCAAAACCCCAACCTGATAAATATGTAGTGTATTTTAGATGCTTTACCCGGCAATGTGCAGTTCCTAGGAGTTTGAAGGCATTTTCTCGGTGCTCTCACAATAAGGGGTGTTTTTTTTTTTGTTTGTTTGTTTGTGTTTTTTGTTTTGGCTTGGTTTTTTGTTCCGGTTTGGTTTTTTGTTCCTTTTTTTGGAAACTAGAGACTTTGACTGTTTGGGAAAAAAAGCTTGGGATTTGGGGGGTGGGGGGCTATGGTGTTTTTGTTTTCTCCTGCTTTGTATTTTTCTTCATTAAAGCAGAGTTTTAGCCCCCAAACTGAGCGTGACGGGTGTGTCCCGGGTAGGGCACGGCGGGGCAGCCGGCTGAGGCACACCCGCTCTCCGGACGGCATCGCCACCGACCCGCAGATTCTTCTCTTCCCGCTGCCCGTCCCTTTTGAGCCAAATCCTGCTGCCCGTCACAGGACCCTGGACAACGCGCGAGCGGATGAGCCGAGGCCAGATCCCCGTCAGATCGGCGGGACCGGCAGGGTGCGGCTGCCGCTTCCGAACGAGGCTTTGCATATCTGCCGGAGGGCTCAGCTCTTCCCTTTTTTTTTTTTTTTTTTTTTTTTTTTGGTTGGTTAGGTTAGGTTTGGTTTGTTTGTTTTTTGTTTGTTTGGTTTGGTTTGGTTTGGTTTCAAAAAACATTGAAATATATGACAAATTAAGAGTATTGCCGGGAAGGAGGAACAGGCCCACACCAGCCTCCTGAGGAGCGTGTGGGCCAAGTGGCACAGCCCTCCAGAGGGACAGAGAGACACGAGCTGGCAGATGTTGCTGTTGCTGAGCATCCACTCTCCTCCTTTGCCCCTCTGCAGTGCAGTTTAGTTCTATACCCTATTAAACTAGAGGCTAGCTCTGATTTCAGTAGTGCTAGCTAAAAAACAAACATTTACATTATGAGCTAATGACTTTTGGGATTTTTTCCTACCTTTTTTCCCCTCTCTCTTTCCCTCCATTTCACATTCCTCCCCCTCCCCCTTCTGCCACCTTTACTTTATTGACAGCACAGTGTCATCTAACCGGTTTTGGAGATCATTATTGCACAACTAAATTGCTTTATTAACATTGATGCCTTTTAAATGCCTCTGTAACTTGACTCCATTCCCCTGCCATGCACTTTTAATTGTGCTGTAAATGCCATTTTGACTACGCTTTATGTTGGTCATTGAGCTCATGTCAAATTTTCCCTGGTGCTTTTCTGAGGTGTAGTCTGATTTCTCTGATTTCTCTCTTTCTCTCTCTCCTTTTCTTTGTTCTATTTGTCTGCGTTCCAGGTATTAGTTAATATTGGCAACCATTTTGATCTTACTTCCAGTATATTTGTAGCACCAAGAAAAGGGATATATAGTTTCAGTTTCCACGTGGTCAAGGTCTATAACAGACAAACCATCCAGGTGGGTTCTAATCTAAAGAAGATGCTGTCTTTCCTTTTCTTTTTTTTTTTTCCTTCAAATGCTCATTTCTAGACTCATATTTACAAAAACAGCAATTGAAGAATGAGACTGTGGGTTATTGTTAAAGGGGTCTGTATGTGACAGAAATCACACATTGCCTATTGCCTTGGCTTAATTCAACCTAGATTCTAACTGTACAAAAGTTTGGTGATGTGCACAGGGCAAAAAAAAAATCATTGAGAGTATTGAGAAAACTCAGATTCTGTCTCTTTGCACTTTTTAGGTAAGTTTAATGCAAAACGGCTACCCAGTGATTTCAGCTTTTGCAGGGGATCAGGACGTCACCAGAGAAGCAGCCAGTAATGGGGTCTTGCTCCTCATGGAAAGAGAAGACAAAGTGCATCTCAAACTGGAAAGGGGTAACCTCATGGGAGGGTGGAAATATTCAACCTTTTCCGGCTTCTTAGTCTTTCCACTATAAAAGAAGGCCAAATAGGAGACAGATCCATGAGCCAGAGCAAGAATTCAATTGTTAAGGACACCCTGAACTTGGCAGCACATGAAAATATTTTCAGTCACCCCGTCAGACTGTCACGGTAGAAGAATGATAACCTTCTAAACTCCAACATTTGCTTTGAATATTGACAATTCCTTGGAACCTGCGCCTCTAATTAGTTTTAGACGACAGTGATCTTTAGGAGAAATGAAATTATCAACCTGAGCAATTTGTACCTGTGATTGTAAAGTCAATTTTGGATTTTATTGTTGGGATCATTGACTTTCTTATTCTTTTTATTTTTTTCCTCTCTTTCATTTTTTCCTCTTTTTCTTTCTCTTGCTCTTGTCCCAATGAAACAAATAACTCGGACCACAGAATCACTTTGTCAAAGGCTCACTCCAGAGCCAGAAGAATGGAGTGTTCAGCCCAATGAGGTGTTCTTTCCATGCTTTATTTCTTTGTGTTGTATAGCCTTAAGGAAAAACGAAAAAAAAAGAGAAAAGAAAAAAAAAAGGAAAAAAAAAGAATGGCTTCAGTCTCAGTCCTGTATTTTTCTGGGGGAGGGGGATTCTGAACATTACTGTGTCAAGAAGTGCTTTATCCAGTGAAGCAAAATTTGCACGATTGGAACCTTATTTGTGTTGTTCGTGTTTTTCATCAATTTTTTATTTTTCCTCATTTTTGTTTGTGTGTGCTAAAAATGTAAGCTAGATTGATCAATAAGACAAAACAAAGCACATATATACCCTGTAGCTCTAAGTAAGCTAACCAGTGAACAATTCTGTCTGCACTTTCCAGCTGATCTTTATAGACCTATTTAGAGAGAGAGAAAGAGAGAGAAAGAGCGAGAGAGCTACATGATCCTTCAATTACAATCTGGAAACTATAAAGGAACTGACATTTCTGAATTGTCCTGACATTTCTAGAAGCAACAATGGAGGCTTTGAATATCTTCTCTGACCATACTCTAAAATATATCCTTTCTTTGCATTACCATATTTTGGGTGCTTTTATCAGATATTTATTTGATATATTTGTCCACTAATACTTGAGTACACATTGTGGGAGCACAGAGAGATGGCGGAGCAAACTCTTCCTCTTCCAAATTAAATAAAACCATCTCCACTTGAGCTGTCCCTGGCAAGTACCAGAGGAATAGACACAAGCATCTTTGACAGGCTTGGGGAGAGGGACCTCAGAGGATCAGCAAATGCTCCAGAAGTTGGCACAGGTGCCACGCATATATTAGCTGTGTGTGCTCTTCCCGACACAAATGGCATCACAGTTCTAGGGGTGGACTGACATCGATATTCAAGGCTGGGAAAATTATTATCCCAATCAACAAGAGGTAAAATATCAGGCCAATGCGAATTGTATCCTTTTGCCTCATTCTCAATAAACAGATCTTGTTTCCTGAATTTTTTAAGTTTCATTTTTCGGTTTGCTTGTTTTTTGTTTTTTGTTTTTTTAAGAGTGGTGTACTAGACAGTATGCTGAGGAGAATCTTGTTAGAGGACATCCAGAATGAATGTTTATTTCATAGAATTTTTATCTTCATTTATTTAATTTTAAATATTTCATTTTGTTATTAATCTCCCAAGGGCGGATGTGCAAAAGAATTTATTTTTGTCAAATTCACTCCTCTGCCACAAGCAAATATAACACAAAGGCATTTGCAGGAAATCAGTGGTAACTACATTGTATTTCAAAATTATGGTGGACATGTCATTTTCATTGTAAATTTATCATTAAAGGGACAAAATTAAAGTCATATATTCTTAAAAAAAAACTTATCTGTGTTGCTTATATACCTCAGATGATTAAAACATAAGCCAATTTGTTATTTAATATTTTTGTGCATTTTCACCATTGATGTGGTTTGTTTGCTTTGCCGTTTCACTTTGCCAGTTACTGAATGAATTGTTTTCAGGTTGTTGGTTTTTTTAATAGGTTGCGTTTTCTAGTTCCCCTTTGTGCTTTGGCATGACTGCAATGTTTCTAGTTGCAAAATATCACAGGGCTATGTTTTAAGTACATGAAATAAAACCTGAGTCAGCAGCAACCTTTTTCTATTAAAATACAATAAATACAGTTGTCTTAATGGTAGACATTGTAAAACTACTTTTTGTGTTTACAACTCGATCATGTCACTCAAGGAAACAGAACCTGAGGTGGGTTCAAGGTCCCAAGTTTTTAGTTTCTACTATATTTTTAATTTAAAATAAAAATACTCAGTAAAAATACTTTAAAATAAGAATTACTCAGTTTTATTTTAAAATTCTGTCTACCATAACCACATTCAGTGTTCCCATTTATTTCACTTCACTTGGCTTCAATATGGCAATGACATCTTAGTTCTGGCTCTCTCCTAAGCTAAATGAGGCCAATGACAATGTTTTCCTTGGAACTTATCTTCATAGTTTCTTATGCCATTGAAGCTGCATAATCTGACTATCTCACATCATGTATTCAAGATCAGTAATCTTGACCATGCTTCTTTTATAAATATGTTTATATGATAACCAAACTTCTGAATTTAAAGAAGTCATCTCATATAATGCCTCTTTTCCTTTGCTACTCTTGTGTCCTTCATACTAAGCTATAGAGTTAGGACTCTTATATAAACAGTTAAAATAAATGGAAAATGTGGAGTAAATTCTTATTGTACACTAATTGCAATCATGATCCCTTTTTTTTCTTTTATATCCTTTGCAACATTTATTCCCTTTTCCCTTTTAGTTTTGTGTCTGGGTTTGAGAACGCAATCTACTTGCTTTTGGAAACAGTAGAAATTTTGATATATTCATAAGGTGTGTATATCATGATATATTTTATGATGGAGGGGGAAAAATGTACAACTGCAGCATTGTAGATTGCAGGAAATATGATGTGAGAACAATTAAAGGAGCCTCCCAGTACATCAAGTGTAGGCTTATAGAAATTAATTCATATAAATAAATTGATTGGGTAACATTCAGAATTGGTGTAAATTTAATGTTGAGGGGCACCACGAGAGTTAGGAAGTGTAAAACACATGGTAGTGAAGCAGGCCAGTGGCACCATAACAACTCTGGTTCCTGTGGGAGCAATAGCACCAGGCTCCTTCCAACAACTTTCAAGCTTTCTCACAAGCTGCGGTGTAACAGTTGTAAGATATTCCTATGAAACCTCTGTCTGTTTGACTGCTTCCCTTCCACGGAACAATCTGTACCCAGGTGTTTTTGGTGTTCACTGTTTTACTATTTCTTCAGCTTACTCATGGCAAGGTAGAAGCCAGGAGCTGTATTAGGAATGATAAATTCTTGTCATATATATCGTTGCCTTCCTCTGAGTTTTATATCCATCGTTTGAACACCGTCTTGCCGGAGAGCCTGTGTGCTCTCACCTCCCCCTGAGACAGTGGGTGTGATGGATGTGCGGTGTATCTCATTACTGGTCAGCATCTTGCAAGCTGGATCTGTGGGAGGAGGAGACAGACAGGACATGAAACTAAGGAGTTGTTTAGAAGTTACATTTTGTTTGTCAGCTGTGACTTTTTTAACTTTTAAAAAGAACATTTTGTTTTTATTGACAAAATTTGTTTCTTGGACAATCTGTCAAAGTAGAAGATAGGCTAAAAGGGCTTGTTTACTGATGGAGTTATTCAGAAATAGCTGAAGGTGGTTTCATGTCCTTGTAATGTGACATTGGTTTCTGGAATAGGCAGAGTCACAGGTAACATTGTTTAAAAATAGCTCTTATAATTAATAGTCTGCTTCGATCTAGGATAACTTTCTAGTGTTAAAAAGTACTCAAAAATCAGTGTCATTAATATACTTCATTTTCACAGGTAATGACTTGTCATTAAGCAGTTATACATAACTAGAGAAATACAATCGATTCACCTCTTTTAATATGTTGTTGAAAGGCCAAGGAATGTCTTTGAGTCATCGCATAGTTTCTAGATTTAGAACCACTCACTATCTTGAACAATTGCTCCAGGATGATGTATGGTGAGGAGTCATGCCCATTTTTAATCATGGTGGTAAATTATGATGCATTGTAAAATACACATTTTCTTAGTGGAGTGGTTTCTTTTATTTGACATGATTTGACCTGTCAGAATGCTAAAACAGAACTTCATGATTCCTGGCCACCTGTTAATTAAATCACATTTGGAGTTTATAAACTCCTGAGAATTTTTGATATCCATCACAAGTGTAGTTAGACACACACTAGGTGGCTGGGCAGATGATAGACAAGCATTTAGATCTGCTGATTATATAATCAACTATCAGTAAAATTCAAGTGTTCCATAGTGAAATAAATGCATTGTCATTTCGGCTAAGAGGCTGATCTTGCTTATTTCACTCACTTCAGTAAAGTCCATTCCTCTTATGAATGGGCTTTACTTGACTGCTTCTTAACACTAAATTTATACCAACTCTGAATGTTACCCAATCAATTTATTTACATAAATTACTTTGTATAAGCCGACTCTTAATGTGCTGGGACGCTTCTCTAATTGTTATCACATCATAGTCCCTGTTGCAATCTGCAGTGTTGCTGTTGTACATGTTCCCGCTCTAACAAAAAATATATCTGGATACCTGCACCTTGTAAGTATACCAAAATGTCTGCTGTTTCCAAAAACAAGTGAGAGGACCTTACGAAAAACATCAGTGACACTGAGCTTGAATTGAATGGTTTGGATTTGGTCATGATCTACTGTTATGTTTATTTAAAAATCAGTGACTGTAACCAGTGCAAACCCTTAGTTAACACAACTATTCTTGGGTGTTGAGGTATTTCAACACTAATCATACTTCTGATAATATAAGTAAAAGTCTGCAAATATATTTTGAATGCATGTTTTAAATTGATCCCCAAACCAGTCATGTTTACAGTCTTATCCAATATAATCATGATCTACCTTTTCTTATTTTCTATTATCAATAAAATCTAAAGACCACTAACTGTACTTTATGCTATTTGAGTGTCATAATGAAAATACACTTCACATACCAGGTATATCTAAAATATCCTGCTTCTTAGGTCATATAGCTTAACCTATTTAGTGAATCCTCTCTGCTATTCATCAGCATAATAAAGTTGCCTAAATTGCTAGTTCCCTGCAGATCACACACAACAGATGGTATCAATAACGGCATAGCAAAATATGGAGAAGCAAATAATGAGTATGAAATCTGCACCAAAAAAAAAAAAAGAAAGTCTGCATCAAAAGAAATCCAGGTCTTAATGACAAATGCTCCAAAACTCAGAAAATATCCAAGTTAAGTTTTTAAAATAATCTTTCTGACTGATGGTACTTCCATTGTAATAATAAAATGTTATTTTTGCTATGGGAATCTAAAAATTAATTTAAATTGTTTTGTGAGATCAGCTGTATTGAAAGACTCTTGCTCAGCATATTGATATATTCAATGCTATATATTCAACCAAAACCTAAGTTCATCAATTAGTAATTAGTAGTTATCATGAGACATTCTCATTTCTGCTGATATATTTAAATTAATTGAAACTAATTCTTTAAAATGCTTTCAGTTCTCAGTGTGTCAATATACACAAAAGTGCACACACATATATATTTGTACACATGCATGTAAAGCACATTTTCAGCTAGGAATGGATTGAGAGAGCTGTTTCTTTTGTATGCAGTTTGACCTTCCTTTCTCTGAAACATTGCTACAACAAATTAATTTTTATTTTATTTGTTGTCGTTCTATACCTAAAACTGTTTATCTCTGCTTACACCTAAGAGTACACAGAGTAATAGCAAATAGCAGTATACATTTCAGTGTCTGAGGGCTGCCACAGTTTAGGTAATATTAGGGTAAAGTGAAACACACAGTTATTAATAAAAGACTTAATTACCCCAGGTTCTGTAGAAGGCTTTTGTGATGAGTAAAACTGCAGTGCTGTGTGGGAATTGCCTAAAAAAACATACAGGGAGACCACAGCTGGAGGTTCAGTTTGTCCTTCTATTGACACAAGATGGAAAACCTTTGATACACATTATAACTGAAATCAAACAAGTCCCTATACTTAGTTTAGCAACCATAATCCTTACATGCTGACTTAATTTTGATTGCGTTAATTTTCCTCTAGGGTGATGCATTGTGTTGTCACATATCAGAACTAAGAATACAGAAATAAAGTGGATAAAGTGTTTCCAACTATTTTCACTAGGAGAAATAACTTAGCACCGAACATATGTTGCTCCTAAAGTCTTTTGTGACAGTAAAAATATGGAGGAAAGTATTTAAAAAAGAATCTTTCAAGTTCTTATTTATTGTTACCAACAGCAGAGTTTTCCCAGCCCTGTTTGTTATAGTATGACTGGGAGTATTTTGGGATGGAGTTTAAAGGGATATAGCTAGAGCATCTAACAGCTGTCTTCTTCCCTGTCCGAAATTTTCTGTAGCGCTATGTGTTCTCATAAGAACTTACAATCTCTCTAGATGAAACTGTCCTTTAACCCCGACTGTCAAGTAAATCTCGTCTTATCTAATTATTTCACCTGGGTAAGGAAAGCATCCATTATTCTGCTTCTTTGCAATGGCTGTATTGTTTTCTTATACCACATGAACTGCGCTAAAAATATCCAGCAGAGAAAAGAAGATTCCCACTGTACTTGCCTCCCTAAGGCATGTTAATTTCTCTTCTCTTGCCCTTTGTTACCCTTTCATGCATATTTGAAAGGCTTCTGATGTTGAATTTTTTGAGTATTTCTTAAAATAATGCTTTTCCAACTGTGTGAAGACTTGTTCATACAAAATAATGACAGCTTTAGTTGACTGCTCACAAATTATCTAATCCCTCTGTTCTGCAGCCAGAACTCTTGAATAGAAGAACCCAATAGGATTGAGGAAAAATATAAGTATAAATAAACAAATAAATAGTGGGGGATATGTATATGAATCTGTGATTTTTGGTTAATGTTTTGATCCCATTCTGTCTGTTCTCTCTGAGAGAATGATTTGTGCAACGAAGTGACTTGGTACCTCTCTTTTTTAAAAATATCCTGGGATAGTGGGAATCTTCCCTCTTACAGCCTGTTTGAAAATTATAGACCCTCTTGTATAGGTGTTGCAGCATTAGTTAAAAATAACAAATGAGATTTTCAAGTCCCTGTGTGATCCTTTGACACAAACACCTTGTGACAAAGAACAGTCTGTAGGAAGGGAAGAAACTCTCCTAAAATACAGAAGAGTTGCTAATTATTCTTTGCACAAATACAAGCCTCAAAAGCATACAGGGACACATATACACATACATGTGTGAAACATAGCTATAAGCGCCAGGCATTTGTATGTAAAACACTTTCCCGGAGTTCTAACTTTGATGCAAATAAAAAAATTACATTTAAATATGTAGGCAATTTAGGTGGGATTAAAGATGCCCATGCAATTAGTGATTGTACCAAACTTCATTAAGGACAGTGTCTCAATGCACATACATTACACAGTGTATTCCATTCAAGCATAGAATAATGCATTATATATATATATAAAAATATATATAAATATATATATATATATATATATATATATATATATATATATATATATATATAAATCTATTCCTGAGAAAATTTTAAAAAATTATCTTTGCAGAGCTATGAAACTCAGAGATTATGGTGGCCAGTGAGCCTACGTTACAAGGGATAAAGAGAGTCTGCTGGTGGGACAAGTCCCTAGTACCAAAAGAACCTCCTCAGGTTAGAGTGACCAAAAAGGCTTCTCCTAGGATGCATTGTTCTGTTATGTTAATCTACCCCAATTCTGCTTCCCTGGTTGGCCTGTGGCCCCTCCACCCCCTTGCTACCTTATATGTTACATGCCCTAGAAAGTTCTCCACTCCAGGTTCCCCCCATTGGCCTTGGCCCCTCACCACTCCCCCAAAGATTCCCCATTGGTCCCTGGTGCTTGCCCCACTCCCATACTTAACCCTGACCTTTCCAATGTTCTCGTCTTTGCCCCTGGAATCCTTCACAGTGTGGAAGCAATAAACTGCTCCTGTGGAAACCTATGCAAAGACCCTTCCTGCCTCTTTGCCGTCGATCCATATTACTGAAGCTATCCGTGCGTTCGTGCGTGCCCGCGTGTGTGAGTGTGTGGCTGGTCCTGCCGAGCGGCTTCGCTAAGGAGACGCTCTTGGAAGATCGCTGCACCCCGTGCCACAGCACAGAAGCCACAGAGCCCAAGACAGCGATAAGAGATCAGATTGCAGTTAGCACAATCAGACAACTGGACATGTTATGAAAAGTGAGATAAACGTTTTATAAACATTTTTTGTATATTTCCCTTACCCTCAGTCAAGAAGTAGCTTACCTCCCGAAAACAAAAATGGAATCCACATGCACTATAAAGCGTGATTCAGTTTCAACTGAGAGTAAAAAGAGCCTTGCTTATTTACCGCCTTGTTTCCATCCTCTCTAAGGCATTTGCCTGTTACTTGCTTTTTATGTGTGCACTAATTTTTTTCAGAGCTTCATAGGTTACGTCTAAACTAAATAATTGAAAGTTGATTTGCAAGTGCACTTTAACATGTTAAACCCATAAGCAACCAGCTTTCTTACCATACCACTGATTACCAGATTTCCTGAAAATAAGGCTGTTTTGGGTCTATCTGAGATGGAGTTAATTTTCTCATAGCAGCCCTCACAGTGCAGTGCTTTGCATTGGTATCTAGAAAGGTGTTGATAACACACCAGTGTTTTGGCTACTGCTGAGCAGCACTGGCACAGCATCAGCTCTCTGTCCAACATTCTGCCCCACCAGCAGAAGGCTGAGGTTGGGCAAGATCTTGGGAGAGGACAGAACCAGGACAGCTGACCCAAACTGACGAAAGGGATATTCCAAAGCATATAACATCAGCTCAGATACACAAGAAAAAAAAGGAGGAGGAATAAAGGGGCATTTGCTATTTGCAACATTTGGCTTCCAGAGTAACTACTGGGCATGTTGAAGATCTGTTCCTAGGAGGTGACTGGACACTGCTTGCCGATGGGAAGTAGAGAATAAACTCTTTGTTGGTTTTTTTTTGCTTGTGCACACACAGCCTTTTGCTTTTGCTTTAGTAAATGGCCTTACCTCAACCTATGAGGTTTTCTGCCACCTCATTTTCTCTCCCCTGACCACCTGAGAAGGGAGAATGATAGAGCGGCTTAGTGGGCACCTGGCATCCAGCCAAGGCCAACCCACCATATAAGGCTTAAAGTGTCCACATCATGTTTTGAAAGAGCCAGGCTCAGGACATCTGTTGGATATAGGCTGTGCTCTATCCATGCCCGTGGCAGCCAGGTGCAGTGAAAGACAACTTCAGATGACATTTAAGTGGCATGGCCAAGTACAGATTCAGTATCTTGAGAGTACTTTATTGCTGGAACAAAGATTACAAATCAGTCCATGCTTTCTTGTGAACAGTAGATGCGGTGGATGAATCTGGACTGGAAAAGAAGTTCCCAGCTGTATATAACTGCACAGTGGAATAGATTTAATGACCTATTAAAAAAATCTCCCTAGGATCTATCGATGTTCCTCTATTGGACTTGCTCCCCAGTGTCGCTGTTTTTCCTGTACTGAGAAACCAAAACTGGACCAGATACTCTATATGGGGTCACAAATACCAAATATAGAGGATCTCGATCTGCTGGCTATGCTCTTGCTAATATATCCCACTATTCAATAAACATTTACTGCTGCAAAGCTGCTCTGTTGACAGGTGTTCAACCTTTTTACCCCAGAATCTTTTTTTTTTTTCTCTTTTTTGCAAAACATTTCTATCCAGTGAGCCCCAGACAATACTGCTGCGTGTGGCTATTTCATTCCAGGTTTAGGAATTTCTATTTGTTTTTGTTGAACTTCCTGAATTTCTGTCAGTCCTAGTCAGTTAAAGCCTCACTGCACAGCCACCCTGTTGTTAGACATGTTATCTTCTTCCTCTATATTTGGTTTCATCCACAGACTTGAGGAGAGTGTGTTTTTGTCTGTCATCCAGGTAGCTAGTGAAGATATGAAATGGTAACAGCCCTGGTACTTGCCTGTGAGGAAAGCCTCTAGTAACCATCTGGCAAGTGAATTTCAAACTGCAACCCACTACCCTTCGATTCTCATAATACAACCAGTTTTCCATGCATCCTGTAGCCCAATCAGTTTTACAAGCATCTTGTAGACTATGCATCCAGTTCATATCTCTTTAGGTTGGCTACAAGGATACAATTGGAAACCATGTCAAAAATCATTATAAAGTCAAGGCAAATAACATGCCCTGACCACCAGTTCATTTATCAGAGAGAGAAATCAACTAGGTGTTATTTTACTTTTGTAAATCCATTATGGTTTTTCCCAATTATCTTATCATTCATGTGCCTATGAATGACTTCTATATGCAGATTTCTCCATAATCTTCCAGGAGACTGCAGTGAGGCTGACCAGCCCCTAATGTCCCAAATTCTCTTTCTCGCTCTTTGAATAATGATGTGACACTTTCCATTCTCTAGTCACAAAGGCCCTCTCTGGATCACCCAGGTTTTGAAAGGCGATTTTGGCTAAGCTTCCTCACCAACATCAGATTTATTTCATGTGATCTCATGAACTGTTGTAAAACCAATTTATTTGCTCGATCGACCATTAACTAATCTTTTCCTACCATAGGCAGTACCTCGGTCTTCCAGGCTCTCCTGAAAAGCCAAAGGGCATACCTTATCAGTAAAAGGCCTTCTCAAACAAAGCTTTGAACACTGCAAACCCTTATCACAAGGCCCCTCTAATTTTCCCATCAGTATACTTATAGAGGTCTTTATTTTTGCCATTCACAATTCCCTGCCAGTTTGAATTGCAGCAGAGTTTTAGAACTCCTAATTCCATGTCAAATCAATATTTTTAATCTTTTTCGTGATTGCAAGGCTGCTTTCAGTCAGCTAAAGAAGACTGCATCTTATTTTACCCCTTGATCAGGGGCTCTTGTAGCAGAAACCCATCACAACAGCTTCCTGACTAGTCTCCCTTTGACTCCAACCTGTAAACCCTCAGCTTGCTTGTGAACCATTTCATGGCAAAGCTCCACACATTCAAGCTGCTCTTTTGCATAGAGCACAGTTTGTCTTCCTGTCATTCACAGCCTGTGCTTCTTAAAGGACCTGTTCCCACCCATTGCACTGCTCCAGCAATGTGGGCTGTCCCACCATGCTTCTGTTACTCTGCAACTGCTCACAGCTTCTAACTCCTCTGTTTTGGTTTTTCCCTCGTACTGGAGAAATTCATGTCTAGGCACTTTGGATATGTTCCCAGTACTGATGTTTTTTAGGAAATATGGAAGAACTTTTTTTATTGTGCTCTCTCACAGAATCCTTGCTCCCTCTTTTGCCACTTCTCTTGGGGTTTGGTCTTCATCTTGAAAAATCATGTATAAAGGCTTTGTCATTTTGCAAACAAGCATGTTTGCAAAAATGCTCTTGTCCCCCTTCATCAGATGGAGACAACCATTCCTTATTCCTTAGAGATGGTCCAGTGGTCATAGGCGCACAAACCCTGTGTGGGATATGAGCCACAAAGGGCAGGTGTACTTTTGATTCTACCTGAGCCTTCCCCCTTCTCTGAAAATATTGAGACACCACTCAAACTTTTTAGACTCAACCCCTCTTGAAATGCTTTGTTTTCCCCTGGCTATTGGTACTCACATGGGCACATAGCAAGGGTTTATAGTCTAGGGGCTGGCTGAGCCTCTGCTATATTTCTACAAAATCCTGGATCCAGAATGCACTTGAAATCTGCTTAGAAACAGGTGATAGGTGAAGAGATAAGGATATAGAGCTGGCATCCCCAGTGCTAATTCTTTGAGGCTTGTTGAGTGGAGAGAAAAATTTATGATTATACTCTCTGACATTTGGACAGTATCTCAGAGCTTCAGCACCAAGTAATCTGACAATAGAAACAATGATGTGCTTTCTTCACTGATATTTTTACCATCATGAATCTTTCTAGCACCTAAAAGTCAGGCAATTGTGAAGAAATGGGAATAACCATATGACAGAAGAGACAAGAAATGATATGGAATGACAAATTGAAGAACATGGGAGGCAAGAAAACAGAACTGAATGAAAGCAGGGATCCTTTTGGAAGGTGCTGTTAGGGCTGAAAATGATTTAGTATAATAATAGATAGGGCATGGGGGAGAGAAATTAGATGTAAAATGTGGGACAGGTCTTGAAATACTGGAACAAGTGTCAGAGACTAGAATTTTGTCCAAAGTGGAAAAGAAGGATTTACAGAATGAGAGACTTGAGGCAAAAGTTATAACAAAGTGTAGAGAAAGAGAGAAAAAAAAAAAAGAAAGAAATCCAGAGAGAACAAGGGAACAAATAAATGGGGTTTCTGGGCCTGTAATGCATCTGGTCAGATTGCAGTAAGAAGCAGGTATAGAGAAAGAGAGAGAAAGAAGCCGTGAAATCGTTGAATATAAAAACTACCTTGTAAGACAGGAGATGCATAGAGATGTCAAATACAGTCTGATGTGACAGCGGAGGCCCATGGCAAAAGGGACATAGCTCCTACAGATGGTTTCAAAGTTGGGATAAAAAAATAAATTCAGAAAATAAAAGTGAAAAGTGTGAGGTTTCGTGTGTTTATCTCAAAAATGCATGGACTGGACAGAATTTTGAGCCCTTCCTTATTTTTCTTTTCTTTTTCTATTTATTTCAAGGGCTTTTGTACCCACTTGTTTTTTATCTAACAGCCTTTCCATTTATGCTAGTTCCTCTCATTCTCTGCAAATGACTCACCAGTCCTACCAGCTGTTGAAAATATATCCAGCATGAGCAATTCCCTTCTAACAATGCCAGTGGCAAGTGAACATTGCTTCCTAAGAACAACTTTCTTTCCCTGACCTGTCAAAAGATGTCATCCAACTTGTTTTGGGCCAGCTAGAGTCCCCCTTTACTGTTGTTTCCCTCTGGTGTGCTCTATACCTCCTTGTAAGACACTGCTCTTCTCGAGAGATAGTTGTTCTGTGCTGCAGCTTGTCCAGACCTGGCCGAGGGCAGCAATCCATCTGGCTAGCTGCAGTTCTTTTGGCTTCCAAAGGCTGACTCAAAACAATGGAAAAATAAATGATGCATATTTTGATTTTATACTTTTTTCTCCCGTAGATTTAGTTGGAATATTTCAATTTTCAATTTGAGGTGAGGGGGCATATGAAAGAATGAATGTATCTTTAAACATTTTTTCATGGTTTTTTTGGGCAGTTAACAACTTTTTGGGTTATAATCTCTGAAGCTGGTGGTCAGAAAACACAGTGAATATAAACACTTCCAAAAGAAGGTGGGCTTACTAGAAGCCATCCTAACATCCTGCCATCACACTGAGTCACTGACAGCACTGCCTGTCCCTGCCCACCCCTTGAGACCCTCCACCTGTCCATGGCTCAGGACCCCCTCTCAGCCCCAGGGCCATCAGCTCCTGCCTCAGCAGTGCCACAGCAGGTCTGCAGCTCCCCACAGCCTGACCCTGCCTGGCCGTGGACCCTGGTAACCAGGCCTACCTGCAGGTCCATGTCCTGGCCCTGCCTTGGCCTGTTCCTGTCCCCAGGGAGGTGTCTTGTGCCTGGGGCCAAAGGTGCTCCTGCTTTCTCCCATCTGCCTGCTCCAGGTGAACCACATGGGTGTCCCCCAGTCTTGGAGTCCTCCAGGCCTTGGGAGCCATCAGCCCCCTCAGTGTCCTGCCATACTCCTGGGTTTAGGAAAAATGCCAAAATAATCTCAGGTGTTGTTTGCATAATGCTTGTTTCAACCCACACAGAACAAATCACTTTCCCACCTCTGCTGCCAGAACTTGGCTACCCATATTTTTTCACTGGAAATTGCAGTTTCCTCAAGAAGAAATTTTGGAAGTGTTGGGTATCATTAAACCATCTGGTGCATCTGTCTGGGGTGTGGCCTAACCTGTTCACCAACATCAGAGAGGGGTGTTTCATGCAGGAGCAGATGCAGCAAGGGAACAAGGTGTCTACTGTGAGTTATCGGTCATTAAAATGTGGGGAATTGGCAGGTATCCCAGGGATGAGGCTTTCCATGAGTGATCAAGCTTTATTCACTCATAAGTTATTGTTTAGATTTTCTTATTTAGGGAAATGAGATTTTTTTTCCCCATGGAGTATTTCTCGGCTACAATTTGCATTCATCCTTCCAGAATTTGGAACATTGATTTATTAATTTTGGGTGCCTTTTAAAGCACTTAATTGATTAATATCAACTAACTTGAAACAGCATTGGATTCTGTTATTCAGTTCAGATGGGATTTATTTGCTTTTAATTGGAGCAAGTCAGACCTAGGCACAGTGAATTGGTATTTTTTCTGTTCAATACTGCTGAAATGTCACCATTCCTGTAATTGGATTTATATATATTTTAAGGTCATTTGATCATCTTGCCAGACTGTATAGTATAGCTTAATGGGTTAGGAACTCCATTTATCCAGTTATCCAATTCCTGAGATAATAATTTGTCTATGTATTAAAGTGCATCTTTCAGAAAAGACATTATTATAATGATCTCTTCAGTAGGTGGCAGTGCTGGGATTAAAACTGTTGTTGCTTGACTAATATGCAAATTCCTGTGCCTGTTGGGATTTAGGTCTAAAAAGGTTTTCAGGGCATTCTCATCTTTAAATTTGGGCTCTAGCTTGCTTGGAATGCTGAAAGTGTGGGAGATTTATTTCTGCTGGCTGAGAAAGTATAGAAAAATAGATCAAGTACTCCAAGTGCCGTCAGTTGGCTCCAGAGGTATGCATGAACAAACTGAAGCCATGGAAAACATGACCGTAAAGCTCCAAAAGTAATAGTTTCTCCACTGAACATGACATAATCCACTTCAATTGCTCCCAGTAAAGTGGTGTTGCTAGATGAAACATTATAGAGTCTGAATAAACAAATATTCAGAAATCTGAATCTCGATTCAGATTTTAATTTTACATTTATTAAACTTTATCAGAATCACTGTGGTATCCTTACATTGTGGAGGACTTCTCTATCTATGGCACCATAAAGGACTCCATTACTGGGTTCTCGTGACTTCACAATCCATTCCTTAAATTATGATGAACATTTTTCTGCAATGATGGAATACACAAATTAGGGAGTTCTGATTCCTGATAAGGTCTAAAATAGAGATTTGTGTCGCAAGATAAAGTTTATTACGAACAGTGTAATTTCTCAGAAGGTGTTTTGTCAGGAAACTCTTTAAAGGTCATACATCTTAATGGCACACATTAGGTAGTCCATGTGGAATACTGCTCAGGAATACACAATAAATAGCAGTAATTCCCCATATCATTGGGGCTTTGAGAGAGAAGGAAGACTTCTCTTGGATTAGAGCTGGACTGCACCTATGCGGACAACAAAGGATGGTTTATTGTGGCAATTAAAATCTATGGTGGCTGCATATCATTGTTTGTCCATTGAGAAAGCAGGATAGAGTGGAATCTCACAGCTACATGGAAAGCAGTGCTGAGTAATGTATTCCAGATCACACACTGGAAGTAGTGATATTAAATCTACAAGCAGCTAGGAATTCTCAGTTATCTTGGTGCTGATGACTTGTATTGACTGAGTACTTCAGGGAGGCTATGGAGACAGCACCTGTGGAGAAGGCAACTTCTCTTTAAACACAGCCCCAAAGAAGAGGAATTTGGTAATTTTCATTAATAGTAAAGTGTGTATGGGAGATCTGGGTTGATCCTGTCCAACAGGGAAAAAGTATATTTATCACAACAAAGGAAAAAAGAACAAAACAAGAAAAAAACCTGCTAGCATTTTTCAACAGTAAGAAAGTGGAATTCACTTCTCTTAAATGAGTAAAAGTCAGATAACTTGTGAATTCTTTTGACAGAAAATGAAAAATATTTTATAATTAAAAAGAATAAAACAGTATTGACATTTGGAGTGGCTTATTTTCCAAAAAATCTGAAAAAAATGTTCTAGTTGTAGTTAAAGCGTTTCCAAAGAGAATTGAAATATGTTCAATGACAATGAAGTTTAGGAAAAGTTTAGAAATGTTTAGAAAAAGTATATTTTGGAGTAAGTGAAATCTGTGTTCTGAAAATGTTGAACCTAAATTGGCAAAGGGACCCCAAACTCCTGTTTTGTTTAGGAAGGCCCAAAGACCTAAGACCCTCCAAGATGATCCAGACTCCCAGGTGTACTATGGAGGTGACTTTCTTGCATCCAGGGTCTCAGGAGTCCAGTCCCCAAAATCAATAAACCAGTTTATGACATATCTATGGCACTGTGGTGTCTGCTAGACCTCTAAGACCACAGATATTTCATATTTCACAGCAAGGACTCAGTAACCATTTTTATGAAGCTAAGTCAGAGTGTTTCAGTCTGTGCAGAGTAGCTGCATTGGCTTACACTGGCTCAGAATCAGTTTTGTTTTGCCTGAGATTTTACTGTCAGAAACTAAACACAAAAACATGAGTGTGATGACTTACTGTTTATAATTAGTAAATAGATTCACAGAAAATCACTTTTTATATAGTAAGAGAAGAAAATTGTACCGTTACTTTTAACTGCATTTGACTGCATTCACTACATGCAAGGTTCATAATTAATCTCTCTGAAAATTATTCCAGAACTATGTAATCTCATACCTAAATTAGTCTAAGGAGCTTCATTTTAGCTTATTGGAAAATATATTAAAGTAATGGAAACAAGAGAATTTACTGTCTACTTTATACTCATATTCTGCAAACAATTGTATGAACCACAAAGCAATGGAAGAGAGAACTCTTGCAAGAAATATGCTAACCTTTCCTAAGACAAGAGATGTCACTTTGAACCCAAAAGGTATTAGAATTCTCTCAAAAGAAAAAAGATAGCCTTCTAAATCCTATTCGTAAAATGAAAAGAAGTTGCTAAAAGAGTTTCCATTGGCTGGAATAAAGTCTTGTTCTCTTCAATATAAGTTGTGATTTCAGATCTGCTGGTGCATAGGTCAGCTGCCTACTGCTGCAGCAGACTAAAGAGTAAGAAGAAAAACCTGATGCTTTTTAAGCTCTTGAATTTTTACTGTGTCATGCAGTGAGGGGATAAGTTTTGCCTTCTAGCAAGAGTATGTCTCTCTTAACTCATGGACGACCTGAGGTCTTTAGAGACATAGATACCATTGTCGAGTTACGGCTTCTCTGCAGCATCCCTTAAACATCTTGTCCTAACGCCAACTCCGCCTCGCCAGAAGCCGTTGGCCAGAGTGATTCTACCTAGCTCCATTCTCAAGGGCCTCTTAAAACCAGAGAAAATTAGCCTGCGCACGTTAACGCTGAGTTTGTCGACATCAATTTAGCAGCAGGATAACCCCATGGATTTTCAAGTTTCTGGGGAAAAAAAGTCTCTCTTTTCCTAAATAGGCACATTTTTGCATAGAAAATCTTCAAACACAGTTTTATTCTCTTTCGTCACCCTGCTTCACTGACTAGATCATTGTCAAAGGAGGACCAAAAGAGCAATCTTTGAATTAAGCATCGGCTTGAAAAGATTGAGAATTATTTCAAAGATTCCTTTTCCATATGGGTCTGTCTTTTTTGGAATTAAAATTTCTTTTAAACTTTCTTTCCTATCTTCCTATTAAGAGAATGTGCCAAAAGAACGATGTAGTTTATTGAATTGACAATCCCACAGGCACCTGTGTCTATTTTGATCTCAGTTGTATTCCTAAATAACAATAATGAAAAGTCTAAGATCTTTACTTTCTGGTGTTTAGTTTCATAAATTCAAAAGCGCAATGTTTTACTCTCTTAGGAAGTTTTTACTCTCAAACAGTCTCAAGCTAGTCAGTGTAGTTTTATAAGTCAAATGCCAAAACCACTTTAACCAAAATCTGTGATACATTCCTTGCCTAAAGGAACTGCATTATTTTAAAACCATAACTGCATCATAGAATGATATAGCTTGTTGAGCTGTTTGGGGGTGACTTGGAGGCAGACTAGGAGCTGAAATCTCACCCGAAACTATTTTACCCTGTGAAATTCTCTGAAGTAAATCCATACAGGTAATGTGGAGCAAGTACCTCTGCAGACTACTGAAGCCTTTATAACTCAAGGATGCTTAAGTTCCATGTTATCACTGCTAAAACATCTTAAATGAAAGAACTGCATCGCTGTGCAACGGTCCTTTAAAAGTAGTATCTGTAACAGTCATGAAGGGGTTGGTTTTCTTAATTATTTTTATAATTTGCTGCTAAACAGCTTTTTAAGAAAAAACCCAAAGCAACAAAAAAAACCCACAACAGAACATAAAATTGACTATGCCTTGATGAAAATTTAATTGGTCTCATGAAGCCTAATTCTCATGCCTGATATGCTTATTGATGGTAATGGTGGAAGTGGTTTCTGTAGTTAACTCCTATGTTTAGGATAATATGTGAATATAGGTAAGAGAATTTTTTTTTTTTATGATGACATTTTAAACTAATAGTATACAGTGTAAAAGGTTACCTGGCAGAGGTAACCCACGCTGATAATTGTATGAAGCAGACTGTAGCAGGAAGGATTTTGCCTTGGGGGGCAGGAGGCTGAAGGTCAGGCATGCTTGCTCATTTGTGGCATCAGCTGGTGTGAATTAAATGAGATTCAAATAATGCAGAGCCTCTTCAGAAGCAAATTTCAGGAGAGAAACTGAAATTTCTTGTGTCCTTTGTTGTGTTTTGAATGGCATTTTGGATTAGGCAGATACAGCAAAAAATGACTGTGGATCATGGTCTGTTTGGGGAACTAGTTTTGATCTGTTGTTTACATTATTCTTGCTTGTATCTGGAAATTCAGTTGTGACTGAGAACATATCCTAGAAGAGAAATGTGGTTCACTCTTTCTTAAGCTGTGGCAGCCAAATTTTGGGCCATGCACTGTCACAGGAAGATCCTAGAAACAAAATCTTACAAGAAAAAATGTAGGGCTCTTGGAAATTACAAAC
Source organism: Lycocorax pyrrhopterus obiensis (assembly GCA_014706295.1). Taxonomy (NCBI): domain Eukaryota; kingdom Metazoa; phylum Chordata; class Aves; order Passeriformes; family Paradisaeidae; genus Lycocorax; species Lycocorax pyrrhopterus. The sequence goes on along the minus strand of JACSVZ010000002.1, from coordinate 94,638,614 downwards.
CTGATAGTTAACATAGTGAAAGAGGACACTGTCCTTTCTGATTGCTTGACTTCATTACATCTCATATATTATGTAATATATGATTACACAATATATGAGATGTGTAATCATATAACGTGCAGTGTACAGATGAGGTACACTGCAGAGAATAGAAAGAATGTTCTTCAATGTTATCAGTAAGGGTTCTCAGAAAAGTTTTGCTGCGTTTTTGTGTGGTTATAGATTGTCTGGTTTTGCAGGCCTTTGGACAATACTAAAAAACAAAATGCAGATATATAGACATAGATACTGCTTCTTTTGGCTCTTAAATACCCAAATCTCAACATTAACTTAAATGTACATCATCTCTCTGCAGAGCCTGCATGAGCTACACAGCCTTTGAACTGAATATAAAAACAACAGGGCACACTATTTCTTATACGAATAGGTAACAGCTAATATACCAGTTCAAATTTCCAGACGAGATTGGTGCTCCGTTTATTCTGTGCCAGGGTGCTAGTGTGAACTTGTGTCAGCTGTGAAATATGTTGTCCTTTATAAAGAGAATAAGACAGCTAAAAGATAGCATACGTAAGGATAACGTATGTCCTAATGCAGGAAATGAGAAGAACATAAGTTACTTAACACTTATTGTCAAAAGCAATACAATTTTTAACAATATCTGGAAATATGTACCAATTTATATTTTTGTTAAATTTGACTACGTTGTTGAATTTGGTTGTAGTGATGTTTTCCTGCTTGTTAGCTGCAGGTCAGTAGATCATCAAAATGTGCCACTGTCAAATCCCAAAGGTCGAATAGCAAAAAGGTGTTGTCAGCAGCTGCAATTTTTTTCACTTGATCGATAAACTGTAGGTAATACAGTTCTTATATCTGAAAGGCATGCACAGCACAGTCATAAGAATACGTAATACCTGTTTTTGTTACTGAGATACCAGCATTTGTTCTTAAATGCACCAGAACACTAAAAAAGATGATAATATACATTTGTGCTAACAGGCAGGAGCCTGCTCTGAGCTGCTGGCCAGTAATGAGTTAATGCTGTTCTCAGCTAGCTAGATTGCAGCTGTGAATAGTTAAATAGTGAAGCTGTGGGGAAGGCCCAATGAAAAAGTCAGACAAAAGGTTATAAGTCTGAATAAATGACTCCTTGAGAGTCAGTAGAAAAGAAAGAATGATATTAAAAAAATAAAACTAAAAAACCCCAAAAATTTGAATAGACTTGAAATTGCTACAAGAATGTTATTGCTGTGTGGCTTTTTCTATGAAATTGTTTTGAATGCTGCAGTTAGAAGCAGGGGAAGGTAAGAATTATGATATTTGTAATGATAGTTTCCTATGCAAGTACTTACAATAACTGTAGTCTTAGAAAGGTGATTTACTGTGTTCTGCCTGCTTCGTTTTTTCCTAATGCTTTTTAATAGTTTGTATTTAATCAGGAATTCTTTTTCAGAAAATTAAAAAGTGAATGGACAAGGAATTTCTCTTCTTTATGTATGATTTTTTTTAAACAAAACAACCGTTTTGATGTTTTCAAAATATTTGGCATAATTAGAACTGTTTTCAAATGCTAGCAAGCCAGTGTTAATTTTGTAAACTGTTTCCTTTCCTTAAGGAATAAGCTTATCTTCCTGAATGATGACTTACTCTGCCTATATTGGATTCAGAACTAAAGATATGTTCATAAAAATCTCATTACACATGAGGGCATATTACCTAAAAGCAATTTTTACTCTGAGAAATACGTTGGCATAATGCTGGCACAAAATAATGCATATGCTGGAAAAAATGTATGAAGCTGGGTGCACCTATAGCTAAGAAAAATAAAATGGGAATTTAAGCCACTGCCTAACTACCTCCAGTTCTGAAAAGAATCCCTGGTGTCCTTGTATACAGTACTGGTAGTGGTGAGCAATAAGGAAATGTAAGAGAAAATCATAGTACACAAAGAGCAAGAGTGTCAGAGTGGTCAGAAGGGTCTACTAGCAATCTTAGCAGCATTACTAACATGAGAAACCGTAGGATCACAATCTGGGAATTTGTTAGCTGCTGGGCCTTGCCAAGGCAAGAGTAGAACACAGAAAGATTAATCTTTTCCTTCCTATTCTATAATAAGTTGATAAAGCATCCTTAACATGCTGCATGTAACATTCTTTACTTGGTACCTGTTGTATGCCTGAAGGGAAATTCAGAAATTAAGATTAAATTTAGGTTTCTATTTCTTAACTATGGGATTGATGACCAAAATCCTCAGCTCTGGGGTTAGTAGTATTAGCTGATTTCCAGCTCCATGCAGAAATAAAAACTAGTCATGGCTCATTTATAGCTACCTGTGCTCTGGTTTCTCTCAGAAAGAAACCTGGGCATGTAAACTAGAGGAGACCTGTGATCTAGAGAAATAGATGATCTGGCTGATAGCCGGGATTAGGATTTAAGAGAATTCTATGGAGTGTTTATTTCTGTTTAGTCTGAATTCCAGATTATATGCCTTCTTATACACTTTAAAGAAAACCACATTGTTGCTTACTCTGACCCTGCTGTGCTGTGTGAACTCATTGACCTACTTTGTAGAGCTGGAGAAGGGAATTTTTGCACATGTGTATGCATGTTATTTCTTGGGACTTGTTATCTTTTGTTCTGTAACTTTAAGCATTTGTGTGTCTGTATAGAATTGCTGCACATTTGTCTTTAGAGAGTTGGCACAGCTTCTAACTGGCAGGTGGCACATGCTCTCTTCCATGTTTTCTTCCTTCTAATACGCTGAATCTAAGTCAAATTCTCTTTTGAGGATGTGTTTAGTGTTTGGGAATGGATTATCTTGGGTTGTATGCTGTTTCTAATTAATAGTTGTTGATTCTATTGTAGTCTGCATTTTAGAGTTCCAGGAACACTAAGCTAGAACACATGAATGAAGAATAGTTCCTGCTTCGGAAAAAAGCTGAGTGCTAAAACTTGTCTGTGTTCGCTTGTTCTGAGAGCACGTGCAAACCTGATACTTTACTCAAAGGTATCTGCTTCTGCATTTAGGAATAAACATCAATTTATGCCCTCTCTTGACATCTGGTTTGCTTTTTTTCTACATTAAAACTTGGCTTCATAAAACACTCTGAAGAGTACTTGTCCTCTGCATTCCTTCTTTTGTCCATTCCCAGTTGCTTTAGTAACAGAAAACATGTCAGAGAAGTCCTCCCCACCAACATGGCCATATCCCCTTTTTTCTATTCTTTTGGAAGCTGTGACCATGACAAGGAAAGTTTATAAAGCAGTTTAGGCATCCTGATAACTTACAGGAAGAACAACTGGTGTCTCTATGACAGGTGTAGAAAAGCCAGGATAACACTATATAACTCCATTCAAGTACTATACATGTAATAAAAAAAGCTCTGATGTGTCTCAGACTGCCATTTAATATGTCTGTGGAGTATGCAAGAAAGCCCATCCTAGTTCTAAACCCCTGGTGCCTTATCAAGATAAATATTAAATAATAAGATTTTTCAAAAGTATGTTCAAATGAATTAAAAACTGCTAAAATCTTTATAGAAATAAAATGCTAGTAAAGCAAGCTATAAATTTTTCACTTATGAGTGCTACCAAATACTTCAAACTTAAACTGACCTCTCAAGAAATATATAAAGTCTTGTTAGATATAAAAAGTTGTGGGGATGTAAAAAGTTGTGGGCTTTATGTAGTACTCTGCAAATTCCACTGTTTATGATCTAAAAATTCTTATAACTTTAAGTATCATAGTGTACTGGAAAGCTTCCTGTTCTTGTGATACTTTTTACTAGCAAGGCTTTCCAAGTGCAACGTGTGCTCTCATTTTAAACAAAGCAATATCACAACAGACATCAATTGTGATGCATTTAATGTCTGAATATATCACTACTGCATGAAACACTTGGTCAGTGGTAGCCTGTTCAAAACACAGAGCTGATGCAACTGATGGTGCACCTTGTTAGACAGGAACAGAATAGGTGTTATAATGGTAAATAGTGTGAGCAGCTCAGAGTGGCACTTCAAGGGCATTCAATATCCCATACTGCTGGAATAATATTAACATATATTCCTCTTGAGGGGAAATAAGTTAAACCAGAGTAAAAATAATTGTTCATAAATCAGGAGTTTTTTTTCATTTATCTTAAAATTTTGTGAATTGGAAAGACTGTTTCTATGACTACCATTTCTGCATATATTTGATTACATTGTATTGTAATTTATGGAACAAAAATGCAAACCCCACCAGCAGTATTTGAATTAGAATGTAGCAGGTTTATAGCTTTGTTTGGCCTCAGGCACAAGTAATAAAATCCTAGCTTTAAGTACCATTGGGGTTTGTGGAATGAAGACATCTGCATTATTGTAATAAAGTGTTCCTTGGTGTAATAAATATAACTGACAGAAGTGCATGACTTCCTTTATGAAAAATATGTTGATAACAATATAGTCTTTAAATACTGAAGAAAGTGACTATTAAAATTTTATGTTTCCAGTTAGAGACATCTGTTGAGCATTTAGGTGGTATTATCAGTTTACTGCTGGATATGCCTAATAAGACTTTTAGTTTACAATTAAATTGAGAAATATCGATGAAAGAAGGTATTAACCTTCTGCTGATGAATGTTTTTTAACAGTTAACATTTTAATTTTTCAATAGATATTTATGAACACAGGGTGATGGATTGGATCATAAGGAGTTTCTTTTGCCTTCTCCAGAAAGCTCTAGGGGAATTTGCATTTACAGTTTGATCAAAAGCAACTTCACTGTCATCTTTTCAAAAATGAACAAAATACTATAGATGCTCTAGTTCTTATTTATTTTACCGATCTGTCCACTCAATCTCCATTTATATGCCATCAACTATTCATTATACAGATGGTTTAGATGTACTGGTTAACTAAAATTGTTCCCAATGCAGGGTAAAACATATCCCAGTTGGTCTATTGTTTCTGTTTGAGACATGCTATTGTCTTTTCCAGCTGATGTCTCTGTCAAAAGCTTAGTGTAACTGACTTCACTCACCGTTGATTATTTAGACATATATAGATAGACCTCTTTCTTTACTGAGTAGATGATTTTTTCTTTTTTAAAGCATGGTTGGTAGAGCAGGAGAGAATTTTATGTACAAAGGATTTAATCCCTTCAATCTTGTTTACCCTATATTGGTTAGAAGATGCTGAATCAGTTTGCACAAGTTAATCTGGCTTCCAATATTACATTGCTCAGATGGCAACTGTGTCACTATTCAAAGGATTGAAATATTGGTCTTTGAAGCCTTCTTCTAGACATTAAAGGGAACTATTTTATTTTCTGGATCCAGTGGACAACCAATCTGTTTTATTTATACATTCCACTTTTTAAAACTAGTGTGGTTTATTACCTCAACACTTAAAAAGTAAAGTAAAACTCTACTGTAAACTCATCAGGATATTTAATTAAACTTTGGAGTTCTAAAGAGAAAGATGTTAATTTTCAAAATGTAGCTCAAGAATTAATCAGTGATATATTTTCATCGTAATATATTACTTGAAATAAACTTTCACATACTTTATTCATAAATCTAGCTGTTCATGTTTGCAAACTTTCCTAAGCCTCTGTATGTTACAGATTGTTTTGAATACAGCATCTCCCTAGATTTTGTTGAGCTGAAGTTCCTGCTTGAATGCTTGCTCTTTTGTAGTCATAACCTTTGGCTGCCAGAACAACAAACATTTCTGATCTCTGACTGACAGGTTCCCACAATGATAACAGAAATATTTTTCTATCTTTTTAACTCTAATGCATTGAAATTTCCTTCATCATTCTGTTGTTATTCAGCTAATCCATCTTTCCTTGCTCTTTTCCATGTTTTCCTTCTGTTTGTTTTTCTTTTCCTCTTTTTTATTTTGTCCCCTTTTCTTTCTACTGTCTCAGCATCGCTTTGTGACAGTGCAAAGACTTCAAAGATGAAAGGCTTCATCTTTGCACAGTCACAAAACTGTGAGTGTCAAACACTGCATGTTATTACCAAACCAGATTCTTCAACCCTAAATAAAAGGAGGTGCAGGACTTGGACTTAGAGCTAATGTAAATGGGAGAAACAAATAATAGATTACCTCAAAAGCCCAAATTAAAACCTCAGTATTCTAGATGATGGTCTTTCCTCTTAGGCACTCTCAAAAGAATAACTTGGGCTTCTAGTTTCTAAATTGTTTTTACTTATGTCAGACCATGTCTTTGCTTTTGCTGTTTCTCACCCCCTGCGGGCGGAAGGTGCTTCTAATGTTCTTTGCCAGTGGAAAATCACATGCATGCTGGCCTTTATCTTGGCTGAGCACTTCTAATTGTCATATATTTTTATTTGTAAACAGAAATATATGAAAAAGTAGTTTTTAGCCTTGCTGAAACCTTTTGGAGGTTTGAAGATTTTTTTCTCCCAAATAAACAAGCCTTTTCTTTGTTTATATTTTTTCTCCTCTATTTATATTCCTGGTTGAGTTGGGGGTCGCTTTCTTTGAAGCGGAACTTAGAAAAAGCTTATCCGCTTGCAGGGAAATATTATTGTGGGGTTATGATTGAACTTTTGTGTAATCAAGATTATTACCAAGTGAATACTAAAGAGTATTTAAGAAAACTGTTCTTCAGTGATGATTCAAGGGAATACCTGAATAATACTTTACATTTTTATAATGAAATTCATTATGAAGTCTCCCCGTGTTGCATATGAATTGTGTAATCTTAGAATGGTCAAGAGAGGTTGGCATTAGTATTGTAATTTTGCAGTGAACCAAGGTTAACTAAGTCTAAATTACTTTCTCAAGTTAAAGCTAAAGTTCAGGAAAAAGTGTGAATAGGATGTTAGTGAACTTAAAATTATATCTAACCCGCTGGGTGCCCTCAAATTTAAAAAGTTATTACTTAAGCTTTAATAATACTATCATTATATGAAACATGAGAGAACAAATCTAAACTCTCAGGTCAGTTACGAAGTAAAGTACGTCTCACTAAATGACTGTGGACAGTAAGCCAACTAAAGCTTTCTGTCACCTGTGTTCTCAATATCTCAATAAAGTCTTACAATATTGCTATTGGATAAGGACTTGAGGGGTTGAGGATACTTCAGTCAATGGCGATAACTTCCTCCCTTCGTTATGCCCTGGAATAAAACAAACACTGTTCAAAACTATCTAAGTTGATTCAGTTTGGGAAAGGGAGAAATTAGGAAAGGTGTGGAGAAAGGTAGACTGAAAGAATCTCCTGACACAAACTGGTAAGACATGAAGGTTCTGCAGCACCCATGCATGCACACTGAAATACATGCTTTTAAGAGTCAGTGCCTCAGTAGAATTAAATAAAATACAAAATTGAATCCCTGATATTCCAAAGGGTTCAATATGAATATAAACTGTGTTTTAAGACACACTCTTTAAGGTTACCTGACCTCATTATGAAAGTGTATCGCACTCTAATGTGTTGCTGATAAAATCAGCAGCAGAGATGAAATTCTTCAAAATTATGATGAACAAGGAAAACAATCACCAGGTGAGAAGGTGGGATACAAAGCTCTCTTGGTTAAGTTTGCTTCAAGCTCATTTGCTGTATTTGGGTGGTCTTTAATACTGAGTCCTTATCTAACCTGACTTCTTCCCTTTCCTTTAGCATTTTTTGCAAAATTTCTCCCACCTCCCCTTGCCCCATAAGGTTAACATTTACTTTTACTTAATTAAATATTGAAGAAATATCAGGTCAAATTGGGCATTTAATATGAAGAAAACAACCCTAAATATGTTGTTTCATAATGGATTTTTTTAAATACAAAAAGAATTCAATTTGGTTGGACCTAAATTTAAAAAAAAATTGTTTCGATGTGGGATTTTTTTAGTGTTTTCTGTTGACAGCTAGACAAGCACCACAGAAATGTTATTTCCATTTCTGTTGTTAGATAAAGTGGCACCATTCCTCATTATGCTCTTATTGATTTTTTTACAGTTTTTTAAGAGAAGCATATTTCAGAAGCATGGCATCTTCTTATAATACTTAGATTTTGTTTGCCAATAACGTGTGTTGTTCTGTAAGTCTTGTGTGATTACACCAAGTTAAACATTTGTGCTACCAGAAAAAGAGTTTCTTGTTGGTGACTGGTATATGCTTAATAAATGTCATTGTTCCTTCCATAATTTTTCTGCTCTTGTCTTTTCTTTTCCGTTGATTGTTACCAAATGATGTTTCAGACAATAGAATGATTAACAGCAATCTTGCTATTGTTTTTGAATCAGAGTAATTACCTTTAGTAGAGTTTGTGCAATCAGACCATATCCATATGTGGGACATGGCTGAATGAGAATTCTCTCTGATGATTACTATAATGGACTCATGGCTGTTAATTTAGCTCAAGAAGTGAATTTCTGATTCTTTGGAAAGACAGCAAACTACATTTTTGGGTTGGAGAGGAAAAAAAATTGTTAGAAATGCAAAGTCAGTAACCCAGTTTAATCACCTGATGTGTTTGCAGCTGTTTTAGTGCTAAAGTAGGAACAGTATTTGACCAGATGGCCTTTGGACAGATACATACTCTAAATCTCTCGTGGCTAGCTACTTAACTGAAATTGATTAAAGTGTGTAGGTACTGCTGTTTAATCATGTGGATGTTGTGGGTCACAGGCAAAAAAACCCCATTCAGTTCTTCTCTAAACTTACACACAACTAGTGCTTAAGTCCCTGAGTAAGGTTGTTAATTTAGCTTTGCTGTATTGCAAATGTTTTGAAAGTTCTTCTGTTACAAGATAAAGTAGGTGTGTGAAGCCGATATTTTCAACTACAAATTTCTATTCAGTGGAAGTCACAGGATGTAAAAATTTTTTAAAAGTAGGTTCTCAAATGGTACACTGCCTTTTTTTTCCTTGTTGCTCATGTTTTCCACTTTGCACTTTTTGGATATCAGGTTGATGATCCAAAACTGTGAGGAGTAATTGATAGACCAGATTATTATGCCTCTATTCAGAGGGGCTTCAACACACTGGGCACACTGGAAAATGGGAAACTCATGAAGTTTATCCAAGTCCTGCCCCAGGGGAGAGACACCCTATGCACCAAAACAGGCTGGTGGTCAAGTTCCTGGGAAACAGTTTTGTGGAAAAGGACCTGGGGGTCATGGTGGAAAATGGGTAGACCGTGAGACAGCATTGTGCCTTTGTAGCAAAAGAGGCCAACAGCATCCTTAGATGTATTTGGAAAAGCAGTTTCAGTAGGTTGTGGGAAGATGGGAGGAGTTCTGTCTTCTCTCCTTAAATTGGTGAGATCACATCTGAAGTGTGATATCGAGTACTGCACTCTGGTATAAGAGGCATGAAATACTGGACTGGGTCCGATAAAAGACAACAGATATGATACTTAGAGCATCATACTCAGGATGAGAGGCTGAGAGCTGGGATTATTCAGCTTGAAAAGAGAGGATGGTCAAACACTGGCACAAGTTTTCCAGAAAGATTACAAAGTGTCCACCCTTGGAGAAACTCAAAACCTGACTGGACAGACTCTAAGCAACCAGTTATAGTGTACACTTCCTTGAGCATGAGGATAGGACTAGGCAATTTCAGAAAGCTTTTTCCAAACTCACCCATTTTGTGATTTTAGATTAGATAAATGTAATTCTAGTAATAAAAGTGGTATCAATGTACTGTGGAACTGTTAGTCTTGATGAATTCTAGTTATTTCAGAAAGTTTTGTGTATCTCGAAGGACACTACACTGCACTTTCGGAAGACGTGGCAGATTATTATCTAATGAGATAGTAGATCTTTTGGCACTGGCATAAAAGACCCCAGATTTCTTTTGCCAACCTTCAGAAAGATCTGTCTCAACTTTGGGCAGTGTCCCTGTTTGTCAGCACTCCAGACTCAGGAATACTTTGATGTTAATATTTCTGGAATAAAAAAGCTGTCTTGTGTTCAGACCTTGCTAAATGTCTAGTATGTTGCTTCTTCATGCTGTGTGTAGAGAATGGTGTAGACCTCATATCTGTGCACATATTGTGTGGAAAGAACGATACACTGTGTTTTCACAGTTTAGACAGATGCAAGCCATCATCTCTTTACTGTCCTTTTTGTGTGAAGGTCTCAAGGCACGGCTGGCACTGTGGGAACTGAAAGCATAAATCACCATGGGAATCAGATTAGGGGAGTACAGATAACCCCAAGCAGGTGCAGAGGCATTGTGTTTTATACTAATGTTGCCAACCTGGATACTTACGTGAGAGGCTTCATTTTTTCCTTGAAAAAATAAACCAAATCAAAACAAAACGAAAAACATTAAAAATTAGGAGATGCTTTTTTTTCCTTTCTTTTGCTAAAGAGATCTATTCTGTTGTGTAAAATGTTAGTGAAAGACCAGTTTTGATAAGGCCGAGGCAAATACTCTTGTGTAAGATATCTGCTAAATCAGAGCCTGAGGTTGCTGCTATATCTTGGCTTGTCAAAGCTCGCAGCAAGCTGGTGTCTTAACACTGCTGGTGCTTGAGAAACTGATGCAAAAGGTCAGTAATCTTCATAAGTTTCAGTTTGGGTCTGAAGCTTCAGAAGACAATTTTGCATTTAAAAAACAAAGCAAAGAAAATTACCACCCCATGACTACTTCCGCCCCAAGAAAACCACCAAAACCCAAACAAATTTAAAAAAACCCAACCCCAAAAGGAAACAAAATCAACAAACAGACCCTAACAAAAGTTACCCTTGCTGAGACTGCATGGAAGACACTGTAACTTTCATGCTAGTGGAATGTTGCTGGAAGTTAATTAAAAATCCCAAGCAAACAAGCAAGAGAAAACTGAAAATGCAAAGGCGTAAAAAGTTATATTGAGGAAGATACAATGTGATAAGGTCAAACTACTGTCATGACTTTCTATCATCTTTGAAAAATCCCTGCCTGATCCAGTGTATTTGCTGTGATGTTTTACTAGAATGTGTCTGTTCCTGATACCCTTCTTTTATAAAAGTGGGAGAGAAAAGACCAATGGTAGCTTATGTGCTGTGCACACATTTCCTCCAAGTGATGCTTACAGTACTTCATAGTGGTGCCCCATTTCAATTCTACTTCTCAGTTAGCTTGCAAGAATCATGAGCTAAAGACAACATGTAAAATTTAAACTTTTATGTCTTAGTGAACTCTTCTGTGTCTTGTACAACAGGCAGCACAAAAGCAGGACCTTTGTACACTACAAGGATGTTTTTCTGAAGGCTAGAACATGGTTCATATGCACCTGCTTAAATTCTCTACTGCCTGTATTTAACTTCTATTTACTTTAACTGTCTACAACCAAAATAAAACATATTCCAGTAAAAGTTATTAAAAGTGTCCATACTTTTATGTCCTACCCCCCAGCCATCCAGTCTTTCATAGAGAGGTAGATCGATAAGTGTTGACTCTGGACTTTCTCATGTGACAGAAATAAAGTGTGTTCAAAATTGCTAAAATTCACTTAATGTCTGAGTTTTTGTTAGGCATTAAACAACAACAAAACTTTTGTGCTTTAAAACTTACTTATGTACTGAAAGAAGGAGTCGATGAAATTATGTCCAGAATAAAACATCATATATCAGAAAACTAATTTTTTCTCTACGAATGCATAACAGCCTAGCTGTCACATCTGCAAAACAGTTTAGAAATAAAAGCCATGTATTTGGGAATTGTATAACCTGAAACGATTTGGTTATAAAGACCTTGCTATGTATAACTCTAAACCACTTTCAGGATTTGCCATTGTTATAAATTTCAACAAATACTGGTGTATTTCTTCCTCTCCTTGCCTCAGCCCAATATGGTATTCTCTTCAATTTCCCATAATGCCACTACTGCACAACTTATGTTTCTTCAAGGCTGATAGTTTTATGAAATATTAGCTAAAACCCCCCCACCAGTATTTTGGGTTTTAATATTAAAAATAAAGGCAACAAAAAAAGTCCCCACACTGAAAACTGGAGTCTTTCTCTAATCAGCCACTGCTAGATTTAGAATTCAGTTTTAGGGAAGAAGCAATCTTTATACATATATTTAATTCAATTGGATGTTTCAGGCTTCTGGTTGACTGGGACAAGGAAATGAAAGCATAATCTCTAGAAAATTATGAAAATATATGTGACTGAAAAGGAGAAAAAAGATTGCATTGCTTTAAATTCCAACTTGACTAGGAGCTACTGTGAGTTTGTATGTATATTACCAAATTGATTATTTCCTTAATCCTAGTGAGAATTTCCTTTTTGTGTGTTATGTTTTGGCATGTTTTCTTCTATTGCAGTCATATTAGTTGGATTCAAATATAATTATAACATCTTACATATGAATATTTTAATATTTTCAAATTTGAAAATAACTACAATTGGAATCTTCTATATTTCTTAAAGGAAATAAACCAAAACTCATCCCCGAAAAGAACCACCCCAGCAAACATCAGCTTACTGAATTTAAAAGCAGATTTCTGTACTTCTGTGTGATGACGGGAAGGGGAATCAATCCTTTATCCCTCTTTAGAGTTGAGATCCAACAGCCTGTAAAATCAGTAGAAAACTGGATTGTGATAACAGGTTTTTCACTGCTCTTGACAGAACATTGTCAGCTTAACCTGGTGTTTATCTTTGCTTATTCTCTCACCTCTTTAGCTTTCAAACAAAACAAGTTACTTACAACAGATGAAGGAGGTGGGGTACCTGGGAGTCAGGAATTAAAAAGTGGTCTGAGTAACTCTGAAAGAATAGCTGCTCCTGAAATTAAAAAAAAAAAAAAAAAGGTTTTACTTGTAATTTTCTTGTTTCTATGCTTGTACTATGGCCTTTTTTTTAGGACTTGTCCTAATCCTGGAAAGTGATCAGTTTAACTTGTTTCCATTTCCAAGTAGATAATATAATGAAACTCTCACATGACTGGGCCAGAGCAGTTTAGGATGTTGCTGATGCCTGAGCAAAAAGTGGCAGTGACTGTCTGCATCTGGTTTCTTCTTTTGTCTTCACAGTTCTTTGTCACCTCTGTTACCAGTTTGACTATACCCTTGCCATTGTTTTTGTCCACTCCTTGCTTATGTTGGAACTAGAGTCCAAGGAACAGCTCATGTGTAGAAAAATTAATACAAAAGTAATTTTTTGACCGTTTTTGTTTTTATATAAGGACTTCACTTTGTGAACTTTATGATTCTTGCTTGATCTGGAATATTTATACAAGTAGCAGTAGCATATTTTAGTTGATTTTTTCTTCAAAAAAGCTGGCACTACACAGATATTCTAGGTGTTAATCTATTTCCTGAAAATCCTGGGTGAACACTCCTATCAGAAACTTCTTACCCCTCCACCCCCAAACTTGGTGCAGTTCTGAGAAGGAAGCCTGAGGCTGGGGATCTTCTCATACAAAATACATTACTACATCTTGCAGTCTCAGCTTCCAAAAGAGGTGACAGTTCTGCTGCCTGAGATATCAGTGAGGCACACTGATAAGCAAATAGCACAAGCTTGTTGCTATGTCCTGTGGAGGTTTTCTCTGTTTCTCTGATCTGTTGCTATTGTTAATCCTATTTCTGTCCTCAGTAGCAATTTTCACACTGCTGCTTATAAAATGGTCTTTAAAACTATTATTCTGATGAGCTTAACATTATTATATTGTATGTATATGTGTTGCAAGTCTTTATTACCAATATTAACTAAATAAATTATCTAAAAAATTAATAATGCATTTCTTAAAAGACTAGCCATGTGTAATTATATATAATGCAGAAAGAGCTCAGAAGATGATGTGCTGTGTTTTTCTACAGTATCCTATCTGCATTGTTGAAATCAGTTTAAAGTATGGGAATTGTGAGCTTCCAGTTTATAATTCTTCCTATAGAAATGAACTATTTTGTCATTGATGCCATGGAAGTATTTTTGCTGGAGATCATACAAAGCCTGTGAAAAATATTGCGTGAAGTCAAACACTGTATTCCGTTACAGAAATAAACTGGGAAAAACCCTGTCTATTTTAAGCCAGATGTAGACTTTGGTTCATGATCTGGATGTACAAGTACTTATCAACAAAATTATCTGATTTTGCAAACTTAATGAACAGTCTACTTCCATATATGCAAATCTTCTAACAAGGATTTTTTTACAGATTTCTGGCAGGTTTATGGAATGTGTTATATGAATCTATAAATAAATATTTGTTGCGCATTTTAATGTGTGACTTTCTAGACTAGAATTTTTACTAAGTTTAGATAGAGTTGCAAGGATAATAAGAAATATTAAACTGCAGAGGGCTATATTTTTCAAAGCAAAGATGGTTCTTTTCCCAGAAATAATCTATTGCTTAGTTTTTTAGTTGATTCAAAATAAAGTATTTCTCAGTTGTTACTGACTTGTGATGTATCCATAAGGAGTCTAGTCATGGTGAGAGGTGGGCTCCTTGAGTGAGTTCTTGGCTTGAGAACTGAGTGGACCTCCTCAGGGACCTCCCTTCCTCCCCTTCTGGGACCTCCTTTCTCTTAGCTCTAAAGGGAGACTGGTCTCTTTATGTAAATGATTTTATGGTGTGTGCTGAGCTGAGTGGCATGAAAACCTCTGAAGAACTTAAAACTCTTTTACTAAACATGCAATGTTGGTTTCTGGATGTATCATTCAGAGTGGTGATGGTTATACAAGATGACAAAAAGATTTTAGCCCTGAAATGTGTGCTGTCAATGCCATGGAGATTTCTTTGGGGATCTTTGCACGAAGATATCATCTACTTGTTCATTTAAAGCTTTGTCTTACATTTGAGCCTACTGGCATTCAAAGTCCAAATATTTTCTCTTTTTTTAGAAATTCCTTTATGTTTTTGCTGGCATGGGCCAAGAGGGCAAAAGGTAGAAATGAGAGCCTCATGTGAGTTTAAGGCTTTTTGACATATGCCTCTTCCACAGAGTTTACAAATTCTGGAAGGGAGAAATCTCTACTTTGACACCAGAACAGGAATATTCAGTGAATCAGTGAGGAGTCAGAACATCTTGAACATGTTGGTCTCAGCAATAGAGCTGTGACAACCTATGCACTTTTGTAAGAAGAATTAATGAAGCTGCACAGGCATCTGTTGATGCTGCATTCACCATGCACCAACTTTCGTGGGTGCAGTTCAGCTGAGTTTTTTTCCCCTATCACTTACATAACTTCAGTCTGGCTATTGGATCAGTGCATGCCTGTTTTCATAAAAAGATAATTTATGAGCCAGCCTTTTTCTCCTTACAGATTTTACAGCTACCTAATTCGTTCATTTTTCTGACACTGAAAATTAATTTCTTATGTCCCCTGATGTTGCATTGTATGATGACTAATAAGAATCATTACAGTCATTTTGAAAAAACAAATAAAACCTGAATATGAGTCTAGAAGAGAAAAACTGAACTCTCTGGAGGGAAGCATTCTTCTTTTCCATCTTAGCAATTACAAGTGTGATCCTTTGCTGTCCTGGGATTGAACGGATGCCGTATCACAGATCCAAGTGCAGGATGAAAGCTCCAGGGGGAAGACAGGAAAGCTCCCCCATTCTGGAAGAAAATACCACTAGCCCCTCATCCTACTATGATGAATACGGCGAAAATGAAATATAGGGAAGCATAGGCTTAGAAGAAATCTCCTATGGAACACTTCTTGGAAAGCTACCCGCATGCAGCTAACCCTGCTCCATCAGATTATGGTTTTGTCGATACAACTCAGTGTGCTGTTGCCCTTTCTTGGGGTTATTCTATTTCAGATGTAGGACTTTACATTTTCCTTTGTGGGAACTCAGCACATCTTATTTGCTTATTCCTTCCAGCAACCAAAAGAAAACAAATGTGTTTATTTGTGCAAGAACATGTAAATTCTGCTGTTACCCTTCCTACAAGGAGTTACAGTCTGTGAAGTTCTCTTATGGCTTGCTTACATATTCTAACTTGTGACCTTAATGCCCTTTATGGCAAATTTTCAGGGTTAACAAGTTTCACCATACTTAGAAATTAAAAAGCATGTCTCATACAGCACATAATTTTCTCCTTTTTGAGAATTTTCATGTATATTCAATCATCTGAAGCAATTTAATCTACTGTGGTATTGTGGAAACTACAGCTCCTTTCTCCTTGAACTACTTTTAGTGCTTATCCAAATTGAGCAATGAAAGAAAAATCTGGGCCAGTTCATTTACTGAGGTTGGTTACTCTTGTGTTTAATATTCTCTAATGATCCACTAGTGTATTCCTAAATGTGTGTTGCTATCCAATAGATTATAGCACAGATACCTAAGCTGCATAACAAAAGGAAAGTAGTTGCTGGAGAGGGATGACTATTAAGTAATATATTCATGAGCAGCTAGTCTCAGTTTGGCTGTGTCCACAGATTATCTGGATCTTTTTAATTTAAGAATCTTGATGGACACAAAACATAACAGATATGAAAGTCTCCTAGAAATAATTGATGAGGTAATGTTCTCTGAGGAATAAGAATTTGCTGTGCTCTGTCTTTAGCTTCTAACAGATATGAATGAACACAAATATTGCACTGTTTTTGGCAGGGAGTGCTGTGGTAACACTTGGTGTGTAATGCTCTCAGGATTTTCAGCTCTGGCAGTTGCAGCTTTCACTTATCTGGAAAATTTGCTTTTAACTCGACATCAAATGAACATGAATGAGCCTGGTCATTGGTAAGTGAGTAACCCATTATTCCGTAAACGCAGACGACACCATCAAGTTCTGCCTAAGAACTGAAATTGTCTACTCAGCAAGGAATTTAATATTAGAGGGCAAAACCTGATTGAAAGTAATACACTCAAAGAATGTTTTTTATTTCTATTTCAGAACACATTCCTGAAATACAGATAAGACAAACTAAAAGATTCTTCTACTCTTTGAACTTAAATAGTATAGCTCTCTTTTTATCAGCGTGTTGGATAACCATTGCTTTACCAGCCAGGAATAGTCAGACAAAGTCAGCATAAAACCACTCTGCTACTTGTGGTTATTTGTATTTCATAAAAATCAAACCAGATGGACAAAGCTCCTTCAGACTCTTTGCTTTATCTGGTAGACAAAAAAAGAAAAAAAAATATTTCCCTCTGAGGTCACAGCTGAAAATGAACTGTGTGAACTGTGACCAGACTAGGTCCTCAAATTCTATTATTTAGGAGGTTAATTCTATTTGCATACTGATGTCCCTGTATTGTTTAGATGAGCAGGGAGAAGTACTACATATCAATTCCTTTCTTTTAGTTAACCCCCTCGAAGTGAAGAGCTGGTAGCTCCTCCAGGAGAAATCTCTAGGCAGAGGATGTTCAGAAAGTTCAGCTGAGACACTTCACTGAAACAGCACTCTAGATAATTTTGTAACGAAATATGTAGCTTATACAAAAGAACTTATAAGTAGAACCCTTAACAACAAATTATGCCTACATCAATAAAAACACAGCAAAGCAAAAACGGGTGACTGTGTGCAACTGTAATAACACCTTTTTTTTAGAGACTTTGAAGGCAACATGCTCCATTAAAAGTGTGGAGTTTTGGATATGTATGAGCCCTGAAGGTTGACATCTGACCTATTTTAATGAAAGATTTTGTCTATTGATATCTTTATTAACTAAATTTGTTTTGTATAGAGTAAGTATAAAAGTTTATTTTACAGATGATTCCTCTTCAGAATTAGATCTCTTCCAGTATACGTAATTGCAAACCATCTGTCTAATTCCATATGATAAAAAAAGTGAAAATTAAGTCATTTAAAACAAAATGGTCCTGACACATCCGAAAGAATTAAATACAATTAGAAGAGAGGGAACAGAAAATAAGAGATGAGGAGAGAGGACATAACAGCCCTAGGTCTTCTCTGGAATCTTGACTCCTCAAACTGCCCTGAATTTACAACCTCAAACCATTTTCTGTCATCCTGTCACTTGTCACCTGGGAGAAGAGGCTGGCTACACCCTCCTTTCAGGCAGTTGTAGAGAGCTGGAAGGTGCCCTCTGAGCCTCCTTTTCTACAGGTTGAACAACCCCAGATCCTTCAGCTGTTTCTTGCATAAACTGTTCTCCAGACCCTTCACCAGCTCCGTTGCTCTTCTCTGGACATGCTCCAGCATCTCAAGTACCTTCTTGTAGTGAGGGGCCTAAAACTGAACACAAGATTTGAGGTGTGCCCTCACCAGTATCGAGTACAGGGAGATGGTTTCTGCCCTGGTCCTGCTGGCCACACAATTTTTTGGTACAGGCCAGGGTGCCACTGGCCTCCTTGGCCACATGAGATGAGAATGCTACTAGGAGAGCCCTCCAGAGGAGCATGGTGATAAAAGTGCATGGTGGTGACCGTTTACAGAAATGAATTTTGTGTGTGTAATGTAGGAAATTTGGAATTGTATTGACATGTTCATAGAACACAGTCAGGAAGACTGCATATCATCTGCTAATTCACCTTATTAAATTAATAAAATACTAATCAAATTTGCCATTGTAAGTTCTGTTCTCTTTAGATTGTTGTTGGTTATAAAAATTATTTCAGGATATATCATAAATTCCCATGTAGCTGTCACTCTACTGTATAATTTTTAAAATACAAAACAAAACTTAAGCAACAAAAGGCCTGAATTTTTTATTCATTAGCATTACACATTATTATTTTCTGTAGATAAAAGAGAAAAGAACAAAATACATGTGACCATAGGGTTAATGATGTTCCTTAATGTTTTTCTGGCAGATATAGTTCAAGAAAACAACTTCTGTTGCAGGCTGGACTGAAATGAGAAGTTTCAGTCATGACTGTGTTACTGGAATAGTTGTTTTCTTCCTTTAATTATACATTTAAATACTTTTCTTCCCTATACCCTTAAATGGAGGCAACCAGATGTCACACAGCCTCCTTTCCCCTGGTCCCCTTGTGGGTTGACAGAGGTGGGCAGCTCAGCACCACACAGGTCATTCCCCCACCCTCAGTGGGACAGGGAAGAGGGAAAGAAGAGTAAAATCAAGAAAACACAGCAGTTGAGATAAAAATATAATAAATTAATAAGTGAAGTGGAAGAAGAAAGAAAGAAAACAGAAACAAGACATACAAAGGCAATCACTCACCATGTCCCAAAGGTAGGCCAATGCCTAGCTTGTTCCTAGGCAAAAGGTGGCTAACCTCCCTATACTCCCTTCTTTTCCCTTTTATTGCTAAACCTGCCATTATGTGGCATGTAGTATCTCTGGTTAGTTTGTGTCGTGTGTTCCCTTGCAACCTCCTGCATGAGCCCCAACCTATTCACTGTGGTAGGGCAGACTGAAACAGCAAGGATCTTGGTGCTGTGCAAATGCTTTTTAGCAATAGCTGAACAGGTTTTTTATCTCTCATTTTGGCCATAAATCTAAACCAGCATCACACAAGCTGCTATGAAGAAAGTTAACTCTGTCCCAGCTAAGCCCAATACGTCCTCACAATAGACATGTTTCTATCAAATAGATTAAATCAACAACCTAGGGATCCTTTTCTTCTAAAACTGATGGAGTAGAAGACAGAAATATTGGGGGGGGGGAAGAGATGAGCACTAGGAAATCTCTTCCTTGTTTTTCCTCTTTCTTTAAACAAGAGAGAAATCAGTTCAAAATATATCTACTAAACTCTTTAGTGAGTTACAGAGGATTAACTCTGTGAGAGAGCATGTGTTTGATGTGGATAATATCTGACAAGCAAATCTGACGAGGATAATGTTCACAAGATTCCAGCATCCAAATGTGTGCTTAGTTGAAGAAGGTCTCAGTCATTTTCAGTCTGCTACTCAGAGAAAAAGTTTCTACAGCATCTAAAAGGCATCTGACAGAAAGATAAAATGCTGATCACAGAGAGAAATAGAAAAGAGATAAAAGAGAATACAAAATACTGAAGAAGGGGGAGAAGGGGAGGGTCAAATCAGAGGTCTCTCTTTGTAGCACAGGAATATTATGCAAAACATCACTTTTATCATTATTAAATGTTCCCTACATAAATTCCTGACAAGTCGACACGAGAAAAGGTGCTAAACAGAGTACTGGGAAATATTTATTATGTGTAGCTTTCCAAGTAAATCAGTTGTGTAGTATTGTGGATAATTTACAAATAAAATTACAAATGATAACATTCTGACTTTTGTGTCTTAATAGTTTTCTCTTTTGTTAGGGTCATCATAAGTTTCATTATTTTGAACTTTGACTCCTCCAGAGTAGAGAATGTGTCTAACTTCAAAAGAACTGATGACCATCAGTACCTTCTACTTTCAGAGCTCCTTCTTTTGTTCATGGTTAACATATTAAAGTTCTCTCAAACTTCTGGCTTTCAGAATAATTCTTTCCAAAGGAAAATTTCAATAATATTTTTGATTTCTGGAAACTCTGTCAGAGTCAATGGGTAGGTTTTTTAGTTTAACTGTTTTTCGGAGACATTTTAGCATAAAGTTAGCACTTGTTGGGATCTTCCCCAATGAGTAATAAAAATTTGACTAACCTATTGAATAATGTCAGTTTTAGCTTCAAATACATCACTTAATTTTTCAAGGTTTGATGCTCTCTTTTTTCTGCCATTGGAGAGTGGGAAGATGCTATTGTCAAAGTTATGTGGACAAGTCACTGTCAAGGGGAATGGAGACCCTCAGCTGTTGTGGTCTGTGAGGGTTTGCAGCTCTGAAACTCTCTCTTCCTGGGCTGGACTGTGATGGGCTCTCCTGCTTTGGATTCTTTTGAGCCTGGCAGGCATGCCGGTGGGAAATGGGACTGACTTCCCAAAATATTTCTGCTTTTAGACCTTCTGTAAACACATTTTTGTAGTGGAAGCCCTGTTGTGCCATTGTGCCAGGTATACTCTGACCAGCACTGACCAGCAATCAGAGCCTTATCAGAGAAGCTGAGGTCTCAAGAAATTGAATAGTACCTTTCCCAGCCAGGTCATTTAGGACAGATATCATTTCCTTCTGCTTAAGTTATTCAGAAATGATGTGTGTGTGCAGGGAAGGGGTGGGAGTTACCAAATAATCTAGAAGTTCTAAGGGTACAGGAAAGAGAAGGAAATCAGATGACCATGCTTCAAAAAGGTATCTTTGTCACTCTTCATGAATGACAGAGCAAATCAAATGCTTGACAAATGTCTTGCATTTACTGTAAGGCCCTTTGCATTTGCTTCTTGATATAGCATTTTATTGAGGGATAAATGTAACACTCTTTGGTTCAGATAGTAAAACTGTACCTTTTATTCCACATGGCTACTCAGAAGAGTTTGGGGTTTTTTTGTAGTATCACAACCGTTATTAATATCATTACTGGTCAAAAAGAAATTTTCTGTTCATTTCTCAATATTATTTCAACTGTTCCATAGCTCATTCAAATGCATTTTCTGCCATAATCTACTCTAGTGTTATAAATAATACACTTTTTTCCTTTCTAAAATACTTTTCTTCCATAAAACAGAAAAATAAAATATTTGAAATCTTACAAACACCCTAGAACTGATTCCACCTCTTTGTTGTTGTAAGAGTAAACTAAATATCATCAGCTGACTCTAAATTCCAATAAAACCTTAATCTACGTTATAGAAATATTTCTCATGTGTACGTCGTAAGAACATAAATACTTTCATTGCCCAAGTTTATGCATGCTATTTTCTCTTGTAATAAATCAATCATATATTTCTTCCCTAATTCAAATTCTTTCAAATATGTTTCATTTTTCTTTGTCACTGTAATTTCAGGTTCTTAAAAAGTAAATTCTCTTGGACTACTTATTTTCTATGCTTTTAACTTTTTAATAAAATAAACATGCAGCAAGATGTCTGACTCAGCCAGTAAGTAATGCAGATAACAACACTGTCCTTTGAATGTGGAACAGCTTTATTAATTCTTAACCAGTAATATCATTTTGAAGTATTCTCCTTCCTCTACAGATATTAAAATGCATCTACACTTTTTCTGGTATCCTTTATAGATGTTTTTATAAACTGAAAATGGTCAGTGGCTCTTCCAAGAGGCTGAGATGAACAAAATTTAGAAATTGGATAGGATAGAGGGAATTGAAAACATCAATATGCCCAGCTTAGTATCTTGTAAAAGGTGTCTATGAAGTTTATGCAACAGAAATCATAATTAAGATTTATAGCCAAGCTTTATAAATAACATCTCCCTGTTAATTATTTTGTAAGATATTCATAGTTAAAAAATGTAACCTATTTATTGGTTTGCCTTCTTGGAAGCACATGATACACATAAACAGGCCAGTTGACTCCCCAGAGTGGAGGGAGACGTGTGTTAATAAAAAAGTGTGTTGAAAATGTGTCATACAGATGAATTTCCTCTGCAGATGACTTATGACCAACTAAATAAGCAATGCTGTACAAATTGATACTTTTTTTTGCTAGTAAATAACTGTTTTCTGGGTTTGGTTTTTTTTCGATACTGTGGTCAGACATTTGTTTTATAGACCATTTAGAAAACAAGGTATTGCATAAGTTTATCTGATGAATGAAACTGCATACTCATTCAAGGTTATCTTTAGAGATTTACAAAAATAATTTGCAACTCATTCTATCTTTATCTGTGATCTCATTTATGCTGCTTGCTATTTTTAAAGACGTTTTTACTGGATGTATGATCTTAAAGTTCAGCAGCAACAGCTCTTTTTTCCTTCTAATTCTGTAGAACTGTATTGCTGGTTTATAAATACTTTCCTCTAATACTGTCAGGAAATTACAAGGGAAAATTAGATATTTTTTCTTTTAGTGGCGAAACCATTTACCTCTGCTTACAAGGAAGTTTTTAGAGAAGTTACTTATAGGTAGGAATGTTATTGTATGCTGTCAGCTACTGAATCAACTGATATTTTTTATTGACACTAAAATGTAATAAGTGTCACTGTATCTGAGTTCATTAGACCATGGTTCTGATGCAAAAAGTGTAAAACTGCGAGATGGAAAGAAGCTTCATCTTCTTTTCCTCCCTACACTTCAAATTATATTGGCAAGTATAATGTTGGGTGGTTTTATACTTCACTCACTTTTGTAGATAAAGGAATATAATTTTGACTCTAAAGCTGTGGCTATTGCTTTAATATTTGCTAGCTTAATTAATATTTCCAGATGACAGCCTGAGAGTTAAAAGTTGTGGGATCTTGTTGACGTATTCAGCCTCAACACAAGATGTGGAAGAAAGCAGGTTGATTGTAATATATTGGTCTTAACCTAAAATGATACATTATTTTGCAAATATATGATTTTCCCTGGTCCCCATTTCACCCATGTGCATTGGATTTGTCTGCTATGGTAGAGAATATGTTGTTCTGTATTTAATACCTTTTAATATCTTTGAAATGAGTCCACTTCCAGTGATTTGTGAACCTTTCTTTCTTATCCCAAATCTGCCCTTTTTTACCCTATGACAGTGTTTTATTTATTCCTTTATGAAAATATATCCGGGGTCATCACATGGTTGGACCCCATGATCTTAGAGGTCTCTTCCAACCTGGTGGTTCTGTGATTATGGTTTTGACTGAAAAAATTGAATAGAGTGTAATCACTCAATATTCTTGTCAAACTTATTTCTTAGACTGAATTTCTAATTTGGATGATGAGCTCTTTTGTTTCCCAGAGAGGCTGTGAGTTGTCTGTCCTTGGATACTTTCAAAGACTGACTAGATAAAACTGTGAGCAACCTTTAGATGCGAAGTTAGACCTGCTTTATCTAAATAACTAGGTAGCTGGACCAGATGAACTCCAGTTGTGTTTTGCAACATGTATTATTGCTTGATTCCAGGTACAAGAGCATTCTTTAGATCTCCAAAGGGGAAATATATCTACAAACTAAACCAATGAAAGTCAGAACATGAAGTACGATCTTTTGGGTAGTGGTTCTTACCTATCACCGGAGTGTCTGACTAGCAGCATGTATAATTTTTAAATGTCTATAATTTGTTGTTAATATAGGTAAACAACTTTAAGTCTGATTTTAAAAGAAACCTGCAGTTACTATAAACTAGCAGAAATTAAAACTTGAGACATTGGGACATCTTTGAAGTTGTGTGAAATAGATAAGTAGAAGTTCTGAGGAAAATGGAAATTACATCTAGTTCAGTGGATTAGAAGTTATCGTTCCTGTGTGACTATGACTTGTTCACTACAGTGAATAAAAGTGTGGTAAGCATTAAAAAGCCAGACAGTCTCCTTTGATGCAGTATTTGAAGCAAAAAGAGTTGAGAGTCTCTTGTACTATTACTTGGTAAAAGTACAAAAGTTATCAGTATAGGGTCCTGGGAAGGGTTTTGCAGGATGGAGTAGGTAAGGGAAACAAGTACCTTGCAATTTTCTGGACATCAGCACTACAGAGAACTGAGAATGGAAGGGTTCAACCTGAAGTCAAAACTGCCATTAGAAGCATTGAAACATGCCATCAGATCATTGAGAAGCAGCAAAGGCTGATAACCACAGCGGTGGACCTGGCATGGTAGAGGTTGTTGCATATCCCAGCCACAGTTTCAGCTGTCTCTTGGCCTCATTTTTACAGGTACGATGTTGTCATGGTTTAGCATAGTTTGGGTTTTTAGTTAAGGAGGGCTCCATCAGCCATGGACGTGATTCTTTGCAAAGAGGTGCTTACAGCTTCCTCTAGACCCAACAGAACCAATCAACTGGCTAGTTTAAATATTGGCAACTTTTTTAAGCCACTTAAGAAGCTTGACACGCCTCTGTGATCCACATTTAAGAACAAACAAACCCTGGGAAAGCTCTCTTTTGGCTTTTGGACAGGTAACTGGGGGGCCCCCTGCTCGGCCGGGTCAGTTGCAGCGTGGCTTGGCTAAGATCTCAGTTGCTTTTGCTCGCTGGACACCCGGCACATCCCCCTCAGTACGTGGCCAGCCAGCAGACAGTCACCCTGAAGCTGCGCGGCCCTGTTCCGCCCGCGGCCCTGCTCCGTGCAGGCCGGCCCCCGCAGCCCTGCTCCGTTCAGGCAGCCGGCGCCACTGCTCGGCCAGGCTGGCCCTCACCTACTGTGGCCGAAATTCATCTGAAGCTGATGCTGACTGGCAAAAGATCATGTTACCAACAGAGATAATCAAATTCCAGTTGCAAGGCCCGGGTGAGATTAACTCTTTTAGTGCTGTAAGATTCCTCCAGAACAGATGAAGCCTGCAGACATCAATTCTCTCCTGAGTCAAAGGAAAGGGAAAGGTGAGGGCACGTGAAGAAAACACCATAAAGACACCCAAGTCAGTGAAGAAAGAAGAGCTGAAACCCCGAGAGAGGAGAAAGAGGAGATGCTTCAAACCTAGAAGCTGAAATTCTGTTGTAAAGCTATAGTAATAGACTATAATACATCAGAGTACCCGTTGTAATTTCATGAAAGCATGGGGGGTGGACCGTTCAAACTGTAATTGTGAGCAAAAGTACCTGTGCTGCAACAAGCAAATGTTGAACTAGCTGTGATTTGATAAAAAGCTTGAACAGAGAAAAAGAAATTAAAGCGGTGAAGAACCTTGCTCCCAGGGAAGAAGAAGACCTCTGTTCCTAGAGATGAAGATGATCCCAGAGATAGATTAAGAGAACCTTTTGCTTCTGAACAGCTCATCCTTAAAATGATACCCCATTAGCTAAGACTGAACCCTTGAAAGCAGTTGTGGGGAAAGCTGTAAGTCGAGCGAAGAGACTTTCACATGCAAGCAGAGAACCATCCCAGGCGGCTGTCTTGCTGTGACATTGAAGCCACGGGAAACTGTTTCTTGTGGAGATGTCTCCATAGCATGAGCAAGAGAGACTCCTCTCCCTAAGTGAACTGAAAAAGAAATTATTGTGAAGGTGGTAAACTGACCGAAAATCTCAAGGGTTGTCTTTTTACGTTGTCAGTAGGAGAAGGAAAAAAGGTGGGGAGAGAAGTGTTCTGAAGGTTTAGTCTGACTTTTTTTTTCTTTCTTTTAGGTCTGTTAATAAACTTTATATTCTTTTAAGTTTTGTGCCTGCTTTGCTTTCTCCTAATTCTTATCTCACAGAAGGAAATAAGTAAGTGATGAATATTTCAAACCAAACCACTACGGATGTGTACCCTTTTGCTGTAGTCATTAGCGTGTCTTACGCTTTTTAGTCTAAAGTTTATCAACAGATTCCCAAGGTGAAAATAAGCTAATGACAATGTTTGTAGGTATTAAGTAGACTATGGTAATCTGCAAATTGTCTGGTAAATGTCTTCTGAAGTTTCTAATAATCTCAAGGTGTTTCTGCACTACTATTTAGCAAAGATGCATTATGGTTACCTGGCATCAGATACACCAAGCATATACAGCATCATATGCACCAAGATATACAGCATCAGATGCACCAAGAAGCTGACAACTGATTATATTGTCTCCCAGAAAGAACGTAGAGAGTGGTCACAGTAAGATAGGGCTCAGAATATCTCTTTTACAGTTGCCCTCAAGTTGGGTCCTATTTTCAAGGCAAAACATATTGCACTATAACTTTAATATAACTTTAATAAATAGTGCCATTTGTCCAGGGACTTTAGAAAGGGAACCATAAATTAGTAGGACTTTGTTGTGGTTTAACTCCAGCTGGCGGCTAAGAACCCCACAGTTGCTGAGAGACTCCCCAATTTTGGGAAGGGAGAGGGAACCAGAAGAGTAAAAGCAAGAAAACTCATGGGTTGAGATAAGTGCAACTTGGTAGATAAAGCAGAAGCCATGCTCACAAAGCAGAGCAAAACAATGAATTCGTTCACCACTTCCAACAGGCAGGCAGCTGTTCAGCCGTTCCCAGAAAATCAGGGTTTCATCATATGTAACTGTGATTTGGGAAGACTAGCATTACCACCCTGAATATTCCTCCCTTCCTTCTTCTTCTTCAGCTTTATATACCCAGTATGATGTCTTATGGCATGGAATGTCTCTTTGGTCAGTTGGGGTCAGCTGACCCAGCTACGTCCCCTTCCAGCTTCATGAGCACCCCCAGCCCCCTCGCTGGTGGAGCACTATGAGGAGCAGAAGATGCCTTGATTCCATGTAAACACTGCCCAGCAGTAACTGAAACATTGATGCGTTCAGCACAAATCCACTGTTTTCAGCACAAACCCAAAGTACAGCCCTATACCAGCTACTCTGAAAAAAATTACCCAATCTCAGTCAAAACCAGCACAAACTTTAATGAATGTACTCATGCTACTCAGGACTCCTTTGGCTCAAAATAATGAAATCCACAGTATAATTCAATTATCTGCTGCAAGAAAGTTACAAACATGGAATATTGTCTCTTATTCAGAGCAGTCACCCCGTTCTAAGATAAGACAATTGAGTGAGAATGTAAGAGCTTCAGCAGGAGGAAACAGATAATGTAGGCTTAGTCATTCACCTAGCAATTGCCAGTCAATCTAATAAGAATCCAGGAAAAGTTCTACAAGCACTTATAAATCTTGATGCATTTGCAGTTCATTTCAGTACTGCCTCCTATGAATATTGTAGCTACTGAGATAAGCCTGTATGATAGCAACTAATAAAAGTTGATCGAATGGAGGTAAAAGTTATCAAACCATAGTACTCAGGTAAGTGAGAATATAAATTCATGGAAATTTTCTCAAGAATCTGTCCAAGTCTGTCTGGGGTGGAAAGTGTTTTAAACCCTTAGATAACTAAACATGATGATGTGTTTTGGAGTAGTGAGTGACACACATATGAAAGCAAAACATAGACCAAACAGAAGAGAGGCCATGAAAAATACCTGATGTTTCAGACAGTCATTTGTTTGAAACATTTTACCAATATCTATATAGAAGCATCACAGCTGGAGTTCTGGAAGTAGATAAATAGGCAGATAAAGCAGCATTACAGACAAACCTGGGCTGTTGTCTCATATGTCATCTATGTAGCTTTTCCAGAAAGAATAACTCAGTTATCATGTTTTTATCTGGGCACTAGGGCTTTGTACTTTGAGTGGCTAAATCAATAATTAGAATCACTGAAGCTCTAGTAAGTGTGGGGCAGTGGGAAGGAAAATGGAAGGAGTATACAACAAACTATTCATGATCTGGAAACTGTGTGGAATGGGGAATTGCTACTATCATAGCTATGGAGGAATAGCAAAAATTTAGAAGTCAGTAGGCTCCCTTGAGGTGGCTTTTGGAAGTGTGCATCAGTAGCAGAATTTAAAAAAATAACGATGCAAATCACAGTGATTCCATATTTTGTATAATTTAGTCACTTTAAATAAATGTGACGAAAGTGGTGTATGATAAATAGATGGATTCCCAAGTGAGTCTGCTGTATCTGGGGGTTTGGTGAACTCTCCTTCTCAAATGTGTTTGTTAAAAAAACTCAGAATATTTGAAGGAATAAAGATATGTATTGCCCTGACTCTTTATCTCTGTTCAGTGTTCAGACATAAAAGGAAAATCTATCAGTTCAGTTAGGAGAGTGACAGTTCTGTACATAAATCTATAAACCAGTAGACCAGAGGAACGACATCCCTAGAGAAGTCTTTGTAGTTTTGCGTATTTCTTCTTTCTCTGAGATGCTGTTTCTTTTCCCATGTCTTGGACGTGTCTCAGGAATGAACTGCAGGCAGAGTGCAAACAAAAATAATAATATTTCCCATAAGGCTTACTTCTAGATCTTCCTTTTGCTGAAGGTTTGAAAAAAACCTCCAGCTGGTGCTCTGGAAGCAGATTGATTCCCAGTGCAATGAATCTTGACCAGAGAACTTACTAATATATTTATTATTTTGATTGGACACAAAATCTTTTATTAAAAAGACAATAGAAAAATTTTAATAGATCAAGATATCCTGCTCTCCGACCAAGACCACAAAAAGGCAGGAAAGTGGTTGTGAGTACAAACAAAATTGCACCATCAATACTGAATAACTCCTTGACACTTATTTCTCTTTATAGTAACACTAATAGTTTGCCCTTAGAGTTTAAGTACCACGACTTTGTATAACAACTTCACAAAATTCTCTCCCTGTTTTGTCCTCTTGCTTCACAAAGACAAAAATATTTTATGGGCTCTTGGGTTTCTACTGAACAGGGTCCTGGAAGGGGATGTTAGAGTCTGAATCTAGGCAGGAGTAAGAATCCCCTTTTGAGTTGAGCAAGGACAATACAGAATTAAGGGTAAAAATAAAATTAAATTTAAAAAAAGTACAATAACATAGGAATCATAATATAGCTGACAAACTTACTACTCTTATCCTCCAACCTATACTATGTAGTGAAATCCATGTGCATTTTCTGATGGCACACTTAAATGTAAGAACTGAAACTCTTTAAGCAGAACAAACTATGCCCTGTATGTCCAAGGAAGCTGGTATCTATGCAAAAGGATGACCAGAGTTTTAAGACTTATGGGACTTGGTAAATGGAGTAGAGTTCTGGCTTTACATGTCTGAAGGGGAATGAATAAAGGGAGGTCACAAAGAAGAATGAAAACACAGCTGGATGGAGACAATTAATGATTTCTTGATGAACCAGCCGTAATTTCAGTAATAGATTTTACAGAGACATGTTGCAATCTTAAACACTTGGGACATTTTTGGATGAAAACAAAGTCACGGACTGCTTTGTCTGCTGCCGGAAGAAAATTGCATTAGATCTCCCCTGCTTTACAGAACTTTTTAACTACAAAGAAACCCCAGTCTTGTATATCCTGTGCATTTTAACACGTACATAACGGATATTGTCTTTGATGAATAGATTGTCTTTGAATTTGTATTCCATTTTATTATTTATGTGTATGTATATATACTCTTGAAATTGTAGTTGAAGTGGAGCTTTTGAACCTGTGGCTGATTGGCATGACTTCCCGCTTGGAAAGATGTAGGAGTTTTAAAGTGGGATCAGCATTAAGCCTGTGCTCTTGTCTGCAGTTTGTGAGTCAGCTCAAAATGATTACCCTGTCCTAAAACCAAATAGTACACTAATGTTAATTAGAGACATTGAGCTGTTTGATTAATTGAGGCAACAAAGTTATGTGAGGTACTGGGTTCTGGGTTTATTTATTTAATGTGCATTGTAACTGTGCATTGAGAAGGAGATTGTAGTTTAACGCTGACACATTGTGTCCTCAAAATCAATGTCATTGATCAGAATTTCTTGAACAAAAACCAGTGCAAACATGCTTTAGACATTTAGGTTATCTATGTGCAAAATTAAACAATAATGACCCATAATTTAAACTATATTGTTTTATGGACTTTTCAGGGAAGTCTATAAAAGCCGTGTACAAAGCATGTCATTTCCAGGGGAAAAAGCTCTCTAAATGCTCTAAATGGTACCTATCTCAGTAAATGCTTCCTTTCCTTCAAACATGGTCTTCTTGCCCTTTGTTTATTTTCCCACAAAACTGCTGCTTACAATAAAGACCAGATATCAAATTCTACTGTGTTTTCTGTTGTCAATATGAAGTAGATTCTTATTATTTAACTCCTTTGTGAACAATTTTTCAACTGTTGCTGAAAAACTGTATGAAAGATGAGTGAAGAATTTTACAGTGAATTAACATTTCTCTGCAACATAAAAATGTTGAATTAAAAACAAAACAACCAAAACCCGCCCCCCCAAAAAACAAACCAAAATCAGTGCAGATACAATATTAACTGATAGTGGACATTTTATTTCAGTAAGCTGAACACAGTAGTGCATTTTAAATAGAAGAAAATATAGAAAAAAAGAGAATTCATGTCTTCCCCCATGTCAGTAAAACTATTTTGTGAAAATGGGCATACATTATTCTGAAGTTTTCAGGACATCAGATGCCTGAGTGCATGCCAAAATCAAATTTCTCTTGTTTAGACAGGTATAAAAATGTTTGCTTCATCTGACTGCAATTCTGATTTTCCTTTTATACCTTATACTTTGTACATATCAAGAAATTCACTCATTTTGACATTTTTGGATGAATTTTTGAGTAACTGAAATTATGTCTGAGAAAATCTGCAAAATTAAATAGTATTTTTACAGGCCTCTGCAGTCTTAAAACGGACATGAAAGAAACATTTTCTTGAATCTCATGATTTTGGATGCATTTAAGTGTGAAGCCTAATTTAAGAAAAGGGCTAGGGAGTTCTAAAGTACCTTTCAATTTGCTTACGTTCTTTTGAGTGATTTAGTTTAAGTTATACTGTATCATGTTATATTTACTTTTATAAGCGGTATGATTCAGTCCAATGCTTTCTTCACAAATGTACATTCATTATAACAGCATTAATATTAAACACCCTAGGTTTTGAAAAGTGTAGAGGATGGAGTAGGATAGCAAATGGTACCTTAAGAATCTGCAGATTATTGATGGATATCAGCTGTAGCAGCTTTGCAGTTGTGTGATAGTTCTTTTGCTCGAGGCTGTATATGTTTGGCAAGCTCTGAAATGTCGATGTTGGTCTGAAGATTTGTAAGAATAAAAATTACTTAGATATAAAATCTCCTTTTGTGGACATTTTCTTTCTTGTATTTTGTTGAAACCAAATGCTGCATTTGGATTCCTTTGCTATTTACCCAAAACATTCAGAACCTCAGGGCTAAACAAACAAGACATTCCCAGAATGCCCAAGTTTTCAGATTAAATACATGAGGAATACTTTGCTGTCATCAGAAAAGGAAATGTGCTTTCTGTGGAATTAGTGTATGGATAAATACATAACAAGTGAGAAAACATGATGATGGTAGTCTTCCTTTCCGTGATTATTCCTAATAAGTCTATAAATTTTATATAAGGACAATAATATTTCTTGGAAACACTGAACTGAGGCATGTGATTTAATGCAGCCGCTCGAGGTATCTCAAAAATGACATTTTAGCCTTGGTTTGTTTGAAACATAGTTGCCAAAAGTGGAGCAGTTAAGCCACTTGTCAGACCTGAGTGCATGTATGATCTGTCTAAAGTCTGAGCACTTACACTTTCTGTTGAAATTAAAGCAATTTTTGGTTGAGTAGGAAATACATGAAAACAAACAGTAGGCAGAGACAGATCTAGCTCTAGCAGCAATCAAAATAAAGAAGTCTTCATTCAATCCAAACTTGAAAATATTGTTTTATAGCACTTATAAGATGAATTTAGAAGCATTGCTATGCTCATTTGAGCTGAGACAGGGCAGTCTTTTGAAAAAATATAGTTATACAGTTTTATATCCACTAGCTACTTTTGCTCGTGTTTAAAGTGATATCTCTGTCTGATTCCTTATGGAGGCCTTCCTGATATTCATAGATATATAAGGCAGTCCTTTTTTGCATCAAATCTGTAGTATCTGCATACAAAAGTGTTCATGGCGTGATTCTTGGAGCTGTCCTCTGCAGGGCCGGGAGCTGGACTTCTGTGATCCTTGTGGTCCCTTCCAGCTCAGGATGTTCTATGATTCTGATGTTGATGTAACTGCATAAAATTGTCCTGGCTGTAGCTTTGCTGTTTTTAAGTTTGCCCTGGCTCTCATCATGGCCAAGGTAGATAGCTCTCCAAGGCAGCAGAACCCTGGGGACAGCAAAATGGCCTTGGCCCTGCTGCCTGTTTTTGTTATGTCAGAGCACTAGGAAAAGCCAGCAGACTTGATGCAGACAGACAGATGCTGCTGGGGCTGGTGAAGGATCCACTGCCAGCAGCACCACTCCATG
This sequence comes from Lycocorax pyrrhopterus obiensis, assembly GCA_014706295.1. Taxonomy (NCBI): domain Eukaryota; kingdom Metazoa; phylum Chordata; class Aves; order Passeriformes; family Paradisaeidae; genus Lycocorax; species Lycocorax pyrrhopterus. Next base: position 94,606,062 of record JACSVZ010000002.1, on the reverse strand, counting down.
TTTCCTCTTTTGTATCCCTCATATTCCTGGCAGATGCAGCGACACCAATTCTCCACAAACTTCCCTATCTTCCCCCTTTCCTCTTTCCGTTTCAGGTGTCAGAAACTCCTTAACCTCTCCTCCTCTCTTCCTTACAGTCGTCCATTTCCTCAGTGTACAGTTCAAATGTGCCTCTACTGCAAGAAGTCTTGAATGGGCTTAGTGGTGAACTCCACAAGTAACGTTGCTGGACCCGGCCACGTTCAACACTCAGCTGACACTGTTTGACAGCCTCCCTCCCTATCAATGTGGTGGCCAGGTCCTGCCAGGAAAAACAGCTAAACAGAGAAGGTAGGCTCTGAAGCTGTGATTCCTCTTCTGGCCCTGGCTAAGTTTTCCTTCACAGTTTTAGCTGAATCTGTTAGCTCCAGTGCGCTTTAGTACTATTGATAGAATTGGGATTTCTATTTTCCAGCTCTGCATGGATGTTGCAGAAGATAGGCTGCAAAGGGTAATGTGAAAATCTCGGTTCTGGAAGAAAAGGAAAACTGAGCACAAAAGAAAGGCAGTTTTTCTGTTAGATACATGGATAATATATATGATGTTGCACAGACAGTAGCACAATAGCATGTAAAGATGTAAAACAATAAAGATGGACTTCTTAGTGCCATTCCATCAATTACAGTCTCATAGTAAACACCTCTAGGTATCAAAGAAACATTCACAGGCACTTTTACTAAGTACAAGACTGCACTCTGGATGAAAGCTAAAACACTAAAATACTGGTGTGTGATACATGATATGAAGGTCCCAGGAAGTGTGAAATTAATGTGAAAACCTTTCTATAAAAATGAGCTTCTCTGATCCCAACACAGTTATATATGGCAGCAATGATCAGAATAGCAGTAGTACTTTGAGCTTATACAACACCTTTAGTTACAGTATTTTAAATCATTTTACAAAAATAATTATCTCAGCTTCTCAACCTACTGAGAATTACATTTAGTAAGTCCTTTATTTGTGTTCTACCTACGGAACCAACGAAGTTCTGAAAAATAAATGATTTTCCATAAGTTCATGAAACTTTCATTTGTTCAGACAAGGACTTCTGTAAGATCTGGGTTCGTCTCTTCTTAATTACTTCTGTTTTTCTAAAAGACATTGCTAGACAAACTGAAAAACTACACATAGAAAAAAAACACCTAGGGAGGAAAAAATTTATCCCCTTCTCCTCTCCCATCCCAATAATAAAAGGAAATCATACCTGTGAAGTGGATATGAAGGTAGATTTATGGAATTATTTACTCTGCAATAGACTAAAAATTAGTTTCCGTGGCAACCACTGCACCTTCTGAAATACAGAATACCTTTACAATAAACATAAATACAGCACAACAAAGACTTTAGCTTATCTTTTATTATTTTAATAAGTAAGAATTTATGCTGCGTATAAGCATACATTAAATGATCTTTCATATATTTTTAATGCTATGTTCTGTAATGTGTGCATTTTTAGAAAGGAATTAATATTTGCCAGCAATGGTGGTGCTTGTGTTTTGTCCCTGAGAGGATAATGCCAGAAAAAGTGGTTTGAGAATGCTGCTGCTATGTGAAAAGTTGGAAGGCCATAATAGTTTCCTTATTAAGATTTTATGATTTATAAGGTTCACATCTCTAACACTGAGAAAAGATTCAAATGAAAAGTTATCTTTTTAGTATTGATAGTAGTCCTACTTTGAGTGGGAAATTGTAATACATTACTTCTGTTGCAGCCCATATTTCTATGATTTAATGAATAATTGCCTTATGAATTAATTTGTGCTGATTTTAAAGTCTCTTGTCTCATATAGGTAGTAGTAATTCCTTAAACCATGTCAAGCTTCACTTAAAAGACTGTGCAACATGCCTGATATGTGACAGAAGTCATGGTACACAGGTTCCTTTGAGAAAGGGCTGATGGAAGAAATCTGGGCAATTTCAATTTAATTTCTTTGATTTGTCATTAAAAAAAAAAAGGAGCAAATAAATTCTACTAAAATTCCTCTGGAAACTGGGTAAATTTGATTTACTTTCACCTTAGCTGCTTGGAAAAGTGCTGAGTTCTTTCTGTACTAAATTATGTTATTTGACATCATGCATTCAGGTATCCATAAGCTCGTAATAGTCAGGGAGAAGGTTGCTGCCAGGAGCAGAAACCCTGGAGTTTTTGAGATTTTGGATTCAGCAAAACCATTGACCTACCTTGGTGAAAGGATTCCAGGGTTTTCCTCCCATGGAGAATTTTAATAAGCTTGTTTTTCACTCTGGCTCAGAACATAACTGAATTTTAAGGTTTCCATGGAATAGAATTAATGCCTCAGTGGAGAATGAAGGCTAACACAGTTATGCAATATGTAACAGAAACCTCTGTAATAATCCGTGACTATATAGCTTTTTCTCTCACTCTCTATAAGTAATTATGTCTTCTTAGGTATTACACAGAGGTGAATTACTTTTATTTTATTATATTTTATTTTTCGGAAGAATACTCATCATACTGCATTTGAATATTTTAAGATTATTTGCTACTTTGAACCCAAAATAATTTTATTTTTGTAACAACTCTATAAAAATCTAAAAAGATTTTTGTGATCTGACACAGAAATGTATCAAAATAACTTCCTGAGTTGTTAGTATATGGGGGATTGATTCAGAAACAAAACAGCTTCCTTAAATGTGAACATGGTGTTTTGTTCTGAGTAAGGTATGAAGAGAACAGTTAAGAAAAGGTCATAGCCGAAAGGAAAGAGGCACAGGAGGGTTTATTAGACAAATGGGACTATTTCTTCATTGCTGTAGTGGGCTGAAAAGTTATCTTACATAATTTTCTGTAGCTGAAGGTTTAACATGAATTATGCCTACCTTGTGCTTGTTGTTTGCTGCTACAAGCATGAAGAAGGGTTAATATTCTGCAGTGGGCTTCAGTAGAAATGCCTGGCAATTTAACACAGTACCTCTGCACTCCAACGGCTGTCGTGAGTTCCTATTGGAAGTCTCACTATGGTCTTTAAACTTAGGTGATCCTACCTTATACTTCAGAGAGTAGACAGAGGTTTCTGAGGCTCCTCTGTCACTAATAAGTATGACAAGTAAAATAAAGGTATTTTATGTTGCAGGATGTTTTGACATTTTCATTCTTTGTAGAAGGATGAGACAAACACTGGAAACCACAAATATCTTTTTGGAAAAATTTGCAATACTTGCTTTCTATCAAAATACAAAAATACCTCAGCAGAATTCAACTGATCCTCAAGATTTCAGTCATCATTATTAAGTCTTTTTATAGTCAAGGGAAAGAAATGGACACTTCTAGGGTGCAATCATAAACCATATATCCAAAATAATTGAGTTCTATTGTTCTGTAGAAATATTCTGAGTTGGAAGGGATGCACAAGGATCATCAAGTCCCACTCTTAAGTGAACGGCCTGTATGGGGACCGAATTCACAACCTTGGTGTTATTAGCACCATGCTCTAACCAACTGAGCCAATAAAACACACTTGTTACAATTAAAAAAGGAAATTATCTGATCTGTGTCAAAATGACTCCAGATAACATATCTTGCTTGATTTTTCTGAATGAAAAATAACAGATTCCCAGTAAAAATAATATTTCTTTCCTGTGTTCTCAAAACTAAGATTTTTCCTCAGAAAGCCATTAAAAATAAAAGCCACAAAGAAATTAGAGTGGCTGGATTGAGGCATTGTACTTGTTAGCTGGTGATACAACAGCATTAGGAAAGTTCTTTGTTGTTCCCTTGCAAAATAACGTGGTGGGGATTGAATGGTACTGCATGAAGAGCATTGCATTTGGAGTTTTGGGACCCAAGGGCAGGACCTGGTGCTTTTTCGTGTTGAACCTCATACAATTGGCCTCGGCCCATCAAACCAGTCTGACCAGATCCCTCTGTAGAGCTTTCCTGCCCTCCAGCAGATCAACAGTCCCTCAGCCCAACTTGGTGTCCTCTGTAAACGGACTGAGGGTGCACTCAATCCCCTTGTCCAGATCATTGATGAAGATATTAAACAGAACTGGCCTTGATACTGGGCTCTGGGGAACACCACTGGTGACCAGCCACCAAATGAGTACATCTACATCTATATGTACAACCAAAAGTGTTCTCTTAAAGGGCTTTGATATCATGGGGCAGTTTGCAGAAGCTGGAGCCCTTGAATCTCCTCTTTGATGTGAAAGCCAGCCTATACCACATTCAAATGTAGAATAAAGTTATGTGTAAATTTTGGGGATCAGCAACTGGAGATGAAATAGGCTGGCTCTGAGCAGAGAGAGGTTTATATTGAACCTCTGAAAATAGGATAGTGTATAGGAAAAAAGTCATGTTGAAAATTTTGAAACTTCTGCCTTTGGCAATTTAATAGGCCAAATTAAGTTTCATTTATGTATATTACATAGATACATTATTAGATAAAAACCTTATTAGATAATACATTATTAGATAATACTGTTATGTCACTATGACAGTCCTATTGAATCCTTCTGCTAAAATCAATGGACTTGCAAGAACATCAATAATGTTCATCAGTACAGATAAAACCTTCTGTAGCATCTTTATCGCTTTTCTTGAAGTAACTTAAGTTTTTGATTAATTATTCATCTTCTCTAATGTCTGAAGATAGGTTCAGATAAGTTTAATTAAAAAGCATCAGCTGAACAGTGTTGAAGAAGATTCTGTGGGGCATCTTTCTGGTACCTTACTTCTCTCCTTGATGTTTAAAGGAGTTATCCTGCTGAGGTTATTTTGTCAGGTTTCTGTCAGACTGTCTTTCCCACATTTTGCAGTTCATTGCTGCAGTCTCTGATAATCTTACCACACTGACTGGCTGCAGTTATTACCCTTTATATGAAGGATCTATGTTGAAAGCCAGTTATGAGTTTCTGTCCCAGTGGATTGCATGATGAAGTTGAAGCAGGCTGTCATCCAAAGCTGTATAATAGCCTCAACTGGGAAATACAAAAGTGCCATGGATTATTGATAGAGTCGTATCTGCAGTTCTGCTGACAAATTTGATGCCTCTTTTGCTAGGTTTCTGTTATTGAGAAATACCTCTCTTAGTATGTCACCCCCTTCTCTCTCCCTGCGTGTTCCTTTTGGCTTGGCTTATGATTTGGCTTTGTGCCATATATACCAGCGAAAAATGATATACTTAATAACCCTCATGTTACAAGGAAAAATGATGAACTTAGCAAAGTTCTAATGATCTTAATTTAAAAGAAAACCCTAGAAGTATAAATTTAACAGACCATTTAAAATTATTTTTATTCTACTTTCAAAGTACTTCATAAAGCATTAAAATGCGTCATTTTTCCTTATCTTGAATATCTACAGTACAAAGGAAAAGAGGGAGAAAGGAAGATTATTCTACCAGTTCTTAATAGTTTAACTGTCATGCTGGTAAAATATCTCTTTACTTATTCATCAAAATTATACCCACATTGGTATATAAAATCTGCCCCCTTCATTATATCATATGGCATCCTCTTATAAGGACAACAGAAAATAGAATTTTGAAGAATTTGATTGACACAACTGCAAAAATTTAACTATTTATATTATTGTGGAAACTCTACCACTGCTACCTCTGTGCTGCAGATCAGTTTTTCTCTAGGTGAAGCATAAGAGTGTAAATGGAAAAATGGGGTAAGTTGTAGTGGCAACATGGATTCTGCAGAGCATGTTTCTCTTCTCAGTCATCTATTCAGTCATGTTATGGAAGCACGAGATGCAGTATTTGGCTGAGACTGCAGTACGTGTCCAAAACAGAAATGTTGTGACACAAGACACAGTGGTAGCAGTTAAGAAGATATGAAAGATATCCTTGGTGTTTCAAAAGATGTGACATCAAGAACTGATTAGTTGAAAAGCATCTTGGCTAAACATTTTCAGAAGGGAGACACCACAGCTCAGGGCTGTGATCATTCATCACCTCTGCTTCAGATTGTAAAAGGTTTTGACTGCTCCCATGTGCAATATTCAGTCCTTCCTCCACCACAGAGGATCTGGCTGGTGTTGCTGTTCATCAGTCTGTTAAGACATAAGGAGTTTGTGCCACTGGTTTCAGTTCTGACAGGGGTCATATGAGATCTACCAGACTATCTTAAAATAAGGCTGAAATACTGAATGCTGACCTGCCCCTTTTACTAACTCTAAAAAAAAAAAAAAAAAGGAAATCCAGAGTAAATGAGAAAAGAAATAGGAAAAAAGGAAAGCCATCCCCATGTTAATAAAAACAATGGTTGAACAACAGCAGTGAGATCAAGCTTTTCACAGTGCTTTAATCAAGTGAAGTTTTTTTAAAGACCAGATATTCCAAAAGACTCTCTGGCATATGAACACCTAAGTACCTGTCAGTGGTAAATCAATTACTTTGTGCCAAATGTCCCTTGTGCAAGGGAGCATTAAAATAATCTGTTCAGTGTATAAATGCTGTGGGAATTACCCTTCACTTATTGATTTTGAAATAGATATTGATACAGAAGTTACTTAGCTAATTTTGACACACTGCTCTCTGAGGTGAACGGTGTTTCATTATTCTGTGTTGTACGTCATTCGCATTGTGCTCCTTTGGGTACCAGCAGAAAACGGGCCTGTTGGCTTGGTCCAGCCTGGCTGCTGTCCTCTAGGATACATGGAACTCCAAGGAGGGAAAGAGAACTTGTTTTTTCTTGAAAACTCGCTCAGAAGGGACAGTCTTCTCAGCATGTTGTGGAATAAGGAACTGAGGAGGTACATGGGTGAGCTGGAAGCCTGCAGAACAGCAGAGATTGGGCAAGGGAAAGTCATGTATCTTTCCTTCAAGGTGACAGACTGCAAACTTTATCTTTCTAGACAGCCAAATATGACTGTGAAGTTTACAGCACCCTATGAAAAAATTGCACAGCTTCTGTATTGAGCAGATCTGAAGGAAAGATACCAGCTTGCAAGAAAAAAAGTCTCTTTCTATTTTTTTCCTAATGACAAAGAAAAAGGAAAAAAAATCTTTGAGTTCACTTAGCCTTTTGAGATTCTTTCTTGTGAGAAAAATATGTAGAATGAAGTATCAAGGCTTGGCAGGCTCAGGGACCCATCATGACAAGAACGTTGTGATGATACCTTGAAGGCATGTGTGCGGAGTGTATTCCTTTTTACGGTAAACACAGGCACAAGGTAACTATCCAAAAGTGTTAGCCTGTTGTCTGCCCCACCTATGTTTTCTTAAGTATTAAAAAGACAAGTCATAAAAAAAATTGTGATTGTGTAGACAGGATATTGCTTGGATGGATGCACTGAGGTATTATTGCATAAACCAGTACATATGAGAAATGGTATCTGAGTATATCTATATGCATGAACATTTCTGTGTATGTGTGTGTGTATATATATTTTCATGCTTTTACACACACAGACACACCCTGAGATTCATTATGGTAGTTGTACACATGTATCCCACTGGTACATATCCTTTTATCATAAATTAGATAAGATCTCTTTATCACCAGTTTTAGAACAAAGAAAAAGATTGCATTTAATCACAGTTTAATTTTTCAGGTTCTGCACAAGAAAATATTCCAAGAGAATTCAGAACAGCATATATATATGAAAGCTCTCGTAGAGGACCTCCTATGATAAATAGGTCATATTTTTTAAGATGACATACTCTGGATGAGCATATATAGACTGATAGACTGCATAATTATGTCCAAGAACATTCCTGAAAGACCTGTGCAGAGTATATAAGGTACTGTGTTTTCTATATTTCTTCCAAGTACTATGTTACCATTCTGTCAAGAGCTGATCTGCTCAAAAAGCAACTGCAGAGCATGCACAATGGATTAATGATGAGAATTTCTTAATCCTGTTAGTGAACATTGGAATGCAATATCTAACAGAAGGTAGTCAAACATACTTTTACATACAGTAAAAGTTCTATTATCTTCTCTCTCCTTTCTCTGTTACTGAAATATTAAGTAATTGAACCTTACTTTGTGCAACTGTTGGGGAGGAGTTGGCAGCAAAATAGAACATATTTTACTAATTAATTAAAAAACCCCAATGGGGTTTTGTTTGTTTATTTTATGTTCCATATTTCTGAATTTAGTGTTTGGGGAATGTGAGAACTCTGCCAGCTGGCATGCCAGACTGCAGGTTCTCCCAAACTAATGGGTGTCACTAAGACCTGTACCTGGTGTCTTTGGTCTCCACAGACTGGAGTCTCTTAGGACAGTTCGTGTCGAGAATCCCAAAACAGGGGATGGAGGCAGATGTATTCAACAAAGACTGCCAGCCAGCTCTTTGGTTGTGATCTATTGGCTGCCTGCATCATCCAGAATGATGGTTGGTACCAGTAAAGCTTCCCCAAAGGAGACAGCAGCAAAGTAACCACAATATGTTTGGAGTTTTTTCTTCTTTTGGGTTTTTTTTTTTTTTCTTTCACTTCCTTTCAAGACTGTCATAAGCAGAACTCAATGTGGTGATTTAAAACTAGGACTCGTTTGAAGAAGAATAGTGCAGCTGATTTCTCTGTAGAGAATTAATAGAGAAAAACAGTTGTTCAGGGGCCAGTCTAAATGAGAACTGTTTCATCCTCTAAGAAGTTATTCAGGTTGCTTAGTTTTCTCCATTGGTTCTGTAAATATAATCCCACGAAATTCAATGAGGTGAGCTTAAACTTTATTTATTAAAATTAGTAATTGACTGAACATAGAATGTGAGAATATTACCCTTATTTTCCCTCCACACTACTTAATTTGAATATTTACTTTTGTGACAATGCATCCCATGGGAAAAATCCAATTCCTTAAACACATGAATGAGATACATAAAAAAAGCATCGAAGAGTGAAAAAAAACAATATATTTTTCATGCCCTGTCTTAATAGCTAAAAATTACTTTTAAATTCCTGACCAAGTAAAAAATTATGAAAATCAACATATTTTTTGATTTTTTAAAATTTAGTTTTGCCGATTGTACTGCTTAAACATATTTAATTCTTCTAAATTTGCTAAATTAAGGGCTAGTGAACCTTCTTGGATTGAACATGGACCATATATATGTGATGGAGTTTGGAATTTGAGTTGTCTAAAGGGGAATTATACCAATACTGGTACTTCACATTCTTTGACTTTAACTGATCATTTAATTGACTTTAACTTTTGCAAAACCTCCTGTATTAACATTCAGTAAGGACATGAGAAATGGGATTCAAATGGTATGTGTAGGAACATGCACTTTGTGTTTTGACCATATCTGGTTTTAAGAACCATTGGCTGTTGTCAAACTCATCTTCAGAAGACTCTTAGAATGAACAGCATAAAATCAAAGGGGGAAAACGATTTTTTTTTGACCTGTAGTGTTTTATACATGTTTGTGAAGTATCTTATGGTATCTCCTGTAAAGATGAATTGGAAATTGTCAGCAAAGTAGAGCAAAAGCTAGTGAAATGGAGGTATTTGGGTCTATCACGGAGGGAAGTCCTGAGATTTTCCTTCTCTATGTTTGTCCTAAAACAGATAAACTGTTTGGGTTTTTTTTGTTTATGGTTGACTTGAAGGTGCACTTAACCAGTTTATATCAGAAATTCCAATACATGTTTACCTAGTGTTTGCTTCAACAGTGCTTCAGAATGTCTGCTGTCATTGCAAAGAACATCAATATCATAAGGTTGAGAAATTAGAAGGTTGAAAAGAAAACTTGATTTAAAATAATCATAATGAATTTATGTGATGATGCAGTAAAAATGCATACTAGATATCTGTAGACATTTAGACGCCAAGCCTGAGGACTTCTGAAGGATAAATGAGCACACAAAAGCAATTCCATGTCCCTTTGGTCAAATTTATGTCACACACAAATACGCAAAGGCTACATTCTCTGAGGCACAGAAAATTGAAAATAGTGTTGATTTGATTGTTGCTGATGAGGATCACCCACATATTAACAATGAATATGATAAATGGAATGATGTACTTTATGTATATGTAATTTTTGCAAGTGGAAAAAACATACTTGAGAAGGAACTGTTAGTGTTGTGTATATAATCTGCACCCCAGTAAGATCACGTCTCAAATCATACCTTTTGTAAGGATTCAATTGTTATAAACTTCTCCCAGCTGAATCTGACACATACGTGTGGATTACATTTTTGCCGAACCACAGTTTTGGTTTTAGGTTTTGTACTTTGTTTGTTGGTTGAGTTTGTTTTGTTTTTTGGGTTTTTTTAATTTTAATTTGGGTTTTTTTGACACAGTAAACAAAGACTAGAAGGATAAAGGGAAGTATCATGTTGCCTGAATCTAACCATTGTGTAGTGAAATCTAAATATTAGCAGTCATAAAATCAAATTTTTCACTTTGAAATTTTAAAGAGCACAAACTATTGGAATGAAAATTGAGAGGAAATATTTTCCAAAACTGTTCATTTTAAAACTTTGTATATAAGCTTTCTCAAGATTTTTTTCCTAGCTACAGGAGTCTATCATGTCCCCTAATGCAGGAGAGGTTTATATTCCTTCCAAAAAAATTTATGACACTTTTAAATTTTTTTTTCCACACTGTTTTTGCTTCCGGAAAATTTCCATGAAGAACAAGTGGGAAAGAGGTTACCATTAAAAATAAAATAAATGATTAAAATACAGGGTATGCCCTCACTTAACCCTCCATAGATAAGTGAACACTGCATTGCAAATAGGAAGGAAAAAAATCCAAATTGCATGAGTGCTGGTATGCAACTGTTTTATGAAACCTCAGGCTGGCCAGCAATAAAATAAAAAAGTTAGGAAAAATATAAATGCCTTCTTTTAAGAGACTGCTCAGTTAGGTCAATAGCACAGTTAGCAGAGGCAATCATGCAACAAATCTTCAATTTTAATTCAAGATAAAATGTTCGCAATACTTAAAATTGTGCTTCACGTGCGCTTTTTTATTAAAGCTGAAAACACAGGCCTAATGCATGTGCTCATGCGCATATGTGAAGAAGAGGGAAATTTATATAAAAGCCAAGCTCGGGTAAGCGTTTTTGTAACAAGTAAAATGAGAGCTGTACCTTAGCAGCCCTCTTGAATCAATACAGTGAAGTTGAGTTCCTTATCGATTCTCTTGATAAAATGATGCAGTTGTCTCTCTCCCCCTCTCCCTCCCTCTTCCCTATAATACAGTAGAGCATTAAAGAAGCAGAATAAGTACATTTACAGCCTTCTTAGTGCTGCCCACAGGGTGCTATAAATGCACAAACTGGATATAATTGAAGCACATATTAACTTACCTTCTGTTGTACAGGAAGAACATAAGCAGGCTGTTAATGTGCACAGTGTTGAAACTCTTAACTTGGGGGATGAGAATTAGCTTGCAGTAGTAATTTGATAAGCACCTGGGAAAATTGCAAGCTTCATTTCCTGCAACGTGGAATATGATTAAAAACAGAATATATTATTATCAGGGGTACCATTAAAAAATGTGTAGACAGCATTCTGTGATGTTAAAACGGAAATTGAAAGTAGTATCCAGATGTTGAAGATGCTGCATGTTAATTATTGTCTACCACAGTGCATTGAAAGTGCAATTCAATTATTTGCTTTGTCAAGCAATATTTTGATTAACTTGAACGTTAATTTTGTACATCTGGTGTTTTTCAGACTGTGATAAAGGCAGTGTCGAGGTATGCTACTCTGCCAACAGCCTCTTGAAACAACAGAAAGCACACGTGCAAAGCAACAGTAAACCATAATAAATAAATGAAAGAGCCTCTCCCATTCCCCCCACCTTTTTTTTTTGTTTGTATAGAGGAAGAAAAAGAAAACTTTCTCAAAGGGCATTGAGTATTAGTGCACAATTTAGTATGTATTTTTGAATGTGGAACTTGAAGTTATATTTATCTCCTTGACTTTTTCAGACATTGTCTTTAATTGGTGTGATCTGATTCTGCTAATTAGTGTGTTAAGTTACGATAAACTCTCAAGTTGTGATCACAGAATGGGTAATGTTGGAAGACATCACAGTGGATCATCTGGTCCAACCTCCCTGTTCAAGCAGGGTCATCCTAGAGCACATAATCAAGAAAGCAAAATACTTTTGGAGATACTGGCCAGTAGGAAACCCCTAGGTTAGTCTCTGGTGATAACCAGACAAATTGACCATAGATTGTCTGGGTTGTCATGTCCTGTTTCTCAATTCCATATAAAATGAAACACTTAAATTTTATTATGTGGTTATTAATGAAAAAAAAAAAAACCACCAAAACAATGCAACACCCCCCCCCACCACAATGACAAAAAAACCCTCCAAAAAACAAACGAGCAAAAAACCCCACAACCAACCAAAAACCCCCCAAAAACTGAGTAAGGAAATATACATTCAAAATTTCCTATAGGTATCACTTGTGTGGGTGCTCCTTTTCATGGCTCCAGGAGATATTTTTTAGTGGGCTGTGGTGTCCATTTGCGAGATTCCTTTGAGGGCTGGTGGGGTTTTTAGGTTGATAGGGGGCTTTTTGGTTTTCAGTTTGTTTGTTTTTCATTTTGAGAGTCTCTAGCAAGAGCTACCGTGCAGGTGGGAACTGGAAATGATGTTCCAGATAGTACTGGCTCCCCCAAGGGAAACTGGCTGAACTGAGGAGGAGCTGGCAGCTGCAGGGCAGAACATACATCACATTAATCTCCCCAACAGCAGCATTCTGCTGCAGAACGTGCTTCCTTAGACCTGTAGCAGGATTTATGGCTGACTTGGCTGGCTCATTCTCTATTGCTTTTAAGACTTGCACTGTCTCTGCTCCCCTCCCTGTAGGCTGTGATATTTCTCAAAGGATTCAGTTGGCTCTCAGCATTTTTTCCCATTAAATAATTGATTTTTATTTAGCATTCATATAGAAATTATTTAATTAGCTGAAAGCTACTGTCAGGTGGCATGCAAGGAGAACTTTTATTACCAACTGAAAAACCTCACATATTTGCGTAGAAGACAGTTGGAAACAGATGGCAGCTATAGGAAGTAGGAATTGCTGAAGGGTGAAAGGGTGCAAATGGGTGTTTTACCTTTTTCTGAAGTGAAAACATAAATTACATAGAAGCTTAAAAAATAATTTTTTTTCCCTTCAGGAAAAAGTAATGTTTCTTCATTGTAATATGACATGGAATACAAGTGGTTTCTTCAGTTCAAGCGTACTGAATGATTCAAAACAGTGAATTTAAATTATTCAGCAAAATAACACGTTTAAGAGACTGGAAGCTAGTATGAGAAAACCTTGATTCAATCTATTTAGTGACTTTTGTGGGATCATGAACAAATCATGTATTCCCCCTCCTTGGCGCATTTTTCTTCCTTGCCATAGAACAGTGAAATGAGGGCAAACAAGTGGCATTAGGGAGGTAGAACAGAATTGAATTAAAGCGTTCTAGAACAGCTTTCCAGAGCACAATACAAGTTTGTCAACATACTTAACACTGAAAAATAAAAAAATAAAAGAAATATTTTTGAAAAACGGTGCGTGTGTGTGGTGAATATTACCCAATGACTGTTAAATGAAGATCTAACAGACAAGCGTTTAAATTCTACTAGTTATGTCAATTTTGTACATATAGAATGGGATGAAGAGGAGGTATGGATATACTTGTGAAGACAGAATTAGAGTAGAATTCATATAAACAGAATACTTCTGGTCGCCTTCCTGTTCAATTTCTACATTAGCAATAGTTTCTAGAACAGAAGTGTGATTATTTGTGTTTCACAAAATTTAAACACTCCAATACTATATTTTTTTTTCAGTCTCCATGTAAAAGATGAAAATTGAGAAAGTAGATGGGGTTTGTTTTTTTGGTTGATTGGTTTATTTTACATGTAGTAGCACAAAATCTGTAGGGCTATTCCTGTCAGTATTAGTTTTTGAAAAGTGAAAGTTAATTTGGGACACTTGAATACACAGAAAAGTCATTGCCTTGGGGATACTGGGGCACTTTATTCTAGATAATAAGTTTGTGAAGAGTATAGGAATAACAGAGGGCGTTTTTTTCCCTAAACATCAAATTACTGAAAAGCATTAATCTGTGCCTTTCTAGGGCTTCAAGATTTCTTATATCAAAGGTAATATTATATAGTCAATTTTAGAATAAAAAGGCTCTAACTCATCAAAATTATCAAAGTTTAAATTAAACAGTTTTTGCAAGTGGTTTTTTTGAGAGCAAAATGAAGGATGTGTGTTGGGGGAAAGTTACTACTCAGTAATTTTTTATGTGTGCTTGCCCTTTTTTCTCTTTTTCTACAATCTTTCCTGTTTATGTAGATTTTGATGTATATTATGGTAATTCTGTCTCAACTCTGGCAATGTGTGCAGTTACCTCCATGGAGGAGCTTTCTTTAATTTCTGAGGATATTTGAAATAATCTAGGTTGGCTGAATAAGAAATTTAGTAGCAAAATGCTTTATAACAATTAATGCCCTTATTCCAATCTTGTTTTGCAATAAATTTGTTTTAATTTACTTTTTTCCCAGGTTTTTTGTTACTCTAAATCATCCTTCAAATTTTTACTGCTAGTAATAATTGTGTTACAAGCAATATAGTTTACTCATTCTTTTTTAAAGAGGACTTGCAAAATTCCAACCATAGCTGCTATTCTTTTGTCATTGTTGTGGAAAATATCTGTATAACTTTATGGAATTATCCTGAATGTGCATAAAACAATGGTTAGCTTAATCTAACTGGTTAGCAAATCACATGCAGATAAATTACAACTGGTAAATTACTCCAAGTGGGCTCTCAGGATTTTTGTCTCTTTGGGTGTTTGTATAAACAATTTTTGACGGTTTGTTTGTTGTTTTCCCCCATGTTACCTCTGTGTGCTAGAATAACTGAGAAATTCACAATAAGTTAAACCATCACAGGATATTTTAGAAGATGAAAATGCTATCTGAATGTTCAGGTAAGGTAAATGATATTTTGCTTCACATGATTTAAAACTGCCTACAAAATCAGAATAGTAACCTCTTGTCATATCCTTGAATGTTAAATCTTATGATTTTTTTCTGTTTATTGGTTCTTTTTATTTTTATAGGAAATAATATGACTGATAACCCTGTCTCTTGGAATAAACTAAAGCCTTGAGGTTAAAGCTGTCTAGACTCTTTTTTCAGTTTGCTTTCTGACCTTTTCTTGTATTACAGCAAGTGAACTAACATCTGACAAACCTTTAATTTTGGCAGGTTAGGCTACATGTTATTTGAAAGGAAACTACAGCTTAAAGACAAATGTCTTCAAACTTTAATACTGTCATATTTCACAGTTCAACTGAACTTGACTACTTCTGTAATTTTTTTTTGTTTCTTTAAGCAAATACATTTTCTAGCATTTGAATTATTTTGTACATTTTAAGCAGGATTTTTAAGCTGAAAAAAAACACTCTTGGTTTTGAGCACAGGCAGCAAAAAGGGAAAATTTTGCTGATTTTTTATGATATCAGTCCTTTGAATAGCTTGGCCTATTTTCACTAGTTATTGCTCCTCTGACAACTGCTTTTTTAATATCAGTATATAAAAGTTATGCAAGTTAATGTGGTTTTATTTATCTCATATTTTTAAGTGTGAGAGCAAGAGAACACCGATTGCATCATTCTTAATCACAGTGCCATAACAAATATTCCAGAAGATTTTATATGTGAAAATAATGGGCATAGAAATGCCACATAGAACTGTGTTCAAGGATGCGTATAAGCTCACATGCATGTTGTATACAAACACTCTCCTCCTTACTAAGGAAGAGACCAAATGTAAGATCAGATGGTGACTGGTGCACGCATAAAGGCTGTCATGATACATCTGAGACATGACTTCTGCTTCAGGAGGAAAGAAAGAGGGAAGAGAGCACTGAGTTGCCCAGTCCCTGGAACTTCCCATACCAGACAGGGTTGTCAAGTAGTTTGAAGATTAGTTGTTTGGCTTGCGGATCATTAGAATCATAAATTAGTTTGAGCTGGAAGAGACCTATAATGGTTATCTAGTCCAAATCCCCTGAAGTTGGCAGGGACACCTTCCACAAGATCAGGTTGCTCATAGTTCTGTCCAACGTGACCTTGCATATTTCAAGAGATGAGGTATCAAACACCTATCTGAGTAACCTGCTTCTGTGTTTTACTACCCTCATTATAAACAAATTTTTCCTTATGTGTAGTCTAAATTGATCCTCCTTCAGTTTAAACAATTATCCCTTGTCCTGTTGCAAAAGGCTCTGATAAAATGTTTATCTCCATCTTTTTTATAGGTCCTCTGCAAGCATTGAAAGATCACAATAAGGTCTCCCTGGAACTTTCTCTTCTTCCAGCTGAACAACTTCCAACTCTCTCAGGAAAGCCTCATAGAAGAGGTGTTTCATCCCCCTGATCACTCTTGTGGCCCTTCTCTGGACTTGTTTCTACACGTCCATGTCTCTTCCGTACTAAGAACTCCAGAGATGAACACAGTACTCCAGGAGGGTCTCACGAGAGTGGAGTAGAGGGACAGAATCCCCTCCCTTGCCCTTCTGGCCATACTGCCTTTGGTGCACGTTGGCTTTCTGGGCTGCAAGTGTCCATTCCAGAGTTTTATCCAGCTTCCCATTTGTTAGTACCCCCAGTTGCCTCTCCCCAGGGCTGCTCTCTATTCCTTCATCCCCTAGCCTGTATTGATTCTGGGGGTTGACCCAATCCAGGTGTAGGACCTTGCACTTGGTCTTGTTGAACCTCATGAGGTTCTCATGGGCTCACTTCTGCAGCTTGTCCAGGTCCTTCTAAATTGCATTCCATCCTTCAGGTGTGCCAGCTGCACCACTCAGGTGTTTGCAAACTTGTTGAGGAAGCAATTGATTCCACTGTCATCGATTAAGGTTTTTTAGTTTACAAAAACTGAGAGATTACCTTTTCCCTCTTGAAGGGACAAAGATCAAATGTTTTATTGAATTGCCAAGGAAAATACTTAGTTTTGAAAGAAAAAGCAGTGCTTTGATTTTGCCGTATTTAATGTTTCATGTGGATTTTCTGTTTCTGTTAAACAGAAGACAACCTTGGTTAAATATTCTCCACAAGCAACTCTAGTTGATATATTATTTATCTTTTTATTTGTATATTTGATTTTGGTTTTGTGCAGGCCTTGCCTCATCTTGAGCAAATAAGACTTTGTGGTCTATAGAATCAAAATATATAATAATGGTTTGTGGCATATTCCATAAATATATAGTATTTTCAGAAATGTGGAGCTCTCATAAAAATTTAACCATGTATGTACATGCATTTCCTAGGAGTTTGACAATTCAGTTGAGATTTCATGATGTTCTTTTTGGTATATTTTACAGTTAGTATCTGTTCTGCATACTAACTACTATGGAGGGTGAAAGGCTAAAGCCAGAACAGCTTTGTATTATCAACCTTAACAGAATTTCCCTTTCCTGCTTTCTCCTCGTGATACTTTGACTGTAAATACTGTAGTACCTGAAAGACTGAGGAAGGAAAGAAGTGTCTCAAACAGGAATTCCTGAGCTGGAACACATAGACTATACACAGGGTTCTTATCCCTTTCAGACCATATGTCTGATGGGTTCCAGTCAGAATATGATACCTTATAAGGTTAAAAAACTATGTTTTAAAATTTTGAGGAATCTCTCTTTTTGACTATAGAACAGGATAAAACAGAACTTATGATGAGTTTTCTGAGCATTTTATAATGCTCTGCATATATTCGAAAAGTTAGATATACAGGATTTATGAAATCAGAAATGCTTGACAAAGATAAAAAAATAAAAATTTCTGGGTATCACTTTATCTTCTTTGTACTTATGAGCAAGGTCTGATAGATTTCATTTTCTAGAGGAGAAGGCTGGAGATAATGACACTGACAAGTGAAGTACTTTGGTTCATGCTCCTGAATGCAAATTTTATTGTCAGTAAAATTCAACATCATATATTTTAGCCATCTTAATAAATTTTCGAGGACTAACTAAGTAACTTTTAATGGTTCATGTGGTTTGAAGGAATTGGGATTGTATCTGTCTTTAAATTACTCCTTTCGAGAACTATTCCATCAGAGTTGGGGAAAAATGAAACCAAGCATTATATGCTTGCAATTTTTGTTTATTCAGGGGATTTGGCTTCTGGAATACAATGAGACCTAGGTTATGTTTGAGAAGACCTTGGGTATGTGGTTTACATGAACAAATGACCATGTAAAGTATTTGACAGACTAAAAGACTGATAATGCAAGGTGTACTGATTTGTTTGTCCAAGCAGCCTCTTAGCCTAGTACAAGAAAATGTTGACATTTTCTATTTTCACAAAATTCTAGTGTCAATTACTAAAAAAACCCCAAACCAACAAACAAACAAACAAACAAACCAAAAAACAAAACCAAAAAAAAGCAAACCCCAATGCTGAGAAAATTTGCACTGAGAAAATTTCAAATTAGTGAGAATGTTGCCTGGGTTTCCATAGAGTGAATTTACATAAGCAAGATGACTACAAATTCCTTTCATTTATTGTAGAAACCTCTTCAAAAGGAAAAGTGTAAGATATTGGCATCTCTGTGATCTGAGAATTTAGTGACATAAGGACTTTGTTTTTTTGAAATAAAAGTAACCAAGCCCCTCTGGAAAAAATTGTGGAGAGAATGGAACAACAATTTAATCTGGAGAAAATAAATATGCATAAGCAAAATCTTGCCTAGGCATATAAGGCCCCTCATATAAAATCTGTCACATGAAATAGTTATTTGTGATTTGTGTTGATTTTTTTTTTAATTTGAAAACTGACCAAGAGATAAGTGACTGCATCAATGAGCAATATGTTGATCTTGTCCTGTTAAAGTAAAAGGATTTCTGTAACTAACTTTAAGAATTAGAACACACCAATTCCTTTTTTTAACTGAATACATTTTAAATTTCCCTGTTATTACTGAGTTCTGAAAATGTTGTAAGCTTCAAATATATTTAAAAATGTGTTCTGGATTTCTCTGGGATAGACTCGATTTTCTTCCTAGTAGCTGGTAGTGTTCTCACCCAGATGAAACTGGGACAGAATCATACCAATATAATGTATTGATTATGGGATTTTTTGATTCAGCAATCAAATTGTAATCTGAAGCTCAAACAATCCTAGAAGTTATGTAGCGGAAAAGCTGATTCCTATTGGAAAAATCTTCAGCTCAGAAAATTCCGTATGTGCCAGTTAACTAAATAAGATATGCCATTAAGATGGTATTTGGTCTAATAAAGATAAATTGCTCTGCATATTATCTTAAGTATCCTTTTATTTTTTGTGTTTATTTATTTACAGATTCATATTTGCTCTCATTTCCCTCTTATAGAACAGATAATTATTAATACAAAAAAAAGCCCAAACAGACTTGTAGTAGTAGTCAAAAGGCTTTTGAGTAAATAGGTCTTGCACTCTGATGGAAAATCTGTTAAACTCCAGCTATGTGGGGAAGTTTCCAGAGTTCATGGGAATACTGAGGTGTCTTTTCTCTAATCCCAATATTGCTAAGATTTTGAGACACAGATTTTTTTCACCTAAGGCAATATGGCTAATACTTTGAATTTGGATCCATTTGTGGGAGCTGACTTGTTTTTGTGTGTATCTTTTAAAATACTTCGTAATAATCTGGTACTATCGATGATGAAAATATTGGTGACCTTATAAAAAATTAACATCTCTGATTTCCCTGCTCTTCACCAGCACTGATGAAACACTGGTCAGTGCCTTCAATGTAATGTTATTCAATGAGCTTTAAGTGCTCTTAAGTGGATATACTTAAGTAGAAACTATGAAAGTGCTTTGTATCAGTTGAGGGAAATATTTTCATTGAATGACAGCTTTTGAGTTTTTTCCTGTACCCGGAATAATAAATGGGATTGCATGGTAATTTCCATTCTCTTGAAAACTGCAGTCTTCAGGTGAGGAAAAATGTCGCTGTTTTTCTGTCTGGCCTGGGAGGTTGGGCAAAAGTCTTCTTTTTACTACGTTGGGAAGAGTTCGTGAATGTCAACTGAGTAAGCTAAGCAAAATGTGATTCTGAATGTTGGTTTCACACATCAAACCAGTGGTCTTGTGACCACAATGCAGTGTAAGATTCCATTTAGCATCATTATGATCAGTGAATGAGTTATTGTAGCTACATTTTGAATTTTCTTTTTCTCAATTTTCTTGCCATGTTTTAGTGTCATCTTTGCTCCCCAAACATGTTCCTGAAAGGATTTACCAAAGCTCATTTTATTAAAGTGCTCCAGAAGTCTTTTCCCAGCATTTATACAAATTTTAGATGACAAGAAAAAAGTCTGGGAGAGCACTGGAGTATTATTAACCTTCAAGGAACTGCATTCTCACTGTAAAATGGTAAAACTTCACTAGATGGTAAATGGAAGTTACAGTCTAACTGAAGCAGGAAATTTCTGAGATGGTGAGTTTAAGTTGCTTGATCTAACTCCATGTCAGAGCCACAATAAAACCTTTCAGATGTAATGTTAAGAAAGTATCTCACCCCATTTCAAGGTTTCCTTCTCTTATTATATCTCTATTTCCCCAGTGAAAGCACTGTTAATGCTGGTGCATGAATGCTCTTTTAGCTATTTTAGTTTTAAGAAAAGCACAGTTTGATTAAATTTTATCTAGATGAAGCTGAAATCAATTTTATTGGCTATTAATATGATCTGCTAATAAAATCAATGTTGTTTTTTAATAACTTTAAGTTTCCTTTCGATGTTAACAATGTTAAGACAGGAAGAAAGAACCATAAAACAGCACATATGGAAGAGTATCACAGACCTGAAAGAAACTTTTATACTAAATTATGCATACTACAGGTTGTGAAAATCTAGAATGTCATAACAAATTCTGATTCTTCTTCTCACAAGATATGAAGGAACTGCTTTTACCACCCAACTTGAGACCTTTGGTTTGAGCTGAATCAAATAGTTGGAGTTGAGTAGTGCAAAGAAAGATTCTACCACAGGAAAATACACCCCTCTAGAACCAATTAATCATGATATTCCTTTCAACCACCCTGTCTCTAGACATCTACTCAACAACTGTTGCTTTGCACTGTTAATTTTTGTGTGCAGTGGCCTAGAAAATGACACATGAGATTTAATAATTCTTTACTGCGCAGTTAAAGTGCTCTGTTGATGAAAGCATGCCTTAAGAAAAAGCGTATAAACAGGGGACATACATAGAGATGGAGATATGGATCAGAACTCCGGTCCGTTTGGAGTCTATGGATCAGTTCTGAAGTTGTGGAGTAGATGTGCTTACTTTCTTCTGAAGGTGAGTGAAATACTTTTTAGTTTAACGTTTTATGCTCTGAATAAGGAAACTGTGTTGATCACATTCCCATTCCAGTATTCATCTTCTGCATAAGTGGAATGAAGAAAAAGATATGTGCCTGAAGAAAGCATTAAGTCATGATAGCAACTCTCTGTCAACAATCAGTTCTTATTCTCTGCTGATGTTAGGTTAGGAAGGAGAAAGAGTAATCTAGAATTGTAGGAAGGCAAAAGCAAAGTAAGAATTCAGAAAAGCAGAGTTTTCTAGATGTGTGACTATAAAGTTTTACAAAAAAAATCATTTGAAATAGGTAGTGTAAGTAGGCCAGTAGATACAAAACTATATATATGCATGCTTTTGTTTGGCTTTTGTCATCTGTTAAGAAAAAAACCAAACCACATTAAAAAATGAAGGTACCTCCTTCATCCAAGAGCTACTATATGTAGTTCCCCTGCAAGAACTGTTTGTAGGATGGCAAGTAAACTTTATTTTTGTTTGGCTTTCATCCATTGTACCTCAGGTGATTTGCCTTTGCAAATTTCCCCTCCAAGTAATCTTTTCAAAACAATTTAGTTATGACTCTAGTGACTGCTAAAATACTATGGAATTTATTGATTCATAGAACAGACAATATAAATATTTCAGAATGTAAGCTGAAGTAGCAACTGCTTCTACTTAAAGCCTTCTCATTTTTTTGGTGTACCATATCTTAAATCTTTATTCTGCGTGAGACAGGGGTAGTGATGGTGATGGTAGGATTTTTTGTTTATTTTTTTCCCCTGAATTTTAAAGTCTCTTGGGTCACTAAGTCCCATGAAAAAACAAACAAAAAAAAAAGCCCAAACCAAAACCTCAAAACTTAAGATAATTTAATTTGAGGTGCTATGTTGAAATTACATATTAAAGAAAACAATCTTCTTTTTAAGAGCAAAATTTGGAAGCTTTTAGGGACATTTGTGTCAAGTCAGGACAGAAGATTATTATTTTCTAGTGAATTAATCGCTGATGAATTGGGAAATGTGGTGTTATAAATGGTATTAAAACTGAACTCAAATGACCACATTTTTGCTGGTATTATGGAATAAGTCCACATTCCCTTCCCCTATTTCAGTGATGTGTCAAAGCGAGAATTGTGCTAGGGCTTATAATTTGTTATAAGGATCCTTTGAAACAATTGTATGACAAAATATATCATGTCTATGTTATTAGTTTGAGGCCAACAGACTTAATTGATAGATCCAAAAATGCAGCTCAGCTTGTGGATTTTCTGAATCATCTGCAAGTACTGCTGTTTTATTACACAGGGTCGTGGTGTCTGTGCTGTCGCTTATTCTCCTCAGCTTAAGCTCAGATCAGTGAACAGTACGTTTCTTCAAAGAAGTTTCACTAATGGGATTTATAGCATTGTAAAGGAGAGATTATCCGGCCTCCAATCCCTATTTTCCTTGTCAGCAGATCTGAGAATAGAAATCTGGGAAAGGAGCCAATTCTTCTGAAAAATACATGTAATATTATAATGAAAATCAAGACTGAATTGCATTTGTAGATGATATAGAGAACCGTGAACTATGACCCATAACTGCACCCTGCAGCTTGTGAATAAGTTCTGTATTTTCCCAACCCTGAAGGGGTCCAAGAGAGTGTTAAATATTGTAAAGGAAGCTAAAACAATGTTAAGGTGCATGCGCACATAAACTAGCAGTTAAACATGTATTTAAATATTTAATGTATTCTAGTAGAAACATTGAATTTGATTTCAACTATTATATAATTTTTGGTTCTTGTCAGACTGGGAGCTGGTCAGATTTCCAGCACAGAGAGAGAAAACTACCTCTGCTATGACGCTTCTTCTACTAATTGCTTCAAACACACAGGATCCTAAAGAAAACTGCAACATAGATAAATTTAAACAGATTTTGTAAGATAAGCCTTTGACAAAAATGATAATTTATTTAAAAAGTCAGCATACCTCTTGATGCACATTTTTTTAAATAAAACTGCTTTCTTTCTTCTTCCTAGAATGCTAAGGTTCTAATACTTTTAGGCCGATTCTTCAGCATAACTCCAGTAGTTTCTGGGGTGGCCTATATGGTGTTCCTAGAAGTAATTTTTAAGTCTATTACGATACGAAACAAACAATAAAAGAACTTTTGAAGATAAAGCATTTTCCTGGTATTTCTCATAATAATTATCTTCTTTCAACTAGTGAAAGGAAAACAATCTGTCTTTCAGCATTTCCTGGGAAAGGTTTTCTATGTATGGAGATACAGAGTATTCGGTAAGGAGGTTTTGAGATAAAAATTTGAAGCAGATATTTAATGGCATTTGTCAAAGGTCCTCCAGAATAGTTTATCTACTGCTATAATTAGGAGAAGCAAACTTGTCTATTTATCCTGGGCTCTCATTCATTCATTCATTCATTCATTTATCCGTTCTTCAGGTTTTTACATTGTCAGGTGAAAAGCTGTTTTTTCTTGCATAATATCCTCTTCCTTTTCATCAGAGCACCTCTGATAATTTTTCCCTTATGCATTTAAACTCTGTTCTGAGGTCTGGGCAAAGAGAAGATACTTTTTTTTTTTTAAATTTATTTATTTTAGGCACCTGTACCCAGTTCTCTGCTGAGGAAAACAGATATACTTTCGTCTTCTGTGGTAGCTGCTGCATTTCCTTAGCACAGGAGCAGCACACCCGTGAAGGTTCCTCTGTAATTAAACTGTGGCGTTCCACAGGCCAACTTAACATTTACTAACCAGGAAAATAAGCTGCTCACTGGGGAAAAAAAAAAAAAAAGAAAGAAGTTTCTTTTAAAAATCATTTACTTCTTTCTGAGCAGGAGAAAACCCTGGCACAGCCTCTCCAGTGGTGTTGCTACTCATCACAGGTTCACAAGCGGATGGCTCTCATTAAGAAAGTATTTAATCATTTTTTGGCAAAAAATGACTCATAGGTCCTGGAGAAAATGATTTCCTGGTCCTGCTGGTAGTCAGCTCAATCCCCTAATTCTGCATCGGGAGCTGCTCTGAGGGTTAGCTAGGCTATCAGAACAGCAAAGAAGTAAACAGGGTGTGCTGGGAGGTCTCAACTTCATTTGCTCCCTCTGTGACAGAGATATTGGTCTACTAGGACTCCAATGTCCCAAATGTTGAATTCTCCAGGAACAGTTACCACAAAAAGACTTTTTTGGTCTTTTTTTCACCAAATTGGATCTTTCTGAAATTCCCATGTGTGAAATGCCCAGTCTTCCACCTTGGAGTTTTTATAGCAAGTTGCTCTTTGGTGTCACAGTTAAAATACAACGTCTGTAACTTTGAAAATAATATTTTTACATGAATCTAACATTACTAGCAATTATAATTTTATACACATGTGTATATATAGATATATATAGCATTCAAGTTCATCATATTATTTTTACATCCTTTTATCACAATATTTTTAGCAGTGAGAGCAATGGTGGCCACCATGAAAGCAGTTTTCTCCCGAGGGCCTGGAGTCAGCTGCTCTACACTGAGAACTGTCTGGACAGCCACAGGTGTTCCTGTGGTGGGCAACGGCCCTAAAGGAAGGAAGAGCAGCAAGTAATGAGAAAAAAAAAAATCATGAGCATACTTCAAAACCTGCCCATAGCAGGTAAAAGCTGTGGAGTCACTTACCTTGTATCCTGAAAATTCAGTTGAATAAAAGAGAATGATCCAGAATCCTGGAGGTGTTGAAGCCATTGAGTGGATGTTACATAGTGGACAATTTTGATTGATTGTGCTATTTTGAATTATTGTACTATTTATTTTGACTTACTATGTTATTTATTTTGTATTATTGGGCTCTTTTGAATAACTGTACTATTTTGAAAGCTGTTGTGATTTTGAGTCAAGTTTCTCTACAGCTATCAAGTGGGAATGGAAAAAGCCATCTCTAACAGATAGTGACCTCAGTTTTGCAAACACAAGGATTCCTAAGGATTCCTGCTCTGGGCTCTCCCTAAATTGTGTGGTGCTTGGAGAAAGTCAGCATAGTAGCTCTAACTATCATTATTATTTTATGTAATGAAGAACCAATTCAGAAATGACCTAAGAATCATTTGCAAAGTACGTTGGTGGATGACTTTGGATAGACAACAGCTAGTGATCCTCCACATCACCATTTTTATGTTAGGGTGGGTAATACCAGAGACATTAACTATCAGAAACTGTTTCTGGACGCAGAGGGAGATGGAAAATGCACCCCAAAACTCTGTGTGACTTCTGAGGATTGCACCATGGCTCTGCCGGTGTTCCCCATCTTGGTCCTGGTGCTGGCTGTGTCATCACACACTGGGAGCAAGGTGGGTGGTAATTAAGTTCCTCAAGTATTGTCACTTGTGTGCAAGTTTCACTTAGCCCACGGCTTAAACTTATGGCTCCTTTAAATCCCCCCAAATTATACTCAAATCTTTCAAATTACACTTCAATCCCCGAAATTATACTCAAATAACATGACAGTAATGCACTTAGGGAAAATTACTGCAGTAATGGTCTTGGGGAAGATTCCGTGTTCTGTCCAAGTAATTTATTGGAATAATTATAATGCATCCTTTATTATTACTTTTTTTTGGCAGTTCATGTGCTGATGAGCAAGGCTGTTGCTGAGCTCCATGGAGCTGGTGGGCAGGATAAAAGCAGAAATAAATCTCTGGAAAACATCTTTCGGCAACTAGTAACTAGAGTTTTGTTTCAGGGTGGTAACAAAGCTAAAGGCTACTTTGGGCTCTCAGCACCATATCAGAGATCCCTAGCATCCCCATTTCCAATGTCAGTATTTCCTGCTCCCTGGTCAGAATAAATACCTATGGCAGAGAAATGCTGACATCTGCTCCTATGCTCTCCCCTGTGCACCACCTGTCCCCAGCAAAACATGCCCTCAGCCATCACTCAAGTTGCTGGTATGATGCAGCAGCCACCAGTTCTGACTTTGTTTACTTAAACACTTCTGGGTTTTCCTCCTTAATAAATCTGAATCCTTATCTAGTATTTCTACCAGGGAAGTAGCTCCAATGTACACTGTCTCCACTACTTTGCTGAGCAGCGGGTGATTTTTGCCCAGTTCCCTTTTCTGTCCATTATCAATCTTCATTTTTTTGAATTTCTCAGTGGTGCTCAATGGAAACAGCTCCAAAGTCTGAGCATTTTATCATGGGCCTTAACCTCTATCAGCAACAGCCAGCCTGACCCTCAGGGCTTCAAGCAGGATCCACAGATCCTCAATGGACCAAGTGCCTAAGAGGTATAAACTGTTTCAATAGTTGTATTGTTCTGTCTTAGAGTCACCCTGAGCAAGTGCATCCTTGGTACCATGAGAGGTAAAACCCAACCTGAAAAAGATTCATATGAAATTTGTCAGCATTTTTTCATCCAATTCTATTTCTTCCTCAAAGAGAACCACTGAAACAGTTTACACTTCTTAGGCACTTGGTCTCTTGAGGATCCATGGACACTCCTTGGATCACTGAAGAACTGGATCCTGACGATTCCTCTGGAAGCACATCCCGAGCATTGCAGAGGACCTTGCTGTCAGAGGCAGCAAGGAGGTGTTGAACCTGATGTGCATAAGCACCTTTAACTCCAGAGGTGACTATGAAGATAAACACACTTTTATGTGCAAGAACACAAAGCTAGCGTGACAGTACAGGTGACAAAAATAAGAACAGCCTTGATTGCAAGGCTCTCTCATGCTGTTGAGATAAGAATCGTGGCTCTTAATCCATGTTTCCGCTCATATACCAGCAGTGGAATGGCTTCCAAGGCTGTTTTATTCAGGTCCCTACTGGTCCATCCACAGGCTTTGCTGCTTACAACAAACACAGATGGCATTTTCCCTGCTATCCACAACAGCTTTTTCTCTGTTTTTAATTCACCACATTCTTTCTCAAATAGTATTTTTCCAGGTCTGGAAATAATTTGGCTTGACCAAAACATTTTTCAGCATGGGAGGCAGAGATGTAGGACAAATATTCATGTCTTTGCAACTACATGTATGGGACAATTGCCCTCCCCTCTACCTCTCCTCTCTCAGCCAGTAAAGGAGGACAAGGATCCATAGAAGACAACTCAAAGCAGCTCCCTCTCTGCAAGGATTATGTATATGTGTAAATCAAAAGCCAAATCACTTGAATCAAATCTCACAGCAAAAACAACTCTCTTTTCTCTTCAGAGACAAAAGAGGGGTTAGATCCGTGTGCACAATGAGTAGATTTGCAGCCATTTTAAGAGAGTTTTTATTTCTGTTGCTTAACTGTCCTTAATGCTACAAAACTGTGCCTTACTACATTGAAATTTGTCTTGATAAACCTTCTGAAGTTCATTCTGCTCTTTGCCAGAGCAAAGATCTTTTATGGTACCCTCTTAACTTTCCATCCATTCATCCATGCATCCATGCATCCATCCATCCATCCATGCATCCATCCATCCATCCACTTTATACACCACAACTGTCAACCTCTTGGTCTTTTTTCTCTATGAACCAGGATAAGCCTAAACATTTATGACTTATTTTAATTCCACCAAAATATTGAAAGGAACACACAGCTTCTGGCTTTGGCATGCTTCAGGTGCACTTGCTGGGGGAAAAAAGAAGCCATTTCTGTACGTGATCAAGCAGCTACTGGGTGTGACCCTTGAATGCTGGTCAAATTTTGAAATGAAAACAGGACAGTGACAGTTATTTTACCTTTTTTTTTGTAGATAATCATGGAAACCATGTTCATCAGAGCATGTGTTCTGGTTAACAATAGCTGTTTGAAAAAATGCTTTGCAAATTTAAATTTTGAACTTCTGTTTTTGACGGGCTTATAATTCTTGAAGGGAAGGGGGAGGATGATAAATTGAGATCATAATTTACCATAGATGTGCTATTTCATTTTCTTTTCCCCTTCTGTTTACATTCAATACTTAGAATTTACACAGTAACAGTAATAGCGACAAACAAGAAAACTAGATTTAGTTTTGGAAACATGAAACTGTTAAACACGTGGTGTTTATTCCCTTCTAGTGGACTCCATTGTTTTTTTGGCATTAGAAGATAATGTGCATAGAAAGTAGCCATGTTGGCAGAACTTGTCTGTAATTGCTCTCAAGTTGCATAAATGGATCATAAAAAGATTTTAAAGAAGATGTTATGGTCTGCTGTGTCAATGATCCATGTTTGAGAAAATTAATTCTTTGCCAACAGAGTGCAAATCCTATTTGTGTTGAACCAGTAGGAATCAGCATTTAATCAAGGAATCTGATGGGAGTTTTTGTGCAGGGTATTAATCTGTTAGTGCTTCTAAATTAAATTTTGTATTCTTTTGATCCTTTTTATCCTCAACTTAGCATCTCTCAATCATTTAGTTCTGCAGAAGACAGACTTGCTGAAACAATGAATAAGACACAATGAATTAATCAGAATGTTAATGTTCTCCAGCTAACTCACTGCTTGTGACAATACTGAATTTTGGCTAAAAACCAAACATATTTGTAGTGAAAAAACCTGCATATATTCAGCAGAAAAGTAGCAGCTCAGCAATTAGCTGTGGTGAAACCACACAACAGTTATCTCATTGGTGCACTTTCAAAGAGATGTTTCTAAGACGTAGTTGAAATCTATTATTTATAGGGGGACTTGGGGAAGGCATAGAAAAGACTCGTTGTGAAGAATTTTGAAGAGGTATGTATATCTTCACCTTGTACAAGCTTTTATAACAGAACAAGCAAGCATGTCACTGATATTTCTTTAAAATGTCCTCAGTGATGCTGATTCACAAAGCATTTGTATTCTATATAGGCATTTTCTTGCTCTGTCCTCAAGCAGCTTGTTATGAGAAACACACATAATTTATCAGTGTTTGGAATCTGCCTTTATATAACCTTGTAGTGTTCCTGAATGTGTGAAGTTCTTAATAGAAAAAGTGAATTATTTCTGGTCCAAATGCCACATAGTAATGTATTTCTCTTAACATCTCGTAGTTTTACTCTATGCTGGCACCCTGAGGTGTCAGTGAAGAGATGAAAGTGAGATTGTAGCTGTGGATTAAATGTAAATGATGTGTATTGTACATTTGGCAGCTTGTTTCATCCTGTCCTAAATTGGTTCTACAGCAAGTTTATTAGTACAGTCTCTGAATGACCTGTCAAAAGTTTCATGGCATGGAAATGAATCAATTAGTACTTTATCATCCATATTTTATTTATTTTATATTTTATTTGGATTTGTTAAAAGGGAGTAATGAAGTTAAGACAGGTAGAAAAAGCCTTTTACAGCAGTCATTTACTAAATACAAGGGTTCTTGCAGCATTATAATTATCGTCACATATACATTGATTGTAACAAGGTGGAAGCTAGAGAATTGGGTAATATTTACTGGCTCTGTTTCATGTTTTTGGTAAGTAGGTATTTATTTCCTTCTAAATGTGTATTATGGAAATTAAATGAAAAAGGTATATAAAAGTACAAAGATGAGCATGGTGGCAGAGTGTGGTTCTATGTCTCCTACAGAGTCCTCCTTTCCAATGGCAACTAAATCTTGGTCATTAAATATTTGTCTCACTTGAGATGATCACATTTATGTGGACCTGTCACTTCTGATTAGATGAGGTGATATTATCCGTATATTTATACTAAAAAAGTACTACACTGTAGTATAATGCCAAGAAATGTTACGGATCATTAGACTAGACTGCGTCATTTGATACCATGTTTATCACATTATGTAATTTCTCAGTATTCCAATATTCAAGCTGTTGAAAACCAGATATGTATGCAAACACACATAGATAAAATAAAGCCATAATATTTTAAGTAACACCTAGGTGGTTTCTCGCTCTGTAAAAGACGTACAGTTCAAGAAAATTTTAAGAATTCTTGCGGTTGATTTTATTTTCATATCACGATATCATGGATCAGCTAAAATTATATATTGCAGTAGATACAGAAAATTTTTTTTACTATGTACTTAAAGCACTGGAAGTCTCGTGTCATTTCAAGGCAAATAGAAAGTCAAGTAGAAATCCACTTCACAATTGAAGAGCTGTTTTAGAAAATGTGTGAGAAAAAGTTGTTTATTAAACCTAATTCTTCAGTACTATTAAGCAAAATGCTTATTAAGGTGCTCAGAAATGATGAGAGCTAATAGAATGTTGAGTGGTCCTGAGGAAAAAGTGATATTTGGCAATTTTTTTAAACATTAACTGTGTGTTGGTACTAGCAACCAAACTTGTATTAGCTGAAATTTTTTCTCTCTGCCTTTATTTATCTCTCTGACAATGGAATAGAGATAAATAAAGTAAGGTAATAGAAACTTGTTGGTTTTTTTTAAATAATCCCCCCCCCATTCATCTTTTGTGTAGTAGCATGAATACTGTGCAAAAAGAATCAGCTGAGTTTGGTTGGTGATTCCTCAAAGTTGCACCAGTCAGAAAGGATTAAATCTAGATGTCTCAATGAGGTATTAGAGGTGTAGAAGTCTCTTTTAGAAGTCTCTGTTTTTTGACAGAGCTAGCCTTTTTCATTTTCTTATTAATTTCTACATTTATTTGGAATGCCATATTGTATTTAGGTAATGACGTACAGTATTGGTTTCAGAGCAGGTTGAAATATACATGGTCACCAAGCTCCGGTTCTGATACTTCACAACTTATCTGAGTTGTGGAAAAATTGATTATTTAATTCTTGTAGACCGCTTCAAACATGGAAAGAACTGTGCAAGTGCTAAAAATTAATAACCTCATCTCTTTTACAATTATCAAATATGTTTTTTATTTTGGAGCTCAGTGATTTACAAAAGACATTTATGCCTAAGCTGCCATTGCTCCTTACACTAGAAATCCAAAGGGTCTGCATTTGTACATGTGAATTTTAAGTCCAGAATTTGTAAGCAATAATCTAACTGGAGGGAGAGTACACCGCTCTACCATTCAAAAGTGCTCACAATATGTGTCAATAATCAGACATGAGAATGCAAAAAACAGCTTTTATCTACTTAAGGCAGAATAGAGTTGGTCTAGAGAAAGTGAAAAAAATTATGCTGGTTTATCCCAGATGTGGGCAAGATTTTACAATGCTTTGAATACACATTGTTTTGCAAGTGGAAATATTATATTTCTATTTGTCCCTGATATTCATCTCATATATACAGTACCAGTTACAGGGGGATTAAGTAGCTGTAAATTTCTTCCAAGAAAGATGGAACAATTCTTAGAGTCCTTTGCCTCTTAAAAATAGAAAACTAATTGAAAAAACCTGGGTAGACTGGAAAATGAGATGCATCAGTTCTGTAGTTTCCTGTGTTGATATTGATTGTATTAATAGTAGTGTTAGTATTTTGCTATTCATTCAGTATGCTTAGTGTTCCAGATAGCGTATTAAAAATATGCACCTTCAGACTTAATGAGTAGTGGAGAAAATGAACCAACAATTGGTGATGCCAAGTGCATCTCTTGTTCTAATATTAAGGACTGGTAGCATTTGTGCTTGACTAGAACTCCACATTAATGCAAATTTATAATCTGCAAATTTGTGGTTGCACATGTGAAGTCCATTACAAATACTGACCACTGAGATGAATATCTGATTGCAGACTAATCTTAATATGGGCCCAATCTGCAATTGGTGAAATGACTTCTCCTAATATCACCTGAAAGTGAATTTTAATGTGCAATATTTAAAAACTTTTGAGTTTGCTCCTGAGCAAATCACCTTATTTTTAATTCTTGTAGGTCTCAAAATTTTTGTGCTTTTCCAAAGGGGCACACAAAGGCATCCTTTTTTTTCACAGAAAGCAGACTGATTATTCAAATTGGGTACTACAGCATTTCATAGCATACACTGATCATCTCTCATCTTATTAAAAACCTGTTGAAAAATAATTTATTATTTAGTTGCCAGCACATGATAAAATATTCATTTGAGATAATGGCACAATCAGATTATATTTTATTACTCTCTGTTTATTGGTCTTGATGAAGGGACAGTGGATTAATTACAATTCTCTTTTACCATCTCAGTAACATGAAGAAATATCACTACTGGGAAAGGAATTACTTCATTCACAGAAGAGTCTTTTTGTTTTAATTACATAATTTAAGGTAATAAAAGAAATAGGCATGACTATTCTTTGTCTCATATAGCTCATTTTGAAACTGCATCCAATCTGGCTTTGGGAAAAGGACTCAATGAACAAGTATTTAAAGGTTAAAGTAAAGTCTCAATGTGCTATTCGTTCTTCATGTACTCAGGAATCAGAAACTTACCTTTTTTTTTTTTTTTTGGTTAAGTCACTGCAAATTTGGGGTTCAATCAGTTTTCAGATGTAAATAAGATTACTATACTGAAGTGCTTCATTTCACTCTGCAAGGTTTCTTTTTCCCTTTATCCTTCCTGCTCCTTCTCTCCTCTTAACAAAATGAAATACGAAGATCGAGTGAATGTTGCTGCTGATGGAAGATGTCAGAGTGACAGCCTTAGAAAATGAGAGCCTCAATTATCCCAAGAAGATGGACAGCACAAACAGCGCCAGTGCAAACTGCTTTTCACTGAACCTTTTACTTTATTCCCTGATTTGGATTGAGCACTTCTAGGGATTAGATAACTGTTTAATCTCAGTGGTTTTGAGATCTGCAGCCTCACTGCTGAAACTGCTGAGAAGGGAGCCAATTAGCGGCAAGTGTGAGAGATTTATTTATGTTGTTTTAAATGATACATGTGTCTGTCCACTAGGAACTGGTCTGGGAGCATCATCCCACACACTGCACCAAGCAGCTGTCGTGGCAGTGACAGGTCTCAGCTGCTCATAGCTGTGTTATGATGTGTTGGTGACCACCAAGTGGAAGGTGCTCTACCCCCTCACCTGCCACTGGAGCCACATTGGCTCCCTGATCTGAGTTTCTCATCTGTTTTTGAATTGTGGACTGTTCAATCTTAATCCAAATAAGAGCTAGTGTCACTTACTTTAGGAAGGAGCTTGTGTTTCAGAGCATCAGACAAAAAAGATTAGGATGTGCAATAATATTAATATGCTAGTCCTTACATTGACCTTAACTGGTGCAATTACTTTTAAAACTGTTTGGGCAGAATTCCAGCCATGCTGTCTCAAATATTTATATATAGTCTATATACCAGGGAACCTAGAAATACGTTAGATACAATAAAACCAAGAGACCTTCCAAACCATTGAACTGGCAGCTCATATGCTGGATTTTGAGTTAAATGGCATAAAACAAGAGTTATAAGGCACTGCTTAGTGCTTTACCAGATTGCTTCCTTGAGAGGTTGTTTTGTCTTGTCCAAACTGCTCTTTGTGGCAGAGCAAGTGACAGCTCCCTCTGTGCTCAGATATGAGGTGAAATGGGAACCTGGCACTGCCAAGGGGTTTGAGGCAGAGGCAGTGCTTGCCTGTGTCAATGAGCTGTATATATTTTTTTTTCTCATAGAATGCAGTACTTGCAGACTGTGTGACTGCTTTCAGTTTCCAGATCTCTTATGAAGGGTAGATGGGAAAAAGCACCCTGAAGCAATGGACTGTGTCTGAGTGGAAGCAGCCTGGTTACTGAAGACTGGTATAACACCTCTGCTTTGCTGCTTTTTCAATACCAGAGAAAAAGATGGAATATATGAATATATACACCATGACAGTTTTTTTTCTTTGATTGGTATGTTTTCTTTTTTTTTAATCTTGGACTGCATCAGGATCTGTGAACGCTGGGAAAGTATTTCAGTCATCATGCTTGGTTTTTTCATCCCACTTCTTTTTCTTTTACAGGTCATGAAAATTTGTGTGTGGATAGTAGAGTGTAGAGGTCACTTTTGTGCTGTAGGGCCTAAACTAGATTTTACAGTATTTATTGTGTGCTATTTGATATTTTCTCCTGAGGAGAAATGATAGAGAGGAAGAAGAGGAATAAGAACATAAGATTTTGATACACTGTCCATGTTGTCCTTCTTAAAATAAGCAATATCAGATTATAAAGGACAAATCATACAACATAAAGTCAGTAGTTGAGATCAGATGAGGAAAACACAACCTGAATTACATGCACTCTTGTTTATTAGCATTTGAGATTGTCTGGAAAAGCAGACTAACTGTTGATACTGTATACATGCTGTGTTAAGGGAAGAAACTTGATTCTGTAAGAAAGTTTTAGAGGATAATCTGATAGAGTAATGACATATGGAAGTAAACTCTGGAGAAGGAAAATATGAAAATTCCTTTTTTATGTAAATTAATTTTTATTATTAATTTTCACTTAAATTAATTGACCAGTTGAAACATATCTATTTTGTTTCTTTTTAAATTTTTATTGAAAATGCTGGATGACCTAAAATGAATTTAAATAGAGGAAATTTCTACATTGATAGTTGTTGCAACTTACCTTGTTTCAACTGGAAAATGACAAGGACTGATGTTTGGGTCATGCTATTTTATTTTTCTGCTTTGTCTAAGTCTCTTATTTCTCTCTTTCTCTTCCCGTCTCTCATTGATGCATCACTGAAAGAGGTGGTGGAAAGACAATTTCTTTGTTCAGGAGCGTATTGGCCTCAGAGCACACTTTTGAAAAAACACCAAGAGGAGTCGTGTGGAGAACATCATAGACTTTATACATCAGTGTCAAACAAAAATGAATAGCACCATACAGAAACCTGCCCAAAATGCTGGTGGTAGAGAAAGTCTGTCAGAAAAGTTTCTTGCTTTTGGGGTTTTTTGGTTGTTGTTTTTGTTGCTGGTTTTGTTCTTTTTTTCCTTTGGTTTTCAGTTTGTTTGGTTTTTTTTTTTTCCTGATTTGTAGCCAAGAAAGCTTAGTTACTTCTTCTTTTCCGTTGTTAAGGGTTTACTGTAGCACTCTGGGAATTACTTGTAGTCATGTTTTCTATGGCATATTTGATTCCACTGTCATTGTGCTTCGCTCGTAACTGTAAATGGAAGTCATCATGGAAAATCCAAGAACAAAACATACTGACTTTAATGCCAAATTTTAGACAGTGATAATTGAGTGGGGTTTGTCAGAGGAGATAATTTAGCTGTACCTAGGCAGTAAAAGGGAATATGTCTTTCAGGAGACAGAAGGAGGAATTGAATGTAATGGAAGAAATCAAGATAGTGATGGTGTTCTTGAATGCTAAAATAAATTAAATTATTTTAAAGAATTATTGATTCTTGTTCTATGGTTTGTACAAGGAAAGACTTGTATAATAAGTATGATATTTAGTAGCTGATCAATAGAGGAACTTGTAAATATCTTCTGCAGATTAGATGGAATACCTAAATCCATTTAATTAAGAGCAACAGCCAAGTAACTGGAATGAAAAAGAAGACATACTTTAAAAACATCTAATTCATACACTGAGGAATTTCAGTTTACACCAATTTTTCCTTTCTTTTCTTTATGTTGTGGTTTAACCCAAGCTGGCAACTAAGTACAATGCCCTCACTCACTCAATCCCCCTTCCCTGCCCTAGTGTGATGGGAAGAAGAGTTACGAAAAAAGTAAAAAAAACACTAAACCTTGTAGATTGAGACTAAAACAGTTTAATAACTGAAGTAAAGTGAAATAATAAACATAAAATAATGATAGTGATAGTAACAGTAACAGTAATAATAATAAGTATAGTGAATTTCACATTTGAACAGTAGTGTTCTAATTAAACACTTAAATATTCTTAAAGCCTCCTTTCCATTTCTCATGTGTAATGACTGATCTTTGGTCTTGTGACTGCTACATTTTTTAGAGAAAATAAATTTTGCTTTTTTAAGTTTTTAATATATGTTAATATTCAAGCATTTTTACACATGTAGATAATTTCTGTAATTTACACATAATTATTATATATTGTGGGTTCAGAATTTCCATATAACATTTCTGTGATATTCCTGGATATAGTGAAGATAGAAAAGATACTATTTGAAATAGGACTGTCTAAAAGATAATGATGTTGTTCACAGCATCTGTGAGATTTTAGAATATTTTTCATCTCATATTAGAACAGAGCACCAGATAGTCCTCTGATTAGAAGACATTTTAATTGGAAAAGGCAATTCTGCATCTCTGAAAAACACTTATGAAATAAAGTTTCACTGGATATTTTTTAATCAATATTAGTCTTAAAGTTAAATTACATTTGCGTAAAAGAGTTTCCTGAAGTGCCTTGAACAATTGATCTCTCAGTTCCAAGTAGGAGCTGTTGCCTGTAGCTGTTGGGGATTTTTGTGGTTTGTTGTTTGTGATTTGTGTGCAAGCTATGCTGTCTTCTCTCCTGGCAGAAGAGGAGATACAATTCCATAATTGTGAAAATGCAGAACTTTTGATCAGTGCCACTCAGATAATTTTTTTCTAGACTGAACTTCCACGTGTACCATGTAGGCTTTAAGTCTCAGAGGACATTAAAGTAATAGTTAGGTGTCAACTAAATTGGCGTCTCATTGAATATGGTGAGGCACTGGAACAGGTTGCCCAGACAAGCTGCGGATGCCCCATCCCTAGCAGTGTTCAAGGCCAGGTTGGGTGGGCCTTTGAGCAACCTGGTCTCAGAGTAGGTGTCCCTGTCCATGGCAGGGGGGTTGGAACAAGATGATCTTCAGTTCTCTGATTCCATGATTCTATGACCCTCGAGGAGTGTCACACCTCAAATAAAAAGTGGGAGAAAAAGAGACAGTCTGGGTGGTGGTTATAGAAAAATGTTCTGCATTAGGAAATACTACCATAGAAAACACTGAACTCATTAATCTTTGATTAGTGAAACACAGCATTTCCCTTCTAGGAACTGCAAAATTAATGCAGTATCTGAGTGAGAAATGGTAACTCCCAGTAGTGAACTTTCTATGCTCCTCACATAATAAGTACAAGGGGAATGCATTCATAGATATCACTATCAGTGGTGGAGTAAAAAAGTGAAGAAAGCTCATATTTTGCTCAGAGAGCAGAAACATTTTACAACATGTTGAATGAAGGAAAGCAGCATAGACTTGCAAGACTGATTTTTCCTTTGTTGTCAACGTGGTGTGCAGCAAGACATGGGCTCTCAGAGGATGGCCTATATTAATATAGGAAGCTATTCCTCTTACAACGGTAATAGGATAAACATTGCTTTGAGTGGTAAACTGCTGCATGATTAGAAAGACAGTTTATAATCATGCTTAGCTGGATGAACATGTTTTCTGCTTGATGGTCTTCAAGAAGGCAACTGGTTGAGGTTAAAGAGGTTTCAGAGTGCGAATGGATAATTAAGACAATTCGCCATCTGCCAAGCAGGAAAAAGAACAATCAAAACAGAATCATACACTCCAATGGAGTAGCATAGTAATAGCTGACAGCAATTATACCTGTTGTTCCAGT
The DNA here is from genome assembly GCA_014706295.1 of Lycocorax pyrrhopterus obiensis. Taxonomy (NCBI): domain Eukaryota; kingdom Metazoa; phylum Chordata; class Aves; order Passeriformes; family Paradisaeidae; genus Lycocorax; species Lycocorax pyrrhopterus. Next base: position 94,568,444 of record JACSVZ010000002.1, on the reverse strand, counting down.
GATTATTATTTCATTAGGCTCAAAACTGAAATGATTCCTCTGCTTGTGTAGAGAGGACTGTGGCTTCTGAGTACAGCAATCTCATGGTACATATGGACAGCTGCCATCTTTTTATCACACACAAGAAAAAAGATGTTACATAGAAGAAAAAGTGCAATTTCATTAGTTTTTCTGTTGGAGACACTGGTCTATATCTCTACTTTTAGCTGGTCATTTTCTTTATGTAAAAGAGACATTACTGGTAATGTATTTAAAATTGAGGTCAGCTTGATTAATTGTCAGCCCTGATAGATTTGTATTTTGACCCAGAATGATGTACAATATCCAAAATGTGAAATCATTGAGAAACTGACTTTTACAGCAGATCTAAGGTGGAATCTACTGTGTGTCATTAGCAGAGGCAGTTTTTTTCTGTGTCACATTGTAAGTTTCAGATTCATTTTAAGGTGAAAATTCAGAAAGAGACTGCATGTTGCAAATTTATGCATGTTGAAACAAAGGGAAAGGCTCTGGGAAATTTACTGAATTCAGTGCTTCTCAGATGGTTGGATTTTCAAATGTAATACAATATGTAAACCCATTGCACAAACAAAAGCACAGCAGGCATTGGCTGAGAATAAGAAACCACCATCTCTTGAGATGAGAGACATTGGGCAAGCTGCAGGTACTCCTGCATGTGGGTAGAAGGAAAATAACCGCTTATTCCTTTTACACACTCCCCCGGACTGGAAGGTATCTCTCTGCCAGATGGAGTAGGAAGGAAAGGAGTGGACACTAAATCTGTACATTAGTTTTGGTGCTGCATTTAAATTTCCTCCTGATACACTATGAAAGTTAATAATTATCTTGGCACACTGTAAGATTGCATGGAAGGCAATGTAATGCAACATGATGTATCACTAGTCTGCTATACCAGGTTAAAAAGTCCAAAACAGAAATAAGCTTCTACCTTCCCTGTACAAATGATCTTTGCGAAAGAATTCAGCAGAGCATCCACAATTTTAGCACCTGGATGTCTCTAATGCAATAATTAATGACTGTGGCTTTTGACCATCTGTTTTACCAGTATTGTGGCAGGTGTGAATACATGCTACCCAACACTAAAAGTGGGTTGAGGAAAATAACCTTTTTTTCAGGCCAATTATCTTCCTATACACCTTAAGAAAAATGTTTGTGAAAGCTTAGAACCCTGTTATTTATAGGCATATATGTAATGGAACATTATAACACATATAAGTTTAAATGCTTGTAAAGGAATCTACCATACAAATATTAAATACTGATTAAGATTCTGAAGAAGTTATTAAAAATAAACCTACATTTCATATTTTATTGTCATGGCTTTTGGATTTCATTGCAAGTCTTTGTTGACAGAACCTGCCATTACTAGTATTTGCTAAGGGTAGTATAAGGTTGTAATGTAAAAGTTCATGGACCATCTTCTCCACTGCAGGGAAAAAAGTCTCTTTTCAAATAATAGATAACCTCTTTGCTAGCTTGTAATTAGAGGGTACATTTAGGCTTCCCCTTTCTCAGATATAGAATGTGTGTGTGTGTGTGTGTGTGTGTGCGTGTATCTTCAGGGTAAAGGATAGAGCATGTCTATTTACTTTTTAACTTGTAAAATTTCTATTGTGTTGAAAATTGTCTCAGTGTTCAGATTTAAGACTATCAAATATTTTATTTCCAAAGATTTTTGTAGGATTCATGTGCTTCTAGTGTCTTAAAAAGCATAGAAAGCTAAGGGGAAATGAAAAGTATAAAAACAATTGGGAGTCTGGAGGCAGCAACTTATCTTGTGTTTGAACACAGGGATCTACTTCTCATACAGATCAATTTTATTAGTAAATTATTTTATTTCTTGTTGATATTTGAACAAGGTGCCATTCAGAGGTAGTATCCAATGAAAACTTCTATGTGTTGACTGCTTACTTCTGTGGGTGTAGTAAAGTGATTTCATATCTCCAAAATAACTGTTTTACCCTATTGGAATCAGGACCTGCTCCCAGATACTCACTTATTAGGACGAAATTATTTCAAATTTAGAAGTGTAGAAATATTTGCGCATGAAATTAGCTTATTTGTCCTTTTCACGCTTCTTACATCAATATATTTATTCTTTTCTGTCTCCTCTGAAGACATTAAGCGATGTGTACACATGGCACAGAACGGATTTACTGTTGTCAACCATTCAGGTGATTTGGTCATTTACAATCCAACAGCTTTGTCTGCTTATAGAACTTAAAAAAAAAAAAAAGATTCTAGATTCTACATTAGATTAGATATATTTTTATGTAGTTGGGATTTTTTTGGCACTGATCATGCTAGTCTGCTCTCTCCTGCTTAATTTAACCTAAGTATTAGTTATTTTCTATTTTACATTTACTTCTGCCACATAATACAGAGTAATTACTAGTGCTAATTACTGCAGATACAGTTTCATTTTATTGGTTTATATCTCCTCTGTTTCAATGCTTATGAATGATTCTTGCAGCATGCTTTAATAGTTTCACAAAAAAACAAGTAGTCCTGCTCCACCACAACAAATTTCAGAAATCTTTTCTCTCAGTTACCAAGAAGGTGAAGCGAAATCTGTGGTTATGTTTATAGCTGAAGACAAGTTCTTTTGTCTTATGATGATGGCGATGATGATGATTTAACCTCTCTATACACAAGTCATTATTGAGTGGACCCTGGCTCAGCATTCAACTGTTGGCAGTACATAAATCCCATTGTGCACTTCTGCTCTCTAAGAGCTGGACGTCATTCTTGGAACCAGAAAAAGAATATTTGTGCATCTAAATTTAAACTTTCTTTTACAGAAACGTGGGCTTGTATGCAGAAAATTTGTGTAAGAAAAAATTAGCGTGAGCTGTTATGGAAGAGGAAGGTGATTTCATTATGCAAAATCTCTAGGAAATTTAATTTTATCCAGTCATACTCCGACACCCACAAACGCTAAGACAAGTAAATCCAGCTGCTGTAGAAAGGATCACTTGTGCACAACACATTACAAGAAATGTCATCTGCTAAGCCCTCACTATGTCTCCTAGTTTTTTTTTGATCGTTGATGAAAATACAATTTTTGTATAGAAAATATATACCTTCTAAAACAAAGCTTTGATTACAGTGTGGTCCTTTTGTCTCAGAATGTTGCTTCTCTCATCTTCCACGGATTTTTATATCTATGCTGCCTATCATCGTAAGTATCCTTAGGGTAGCTAAGGACAATGAGCACCCAGGGAACCTGCTCTCAGAGCTTGTCTGAGGGCTGTTACCTGCCACCAAACAAACGTATATATGTATGTATTTTTAGGATCTGAATTCAGGTATTGCTCTGACCACCTTAGGACAGGTCTGCAAACCCTGTGCCACCTGGCTCAGAATTTTGAATTCTCTTTTCTCATCATTCCCTTGCTTTCTAGATTCAGCTCACATTGACTTAATTCTGTGTTTCAGGCTGAATCCTAATAAGTCATGAGGGTGGCCTTCATTTCAATTCTAAGATAGGTTATTATGTTCTGTTCCTGCTTGCTTGGACAGTTTGACTTCAAAAAAGAAATTAACTGACTTTTCTAGGATGAACGAAATTGAGAGAGCAAATACTCATCGGAAAAACTGAAAACATAACTAGAATTTGAAGTTCCACCAAACAGCATTGTTCACTATAAAGAGTTATTTAATAGGTTTCATTGCATGTTTCTTATTATTGTTAGTAGTTTCAATTCTTCTTCTGGCAGGAGATGGAATTCCTACCAGAAAATCGCTTCTTATGTTTCTTCAACATCATACTATTCAAGAAGTTCTCACCTTCTTGAATTTAGCCTTTTAAAACCTCTATGAGGTAATATGAATATGACTATATTCACTTAATAGATCAGAAATTGAGACATATAAATCAAATTAGTACTTTGCTATGATATTAGGATCAGAACTGCTGTGACATAAATGTAAGACCCTTGTCACTAGAAGTCCATTCCTCTTTGGAAATTAGTTGGAGTAATTGGGTCCTGCAGTCTTTCCTGTTTCTGCATACTGATGATGTAGTATAGCTCGCTTTGAATATACCCTTGACATCTAACCTTCTCACTAATCAATTTTGCCTGAAATACAGTCAGAGTGGGTCAGATTAACTCTTACTATGGAGAGGTGACTCCCAGAGTATAGCCTTTGTAGTTCTGTTTCTATAACTTGCCCTTTGTTTCTTGCACCAGCAATAAAAAGTTGACCAGTAGATAGTAGTGACAAACCTAATTGTGACAAACTAATTGCATGGTTAATGGAATAGGTATACCAGAAAAAGAAGAAACAGAAGAAAAGTAAGCAGTAATATATAAATAAACAAAACACTACCAGCTAAGAGTTACTGAAGAAATAGACAGCTCAGATTTTCTGCCTTTAGGGAGAAATGTGATAGCTCCATGGGATAAGTATGCATGTAAATTGTAGGCTGCTCAAGTATTACAGTGATAAAATTGTGAACCAAAGAAAATACTTGGTATGTAGCCTCAGTTTTTATGCTGCTCAGAAATCCTTCTGAACCTAATTTGACTTTTTTTCTCTCCTCATTTTGAAAGCATCTTTTTTCTAATGTAGGCTGTTCTTTGACACATGGAAAAGCTCTAGTCTAAGTGTCTAGGCATAATTCAGTTTTGCCTTGGCTTATGCTTATCTTAACAATATCACAGTTGACAGTTTTCCTTTCTGTGATTTATACCTGTGTTTTAGGCTTTTTATTACACCATGGTGTGGGGTTGGTGACAGAGACAGTCTAAATGAGTTTCACACAGCTTCCATATCTGGAAGCATATTCTATCTCTTTTTTTCGGTTGTTTTTTTTGTTGTTGTCGCCAAGGCCCAGATTCCTTGATTTCTTTTTGCAGATAACAGAATGAGCATCTCTAGCATCAGCACTGTATTTCCTTCTCTCCCAGCCTATCAGCCTCTTCTCCCATTCTTCATTAGGCACTTACTCATAGCAGAAAAGAAAACTGAATATTTATTTTACATATTAAATTCACTTATTCTTGTTTCCATTTTGTGTATGCATGTGTAATTTCCTCACAAGCAAACTACTTAAGTAAAATTATCTTTTAAAACAAATAATAATGATTTTAAAATTATGTGAGCCTAAAAAGCCTCTACATGCTGTGTTTGAATAGACTACCATGGTTAAGAACATGTAGGTGGGTGCTGGAACATTTGATTCCTAACCTTGTAGAAGTATTTTGCTATAGATGTGTGAGGAAGCCTGGTCTTTCAATATTATAGAAGAATTTGTAGACAAGTTCCCTGGTTTTCTCATGAAACTGCTGTGATATTCTGGGATCTTAACTAAAGCAGGTCATGTCCCTTCATTTTTTTATAAGCTTAAATTCAGCTTTAATTTTCACAAAGTTCTTACTTACTTTTCCTCTTTCCTGTGTGCAGCCTTCTTTCCATCTGAGTGGCTGTTTCTATCATTCCCTTTACTTCGGGAGGCAGGCAGAACTTTGTTGGATGTATATACGCTTTTGAAAAACTTCCTTGTGTGGAATTAACAAAGGGATTAAACTGTGTACTAAGCATATATCCCTGAGGAAAAAACCAAAGTTTTAGCCCATTCCTTTTTCTTGGTGTGAAACCTAAAGATCATTTCAGCTAGAGTTTAATTGTCTAGGACTTACAGTGATCCAAGGAGTACCCCACAATCTCACTCTAGCTTTCTATCACTACCATATCTGGATTCCAGGATAAAGGAAAGCAAAATTAGTATCCACTGTGGTAAAGGCTAACCCTGTCCAGAGGAGATTAACCTTAGCCATACCACACAATTATTGATCTGTAAGTTTCTCTGAGAACGCAACATCGAGGGACCAGAAGAAAATGGGGAATTTTCTTGGCAAACTAGGCATACCCTGTGTTTGCACTATTCTCTAGAAGACCATATTTAAGCAGTACGACACATCCATTTTTTAAACAGATGAGGTTATATAAGTTTATACCATGTTAAAATATGGTAGATTGTACCAGATCACCCCACTGAGAATGATCTGTGATTGCATTGTACTGTGCACAGTAAGTTCACTTTTCTTGTATTTTATATTGCAAGAGACTTTCACTTTGTGGGTATATTTGGTGTAAATCTGTTCATTCTAGTACTTAATCTGGTCAGAACCAATATATTTTATATATAGTCTGTGTTAGAGCTTAATTCTTGTAATTATTTAGAGTAGTATAACATTGCAGGCAGCGTGTGCAAGTCGTGTAATTAATCTAGTTACGGCTCTCAGTTCAATCTGTACAAATCACACATCACAACAATTTAATTATATTGTCAGTCTGCATTGCATAGAGTTTGTGAAAAATCTCAAGGTTATTTAATTCTTAGTTAATAATAGTAAAAATCTGTGCCTTTTATGCCTGGACACAAGAAACCCAGTCTCCCCTAATGGGCTTGGAACTGCACTGATATTTTTCCCGCATGGGCAAGTTAAATAGGACAGCATAATGGGAAAGCCACACTCCCAAACTGTGAAGAAAAGCTTTATAACCTCAAGAACCAAGGGTCCACATATCTAAAAATAATTTTGGAAATATATGTCACTAAAGTGATTCTTGCTGACAGAAGCTGTTTTGCTTCTCTACAGTAGAGGCCAAAATCTAGAAACTGAATTTGAATGTCTTGATCTAATCCCCACAGTAGTGCTGTGAAGTACACACAGGTCTCATAAGCTTGGAAGGTTTATGGAGGATTTTGGAATTCTGTTTTGTGTGCAGAAATGATAAATATGCATGGATAGCAGACACCAACCTGTAGAAGCTTTTTTAGTCTCAGGGTTGCTTGCAAAATCAGAGTGTGATTCTGATTGCTCACCGGTCAATGCATCAGTGGTGACAGTCTTACAGGAGTGAATTGTATTTGCCGTGAAATAGGCATGCTTGCATTTCTAGCCTTCTCCTCTCTCCAAAAATACAATTACTGCAGTTTTGATCACTTTTTACTTCATTCCTAAATGAGAGATCTCTTGTAAGGGAAAGTCTTCCTCATTTGATCTCTGCATTTAATAATGACTACAACAAGAAAGGTTTCTGCGTTGTTTTTCCATGACAGAGGCTAGCTCCCGAGACTACTTTATGACAATATATACAAGGACAAGGAGTCCTTGACCCGGACTTCAGTGTGTGCTTTGAGGTATCAAACTGTGCAATATGTGCAGAACCATCCCTGCTACAACTGTCCCAAATAATTCTATAGGTATCAGAGGAAGCTCAGTAAACAGCCTTTGCCCAGCATCTCAGTGCTTTCACATAATTAAATTTTGTAAATTTCTTAAAAGAAGAAAATGGGAGATTTTAACAAAATGCAGAGTTTTAAAAATTTTATTTAACGGTACTGTAAACATGAACTTTCATCTTTAATTAAAATTGCAGTGGAAAATCTTTGAACAATACTTGTTTTACTACTCCTTTTTTTCTGAAACTACCTCTGAACCTTCACCATAAGCCACACAAAAACATATGGAGGTTCATTCTAGAGCTTTATAGTACTTGCAAGGAAAAGCAAAGAGCTATTTGAATAGGTTAAGGTGATTACAGCTCTCCTCATGTCTCTGGCTGCATGGAAAAAAATCTGCTGTGCAGTGCAGTTGGATCTATCCCTAACAGCTTCAATTGGTGCCTGCCATGTGTCTGGAGAAGTAAGAAAGTATTATAGCTACTGAGGCAAGTGGGAGACCCAAGGGATAGAAGAAAGCAAAGTAAGCTGGTAATTACGAGATTGTAGGTGTCATAGGTTTTACGATGGCATAGAGTGCATCATGTAAGGACCCTTCTTTGAATCAAATGGTGGCTCTATGAGCACAGTGGCCGTCATTCTCTTTGGCAGGTTTTTATCACATGCTTCGAAAACACCAAGATAAACAGCACTCTCTCAAAAAGAAAAAGAAAAAAGCCATTTCTCTAAATAAAAATAGTGCACTCTTGCAACCTGGCTGGCATTTCACCTTTTTTCACTGAGTTATTTTTATCTATTTTAAATACTCCTGTATTCAAACTGAAAAATTATTAACAAAGAAAAACTAAATTTAGGGTATGTGAAACCTCACAGAAAACTTGAGCCTTTAATGCTCATCTCTTATATCAGAGACATGCATAATATAATTAGATTTTTTAAAATAATCTAACATCTGTTACTATTCCCCATAATGTTGATTGAAAGTAGTGAGAGATTTATGCTATTTGTTTCTCAGATTTCTGTGAGTAAGGAGCCAGTTCCTTGATAGTTGCTTGGTGTTCTACTTATGTTTGGATCCTTTGTTTGTGTGACTTTTGGGATGCTTGTATTCTTTTCTGAAGGATACTTTATTGGAGCACACAAATCCCTTATATAATGGAGCACTCCCTGAACAAACATTCATTCAATGCATGGTGTTTTTAATGAAATATTGCAATTTATATTACTGTATGGCTTGAACCTCAAAACATGGAGAAAAATAATGCTGTTTTGATACTGCATGAGCACAACACCAGCATTTTCCCCCTCACACATATAAAACTTACAAATATAACATAAAAGTAAGGAAACAGGATATCGACAAGAGGAGTGAAAAGAGATAGTGAGAATGCATTGATCAGCAGGATGATCTCAGCATATCAAAAGCTTTGTTAACTTCTCAGCTGTCACAAGAAAGCAGTCTACTAAGAGGAGATATAAAAATGATGGTGAGTCAGTCAGTGCATGTTTATAGGGACTTATTCTTGAAAAATTGGAGCATTTTGACACATCATGGAGGGATTTGGAATAAATGATCAGTAAGGGCAATGTCATGGGCTGATTTAAAAAAGAAAAGACTCAGCATATAGAGTATGAGAGGTGGGTAGGAAATAGGGACACCCTATGTCTGAAAGTCTCCGTCCCCAAAGCGGTATCACAGGCGAAGGTGTCATCAGGCAGAGCTGCAGCACCCACACCTCTCCAGAGGGGTCTGCAGATGAGGGGATGCACATCTTTGGCTGAGAAGGTGGGAGACATGCACATAAACCTGCAGCAAGTGTACACATGAACGTGTTTGTGCACATGGTGAGACGTTTTCAGTATGAGTCTTGAAAGGGTGCTAATAAACATCTACAAAATGTAAACATTTAAAGACACTTTGTGAATTGTCTTCCTGTTGTGGTTTAACTGTTTCATCGCGGACACTGATCCTGTGTGCATAGCTCACTGATTGTTGGTTAATTACATATCAATAATAAATCAATAAATTACATCAATCCTGATTTGTTTGAAACCATGTGCACTGATGAGTTTTTCCTCTGTGTCGAATGTTAGCTAGGAATAGTTCCCATGTGGAGAAAAGCAAGGATTGAAAACTGAAGAGGGTCTTCACTAGTTCGAGAGGTGGTGGCTTGGAAAAGCTTGGCTAGCAAAACTTGAAAGGGAAGTTTAGAGAACTAAGAAGATATTTGAGGAAAGGATGGTAAAAGACAGACACTTGCACTTTGATGACAGAAAGGGACATCTGTTTGAAAAGGAAAGGAGAATAGTACTGGAGGGACAAAGGAATTCAGGGAATGCACTGGGAGTACAGAGGCAGGTAGATGGTTTATAAAATAAGAGTAGATCAATAGATTATTATGTGAAATAATAGAGGGAGAAAATGTGGGATGAAAGGGAGGGGAGAAGCAAGCTACAAAGGATTTGTTGTGTTTTGGGGTTTTGGTTTGGGTTGTGTCAGGTTTTTTTTCCTATTTTATTTCTACCACTGACCAGTAGGATCCAATTCAGAGAAAGATACAGGAACAGGTTATTTGGGAACAGTTCCAAGTTGAGTTGACGGAAAGATTTAGTTATATTGAGAAAATGTACTTATTTGGAAATAAGAGGAAAAAAGGAGAAAATGCATTTGAAATCCAAAATAGCAGGAGAAATTTTTAAGACATAATGCTACTTCATTTTTAAAAAATATTAAAATATAATACATTTATATTTAAAAATATATCAAAATATTTATTAAAATATATTATTTAAAATATTACTTAGGCTGCGGTCTAAAGTATTTGGACTTTTTTTCTTAAGTGTGTAACCATATACTTCCATGATGTTAAAAAAGAAAGCAGAAAGTCTGGTAAGCAATAGATTTTTCTGAATCTTACATCTGACAATTCAGTTCTTCAACAAGAACAGAAATTTAAGAGTTTATAAAGATGACAGATGTGGTTTATATTGTTGATATAATTTTTGAACATCGGCATTGTGGAAAGTTAAATTAATGACTTTAGAGTGTCTTGAAGAGCCATGTGTCAAGAACACACTGGATTCTGGGTGCCCTGAGAACTGCCTTCTGCCTTGTTTGCCATATGAGGTCTTTCTTGTCAAATCTCCCATGCCAAAATCCTTAGAACTCTTGAAATCTCTGCACTTGTTATGAATTTAACTACAGGTACTTTTCATGACTGTTTAATTATCCATTATATGCATGACATCTTACTGAAAATCATGACCATATTACAAGATTCTGCTATATAAACCAATGTTAATAAAATGAGAAATGGTAAGTGAGTGGGAGGAGAAGAAGCAGAAAATAAATATAGCAGTTGTTCCCCAGTGAGAAATAAAAAAGTTCTGTTCATCAATTTGCATAGTTTTGATGTGAGAAAGGAGTAAAATTGTTTCATTCAAATGGTCGTTGCTTTAAGTTCTGAGGATCAAATGAATGAATAAAGCTATAGACTGAGGCAAATTCATATAAATTGAAGCTGCAGAAAGTATCTGTGTGAGGCTGAAATGAAAGTATCTTGCCCAGTGTTATTAGCAATCAAGAAATGCTGAAAAAGGAAACGGTTTACTTAGCTACTTTTAGAACAAGCAGTATGAGAAACCACAATTGATGAGTACTTTGACTAGAAATGAGAAGCACTGTAGTGGTACAAGCTACTAAGTATTCTTGAAAGACTTATAAGAACTGATGCATTTTTGAAGAAAAGACATAAATACTTTGGTCTAAGAAAAATGGAGATTTCATATATTATAACTTCAAAAATACTTTCAACTTTGGGGATATAAAATAGGAATCTATCAAATATTGAGGATTTTCTCTGTTGTCATGATACATCTATGAATGGAGTCCTAGGAAAACACCGTCATATATGCACTTCAAATGTTCATACGAAATATCTTTTTGTACAAAATTATGTATATTTCTGACAGGAATATACGAAATTGGAAAAAAATTACTTTAAAGTTGTTCAAAATATGCCTCCTGCTTTACATTACAATTATGAGCATATATTAAGAATTTAAAATGCTTTATAGGGCGGATATCAAAGTATACAGACTGTTTTAACTTTCTATGTTTTAATGTTAAAATACCTTGAAGATGCTTCTAACATAAAAATAGAACAATGCAGGCACAAAACCAGAGACCACGGTGAGGTCCCAAGGTGTTAAACTAGTTCTACATTTGTATAGCCAGCTATTTTGAAAACAAAAAAAAAACAAAACAGGCTTTATTGCCACATACTCTTCTTTTCAACTTTTCCAAGGGCAATGTCTATAGTTCCATTTTCTGAAGAACACTATCTTGTCTGGCGTTGGAAACTCTCCTCTTGAGGCATCACATAGAACATTATTGTGATGTCAGGGAATCACAATTAATAAGGATGAATTAAGTGTTTGACAATAGGGAATTAGTGACCTTAGTAACACTGGGAAGAAGGCAAGATTGAAAGTGCACTTTTATCGCTTTACGTGTGGTGTATCCGATGGACTGACTGGCTTGAGGGAGTGTTATGGTGAAGGAGGCAAAGTCCGTTTCACTCTTAGCACTTGGTCAGCTGGTAAGCTGTACAAACCATTACAGCCACTGGTTGTTAAAGTCAGCGATCTCACCAGGAATAGGATTTCTTGAGGTTGTGTGTTAGAGACAAACTCTGCTCCAAAGTGTTTGGTCATGTTTTTGTCATGATAATAAGAAAGCTACACCTGAGCCTGTGTTTTCCTCCTAAATTGTTTTAAAACACTCTTGTATCCTTCTTCACTGAATTGTACACCTTCTTGAAGTATATCAATACAACAGCTGTGGGTTTTAAAAAAAGTCCAGCATTCCATGAGGTTAGCCATTGACATCACCTGCACAAGACGGCCATACAACTTCATAAATCTCCTCAGACTCACACATTGTAAATGTTGAGCTGTGGGACTGGTAAATTTTATGACTGCACATTTTCAGCTCATGAATTCATAACTAGACATTTGTAACTTGCAAATCTTATTTAAGAACTGTGACCTTAATGTGTAAAGACTTCATGCACTATAGTGACAGTAGAAAAAATTAGCTGATTACTGTGGAGTCAAGCCTATTGCATTTGCCTCTAAAAATCTTAGAGCAGAGAAGAGCATTTTATTGATGCAGTTTCAGTGCAGACAAAACCCCCAGTTTTGTCTGGGGGTTGTATGGAATAAAAATACAAATGATAGTACTTTTAAGGCAGAGACATCTATTGAATGTAGGCTTAGATACAGGTAAATAGTATAAAAAGTATTGATTATGTTAATATTTGTGATGATTACCAAATAAATATTACTAACCCATAAGATATAAATTCCTATGTTCAGCTATCTAAAAGTTAGTCCTTAAAAGTTAATATTCTTCTATTTACATAAGGTTTATGAAGACCTCTGTGTTCAACTTGAATTAGGGAAAATTATGTTAGTTTGTTTGTATCCTGTATGTACATCTTGTAGAAAGCAGCTCTAAGAGATTGTAATGCCTCTTCAGCCAATACTTTTCTTAATAAATAAATAACGAAAGGCAAGCGGAGATTGAAGTCATCATGATGGCTCTGTGTTTTCCACAGTACTATTACATATTTGAAGGAGAATGTTAATTGCTTTGTCAAACCTCTGTTTGAAAATTTGTTATAGAGTCTCTAAACTACGAGTTTTCTCAGATAAAGTAAGAGGCAAGGAAAAAAAGCTTGATAAGCCAAACCTGAATAAGACTTGATGGGTTTTAAAAAGCCGAGATCATAATGGAATTAGTTAAACCTGAAACCTCACTAGTGTCTTGTACGAAGAAGACTTTTTCTGAGGTAAAGTCCTTCTCAGATCTATACCGAAATTACCTTTCAAGAGACAAGCTCTAAAATGAAAATATACGATCACTTTTATCAGTAGAGGTAATTGCTTTGAATTCTTGCTTCTGATGTTTTAGATTGACAGGATGTCAGATGTATAAAATTAATAAGACAAATGTTGTAACTGTAAAAGTGTATATTTGTTAGGCAACAAAACAGAAGTTTGCCATGATTGTGAGTTATGAGAGAAAAAAATGAAAATGCTTAAGAAGCATGTTAAAATGTTCTGAGATTGTTTATAGAGTCAGTAACAGTTTTAACTGCTAGTGCTGTTGGGAAACACTTAAAATTCTGGGATATCTGGTTTTTTTCCTGGACAAAAGGGATACAAATACCAACTGTATGCCAAGGTGAATTTCAATGTGTTTTTAGATGGGTTGCTTACTGCTATAGATTTTTGTTGGCCAATACAATGCTTGGAATAAATTGAAGCAATTGTGCTGTATTGTACTCACCAGTAGTGTTCCCTCAGTCTCTCAGTAAAAATTGGTTTTAGACATGAAGATAATCTTTGATTGAAGTGAATTCTGCTGAGGCAATTAAAAAAAGAAAGAGTTTGGGTCAAGAGTTCTGATTGTTTTTTTATATTAATACAGTATTGCTTACTTTTGAATGAGTTTAAAAAAAATCATTCCATATTTATAGATATAGTTTCTAAAACTTTGTTGCCATCTAACTCACTTAAAAGAATGTCTGAGAAATAAGCCTCTTAAAAGAAAACATTTTCTCTAGGCTACCCTAAAGCATGCTGAATAATTCATGAAAGTCATTGAAATAAACACAATAAAGAATGAAGCAGTTAAATAAATACACTTCTCTGAGCTCTGAGTTTGTATATTTAACTATTTGTTCTATGTGCAAGATTTGGTCTTGCAAATCTTGATACAGGTAAGTAATACTAGGGGGAAAAATATACTAAGAGGATTTGTTCTTTATGTCTTAGTTTAAAATACAGTAAACAATTGAGAATAGACCCCTTGAAAGGTCAGTGATAAGATTATCTTGACTGGAAACATTTTGAGCAAATCATAATGTGATTTTGATTTTCTTCCTCCTGGTGCTAATTCTCAGGGACCTTTGTTAGTTTGTATATAGTATTAGCTATGTACAATAAGTTTTTTGCCTTGTTTGAGACAAGATATGATTGCCAACAGCTGTCAAAATGTAATATCCCCAGTAACAGCTCTACATTTGCTGTAATAGGCAAAAATCTAAAATCTACCACCACCAAAAAATAACAACAAACAACCAAAAATCTCACCCCAAACCTCAGCATCTTCCCTAGTGCACTCAGCCAGAAACCAGCTCTATGAATTCACAAAATGTTTTTTCATTCTCTTATTTTTCCCAATTTCATATCTAGGAAAAAGTCCCACAAAGGTTAAAAAAACCCAAACCATTACCAAAAGCCCCCTGCACAATGTATTATTTTGTTTCCAAAATAGAATCGTAGAAACCTGTTAGTTTTTTTTCAAAGTGGAAGGGAATTTAAAATTCTCTTTGAAATTTGAATAATATAATCTTTTTAACCAGTTCCAAGGTTAATTTTAGTGCTAGCATAGGATATTTCTGTGAAATTTTCAGTTGCACTAAAATCACCTCAGTTTCTGCTTTTTTTTTATTCACTGATTTTTTTTATTATTATTAATATGATTTACTGGTGCAGTGATTTACTAGTGTAGTGGTATTAGGTAATTACATGGATAAGTATAAAAATGCTTTCCATTTTGATTTGTGTTAAATGACAGGTTTAGTAGTGTTTTTGAGAAGAAACATGTCAATGATGGGAAGAAAAGCGAGGCTTAATGCTGAAATAAACCTAAACCACTAAAATAAATTGAAACTAAATCATTTTCCAAGTGAAAACATTGAAAAATACTTAGGATGGTGACGCATGTAGGGATGCTTTCATGTTTTGTAGGTTTTTTCTAAACACTACAAATCACCTCTAGTTATTTTGCGATAGGCGTCCCTTAATTCAAATACATCCTGCTGACAACCATTGTAAAAGTAATAATAATAATTGCCCAAGTCATTAGGTTTTTTCTTCTGATGTTCAAGACTCGTGACTGGAGCAGCAACAAATTAGGCAAAACGCTTGTGGTACTGATGCACATAAAAACATCATTTTCAGATTCCTCTATTCAACTGCAGACGAAATGTGTTACTTTTAAAAATTATTGTAATTTTCCAGTGCAAGATTGGCAGCTAAATATACACATATGTGTATAAATATATATATATATATATATGTGTATGTATGTTTATATATATATATGTATATATGTATCTATATATTGATATAAGTCAGAGTTTTCTGTTGTGAGCACAACCACTCAGTGGAACTGGGGGGAGCTTATAACATCCTTGCCTCTCTCTTAGCCTACTTTAAAATAAAATGTTCAGTAGTGGAAGTATGTGAGTGAGAATGGATGCACCAGAGCACGGTCCTCAGCTCACCACGCGCAGAGGCACACATTATTGGAAATGGGTCCGTTTGGCAGTGTTCAAAAGTGGAAAGAAGTCCTGATGCCACACAGAAGTGATGAACTTCTGCTCTTCACATCCCTGGAAATGTTTCCTCTCTTACAAGCTCCTACTTTTGCACACGTATAGTCATTTTACAAGTGATAAACGTGGATTAGGAATTAGTTAAAACCAATGTTGCCACAATCAATCTTCAACATCTCAAGCTTAATACAAGATGGTCCTTGAAAACATGAAGATTGGGAATGGTGACCAAAGTAAAAGATAGAGCAAAGTGATTAGCTTTCCAGATGATGCAGAAATAATTTCCTAAGTGTCACTATGATTTTCACTGATGATAAAAATATTCCACTGGCTGAAAAGTTTTATTTAGAGTACTAAAGAGAGATGGCCCATAAGAATATTTTAATGCACTGTTTCTGTATGATTTTTTTCTTCCACTTCCATGGGGAAAAATTTCTACTTCATTGTAAGAGTTCATAGCTTTATCACGTGTTGGCTGAATCATAGGCTAACTGGGAATATCGTTGGCAAATCATTGTTTAGGCATGATGAACAGCTTTTAGAGCACACTTAGCATAGCTTTGAGTGTTATTTCTTGAGCTTCACAGTCACATGTACACAAAACATCCCAATTTAGTCCACTTTCGTTGTTTTCCTTCTTCCTGGAATTTCTCTGTTGCCTCCAAGACATTTGCAAGTGTTGGACTGTAAGAGGCCGTTTCACAGTATTTTGGTTTTATGCTTTATCTCTACAAAGACAGTGTAGAGAAGCCTTTAAGTAACTTCAACCAGAAGTCCCCAGATGTGCACTTTGATCTCTGCCAAGTACAGGTAATAACCAGTATCATTACTTTTTTCTCTCCATTGATTTAACATGTGATCCTTATTTCCACTAAATAAAAGCATTGGAAACAGGCAATACCACAGGCAGCTCAGTCAGGTTCATTGCCATTTAGGCTTCTACGCTTGATTGTTTCTTTCTGATTAAATTCCCTCAGCTATAATATTAGTACAAATCAAGTGTTTGTTGGAGTTTTTACCTAAAGATGAATATCTTTGAAAAACGATAGTTCAAAAAGACATTGAAGAGTAGGAAAAGCTACGTATTTAAAATGATTGTCACTTAACTGTCTTTTAGATCCCAATACAGCCCTTGGAATGACAATAGGCGACATTCATTTAGTTTGCTTATCATGTAGTTGATGTTTTTTGTTTAGAGGTGCCGTATCAAACTTGGATCATTACCACTGAATGGATCTCTCTCATGGCTACCTTTGCTCTATAAAATCATAATTGAAAAAAATTCTTTACAGCATAATTCTGAATTTTTTTAATGAATGACATCTGGTATGGCCTCTGCCATTTTCCTCTTTCAAGAATTATGCTATAGCAAATGCTTCTGTAACTCTTGAAAATTATAGCTCCTTTATTTTAAGACAGGTATGAAAAGTTGGTTTTGGTTTTTTTTATTCATATCATTCAGATTTAATTTTTTGAAAACAGCACACAAAAAGAAGTTCAAGAAGAAGAAATTCAATTAGTAAGATTATGTCTGTAATAATATTTGACAGCCAGTTTTATTTTGCAAGATTATTTTGACTACTCTTATAACGAAAGTCAAGCTTAAGAGGACAATTTTTAGGCAGATGGATTTAATCTGGTTTATACCAACTACTATTCTTGTGGTTTACAGTTTCCTGAGTAAGTGTAATTAAATACATCACTGGTATAATTCACTTTTTGTGGCCGGAAATTTTCTGAAGAAGGTGCCACATCAAAAATGTGATGTGAATTTTCTTCTAAGTGCAAGTAAGAATTTTTGTGATGGAAAACCTTTATTTTTTCATTTTTTTAACATGCAAAGTTACCTTTTTTAATGAGATCCTGGAGATCAAATGACTGGAATTCGCATATACATGTGTCTGAAAGAAGCTGCTTCAGAGTAAGAAATCTGCATCAGGCGTATGTTCTGTAACCCACCAGAGCCCCCACATTACCCTGCTCTCTGGTCAGCCAGTTTAGCTCTTGTACATGGCTTCAAGTAGGTAAATGATGTAGGGTGGGGTTTTGTTTGCTTGTTATTTTGTGTAGAAACAGTTACTCCCTTATTTTAGAAAGCAACATTTAAAAATATTTAGACAGATTAACTCTTGATCCTTTTTTGTATATATATATATTTTATATATATATATATGCAGGTACCGAAAGCATATGGTAAATTGAGTAAGAAAGTAATGGATCTTCATCTCTCCATTTTTAACACAGATTTCACATTAACTGAATTAGATTTGTCAAGACTTCACTTGCTTTATTGTCACATTTTCAGTGTGGTGAATCCTGAAATAGCGGAACAGAGTACAGCCATACTTTGAAACTCTGAAGCTATGTATTGAGGATAAAATTAGATTAATTCAATCTTCCAGTTTCAGAAATGTCAATTTTCCACATATCTAGATTGTGAGATAATTTAATTATGACTTTTTTTGTTTAAATGACATAAACATTTATAGGGGTTTTTGGCACCTTTACTGCTATACATTAAATCTTTGAATCTAAGTATTTTACAGTAGCAGGAAAGCAGAGGCTTTTATTGCAAAGTTCTAAGCAGAGTCCCCTACCAACTTCAGTTCACATTTCCCTCTGCTGCCCCAGTCTTGTGTAGTTTCTGCAGACTGGGAGTCCTTAAGTATTGAAGCTCTGCCCTTCACGTGGAGAAACACATGGCATATGGAGACAGAGCCCCTACACATTTTGGAAAGGTTGAAGAAGGTGCATAGCTACTTTTATTGGGTTAGAGCAGTGTGGATAACAGCGTTTCTCATATAAAGATAATGTTTCTGAACAGTATTCCATTGCTATAAACCAGGGACCTCAGTTTGAGTCAAAGATTTATGTAAAAGTCATTTACATTCTGTAAATGTAAATGACTTTCCGGGAAATTTCTGGAAAGTTTCTGGCAATAAGTGCAGCATTATGTGTTTTCCATTTACCACTAGCACTAACCTGAATAATTGCATATATCAGGGATATAATGGTCACGTTTTCTAAGCTTTTGGGTAGGGACCCCATCTGGGGAGGAAAAATATGACTCAGGGCATTTGCATGGTGATAATATAGGACACTTATCAGACTGAGGAAGAGGATATATAAGAGAAGGGTTTAAAACAAATACAGGTCTACAGAAGGGAGGGGAGGAGAGACAGGTAAGGGGGAAGGAGGTTGGGGGTGGGAGGGGGAGAAGAAAAAGTAAGAAAATATTTTCTGCCCAGAAAAAGGGAAATTTTCAAGATTATGACATTCTTCTCCTCTGTTTAGATTTAAAATGGCAGGGGACTAGACATCCAGGTATTGAGTAGTTTGACAATTGTTTGGTTTATTGGTTGCTATTTACAAGAAAAAAGAAATTGGGAATCTTGAAGAAGTAGTTTAATCTCTGACAGTACGGTTAGATAGAATAACATCAAAGTAGATTTTGGTTTGGAAACATTGTAATGCTTTGGCCAGAAACTGACATTTTCATGTTTTCTGAGTCAAATTTGGCTTCAGTGATTCTTCATTGATTCGTGTCAGTTTTTTCCTTCATTTTTTTGTAATTGCACTGCTTTTTTTAATAGTTTTTTTCATTTTTACCTCACTTTATTCCTTTAAATGCTCCTTCTTTAAGTAGAAATTATTCAGAAAATGCAAAGAAATCACTTTTTGGTCTTAAAACTGTAGTCATCTTTTCCCCTCTTTTAGACTTTGAGGGAGGCCTGCTGGTGCATTCATTTTGAATGTGATTAACCCCGAATGTAGTTTTGAGATCAAAGCTTTGCAAACCAAATAGTCTTTTTTTTTTTTTAATTATTCTACTCACAATTATTCATTTGATAAAAGTTCAAAATCAGGATTCTTTTAACCTTTCAGTTTTCACAAGGAACATTCAATCCAATGATCTTAAATATTAATTTCTCAAACAGCTCGAAATTCATATGAAATATGCATTATGCTACAGAGATGCTAGTGGGTTTATGCTTTTATGGCATAAAAATCTAGTAAAGAGCATCCTCGCGGAAGTGGATGTTAGACAGATTAGCAAAGCATTGTGCAATTGTAAGGAAGGAAAGAGTTATTTAGGAAAGTAAAAGATTTTGATTCCAGTACCTATTGTATTCTATACAATAGAAAGCTCTGTTTTCTTCGAGGGACTACAAGATGTCACGTGATTTCTAGCACACTTGTAACCATCAAAGAAAAGGAGATGTTACTTCCTACCTGTAAACCCAGAGCTGGCCACAACACCCACATCAGAATGGGATGCGCCTAGGAAAGTCCATATTAAAAAATCATTACTATCAATATATGGATACATTAAAACACGGTAGGGTGTATAACGTTCTTCCCAGAATCTTGCAGCAAATCAGTGATGAGAACAGGGCATTAGACAGACCAGGTGATACACAAAAGCGTGCTTTTTTTAATGCAGAATATCAGAAAATGCAAAACCAGCCGCAGGTTTCTTCATTTTTTTTTGTCTTTTCCTGAATCTTGTAATGAAAAGTGTGTCTACCAGGCTTTCAAAAGCCAAGCTAAAGCAAATCATTATTTTGGAGAAAATAATAGCCAGAGGTGTCAATTAGTTTTTTAAAACTGTAAAATATAAGTTACAGTTACAGTATGTTGTTAAAAGATGTGGTAGCCTGGGAGGTATTTTTGTTTCTTTTCTTGTTGTTTTATAGAGCTGGAAGTTGTGCAGCTGGACTTGTTCTATTAATAACCACTTGACCCCAGCAACAGGAAATGCTGCTGGTGCAATTGCATTGATCACACATCATTTTCGTAATGAAGCCTTACAGGTGCAATAGTAGAAGGTACACTGATGTCTCCTACGCTCATCTCCTGGACTCTGAGAGTCTCTGGATTATAATGCTTGATCCACCTTCATGTGTGCACAAATAATTGATGATGAAATACTAAATCCCATGCTTAAGTGACATCAGATGGAGGACTCTCAAAAGTTTGGAGCCACTACTAATTGCTTAATTCAAACCAAAAAGAGGTTGGGGGGCCCTTGCTGTAGCTAAAGAGTAGACCTGAAAGGAAACTGTTAGCTTTATATTGTCAAAACAAATAATGAATGGAATTTTTTTGATAGACAACCTTATTAGTTTTGGAAATATAAATATACAGATTCTAGTAAATGCATTCTAAAGATGCAAACAAATATTTGACTCATGACTTTGAGCAGTGATATAAGGTAAAGGATTTGTAGAGATAGCTGTACTAATGTCACTCAAGGTCAATCTGTTTCTACTTAAATTAAGGGGGGAATCTTCTTGTAAGAAACCCAGTGTAGGAAAAGAGTTCAGCCTCAAGAGAAAAGAGAAAACTGAGTTTGGTCTGGGTTTGTTTTCCCTTTCCCCTCCCTCCACTCTTCTAGGAGTAACTTTTTTTTGGAATTCAATCTGTATGCGTTATGGCAGTGTTAGCAGGATTGAACTTTTATAAAGCAGGTGTGAAAATCAACTCAGTCTCTCTGACTTCAAATGACCATCTGTTTCCCCACTTAGTGCAGAAAAATTGTGCAAGAATCCTTTGTTAGACAGTGGTGGGGGAAACGGGCAAATATATTTGCAAGCAAATTCTATGCACTCTTTTTACTTAAAAGAAAGAAGACAAATAACAATTAAAATGAAATGCTAATAATCTGAATTTATTCTATTCCTATATCTAGTTACCTATTTTCAGCCTTTTTTTTTTTAACATGATTATAGAGAAAAGCTCATTCTGTTGTTTTCGTCAATAAATTTCTGCTTCCTCCCAGAAATGAGAGCTGTTTATCTGCCTGCTTCTTTATTATCAAAATATTCTACTTTTAATAACTTACTTTCCTTTGTAATTAGATTATCTCTTGGATTACACTGGACTTTTCCCTTGAGGATTTATTTTTATTTGATTTTCTTGTATAATTAAAGATGTCTATGTTGTATTACACAACTACAATCTTTACTGGAGGTAGCTGGTACCTGGCATGAGGTAGTGAGTAAGAGTCAAGAAAGTTTTGGTCATATTTTTGTGATTTTAACTCACAATTCCAACCCATTCGTCTTATCAAATTATAACATCAGAAATATATTTCTGTGTATTTATTTTATAAAATAATATTCTTGATGATCTCTGTCTTACAAAGAGAGAGGCAGCAATTATGAAGTAATTTTTTGCAAAGCAGAGAAATAAAGGCAGTAATTTGTCCTTGTAAATCAAATAGAGAACTATATTTTCCACAAACTGACAGTCACTGCTTAGACCTGAAAAATAAAAGTATTTAAGTAATAAAAGTAATAAAACCAATATAAATGTACTGTTCTCTTTTGTGTAAAATTAAGAAAAACTAGTTTTGTATCACTTAATTCAAGGAAATTTTCAGGCTACTTTCAATTAAATGAAAGGGGTGGTATACAGGGTTTGGTTTTCTTAGCATTCATTAGCAGCATTAATCTAAAATTATTATTTTAATTCTAAAGATTAGATAAAGAATGTAGTGTTGTTATTTTTGTGATAATATTTTAAGTTCCTTTATTTTAAATAGACAAGGAATTACTTGAGTCCAATATCTGCTTTGAATGCTTTGAATGCTTTGAATGAACAAAAGGGAAAATAGGGAAATACTTTTGTGAGGAAATGGTTAGTGGTATTTATGGTACTCAATGAAATATTGAGTACCATAAGGAGATGGCCTTAACTTGCTGGGGCTTTTGGAGTATACGTGTTTTGCCTATTTATTCATTTATTTGCTTATTTAATCTGGCATCTGTTACCAGAAATAGTGGACTGACACAGTAACATGGTACACTCTTTATGGAGATCCGGGCAAAGTGAAATGGTGGAAATTTTTTAAACCTCAGTTAAGAAACCTTAACATGCTGGGAACTGATTTTATATATATTGTCCATAGAGATTAGAGACATTTAACTAGGATTAATCTGCTGTGGCAATACCAAAAAAAACCCTCAACACAAAGAAAATCTAAACCAAAATTCTAAAATTAAAGGAGTTGTATTGCCTGAGATGGGTGAATTCAGTGTTTGTCACAAACACAAAATAAAACAAGGAAAAGTAGCCTCCCCAACACCTGGTTGCCACATGAAACCCCAGAAAGCCAGGAGTGTTTCTTTTTCTAGAAAAATCTGCACTACAAGCAGCTCAATTGGAAGTATTTCAGATATATTATGGAGAATTCTTGCCGTGAATTGATTACCGGGATTATTACTCTTGTTTCACATGTTCGCAGCTTTCACAGTCAGGCGAGACATGTCCAGACCAGAATACATGTAGGTTTTATTTGCATTCACATGGTCAAATGGCTTCTGAGAGTATGAAATAAAATAAGGTTAGGCATTTTCTCAATTGACTGACATAATATATATTTAGGAAATTAACAAAACTTTCAAGTTTGCTTTTGATTTCTGATGAAGCTAAAAGTATAGACCAAAGATATGTACCATCATCACTAACCTTGAAAACTGTTGGTTATTTTATATAGTTTATTTTCCCAGATATGCAACTTTAATGCTAATGAGATGGGATGAGATGAAATAGCTGCCAAGAAAGACCTGGTTCTAAATAGTGCTGCTGGGCTGATTTATCTATGCTGAATAATAGATTAAACATTAAGGTCAGGGGAAAAAAAAAATACAAAATTCCAGTTTCATCTATGAATTTGGCTGAGAGCACTGTAGGGTTTGTTGTTATTGTTGTGTTTGTATTTTTACTAGGGCAGAAGATCTCAGCTATTCTTTATTCATACATTATGTCTTGCTTCATTTATGGTTTCTATCCCATTATTACACAAAAATATATGCAAAAACAATACGAAGAACTGAGTAAAAGTGAAGGCCTGTTTTATTTAAAGCATTTGGGCCACTTAGGCACTAATACTTCTCATGTTTACAGACTGTTTTGGTAATGCCATATTTGATTTTTGGAGCAGAGTCTTGACTTGTCTCCCTATATAACTCCTTCTATATAACTGGAGACATCTATGACTAGTCATATTAATCACATCTATTCCAGAGAAAGTGTTAGGTTTTTTTAAGGTTTTTGAAGAAAAGGAAGGTTTAAGTATGTTGAAATAGCTAGGAAACAGAATTACTTTTTTTAGTGTTGCATAGAAATAACAATTGTGCAATAAAAAAGCATAACCATTTTAATTTCTGTGGTATTACTGTCTCAATTTTAGACATATTAGCAACCAACTTAATTTTATTCCCATGTCCAAATTTACAACAAGAGCAATGCTGACTTCATTTTTTTTCCTATGATGAAATATGTGGAACGCTTTTAACTCTTTGCAGTTTATTTTGCTAAATACAAAGTAGGCTCATGTGCTTGACTTTCAGCTCAGGGTGATGAGGACAATTCTAGCACCTCTGGCTCAGAAAACGTGACACTTACGAGTTGTTTCTCACTGGAGGAAAAACATCACCATTTTCTTCTCCGGGGCTTTTGCACTTCCCTTGCAGTATGCCAGAGGCCTCTTCCAGAAATGGGTCAGTAGGTGACAGGCCTCATTGTCTGAGGCAGCATCATCCATACTTACACACATAAGTAATGCCTGAATCCTTAGTAGCATTCTCTTAGGATCATGTGTGTCTAGTGACACAAAGCATTTAAATGAATGCACTGAATTCTTGAAGTTAGTAGGAAGGGAGTGTAAGAAGTTGCTATCTGATCTTTCAGCTTTAATAAACTCAGGTTGATTAAAGGATTAAATCAGGACTCAGGTAATCTCATTTCTGTCTGTATGGTGAAGATTTGTGTTTGGAACATTTACAGAGATGGATTCTCAGACTTTTGGTGGAGAAAAGCAGTGGGAGAAACTCCCACCTCAGCAACAACTGTGACTTACCTTGTTGTTTTGTCAGAAGTGAGGTTACAATATGAATGTCTTTGTAAAATACATGTTGAGGGTCTCAGTGGTATGACAGAAACATTTGGTTATCTTTTTAAAGTTGCATCTTGTTGTAATTGATTCATTTATCCATTATTGTTTGCATCAAATACAGCATCTGCCCCAAAATCTGTGCCACTGCTCTTTTATCTGTGTTTCACACTGGCTGCTGGTCTACAGGTTAGGGGATGTCTGTGCCTCATGTATAAATCCATCTGGTTTTCAGTTATGAATTTTCTCTGCAAACCATACATTATTTCTATCAAATAGACCTTGCAGAAATCTTTCTACTTCATTCTTTTACAAAAAGCTTGTATAAACTCCTCTCCTGAGCAGGAGTTTTGGATCAGAAGACCTTCAGAGGTCACTTCTAACCTCAGGTATTCTGTGAGTTTGTGAAAGAACAAAAAAGACTATGTGGCATGCAAGGATTTTTCTATTGTGCCAATGAATATGCAATTACACATATGACCTCAGTCTGAACTAAATGAGTAGTCTGTGTAAATCCTAAAGGCAAATTTCAAGTCTTTTGATCTGCAGCGATTTTGTTTGTTTCAGCTGCAGCTTCCTAGAAATACAGAATGAGTTGCAGCATTTCTCTAATTTTATTAATAATCTAAACATATTAAACCCAGTGGGGCTGATGAAAGAATGTTAATTAAACTTTGCACCCTTTGATACATAGCACACATGTCCTTTACACACAGATGACATGGACATGATAATTTGAAAGAATGGACAAAAATTAATAATAATAATTTTTGAGAGAAGCAAGCACTTATTTCTGGGTGTTAATCACGAGACAACCTTTTTCTTAACAGAGGAAAGGTATTAGTGATGATAGAAAATTATATAGGATTTTTAACTATAATACCAACCTTTTCTGATTAAATACCCTAATATGATAATGTGATGACCCTGATAAGCTGCAGAGGGGCTTAGTCCAGGTGCAGCTCATCAAGGCCAAGGCCTAATGAGAATTTCTCAAATCATAGTGTGGCCTGAGGCAGGGACGGGGACATGCAACCAAAGTCTGCTTTTCCAGGCCTCTACAGGTAGCCTCTATACACTTCTACATGAGACTTTACACAATATTTAATACAGATGGAAATCTTAGTAAAAGTAGACAAAATTCTAATAATTCTTAAGTATACTCCTTAACTTGAATATGTCTTTTCTTTTGCCTTGTTCTGGATTTTTCTATGCTGATATCCTTCCCATCTTTCAGAGATATCCTTAAAGTTGTCTCACAGCTTCCAAAAAATTATTAGTTGCTTTCCTTTTTCTCTGTGTTCATGGTAGACAACTTTATCCTCACTTGCGCCTTTCTTTTCCTTCGATGCATCCCCATGTTTCTCATTATAACCTCTCTATTTCAGAAATATCTTACAAAATATATGACCATTCTATTTCTAGAGAGCTCCTGTAACATTTTCTTTTCCAATCTGACTTCCAAAGAATTTTTCTTGTTCCTATGTATAGTCCAAACAAGGTGGGAGAAATGTCTTGTTCATGAAATAGTGTTAATGCAGCTGTTACACAGTCAACAGTGACAACAATAAGTGCTCATTGCTCAGGTGTGTTGAGCAGAAGGAGATGAAAGGGCTGCTTTTCTACCCAGTAGGATTTTAATAGAGCCAGAGGTTGTCATGGTTCTCAAGATAACTTCAGAGAGACAAAAAGTTTAAGTGAAGTGCTTTACTTATCTCAATTTCATATTGTCCTGTTGAATTGCAGCTACTCCTAAGAACTTATGTCTGACTAATTGCATCCTTTAGAAAGAAGCTAGTCTACATTTGAAAACCTCTGGAAATCTAATGTCCAGTTTTTCTTGACAACTTGTTCAAGCAGATTTTATAGAATGCATTTTACTTATATCTGCTTATCAAAAGGAATACTGAGACATCTCCCAGTGAAACAACTGAATAATAAAAAATAGTAGTAACTACTCTTCTCTTCAGCAGATACACTGTATTTCTAACCTGTAGTTCCAGTTCATAATGCATACATCTACAGAATCTACACAATGCACAAGAGTGCCATAAAGCTGTGGCAATGAGAGAATCTGCCCAAGACAGTGTTATTATCTCCACAGACATAGCTAATCTGGGCATGTGCCCAGTACTGCATCACACTGTGTAAGCACTGCTCACTATATCACACTCTGATATGTAATGCATCCTTATCCCCTAAAAAAAAAAAAAAAAAAAAAAGAGAAGATTGAAAGACTGACATTTTAAGGTCTCTGACTGTAAGAAGTGTTTCCACCTCTCAGATAATTTTTGTGGTTATGCTCCATACAGTCCATTATTGACATTATTATTTGAAATGTGTGGAGAGCCCAATGGAATAGAATTTTTCCAGCGTGATCCCAGTGAAGATGCAGTGGGAGGTATCATCATGTGCTGGTATCAGCTGGGGTAGACTTAATTTTCTTCCCAGTGGCTAATATGGGGCTGTGGTTTGGATTGGTGTTGAGAATGGGTTGATAAAATAGAGATGTTTTTGTTGTTGCTGAGCAGGGCTTACACATAGCCAGGGCCTTTTCTGCTGTTTGTATGGCCAGGCTGGCAAGAAATTTGGGGATGCATGGTAGGTTGTGAGGAGACACAACTGGGACAGGTGACCCAAATTGACCAAGGGATATTCCAGACCATGTGGTATCATGATCCATAGATAAAGTGGTGAGAAGAAGAAGGAAGGAGGGATGTTTGGAGCGATGTTGTTTGTCTTCCCAAGTCACCATTTACATGTGATGGGGCCATGCTCTGCTGGAAATGGCTGAACACTTGCCAGCCCACGGTAAGAGGTGAATTAATTCCTTGTTTTGATTGGTTTGTTTGTGTGGATTTTACTTTCCCAATTAAACTGTCTTTATGTCAACCCACGAGTTTTCTACCTTTCACCCTTCCAATTCTCTCCCTGATCCTGCTGGTGGGGGAGTGAGTGAGTGGCTGCGTGGGGCTTGGCTGCTGTCTGGGGTAAAAGCACAACACATTATTTCACTTCTCACACAAATTCCTACGATGTATTCTGTACCACACAGCCCCAAACACACATGCACACACACACATCTTGCGTGGCTTACCTAGTTAATCCAACTGCAGCCAGCTGCACTAGTTAGCATGGGCACAACAAGTTCTCCCATGATCTCTCGCTCTGTAGCCCTGTGGGCCAGTCTGACAAAGAATGGAGCAACACTTCCTGCTGGGGGTCATTCAGTCTGGACACCCCTGACATTATTACTCATTTATAATTGTTTCCCTGCCATATCACATGCTCTGTTGACTTACATTATGCTAATTGACATTTTCTCGTCTTTTGCAGTAACTATACCTTGAAATATCAGAGCAATGCCTTAATGCTCAGGAGAATTCAAAAAACATTAATTCAGCATTATAAGCTGCACATTTTTTCTATATTAATATTTGAGCAAAGTGGAAAATCTAATTAATGAAAAGAAGAAAGACTCTGGGCTAATATGACCCGTCTGAGGTCACATGGAGAGTAAATAGTAGTTTCTGTCCTGTGCTCACTGACAAATACTTGCTTTTTAGAAAGAAAAAAAAGAGAACAGGTTTGTATTTCAGTCAACCAGTTTGTAAATCTTGAAGTCTGGCCAAAAGACAACCAGCAGCTTAGAACAGATTAAATTTCCTGCCACAGCAGTAAGTCAGTTTTGGATACTTGTTTTTACTTACAGAAGTACTTCTGTAACTTTGTCCTGAAGTTTTACACCTAACTTTTGGCTGCCTGTCCCTTTGAATCTTTTCCAAAACTCACTGGGGAGTTACACAAAACCAGTATACTCAACTGGGGAAAAAGCAGGTAGTCTTATCATAGAGATATAGAGAAAAATTAACTATCTTACAATCAGTCTCTGCAGAGTTCAGATGCTCTCCTTAGGCAATCTGACACTATTATTCCCCATGTAGCATCCACACCTGGAATCTTCTACTGTAAAATATGCTTCAAGCCAGAAAGACAGAGTTCCTCTTTTTGCAGAATAGCTTTCTCGTTACTCTGTTCCTGTCTCCAGAAAGTGCTATCAGACAGTAGTCTTTGTGTCTTCTCCTGTTGAAAATAATTATTTTTTAATAGAGAGAAGAAATCGAGATCAGAACCAGTGAATGAACATCACCAGATGCCTCCAGAGATTAAAGGCAAAAGTACAAGAGTTTTGAAGATCTAATTTTTAGCACAGATGCCTGCATTTCATCTAAATCACGTATGTTATTTTTTAATCTGTATCTCAGGGATAATGGTACTGCTCACCTTGCAGAGAAACTATGTGATAAAATCACTTAATGTTATGAAATGGTCAAATCTAAAGTATTTAGGTTAAAGGAAGGAGTTTTGAGTTTTCATTTTGCTACAATTATTTTGTATTTCCTCTGGAATTTTTGGTCTGTCAATTAAATTTTTCAGGGCTTCAGCATTTCTATTTCAAAAAGGAAAAAAACTGTCATCCACTAAGGGGTGTATTAGGTTTTTTTCTATATTTTGAAAATTGTATTAAAATTCTTAAATGGATAATAATACTGATAAATGCATTATTCATTCAACTGTCTCTTCAAAGTAGGCTTGCATATACTGTATGTTCCAAAGAAATCAAAACACCAGACAAATGTACATTGAACACCCAGTGCTATAGATGAACCAAAGCACCTGTCATGGAAATGGGCATCCCTGCAGCTGGAGACACTTAAACCTGAAACTGCAGGTTTGGAGTATTGTTAAGGCAATATTTTTATTCAAATAAGGACTGGATTTAAATCCTCTCATTTAATTTGCTAGATTGCAGCCCTGGACAATTCTCTGCCCTTAGAGCCATTTTTAAATAGGTTTATATTTTTGAAAGAAAAATTGCAGAACACCAGGGAAATGACAGGAAAAATATAAGTCCTCATATTCCACAACATTTACAAAACAGAGAAAAGTCTTGTCATAAAGAAGTCCTCAAAACACTGTGGGTGGAAATTAAATATAAAAAAGAGTAGTCCCACAGCATTTTAAATATTTTATAGAGAAACATAATTTGTATTCTGGTACATAAAGCTGTATCACCAGAGCAAAACTACACACCACATAAATGTTTATCAAACAATCATATCAGAAAACAGTATGATTATTCATAATAGAATTCAATATAACTAGTTATCTCATAATCTAGGAAAAGCTTCCACATTTTCATCAATAGAAAAATCTTTGTTAGAAAGAGAAAATCAAAAGCTCCCACATTATCATCACTGTCACACTAAATGACCTTAATTTTGCAGAAAGCAAAAATGAGAAGTTGGAAAGGATAACAAGTACAGCTGGGGACAGCAAAATCTTCTTTCTGCAAAACATTTCACTCTCATGTGACCCAGATCATAATCAATTAATGGGAACAAGTAATTGCCTAACACTTCTGTAGATTTCAAGTGTGCAGCTCACAGGTAGTTAAATGGCACCCCTCCTTCAAAGAGGTTGAGCAGCTTGTCTGCTTGCTTTTGCCATTTCTACTTGAGATGAGGTTGTGGATATGGATGGAGTCGGCTTTTAGGCCTCAGGAGAAGAGGCAACAAATGAACCTCTAACCTCACAGAGTGTCTCTGTAGGAGTACCCCTGGGAGTTCTGGTTACTGCAGGCTCTTAATAGTAACGTGCCTCACTGTTCCAAGGCTGCTTTGCCGTCAGTGAAAACAAAGGTCTGGGTCTGGGCATTTAAATCCCTATGCCTGACATTGTCTCAGGGGGTATCACTCAACCTTTTGCCAATAGATTTATATTCAAATTTGAAACAGTCTATCGCTGTAATTACCTCTGTGTTTGTAAAACACCCAGCATGAGTAAAGCCCAATTCTCAGCAAGATGTGGGAGTTAGCAAAGTATAAATAATAAATGCATATCTGAAAGATCACAGGGTTAAGCTAAAACCAAAAAAGGGCTCTTCTTTCCTATGAATAATTTTCCATTTCCTGTTTGCTTGGAGAAGATACTAAGCTTATATTTTAGTCATGCTGAAGGATTCAACCTGATTTAGAAGAGATTTGCTTTAAAGCAAGCAGTCAGTGTCTATATTATGAGCTCTGTATTTTTTTCTTTCTCCTTTCCTGTGCAGCACATACTCATCAATCATATTGGGAAGCTGACTTATATTCTCCACACTTTACCACTAACTGGATTACAGAGCTGAAAATCTTACTCAAAGTTTAAAATGTGATAAAAGTAATCAAATTGTTCTAGTCAAATTCTAACTGTGGTGAATAGATGGCACTAATTACCTTTTCTTATTATGCTACAAATGTAGTTTACTCCATCTTTATTCATGAAGTAGTATCATATAGCCCACCAAGGGGACTTGCAGCAGTATGTAATATTGGCATATTTGTTTTCTTGTTCTTATTTTTCCTCTTCATCAGTATTCTGGAGGTGTGGTTTTAGACTGAAATGTATTGCTATGTGGGCCTTTCTCATATCTTGATGTAATTACAGCAGTCTGCAGATTTCTGAAGCTGAAGTTTTAGAAAAGAATACAAAAACTCCATAATAAAAATGAGTGGAAGACTTAGTGCGGTAATTAGTTGTCTTTTTCCCTTTAAGTACCATTTTTAGAAAAGTGCAAGTGTACAGAAGTGATATTCATAGTGTGGAAATATTTGGTCTGAATTAAGTCTTAGGGTGTTGCAGTCACTGTCTGGCTGGGGTAGAGTTAATTTTCTTCACATTGGCTCATAAGGGGCTGTATTTTGAATTTGCACTGCAAACAGTGTTGATGACCCAGGGACGTTTTCATCACTGCTGAGCAGAGCTTACTTGAGCAGAGCTCTCTTGCTGAGATATCCAAAGCCTTTTCTGCTCCTCACCCCACCCCACCAGTGAGGAGGCTGGGGGTGCACAAGGAGCTGAAAGGGACTCAGCCAGCAGACCCCAAATGACCAAAGCAACATCCCATACTATATGACATCAAGTTCAGCAATAAAAGCCATGGGAAAGACAAAAGAAGAGAGGGAGATTTGGAGTGATAGCTTTTCTCTTCCCAAGTAATTGCGAGTGATGGAGCCTGACTTTCCTGGAGATGGCTGAACATCTGCCTCCCTGGGAAGTAGTAAATGAATTCCTTGTTTTGCATTACTTGTGTATGACTTTTGCTTTCCCTATTAAACTTTATCTCAACCCTTGAGTTTTCTCACTTTTGTACTTCCAGTTCTCTGTCCCATCCCCACAGGGCAGGCAATGAGCAAGTGACTTTCTGGGGCTTGGTTGATGCCTGGGTTAAAGCATGACATGTTGTGAACTGGTACTAAACTTAAAAAGGTTAAGTTTGCTTTATGTAGAAGTCATCAAGCTAATAACAGTGAAATCCACTAGTTCACAGCTAGCAGAATCCGGCTCAGCTGCTATTCTGTGAAGAAATTCTGTGACCATTCTATTTTTTCTATAGTCAGGGGCTAAAAGGTTTGTTTTGAGTATTTTTTTGTTTTTAAGCTTACAAAACAGAGAAGGAAACAGCATTCTAGCTGTTTTGGTCCTCCTATTCAGAGAATCTCTTCCTTAGGATCAAGCTTCTAGACAAAAATGTACTGAAAAATCACACTTGCTTCAGCTGAAGTATTTGTTCAAGCAAGCTTGCAAAGGATGAGGCTTCAGTGCGATTTCAGCATGAGCTTTGTTTCCATACACACATTTTATTTGATCTTTATGCAGTATTCAGAGACATCAAGTGCCTATATTTTGAATGTATTACTGCAACAATTTTTCTAAATTTAAGGAGAAAATGGGAGATGATGGCAGAAAGGATTGTACCACTTCTTCTCATGGCAGAAAAGTAG
Organism: Lycocorax pyrrhopterus obiensis; assembly: GCA_014706295.1. Classification (NCBI taxonomy): domain Eukaryota; kingdom Metazoa; phylum Chordata; class Aves; order Passeriformes; family Paradisaeidae; genus Lycocorax; species Lycocorax pyrrhopterus. The sequence continues at coordinate 94,536,092 of JACSVZ010000002.1, read as the reverse complement.
ACAGATTTCTGCTTATCGCCCCTGAGCATATCACCCTTACTGTAGGATAATCCCTCAGGTAAAAAAGTTAGGAAACACAACTTTGTGTAAAGGAGTTTTCATCTAAGCATGTTACTTCTATAATTTCACCAGCATTGAGGCACAAAGGATGAGTGATTCAGAGAATTTGCACTGTGACCTTTCTCCCATGTTCATGGAAAGCAGACAGATTTAGCAGGGAAAGGCATAAAATTTGCAAGATCAGACTATTTGATTTGTTCAGAGCTGATTTTCAGGTGACTGTTGGCAAGAAGCTAATAAAGCCCAGTGCTCCTCCTTTTTATCTTTAAAAATAAAACCCACTAAACTCCAGTATTTTATCCATAAATCCAGAAATGGCTATACTGGAGCTACCAATCAGCTACCATTAGCCATTTTAACGTGACTGCTCACCTCCTGTTTTACATTACTGTCATTTATCCTTCCTCTGCCAAGTGAATAAGAAAAAAAAGAAACAAATTCAGCTTTCAGACAAAATCACACCTTTGCATCTAAGTGTCTTGATTTGAAAGACAGGTGTCTGCTAAGGAAGGCAGGAGCCTCCCTTGGAATGGAAAATGCAACCCCCTTCCCTCCAAATTATTATAATTTTGAAATTAAGGGGCTTTCAGACAAAGATATGAGAAATAGGAATAACAGTTCTTTGCTAATGTATATAACAAGGCAATAATACAGAAACACTGGCTTAATCTGACAGAGTCATGATACAACCTGACACCCTGCCAGGCAGGGTGGTGGTAGCAGCCTGATTAAGGGGTGGCTGCAGCCCTCTTTGAAGTGATAGATATTGTTCTTTTGAAGCGATGATCCTGTAGAAGGGTCTGGTCCTCCTCTGGAGGACCAGTGGTGGTTACGTAGCTCTTGTCCTCTGGGAATCCAGTAGGTAAGGGCTGCCTGTGATGTTCCAAACCTCAGATGATATCCAGGTGGGGATGCTTGGTTCCTCCCACTGGGCAGAGCATCTCACAATGGGATGGTGTAATTTTACGAGTCATGCAGTGAGGCTGGATGGCCCATTAGCAGAGATAGTCACCGGAGGGAGTTATCAGGGATGTGTCATGGAAGAGATAAAGAGCCCTGCCCCACCTGGTTTTAACAGATGGTGATAGAATACATACTTTTGGTTACATCTTACATTGTAAACTAAGACACTAAGCAATGTAGCCAGCAAAATAATTGACATGTGAAAATAATTAACCTCAACATTAAAAAAAAAAAAAAAAAGCAAAACTTTGACCAAAACTATGTAATTTGTGCCAACTTTTGAGCAATATTATCCAAAATGCTGGTTCTGTGGCTGTAAATTTTGAAAGGAGACAGCATTGAAGGAAGAAAACATACGGGAGAGTCAATTCCTAGCTGAGTAAGAACTATCTGCTTGTTACATACAGGCTTCAGGTCCAGTTACTACTATAGCAGGGACAAGGTACAGATCTTACCAATTTCTCTGGAAATTTATTTTAAGGCTTGGTTGCTTCCATATGGAAATGTCCAACCATTAACAGACTTTTCTGTGGTACTGGTGGATTTTCAAGGTCTCAGATCCTGGTGACAATACTGAACAGAGATAAAAACGGTTCCTTGCAGCTTGGAGAAGATGTGGATTAGAATTTTAAGTCAAAACTCTGATAGAAAACACTTTCGTTTAATATGAGGTCTCAGTTCCCTCTGATACTGCCTGAAGACAAGAACATGGTCAGTTGGACTGGAAAATACTTTCTCATTCCCTCAAAAGCATCTCAGCTACCTTTATGGTAATTGCTCCATCAAGAGAAAGATTATTTTAAAGAAAAGCATCTTAAATTTCTTACATTTTTACTGAGTGTAGAAGCTGCTTCAGATACTGCTGAAGTGCATGATAATACATTTTAAATATATTTCCAGAATAGGTGAAAATTACCTTGAATAATCCTATGCAGCCATTGTTTTGTTTTCCAATAAGAATTATCTTGTGTTTTTCAGGGGTTATATACTATCTGCAGGAGGCACAATATCTAGGTTTTATTGGTCTAATACAATACATCACAGAACAAGTAGAACAATCACCAATCTAACAGAAATTTGATGTATTGTTAGTGCTAAAGTAATGTTAGAAATGGACGGAAAGTGGATCACTCACAGTGAAAGAAACCTTCTATCAAGGAAGAGTGGCAGCACAGTACAGGAAAAAGACTTTACAGTTGACAAGGTGTATGGAAATGCAATTTGGCCTGGCTTGGTAAACAGCATTAATTGAAATCAAACTACATGCAGAAAATTGTGCATGCAGAAATATTTTTAATTATTTGAAAATTGTTTGCAGGTGTAGATCTGCATGATAACAGTATTATTTGAAGTAATCCAGGTACATATTCTCTGCATGAAGCACTTCTTGATGCTGCTGTTCTTGCTAATATCTTGGAAAATATAAAAAATGGCAGAGAAAGAGCCACTGAAACAATAAAAGTCCTGCAGAGTGTTGACCACAGTACTTAAAATATATTCTCTTACTTCTAAAGCAAGGTAGTGTTGTTTTCTATGACTGAGCAATCATTAAATATATGGATCCTCAGTTGAAAAAAAACTCCAGAACTTTTGGCATTACCACAAACATTTTGTTTCTCTTGAGGAAGAAAAGATTCAGTCAAGATGACATATTCTTTCAGTGACTTGCTGCCTCCAAGGGAATATGAACATATCTAGTGATTGTTGACTCCTACACAGTTGTAGTTGTCAACTGAATGTTTGACTACATTTAAGACTGGAATGAATCTTCTTTTGGATTATATATGTATACTTATATAAAATATTAAAATTATACTAATGTAACATCTTTTGTACTGTGGTAATGTATCTCCCTTTTTACCTGGTAGTATAAACCTTCACTTTTGGAGAATATCACTGAATCTACAAACTAATAGTGGAAAAAGGAAGATGCCTTGGTTTCTAGCTAATTGCTCAGTTCATACATTACTTAATACACAAGAGAGTTGTCGCTACTTGGTCTTGAAATTTTGTTAAAAAAAAGGTTACTGTTGGTTTTTTTTCTTATGTCCAAAAGAATTGCAAGGTTAACATTGAAGATGTACTTCATTTTTTGAATGCATACAGGAAAAAATGAAATCAATGATATATTTTTCATCTAAATATTTCCAAAGATTTTATTGTTTGGGTTTTCTTGGTTTGGTTTGTGGTTTGTTTTGGGGTTGTTTTTTGAGGGGTTTGGGGGTTTACTAGGAGACTTTTATATAATTAAGTATTATTAAGTTCTTCAGGCATTGTTAATGTAGGTTGATGTATCTTGTGTCTTCAGTAGTGTTTCAGTGAATTTGTTTTTGTCACAGTGTCCTAAATATTGTGGATTTATTTCTATAATGTCTTGGAAATTAATCATGTCTGGTTTTATATTTGCTGAATGTTATGACATGGTACATTTGTTGAAAGAGAAATTACAACAAGGACTGGATGTCATTAGTTGATCGTAAATGACAGCTTATCTAAAAGCAAACCAAGACAGAAAAAATGGGCAGAGCTGTCAACTCAATGGTAAAGAGCAGTTTCAAAATGTGACCTCTTGTTTTGATTAGTACACATCTAATTAATGACTTCAGACTAGAACCCTGCCTCTTAAAAAAATTACTTTAAAGAAAGCCATAAGGATTACTGGAGGTCTGAAGATCTGATAAAAAGGTAGATAAGGAATGTTTATGTGAAAAGTATTTTGTCCTAAGAGATTCCAAACAGAATGTCTACAAGCCTCATAGCTTTGTGCTACATTTTGCTTTAATGTCCATTTAAAGTCATGCTTCTATTAATGTCTTAAAACATTTAATGGTCCTTCTGTTCATGATTTTGTAAGTGCAGAAGGAAAATTATTTTTTTTTTCTGAAGATAAATGGAATTTCAGGAATTTTAAATATATTGCTACCATCAAGATAGCTTAAATAAGAAAAATAATTTCATTGTAAAGGACTCCAGAAATGACCATATTACATATGTTGTACCATATTAATTATGTGTTATTCTCATGTAAAGTATTTTATTTTAATATTTATAAAGTAAGCACTACTGGATGATACAAAGGCGACATGATAATATAATTGGTGTATGTTACAGAAATTTATATTTTCTAAAGGAACCTCACAAATTAAACTGTTTGGGTGACTGTCACATCATTTGGTGCAGAGAATGTGGTGCCTCTGCCAGTGCCACACACTTCAAATGGAAAATTTGAACCTCTGTAAAATTTTGAATTTTTAATAGCAAGAAGCAAGAGCTGCAACTTATAACAAAAATCTGTGTAACTTAAGGAGAAGAAAGGGATCTGCATGTCTCGCTCTGAAACAGGTTGCTCACCAGCTGAAAGCTCTCCTCTGTCACAGTGCTCTGCTGGATACTCCATTTGAGCCCCATACTTCTAAAGGGTCAGGAACATATAAGATCAGCCATGCTGTCTACTAAAGTAAGTACTAAATCTGTGAGTCCCTGCAGTCTGAAATGTTAGGAATATGCATGTGACAATATAGCTTGTGGTGAGGATGTCACTTATTTACAGGAATGCATCAAAATTGGCAAATCTCATAAGAAATTTTCCCTCAGCTTTAATCTCTTTTCTGCAAAAATTAGTTGATAAAAATTTACAATAAACATGGTTGTTGTATGAACAGATTTTATGTTAAAATGGAATTTACCAGCTGGGCTCCATTTTTCTCATTGTTTTCAGGTACATTATTATTTTTTTTCCATACACTTCAGTATCACCAGGGAAACCTTTTTTTAAAAAAAGCCCTCTTCCTTGAGTATGCTTGTCTGCTTTCTGCCTTTTTACATGGAAGAAGCTTTCTATATTTTTTCTTCATTGCTGATAGGAGGACATATATTGTACATGTCAAAATTGGGATTTCACAGCTGGCTCGAAGTTTTAGGAAGTCTGCATTCACAAACTTAATTCGTTTTTCCTCTTCTATCATAAGAAATACTGGGTTTTCCTCTCAGCTGTGGCTGTCTCGCATTTTCTCATATTTCCACACTCCTCTGTGAAGTATTTTTGGTCCTGCTTGACCTGCTGGCCTAAAGGGCTGATACCCCCTTGACTTTATCCTGTATAACATAGTTGTATGCAGACTTTTTCAGACCAGGAACAAAATCAAATGATCCAGAGGGACATTGCTCCCCTAAAGAATAACTCTAAACAATAAATAAATTTTTCATATGATCCCTCTAGTCAATGCAAGCTGTGGTAGGGAGGTTCAGTTTATGTGACCATTTGGGAGACTGAGCCTCTAAAAAGAAATGTTGTGACTGTACCATTGGCAACATTTTCCTTTTTTTTTTTTTTTTTTTAAAGTTTCTTTCATAAGATAAATCAGAGAATTCAGTGAAAAAAATTCTCCAGTGCTGGGAAAAGCCTGCAGGAAAACTTAACATGTATTTCTATAAGTGACAATACTTGACAGACCTTGTTACTTACAAGGTGCCTTTTCCTTTGTGTCTTCTGTTCTGTTGCACAGCTGAGATAATATGAAGCAAAAATGTCTAACTGTTACAATAGAAATGAGAACTCTGCTTTTTGGATGATTGCAGGCACCCTTTGTTTTGCCCTTCTGCTCCAACCTGCACAGACATCTCAACAATTTTCTTTGCCTCGACTGGCGAGACTAAAGCGTTTGTTACCCACTGCTGTTCCTATTGCCCTCAACGAAGCTAAAGATCACCATTTGATCTTTAGGTTCTGTATGCAACATAATTTTTGTCATAGTTTTATAACATTCACTAGTCATTAAGTAGATGGCCTACAGGCTGAAATATGTAAATTAGCTAATTATCTGAGTGCTGACATAAAATTTAGTATTAACTCATCTTCTCTGTAGAAGCTGTCTGGCATTGTTAGCTCTGGACCTTCGGCACCTTCAATTCAGCTCTCTTTCTGTGAATATGCGCTGCATAGGACCCGTATGTTTTCTGTAACGCTGTTGTCATCCTTCACGGCTTTTCTCATCTGGGTCTTTTCAAGCCTTTTTGTTGGTGTTAGACAAAAGTTATTTATGCTGTTTTTAATGCCCTCTAGTGGTACTTCTAACTTTTATTGTAATGGTACTGAGCTAACTATGCTGCGCTGAGACCTCCACGTCAGCATGAGTTTGGCTGGTGGCTTTCAGAGGGCACAGAGCAGCCGGTACCATCACAACCAGCTACTACACTGGTTGTGACAGACCTGCCACAGCTGCCTGTGTTTGTGTCAAACGTGTGCCTACAAACTTCCCAATCTGAAACCAGCCTTCCTGCCCATGTTCCCCTGCAGGTCCCTCTCACATAACCTCTTCAGTCTGGTATCCCCCATCTCCCAACCAGTCCTGTCCACTTGCCTATTGGGGTGCATGGTGAGCCATATAGCCTCGCAGCTGCTTCTCCCCTCACCCCAATGAGCGGAAGAGCAGCCACATCTGGTACATGTGTATGCTTCAGGCCACAGTTCCCAAATCTACTTGCATGCAGGCTCTCAGAGAAACCAAACATCATATGAGTCAGGGCCATTTCACCCACCCTTCAGTGTTTTTCTGATAGAACCTGGGTGTATGCCATTAATTGTATGAATACTACTGTCTACTACACTATAACTTTGGGTACATATCAGGAGCTCAGCTTGCATTTCTTGTGATGGCTGCTGCTTTAGTTGCAGATAAACTTTCTGGAGTGAAATGCAAAAATGTAAATCTAGAGCTGAATTCTTACATATGAACGAATATACTCTCAGAAATGCTACACAAAACTATGTATAGAGGAATAAAAGAAGTAGAATGGAAGAAAGAAAAGGTTATGAACTCTGAATGACTTCATCTTTATTCCTGACCCTTCTGGCGTGCCTGTGCCAAAAAAATATCTGTTTGCTATTATATTCTGTGTTTCTTAACTTCTGTGATTTTTGGATTAGGAAAGTTCAGTCCCAGAGAGAGGGCTTATGTATACACACTTCCTTTATATTTTGACTTAATTAAACCCATGAAATACTTATAAATTAATGGTAGGTTGGTTTTTATTTTTCAATTTTTAAATAAATTTATGATCTAGATGAGAAGAAAGAATTAAAAAATGTAACCTTTTTTTGTTCAAAAGGAGAGGTAAAACTTCAATCTTTAAAATTTTGCTCTGATTTATCAAAGGTATAATAGTGAGTGAAATAATCAATTCTTGTTTAACTTCAAAATTCTTGTGTAATATCAAGGTCTGTGAGACGGTGACCTATGAGATTAGGAAAAAAGGGAAAGAAAGAGAATGGACACAAAAAAGTATTAGTGTGTAAGGTAGAAAGATACGTAAAACGAACAGTTAGATGGTTTTGTATTAAATATAGAGGCATTAAGTGCTGCATAAAAGTGAGATCAAAGGAAAATTCTGCTGCTATAAATAAGTAGGCAAATTATGAAATTTCTTTTTTTTGTAAGATGCGAGTTGAAACTTAAGTAGGTCCAAGAGGGGAGATCTAGGATTGAAAGGAGGTAATTTGCAATTTAAATAATCTATCAATGGATCAAAACGTGAAAGGAATACTAGTGTATGGAACACAACAGCTGAAGTTGAGAAAAGGATTAAATTACTGTTGTGATACATTTTTGGATGTAATGAAATACATTGGTGAACTTTGGCTGATGAATAGTTGTTAGAGAAAATTATATGTTAAATGTTTGAGTAACTGTTGAAATGTCAGTTTATGGAGCAATTAAATCCACCTGGGACAATATAATTTTTTTTATCATTCTAAAAGATTTTCCAGACCAGAAGTTAAAGTATTAATGAACTATAACTTTGTCAAGCAGTAAAATAAATTTTCTAATTAATTTATGTTAAAAATATCTTTTTGACTAAAAGTACTGAAGTGCTCATCCCATTGTTTTATAACCGTATTAATAATTGTAGGTTTTAAACAATTACTGTAACATTACTTTGTCATTTGCAAACACTTGTCTAGTTTTTATGGCTTTCTTTATTGTCTGTACTGTTTATTATGCAAGATTCTTAGAGTTCTCTTTTAGCTTCTTTATATAGAAATCTAATCATAGACAGCAAAAGTGCCAAGTATATGGAGGATCTACATTTTACAACTTTATTAGATTTTTAATCTCACTAGTAAATTTAGACTGCTTTTTTAGGTAAATTTCCCCTAGACAACATCATCTTTCCGGAGCATAATTACAAAAATGCTAAATGAAAGACTGTATACAGATAGCAAACAGTGTATATACAGGTGGGTAAGTGTAGTTCAGCAAAAATAACACAGGGCCTTCACACAGAAAAAACAGATAAATAACGGATACAGGGAATAAAGACTACTGTTTAAGCATCAAGACTTTGAGAGTAACGTGACAAATTAATACTTTATCTTTATACATTTTGTAAGTTTGAAGTTTTCATAGAAAGAACAAACCTGAAACATGAACAGAATATAATTGGCAATGTTTGACTTCTTTACATGTGTAGAATAATGAAAAGAGCAATCTTCAGCTTGAATTAACAATCCTATGCACTCTTATAGATGTTCAATCTACTCATATAAATGAGTCGTCAATAGTAACTTGGTAGACGTTTTTGTGTTTGAAGAAAAAGTAAGATTTTCATAATATGAAACTAGACTTTCATTTCTAGAACACGGGTTCTAAATAGAGCTTCAGCATCCACTAGAACTAGAAACTGAGCAAAAGCTAAGGACGAATTTTCAAAGTACTGCTCGAACAGCTGGGCTCCAAAGTAAAGGTAGAGATCAGTGATAGATTGGACTCATCTTTCAGCTTCAGGTTGTAGCAACAGTAGAAAAGATTATAGGCATGTAGAAATAAATCACCAGGATCAAAACATTTTCAACCAGGAGTGTCAGAAGAGAAAACCGAGACATTGCTGAACTATTAGTTAATTGTGATTGATAATTGTTAATTGTGTACAAAGTAGTGATTTGTAGGTAAGCCTTCTAATTAATTTTGGTACTTGGCTAATGAGGAGTTAAAATATTTAAAACTCAGAGAACTACAGGCAACTCACTTTCATGTTGAGTAAATCTTTTCAAATGCTAGAAAATTGTCACGTTAATAAAAGCACGGATAAACATGATGCAATGGAGAACAGTTAATGTGGCTTTTGTAAAAGGGAGTCACATTTCACATTCGTTGTATGAAGAAATGACTTGAGCACACAGACAAATTTGATATGGTTGGTGCAGTGTGCATGCTTTTGCAAGAATCTGTTACAAAATTGCCTCAACAAGGTTCTTAGAGAGATAAAACTGCCATGAGATTACAGAAAAGATACCTTCATAGAATCACTACTGTCCAAAAGAGAAAAACAAAAGATAGGTGTTAACAAAAAATACAGAGTATGGTGAAGTCCCTGGTGTTGCACATACTGTTTACTGTGCATTGTTCCACTGTAAAATTACAGAAGAGTAAAACTCATTGTTCTACTGAGGTGTGATTGCCAGAATTAAAAATGGTACTGGCCAGGGTAATTTTGATAATGAACCATAGAGAATGACTTCTATACAAGGAGAAATTTTATAAACAAGGTTATTCAAATTTGGAAAAGGGATGAGTAAGGATGGTATAATTGAAATATATGAAGTCATGAATGGCAGGTCAAAAGTGATTTAGGATATGTTGTTCACCATTCATGACACAAAAACCAGCGAGTGCCCAAGTAAATTATCCGGCTGAAGTGTAAATTGCTTTTCATATAATACATAATTAAATTGTGTAACTCAGTGCTGCAGGATGTTTTTGATGCCAAAATATAAATCAGTTCAAAAAGCAATTAGCTGAACGGATGGAAGTAAGCCCCATTAAGGGCTATTAAATACAACAATGTGGGTACAACACTAAAACCTCATATTTGCAATAAGAGTCTTCACTGAGAGAAGTGCCTAACTTCTTTTTCCTTACCTATGCACCCCTGCAAAAATCCAGTCTCAATCAATATGGGAGATGAGATCCTAGGCACTATGGGCCTTTGTTCTGACCTAACGTGAATAGTACTGTCATAATCCTGTCTGATTAGCCTTCAGAAAGATTCAGGGCTCTGAATGCAAAAACAGGCATATACAGACCAGTCCCATGAGAAGCCAACAAGATCACCTGCAACTATTGCATGAAAAAATAAAGAGAAAATAAGTGAGGCAGTAAAAATTTTATGGTTATTTTATCCAGATCTATGTATGTCTCTACCCCGTGCACGATATATATATAATTAGTTTGAATATTAGATTGGATTTCAAATTCTATAACATTCAATTAAAATTTGCAATAAAGTTTAAGCTCAATGAAATAAATTAGTTGTCATAGCTCTTTTTATTATGGCACACCTGTACATGCTTCATTCCAATTGGGAAATCAAGCCGGTAACAGAAATACTGCAAGGAGGGTTATTTTATTTTTCATATAATTCTACATCTCATGGCTGAAACCAGTGACTCTGATTAGAACTGTAGAATCATAGAATTGTTTAGAATCATTGAGCACTGTCAAGTACACCACTAAATCATGTCCCTAAGTACCACATCTACATGTCCACTAAATACCTCCGGGATTGGTGAGTCAGCCACTACCCTGGGCAGCCCGCTCCAGTGCTTAAAAACCCTTTCTGTGGTCAAATTTTTCCTAATATTCAATCTAAACCTCCCCTGGTGCAACTTCTCTTTTTCTCTCATCCTGTTGCTTGTTACTAGGGAAAAGAGACTGATCTCCACCTCACTTCAACTTCCTTTCAGGCAGTTACAGAGAGTGATAAGGTCTCTCCTGAGTTTCCTTTTCACCAGGCTGAACCACCCCAGATCCCTCAGCTGCACTTCACTGGACTTGTGCTCTAGACCCTTCACCAGCCTTACTGCCCTTCTCTGGACATGCTCCAGCACCTCAAAGTCTTTTTTGTGGTGAGGGGCTCAAAACTGAACACAGGATTTGAGGTGATGCCTCACCAGTGCCGAGTACAGGGGAAGAATCTCTTCCCTAGTCCTGGTGGCCACACTTTTCCTGATAAAGGCCAGGATGCCACTGGCTTTGTTGGTCATGTGGGCACATGCTGGGTCATGTTCAGACAGCTTTTGACCTGCACCTCCAGGTCCTTTCCCACTGGCAGTTTTCCCATCACTCTGCCCCCAGCCTGTAGTGCTGGCTGGGTTTGTTGTAACTCAGCTGCAGGACTCAGCCCTTGGCCTTGTTGAACCTCATACAACTGGCCTCAGTCCATCAATCCATCCTGTCCAGATCCTTCTGCAGAGCCTTCCTGCCCTTCAGCAGATCAACACTCCCTCCCAACTTTGTGTCCTCTGTGGATTTACTTGGGTATCCTTGATCCTCTTGTCCAGAATATCAATAAAAAATCAAACCAGACTTGCCCAAACATTTAGTCCTGGGGACTCCATTAGTGACTGGTCACCAGTTGGATGTAATTCCATTCACCACCACTCTCTGGGCCTGACTATCCAGACAGCTTTTGAACCAGGGAACAGTGCACTTGTACAAACCATGGGATGCCAGATTCTCTGGGAGAATGCTCTGAGAAACAGTTTCAAAGGCTTTACTAGAGCCTGCGCAGAAAACATCCACAGCCTTTGCCTCATCTACTAAGTGTGTTACTTTATCACAGAGGGACATCAGGTTGGTCAAGCAGGGCATGACTTTCATAAACTCGTGTTGGCTGGGCATGATCCCAGTTGTCCTACATGTGCTGTGTGATGGCACTTGAGATGAGCTGCTCCATGACATTCCCCAGAACTGAGGTCAGGCTGACAGGCTTGAAGTTCCCTGGATCCTCCTTCCAATTCTTCTTGTAGATGGGCATCACATTCGCTATCCTCCAGTTCACTGGGGCCTCCTCAGTTAGCCAGGACTGATGATAAATTATGGGAACTGGCTCAGTGAGCACTTCCATCATCTCCCTTGGTCCTCTTGGGTGAATCACCAAAGATCACATAGACCTGTGCATGTCTGAGTGGTGCAGCAGGTAAATAGCCATTTCTCCTTGGATTGTGGGAGCTTTATTTTGTTTCCCATTTCTCTCATTCACCTCAGAGGGCTGGGTACCCTGAGGACAACTGGCCTTACTCTTGAAGAGCAAGGCAAAGAAGGCATTAATACCCCAGCATTTTCTTCATCCTTTTCACTCTGTTTCCCCCCACATCCAACACAGGATGCAGATTCTCCTTAGCCCTCCTTTTGTTGCTAAAATATTTATAGAAACATTTTTATTTTCTTTTACAGCAGTAGCCAGATTAAGTCCCAGTTGGGCTTTGTCCCTTCCAATTTTCTCCCTGCACAACCTCACAACACCTTTGTAGTCCTCCTGAGCTTTCTGCCCCTTCTTCCAGAGGTGATACACTCTCCTTTTCTTCTTGAGTTCCAGTCAAAACTCTCTGTTCAGGCAGACTGGTCTTTTTCCCTGCCAGCTCATCTTTATGCACATGGGGACAGCCTCCCCTAGTATTTTCTTCTGGAGCCATGTCCAGCCTTCCTGGACCCCTTTGCTCCTCAGGACTGCCTTGCAAGGAACTCTCAGCCATTTCCTAAACAGACTAAAGTTTTCCCCATGGAAGTCCAAGGCAGCAGTTCTGCTGACCTCCCTCCTTACTGCTCTGAAATTCAAAAATTTATATAAATTTCATGATTGTTATGCCCAAGATGGCCTCCAAACATCACAGCACCCACAAGTTCTTCTCTGTAGACAAAAAAACCCCAGGTCCCATGGTCATCTTCCCTAGTTGGCTCCCTTGCCAGCTGTGTCAGGAAGTTTTCTTCTACACACTCCAGGACTCTTAGAAGATTTCCTCTCTGTTGCATTGTATTTCCAGCTGATACCTGACAAGTTGAAGTGGGGCTAAAAATTTCCTTTTTTTTTCTTTTGAGGGGATAGGGACAAGTGGGAAAAGGACTTTCTTTTAAAATATTGTTTTATTTCAGGTTAAAGAAAGGTCTTTGAATAGATTTCTTGTAATCAGGCATTTTTAAGGGCTACAGCTAGCACTGAGAAAGTAAGAATTCAGAGTCATGTTCTCGTTATATTTTCTTTCCCTTTTCAAGACTGTGTAGAAAGAAACCCTTCTCTTTCAGTCATTTTTTTAATGACCTTTGTCACCAGTCTTTGAACCGAGCTGAAGACTTTCTGTGAGGGCTTCTGCCGTTCTCACACAGAAGTCTCTGATGTAAACACTAAGAAGAAGGTTTAATTGATATGCTTAAAATAATTAGAAAGCAACAGTGCTCAGCAGGGCTGTTTAGGACTAAAGGCTAACAAGGAACCAAGTCCCCAGACAACTATGTGATCATTAGGAAAACTCAGAGATAAAACATGACATTTTGGAGAGTTAGGATTCCAAGTATTTAAAAGAAAATAAAGATAAAGACAAAACAAAACAATAAAACACACCCCACCGCCCTCCAAACTTGCAGAAATAGTGCTGTGGAAATGAAGCAGAATTTTCGCATCTGTGAGTACATATGTTGTCCATTTAAAGTAAAATATTTTAATATTGCTTGCAGCTGTGAGTCTTTACAGGTAGAGTTGGCACATTCTTGTGAGGCTTTTGTATGCAGCACTTAAAAAGCAATACTCTTTCCAATTCATGATATTTAATCTTATTTTTCCTTATTATTGTATTGTACTTTAATTTCATTTTTTAATGTGGAGATATATTTCCACCTATCCAATAGTAATTTATTCAGCTGAGTAGTAGGGTCAAATTTGCGAACTCTTTGAAACAGCTGAAAGCTTATTTAGGGTAAAGACTCTGTATGTAGACCATGAGTCATCTTCTTAGAACATGAGTAGTACTACAGCACGTCCAGCTTATGTCACTCACATTACAAAAGAGGATGAGGACTTCCCTCTGTTCAACCTTCCAAATTATAGCTAAAATATGGTCGAGTCAGAGTTTAGGATAAGTAGTACTCATTTTGCAAATAAATTAACATAGGTTTTAGGAAAGGCATGTGTGTGTAAAACAGTGATACGACTATCTGTAGCTATTGCTGATTCGTACTGCTTGAATCTAGCAGTTTTCGTTATTTCCTGAACTTAGGTAGAAACAAAATAATTCTGCATACAATTTGTCTTTCCTGCCGTTTTACTACATGTCCTATGGAATAGTTAGCAAATCACTGCATCAAGTATTCCACTGAAATTAATTAAAAGCAGTGCATTTCCAGTGTAGTAAATTGCTAATGAGTCTCATTAAAGTCTTAAGATAACGACGATTACATGTCCGAGACTAAAGGATATGCTTCACTGGCTTTGGTGTTTTCCTTACCAATACAAGCACTGCACGAACAGAGTGCACATACTCTTGTTAATGGCATTACCTGGACTGTGCATCATGACTCCACCTGTGCATTCATGTGAGGGACAGTGTTTTTTTCCATGGCACAGTTGTGGTGGGTGAGACGTATCCAGCACTCGAATTACCGAACATCAACTATGGAGTCAAGGCAGAGGCAAAGCAGAACTTTTGGGAAAGCGTGTGAGGGGTAAAACTGGGACATAGAAAAAGGAACAGGCTGTTTGATTTCCACATAACAATACTTCCTTAACTGATGCTGGTGCTCATATTCCTATAATGAATAATGGTGTATATCCTTAGTAACCCTCTCTTTTGTTTAGTGAAAGATAGTACAGGCATTTTCTTCTCTCATCTGCTTTTTGCAGCAGTAGCAGTGGTAGCCTTGAGTAACCCATACTTTTAAGGATGTGCTTTCTGACTTTCTAAAACTCTCTGAAAAGTTATAATTCAATAGCCTGGTATTGTAAAAATGGGTGAAATAAGGCTTAATGTGATTTTCACCAGTATTAACTGATATTATTCTGCTCCTCTGCAGAATAGGGAACTAAAGAAAACTTATTTTATAAGTTTGGGGTATCACCCCAAAAACTCCATGTTGGGAAAAATCTCTAAACCTTTATATTTTTTTTTTAAATAGAAAGGCATCATTATTGTTTCTACTACAATTTTTATTTGTAAATAAATGGGATAAATACGATCAGCTATTCATAAGATGAAAGAGATGACAGGGACACAGAGTTTTGGAGGTGAAAAGAGAAAAAATTCAAGACTTTGAAATACACAAAAAACTGGACATTTAGTGAAGTGCATAGATAGGAATGTGGGGAAGTTTAGAAATATGCACACCTTAAATCTAGAGCATATGATGTGGAAATAGAAAGTAAAAAGTGAAAAAAAATAAATCCACAAAAAATCCCCTCAAACAAATCCCAAAGCCTTGGATAGAAGAAAGCTGCTTCTAGAATTTATTTGGAAAAAGTAAATACAAGTTTTCTGGTAAAATGTGCGAGTTCTCCTTTGCTTGAAAATTCTTTTCTACATTTTTAGGAGGGCAATGAGGAAATAATAACAGAACAAAACCTCAGCAAACAAGATACAAATCACTTAGAAGACAACAAGGAGATTAGTAGTACCTGGCATGTCAACAAATGCTGTCAAACAGTGGAAATTTCTTTGTGAAAAAAAAATTAGCAGGCTTTGTAGATGAGGGACGCATTAGGTACCATACCATCTTGATAAGAATATTATCTTCCATGACGTTTTTCTGAATAAGAAGAAACTATTTTGTACATGTTTGAGGAGCATAACTCTGGTAGAATATTCACATTTATTGGCTGTTCACAGGTAAAAAGGAAGGAGGTAGTATATAAAAAAGGAAGGACAGTATACCAGAGCAATGTGAAGATAGCTTCAGATCTGCTCAGTGTTTTATCAGACAGGATGGTGTAGTGGAAAATCTGTTTATTAAATTAGTAGGATGAATCATAAGGGTGCTAGGAAGACAGAGAAAGTGTTCAAAATGGTCTTCATTTGGAGGAATTAATCTGAAACAGCTGGATTCAATCCAAAAAAGTCAACATTTATTCAGAAATAATGAAGTGTACGAATGCAAACTTATGAGAAAATCTTCAGTTTTGTAGAAAGGATTAAAGGTTCACAATGAATGCAATCAATCATATAGTCACAAATCACAGAGGCAACCCTGATAATTGTCCTCTCCTCCATTCCCACACAATTTCATAGCAATATTGTATCCAGCTTTCGTCACTGGGCTCTGAGAGAGGTGTGGCTCACCTGGAGTTAATCCAGAGTAGGACACTGAAAAAAAAAATAGCTGAAAAATCAAATCCTCTTAAGTAGCACTGAGCATCTTAGGTCAAAAAAGTAAAGCCCTAGGGGAAAGGATGAAAGAGTAAGTCTTCAGGTACCTAAAGATACATGAAAGTAAGGGGTTGCTGCATACCTATTCTATATATATAGTCACTTTCTGTGGTATGGTGTGTGTATGTTTTGAGGGAGTACATGGAAGGAGGGGGTTATTTATATAAAAATGGGATTAGAAGAGGTAGCTTTTACAGAGTGAGGAGAATACCAGCAGTAGAAGAGATGTCAACAAACACATTGTGCACCTTGAAGACTATGGTCTCATTGTAGTGCTTCAGAAAGTCTTACTTGAATGGAAAAAAATAAAAGGAAAATTATCAAAATCACTGTGTTAGCTCACAGTCTATATTCACAAAGACATCAGTTGTATCTTGCTATCTTGCAGTGGCTGTAAATTTTTGTGCATTGCTCTATTTGTCTCAGCTGTCTGGTAAGGGGAACAGGTTGTAATAAATAGGAGGTGATAAGAATGGCCTTTGTATAAACGACTTAGGAAATAAAAGGTGTTTTCTACAGTTTTGTTTTTTTTCTGTTGTTTTTGATGCTGTTTATTTACCTATTTTCATTATCTTTAACTATTTATTCAATACCTCATAAATATTTTTAAGTGTTCTTTCTTTTTATTAGGAGTTGGTAGCATCCTTCTACGTAGAAACTCTTCTCATAAATATGTATGTTACTTTCTTAGCACCCTAATTTAGTTGAATATAACAGCAGAAGTCTGTTGGCATTGTTAATGACTCATTTTCTTTTAAGAGAGGAGATGTTTGAAGTAGACTTAGGTATAATAATTCCAAAACTAAAAGGTATGAGCAGCACTGAGCATAATATTTTGGAGTGTCCTGAAGAGGCTCCTGCTGTAATATTAAACACTCTTTTATTCTGAATTGTTCTTTGAAAGTATTTTTCATTTCCTTCTTTCCTGTCCTCCTTTTCAGTATACTGGGCTAAAAAGTGATTTTAAAAAAATATTCCTATATTCCTCTATGCTATAAAAGCATATTTTACTGTAACTTTTATTTGATGAAGATGCCTTATTATCACAAATAAGTATCAAACATATATATTAACATGTATTACAATAGTTTCAAGTGGTGGTCTGGAATTCAAAGTTAGAGAAATTTGGCAGAAACACGGCCTATAGCTTTAGTCTACAAATGTGCCTAAAAAGTTGAAGAAGCTGTATTAGAGGACAGCATTATACACCTTTTACGTGCTCTGACCCATCGTAGTACCTCACTGTAAATCTGTCAAATCTCTTTGAATACTTTTGCTTCTGTTAGACATATCCTGGAACGGCTGATCCAATGAGGAATTGTGCAACAATAGCTCATGTAAAGTCAGCAGATATAATGCATATACAAAAAAAATAAAAAAGAACCAAAAAACAGGTTCCCATTTTCTTTCCTTTTTCCTCCTCTTTTTTCTTTTATTATTGCTTTGTTTTGTTAAAACCTAAAACTGAATGATAATCAAGGCAAAAGGAAAGAAAAGTCTGAAGGCCAGACATGGCTTTTGTTTAATGGCTGCTGGTGACACCTAGATTATATGCTTTCTTTTCTCTTTGGATGCTGCAACAAGATAAAACAGCAGGTGATATGGATGCCGCGAAGAACATCTGACTGACTGGGTTTGCTGGATCTAAACTAATTTCTTTTCTGCTAGTCTAACTGTCCTTTATTTTGCAGGTTGTTTTCTTGCTTCTTCTATCCCCCTTTTCTGTCTATCCTTTGCACTAAAGGTGCAAATATGCATCAGCTGTTCTTCGTCTCTGAAGATAATCATTCAAAGGAAAGGAATTATTAACCTAACTGAAAACCCTTAGAACATAGCCCATACACAAAAGCAGTACAACAGATGAGTCTTGAATTGCACTCTCCAGTCTCGCATTGCCTAATTTAGAGATATACAGTAGTTTTAGTGGATCCTGTAGAAATATTCTTTCATTGTTTCATAGATGTAATCAACATGTTAAGACTGTTATGGTAAAACCTTTACTTGGCATAAACTTTTATGGAAAACAGATGGAAGTAAGCAGTGTTTTGAATCTTTAAAATCGGCTTTGTTTTTCAGTGTCAGTGCACTGGCTCCTGTGCATTGACATGAAATTCCCACAAGAATTTTAAAGAACATGATGGCACACTGCTGGGGTCATGCATAGAGAAAGGAAGATGTACACTAGCTAAGAAATGAGATCTGTAGATGATTTGTGTTTTACTGACAATTGCATGGGTTTCTTTGAAGAGAGTTGACTGCTTGACTCCTGATTTACCTCATAATCATTTAAACAGGTACAGTGTCAGTTTCCTAGACCCTTCCTAGAACAGCAATGTTTGTTACAAGGCTTGCAATGCAGGCGAGTTGAGGAAAGGTGTTGTTTATTGCAACATATTTTGTCTTCTAGGTCCAAGATACACTGAACTGAGTTTGCAACTGAATATGAAATTTGTTATACTAATTATAATTTTCTTAAAGTACTTAAATGCCTGAAGTATATGAACAATCATTTCCTAGAATGTTACTGAGTGATGGTGACTGTCACCTGGTCATTACAACTGAAAGTTCATGAGATAATATTCATAACTGGAATACTGATATAGAGGGGTGCAATTTGCACAGGAGAACAAGAGAGAAAGAGAAGACAGGAGGCTAATATTCTTGAGATGAAAATTTGACAGTAAAATGCCTGTTGGTTAAATATTTTGGTTACACATTACAGAAAATGAGCAATTGCTGTGGTTTGTGCCTCAAGCTTTCAAGGGTAGAAAAGAATAACGATCACAGACCACCTTCAGAAGTTAAAATGAAGTCAGATTGCTGTGGAAAATATCAGATTTTTAGTCACATGTGGGTAACAGCCATGCATAATGATCCCAGTCCTATGGTGAGCCAGATAGCTTTGCCAATTCCATATGTGATGACTTGGTAGTCCAAAAAAATGAATATTGCACCGAAAAGAAAAACCTAACAAACAATGAGAAGTGATAGGCTTAAATAAGGAATAAACAGTTGCTGTGTGTCTGTCTTTGTACTCAGTGATAGGTGATAATCCCACTTTATCTGGCTACATAGAGTTATGTAGGTACAACGTGAAATATTAATGTGCTGTGAAGTCAGCATATCCCGCCTGTGAGGAGTGTTTTTATTTATCACATGCTGGAAGCTGATGTTAGTAGTACAACAACAGTTGATGTTAATAGTGCAAGACCAGGACACTGTCCAGCTGCGTGTCTCCTCCTATAGAAAGTGCCACCTCTGCTGCTGATAGTTTCCTTTCCTGATTAGGGTTTGCTTTGTAGACATACTCATCCAATTTCCAAGTTTATGCCTAGTAACTCAGGAGATAACACACTTTCTTTCTTGTTTTTAGTGAGAAAATATTTTTTAAAATGTTGGAGAAACTGAGAGCTGATAGTACCTGTAATATTCACATATTGATTGACATAGACAATGCATTCTATGAGTGTCTTAAAGATCTATGCAAACGGTGTAATTGATTAATTTGAATAGAATTAACATTATTCTGTTGAAATTTGCCTTGCTATACCCAGTGAAGAAATGCCATGACCACCAGTTATGACACTGACAGATAAAAACAGTAGACGATCCATCTCAGAGAAAAGTGGAGCAGTATATCTGGGGACTGGTAATAAAATCTAGCTCCTCAGTGGAAATAACATAAGGTCACTATCAGGGACACATAGTGCACAGCAAATGAAATGTTTGCATCCAGGTTTGCTTCCAGCCATGCTGGTTTAGACTTGGCATTCATCAGGACAAAAGCTGGGAAGGTATCTGCTTCTTCTTAGCTGGAAAGCATGAAAAAGAATATTGCATTGAATAATGGATGTTGAATATTTATGACCCAATTTATCACCCCTATTTACTAAACTACTAGGTACCACCAAACTCAAATTAGGAGACTATTCCAGTTAACAGATAGGAGCCTATGTCCTCCTGTTTTAGTACTGAAACTAAAACTAAGTTTGAGGACATGAGCAGAGAATGTTCTGAATTGAGATATGCATTATATTATGGACCTGGTTTCTTCTGTCAGGTTGCTGATATGAGAGAACTGTAAGGGTACAAACCCTTCCAAGACCTTGGAAATGGGTGGGAGAAAATTCTCAGAAAATTAGTTTCTTCCTTGCTTAACTAATTAATGTAAAATAAAATGAAACCGAGTAAACAAAACTTTTCGTACTTGCAAAGTAACTGCTACACAGGTTTCAATGGCAATATTCCTCAAACTATTTGTGCTGCAGGAAAACCAGTCTTTCTTTTCCTTACCCAAACTCATGTGCCTGCACAGCTAAAAAAAGACCAAGAGGAATTTCTGTAAAGTGTGCATCAGCAGAAAGCTGTACTTTCAGGTATTCTAAAATGCGTTCTGGACTATATGTGCACAGACATCTTAGGCACAGTTCAGAACATTTATGCACTCATTTATATGTTCTGTCATGGTCTTCACAGTATTTTTTGGTAGTCTTGGACTCTCTGAGAGAGTCTTAGTCTCTATTAGAGATTTAGAAGAACCCTTTAGGTTACCTCTAAAAAAAAAAGAAAAAACATGAAGTGGATGTGATTGTTTGACCTTGGCTGGCCACCACCTGCCTGCCCATCAAGCTGCTCTATCACTTTTCTTCCTCATCAGGATAGGGAGAGAAACTACTGAAACCAGCTCCTGGATCAAGATAGGGGCAGAAAAATCACTTACCAATTACGGCCAAATCAGACTCAATTCAGGAAACAAATGCAACTTACTGTCAATCAGAGTAGAATAATGAGAAAGAAGAACAAATCTAAAAACACCTTCCCCCCACCTCTCCCTTTCTTTCAGGCTGAACTTTAGTCCCAGCTCCCTCCCACACAGACAAGCCCCAGGAGAATGGAAATTACAATAAGTTCATTACATGTCGCTAATACTCTTTCCTCCTTACAGCCTTCCCCTGCTCCAGTGTGGGGACCCACCCAAGGGACACAGTCATTCAAGAACTTCTACAACACAGATCCTTCTCTCATGGGCTGCAGTGCTTCACAAACTGCTCCAGCATGGTCTATTCCATAGGGTGCAGCCCCTCAGGAGCAAACTTCCTGAAGGTGTGTGTCTCCTGAGATCACAAGTTCTGCCAGCAGACCTGCTTCAGTGTGGGCTTCTCTCTCCATGGTGCCACAGGTCCAGCCAGGAGCCTGCTCCAGCAAGAGCTTCGCATGGTCACAGCCTCCCTCGGGCATCCACCTGCTCAAGCACAGCATCCTCCACAGGCTGCAGATGGATCTCTGCATCCCAGGGGACTTCCATGGGCTGCATGGGCACACCATTTCTCACCATGGTCTGTGCTATGGACTGCAGGGGAATCTCAGGTCCTGACCCTCCTTCTCCGCTGACCTTGGTGTCCGCAGGACTGTTTCTCTCAGATATTCTCTCCTCTCTCCCAGCTGCCATTGAATATTTTTCCTCCTTCTTAAACACCTTAAATCCCAGCATTGCTGATGAGCTCAGCTTTGGCCAGAGGTAGCACTGTCTTGGAGCTGGCTGGAAACGGCTCTGTCAAGGCATGGGGGGAGTTTCTGATATCTTCTCACAGAGGCCACCCTTGCAGTACCTTCACTACCAAAATTTTGCCATGTAAACCCAATGAAGCGGATAAGGCAAGAAGCACCTCTGTTTAGGCTATGAACTGTAATGAACTCATGTTATGGTGAGATTAGCATATAGTGTATTTTTAGGCCATATAGAAATGTATGTTCCAAGTCTGGTAAATGACATTAGTAAAGAAGGTGAAGATTCATGCGAGCAACTCTATAGTTTAAAACTGCAAAAGATACCAAATGCCTTCCATAAAGAAGAGCAAGTTACTCTGACCACATATAAAACACTGAAAAATTGAAGGATTTCTGAGGAAAAGAAAAAATGAAAAAATGTCCTACCAGGTGATGTTATTAAGTTTTAATAATTCCAGTTATATCAATAAGCTATTTTATTAGGGAAGAAAACGTAGTAAAGAGTAAACTCTCCCACACAATTTTCTACTCATAATCTTCCCAATTCGTTGTGTAGATTGAATAATACAGTATGAAATGTACTGATTAATTGAGATTATGTAATAGTAAAGTATTAACCTAAATAATGTGTTTACCAACTTCATCTAAATATAGCTATTGTTAGAACATTAAGATGAATATGGTATAAAAATGATACATGCGAAAAATAGAAAGATACTTTACATTTTTTAAACAGAATGAATAGGTTTTACCATCCTAGAATGGCTAGTGATGGTTTTACCATCCTAGAATGGTTAGTGACTCCTGGATGTCTGTATGTGCTTCCATTGTTTTACCAAGTAGCAAGTAAAAATTATGTTTGCTATATCTTTCTTTAAAAATACCTCATCACTGTAAAAACTATCCTATGCAAAAATGTATCTCTGAGTAGAGATGCTTGTCTTTCTATTTTTAAGCAAATCTGTGGAAAGAAATACAGTGTTTTAAACCATTTGGGTCCTTAATTGCTGATATGTAATGGCATTTAGTACTTGATTTAGAGGAAAACATGGTGGTGATTAAAAGCATATATTTCCCTATGACAAGAAAAACAGAATATTTTCGAAAAAAGCAATACTTAGAAAATTTGCAACTAGCAAATTATGATATTGTTCCAACTCTCATTGAACTATATGATCATGGATTGGCCCCAGAATGAAGCTAATCAAAATGAAAGCAAAGTTAATTACAAAGGACTATAATGATATTTTGGTATTAATTTGGGGGGACATTGTAGACAATTAGACAGAAACACTCTGGGCAAAATTAAAAATTCTAGACATTTTGCATATATGATTTTGAGACTCAAAGCTAGTGAAACCTTATTTATATTCCTTGCAGACTAGACTGCACTGAAATACATTCTCCTTCATTTTCTCTACAGCCACTTATGTATTTGCTGCAGGAGAAAAATACCTTTTCCATAAAAATCAAATAGAACAGTTTTCTGTCAATATTGTCGGGTTTTGTGGGTTTGTTTTGCTTTGTTTTGTTTTCGGGGGCTTTTATTTTAAACCACATAAAAGGTTCAAGTCAGGAATACCTGACATTTCCAACCAAGATTAAATTACATTTAATAGAACAGTCCTTTCTCTTGGAAAAACTCTGGGTTTGTTGGCATGACGTACATATCTAGCATGAATCTCATATATCCATTTCTCTGTCCCTCTGGTTGCTGTGCAGGACATCCCTGTCCCCGTCTTACAGCACGTGGTGCCTCCCATATGGCTGATCTCTCCATGGCAGCCAGTCACACACTTGAAGGCCAGCCTTACAGCTAGATTTTCTGCTTATGCCTCTTTTTGACTGTTCCTTTCACAAAAGCTAAAAGAAGTTTCTGGAGAGACTTTAAAGCCAGTTGCATGGTCTTCGTTCCTTTTTCTACTGGTTTGATTGGTGAATTGCATTGCCTGTGATTAGTTGCTAACTTTATCAAAGTATAAAAACCACGTCTCATTGCCTGCAGCTGTATTAAATAGAAGATTAAATCTATAGCTAATATGGACCTGGTGCACAAAATAGCTAAGGATTTTGAGAGAATGTAAATTTTTATGTGCTAAGGCACCAGAAAGAAGATTTTGCATTTGTTTTTATTTCTTCCTGTAAAAAAACACATTTTCCTTTACCTCATTTCTTTAGCCCATCCAGGCATGAACAAAGTTGGTCCTTGATCCAGCATAAAATAAATGTAATCTGATAAATTAAAATTTAAAGATAGAAAATATAAATCTGAAAATTTTATTCTCTCATGAAAGTAAGAAACAGCAATCTGAACTCCTACCTGACTAGAAGTTACACCTCTTTAAAGGCATCTGCATTTTACAAGGTGTCTATTTTAGCCCTCTAGTTTCCTTACAAGTCAGAAAAGACTTAATGATTTTTGAAGGCATTAGGACAGGCTGTGGCATAAACAATCAGTCTTCTGGACAAGATACATAAAGTTCAGGCTTTATGATGAAAAGAAGTTGAAACTATTGTTATTTCTATCAGTCACAGATGGTTTCAAGTAAGACTAATTAAAAGAGAATCATTTGAAACTGTGACTGTGCGGGAATATATTTTGCCACTAACAGCCAATCATGAAATAGGAGGGTGAAAGAGTAAATGTGTTCTCAGAGTACTTCAAGTTCTTGACAGTTGCTATTAAACTAATTGGGAACAGAGTAAGACACCTTCCAAGGGTAACTGTTTTCAACTTGATTCAGCAAAACAAGTTAAGCACATATTTAAAGGAAAACAAAGATGTAATTCAAATTTCATTCAGTACAACAGACAAACTCTTTCTCCTTCATGTGTTTTCTCCATGCTGAATGTATTTTTAAAACCATATCTGGGCAAAAAGACTTTTATCTAACAGAAAAAACTCCTTTAAGTTTGGGGTTTTTTTTAAGTCTGTGAGGTTTCTTTTTGGATATATTTACCAAGCACAATATAGAATGTCTGCAATCACACAGGATTTCAGGTGTGGAATTTTTTAATCTGTTTCTTTTCAGATATTGTATTTTATAACTTAAACAAATTAAAATCCCATTTGAAAACCCCATATAAAGTCTGTGGAAGAACTACAGTTCAATGAGTTTCGGGTAGTTTGCAGAGTTCAGTAAGAGAAGGGAAATTATTTTCATGACTCTTTCAAAAAAGAATTTCTTTAATTTTGATGAGAACATTTGATCCTATAAAGCTTTTCCTAATTAGTCTAATAAAGCACATAATCTACTTTTTTCATTATTTACTGAACTAGCATGTTTATTACCATTTTTATTACAAGTGTTTATTGATTTTTTCATAAAAGCAGCTCACTGCAAATTCCTTGCATGTTAATTTATTGTATCAAATTCACCTAGAAATTACAATCGTCCATTTTGAACTTCCAGTTTCATGCAGCCACTCATGCTTCCAGTATTAATGAACATGTGAGCATAAGCAGTCATCGTTAAAGTGATTCCTACAAATAAATCACTTCAGGTCACTTGAATTGAGACAATGATCATATTTAAAGCAAGCAGTTCTGAACAATGCATAGCAAGATTTAATGTGTTCTAGGCACACAGTAGAACTATCTACTACAGCTTTCCGATGTTATGTAGTTTCACATACATGCAGCATAATTTTGAAGCAGCAGCAGGCTATTGCATATTTTATACAGCATGTACATGTGTAAAAACATAGTGCATAGTCCACAGTGTTGAATATATTACATCACCATAGGAGAAAAATTGTCCATGCTTCTGAAATACATAAAAAGGATCATGGGGAGGATTGCAAGAAGGATTGTAAAAGGATGCATCAAAAGGACCGTGGCCAGCAGACCAAGGGATGTGATTCTTCCTCTCAGCTCTGCTTGCATAAGACCCCACCTGGAGTATTGTGTGAAGTTCTGGTGCCCGCAACATAAGAAGGATATGGAACTATTGGAGCAAGTCCAGAGGAGGGCTGCAGAGTCGATAAAAGGACAAGGGCAATTCTGCTATGAAGCCAGGCTGAGAGATTTGGGGCTGCTCCGCCCATAGAAGAGAAGGTGACCTCATAGCAACCTTTCAGTATCTGAAGAGGGCCTATAGGGTAGCTGGAAAGGGACTGCAGTGATAGGACAAGGGGTAATGGGTTCGAACTAAAAGAGGGGAAATTTAGGTCAGATACTAGGAAGAAATTCTTTACTGTGAGGGTGGTTAGCCACTGGAAGAGGTTGCCCAGAGAAGCTATGGATGCCCCAACCCTGCCAGGCTTCAACGGCTGGTTTGATGGGGCATTCAGAAACTGGTCTAATGGGAGGTGTCCCTGTCCCTAGCAGGGGCATTGGAACTAGATGATCATTAAGGTTCCTTCCACCCAAACTATTCTATGGTTCTATGATTTGAAATCAAAACAGCGGATTGTGGTAACCAGCTTGGTTTACTGAACAAACACTGACTGACATGGAAGTATCTCAAGACCACCCTTCAATAAATTTTTTGAAAGTGAGTAAATGCATGCAGTAGAATAATATTCACCTCCCTCTCCCTTCTGAAGTTTTCTCTTTCAGTCCTGACTACAGACAGATGGCTTTTGCAAGCAATATGGAAAAGACAGAGCACTCTCTTCATTTGGAAATGGTAATAATAAGGAACTAGTTTGGAAAGGGGGAAGCATTCTCATTAGATATGGAAATAAAGATAAAACTAACATTTGAACACTGAAAGTTATCATTTCAACTCATTCTGAGTTACAGTATTCTGTTTTCTTGAAATTATGGTTAAAAATGTCTCACAGAGCAACTAATCCAAAAAGTCAGCTTTCCCTGTTTGACTATTTATAACTGGAATATCCTGCAAGAGAAAAATACAAGTGTACATAAGCTATCTAAATTTGTGTGAAAATCAAAATCCCCTTTGTAAACCCAAGTTTTAAAAGGTTGCAAAAGGTCTCTGATTTGCAGTGAACATCAGATCAATAATTCAAAATGAAAAATTTCTCACATAAAATCCTGAGACTTACAAAGACCAGGAGATGGAAGAATGTAAATATTTTCTATCAATTTTTAAGAGTTTAGGTGTAGCTACTATTTATATTTAGGGTAAAAATGAGATTATTTTGAATTTTTCATGAACTAAAATAATTTTCCATGCCCAGATCTTCTGTTTATTGTCACTCAATTAGTTGTTCTTTTGCTGGGCACCTGTGAGTACAGGCATCAGTGTTTCATTGTAGTGTGTCCTAAAAGCACAGGGGGTCATGAAAGACCAAGGAGGAACATATATGGGAATTAAATTTTGTTTTTAAATGGTAAGGATTTTGAAGAATATTTTTAACCTTCTCTTCCAAAGCTCAAAAACAGCAGTGCCCCAAAGTTCAAGATTGCAGACAGCTTAAATTGGACATTAAGTTTTCAGATGTTTACAACTCTAATCTCTGGTAAATAATTGATTAACAAGTAATTTTAAAAATTAAGACTTCTTTTTTTCCTTTAGACTCAATTGACAGAAAGAAAATTGTGTACTTATTGATAAATGTCCTTGAATCAAGGGCTGATGATTTCCCAAATGTTAATTTCTCTGCTGACTCTGCTGATGCATGAAGAAAGCCTGCCTAAATATAATGACACAGGAAGATCTCTTAGTTAAATACATTTTTGGTGTGCTCTCACTAGTATTTCTGAGAGTGAGACAGGCATTAGGCATTTTAGTGATGTCCAGATCTTTTAGCCTGAGGGAACTAAAATAAACCTCTTCTTACTTTTTCCATTTTCTGTCTTCTGGTAATTCAACACTGAGGCAGATGGACTGTCTTATCATACTCTTTAGAGGTAAATGTAGTGTCTATCCATTATTTCAGATGGTCTGCTTGCAGTGTTGTCTATATTTCTGTTTCACATAGCCGTTGCTACTACACAAACATTTGGGTTCACTACAGCAATACTTTTTTCACTTTAACTGCTGCTGCATTTGACCTGTGCAAGGAAAGTTGCCTCTACGTTCCAGGTAATTTTTGTTAACATTTTCTTAAAAGGTGCCAAATATGTAATGATCATAGACACAATTTTACTCTTGGATTTAGACCAAGTATCTTCTGTTTCTAAAGCTTTTCTCCATTGTGACCTTTAATAAGCCAGTAAAAGCTCTTTTTAAAAAGTGCTTCCCGAGTGTAAACTTATTTCTTTGGGGCTGGCCCTGGACAGGGACAGGAGTTAGACTCAAAGATCCTTGTGGGTCCCTTCCAGATCAGCATATCCTGTGATTCTGTGAAAAGCCATTGCTAGAGCTCTACCAAGGTTCTATTTGTAGCAACAATGAAGAAGATGATATCTTTGGAATGAGTAATTTGAGGATTAAATACTGCATAAAAAATGCTTTGATGATTAGGTGCCATGTAAGTACAAAATATTATGTATTTTTTTGCATGTGTAAATACCATTTTCTAGTCTCGCTGTAGGAAAACACACTTGCTGATATAAATGGAGGGTTGGACTCCAGCTGGGTTGTTTCTGGATTTTAGCTGCTCAGACAGAGCTTCCCTCCACAACTATTCTCTGTGAGCTTGTGACAGTGAGGTGAGGGACTGTAGAGCAAGCAGAATTTTAATGGCATTCAGAATTAAAGCTCAGTAACATCAAGCAGTCAGGAGCTGCCAGGTCAGCCACATTTCTAAAACAGAACTTGAAAAAGATAAATTCAAAGCAGTGGAATTTAAGCATAGATGTATGTGCTGCAATTTGGAAATAACTCAGGAACTGCCATGTAGCCCAGGAACTAAGATGTCCAATTAACTACTGCTGCAAAAATGATTCAGGATTCAGTGCAAGCACTCAAAAATAGAGGTTTTTAGGATGCTTATCTGAAACATCACTGAAGTATCTATCTCTTTGCACCTTGCTAAGGTTGTAATGAACTTCCTCGCAAACTTTAGGGTTTTTCAAGTTCACATGTAGACAATTTTTTATGAAAGTATGATTAGACTTAGCAAACAATAACATTTTATTTGTCAGCTTTATGTCCAGGTCAGGACTGTGCCATATATATTTGAACTCCTCTCTATGGAAGGTATGCTGTCTGTTGTTTATTCCTTGCCCTTTTGTAACTTTCTATTTCAGCTATATGTAATTTTCAGGATCTTTTACTTATCATTTTTATTTTTAACTTACTGGGAGCTATCTCTTGGTCCTTACATACAGGAAACCTAAAGATATACTCTGACTTAACACTTGCAAGGATTTCAGAAAACTGTAGGGTAGAACAACTGTAGGTTGGAAAGTGCCCTTGGTAGATAACGGAAGCATCAGACATAATTCTTCAAGTATATATGGTGAAAGATGCTACAATTAAAAAGGCACTGAAAATACCACACACCAGCCCTGTCCTCTGGTCTGTGGTTTGTTCACAGTCCTCTAGGGCAATCTTGTGGGCTATTTTATTCTCTTTTAAGTGGCAGCCCCTCTAGTCATCTCTTTGTAATCAAAGTCTAATTGAAATTTAATTCATCCAGGTAGGTGTCATTAAAATAGATTAATTAATCTCTTTCAATGTCAGGAAATTAAAATAAATTACAATATTGCTCTTTTCTAGTTAAAAAAAATCTATTTCTTCCAGAGTGAGACTTCAATTGCAGTCAGAACCAGCTGCTTACATGCTGGTATATATATTCACACACACAATATATGTGGACATGCACACACACACACTCAGAACTGGAAGCAATAATTAATTTTCCTGCAAATGGAAATGTCTGTCTGATGTATGGATAGGTAAAGGCAACAACTGAGAAACACTATTTGTTTGCTTACTTGCTTCTATATATTTTCTTTCTGAGCTACATTCATCTTAAAAATGTGGGAATACTAGATGATGGAAAAGGTCCATTCAGCTCAGTATTCCATATCTGACATCGGCAGAAAACAGATTCTTGGGAAAGAGCTTATGCTAGAGTCACCTGATCAGAGCTGCTCCAAGTATCTCCCAGCAATAATTTCTGATAGACACAAACAACAGATATGAAAGCCAGAATTTTTGAAACAAGATGTTGGGGTATTTAATGAGCTAAGGAAAAGGTAAATCATATTTTATCTTCTCCCACTACAGTATTACAATTTTTTTAGCTGCAGCCAAAAAATGTTACCATTAGCAATAATTTCTGAATATTTTATATTGAAAACTGACATAAGACTGGTGAATTTGAAAGATATGGATTGCAATAGCAAATTTTACCATTTTTTCTAGGAGCAAAATTAGTCTCCATGTACTGTCAAAGGCTAGAAAACTGCTCTGAAATTCTATAGAAATATATCCTTTTGTTAAATCTAGGAAAGCAAATCCTACTCTACTGGAATCAAGCAAAATGAATTTTATTGATTTTGAGAGAGTTAATCTATTTTGAGCATTGAAATATAGTTGGGAATTTTACCCTGTATTTTATGAGAAAATTTTTAGCAGAAAGTTAGCAAATATTCACGCCTATAAATATATTTCAAGGATGCATTTCTATTCAGAGAAGCCTCTTTGGTCTTGAATCAGCAGGGGAGGTAAAATTTTTACTTTTTTTTCAGAATTCATTATTAATTATAGGAATTTCAAATTTAAACCAATAATAAAGCATCAGTGGGGCAACAGCAGAGTCATGAAAATTTTGCTTTCTTGATTGTATGCGCAAGCTTGATGAACTTAAATTTTGCAACATATCAGTGTAAAAGAGAAGCATAATTTAAAATCCTGGAAAGTATAGATAATTGTAAAATCTGTAAAATGTGGAAAAATTGCATTAATGGACTTTGTGGTAGGAACAGGTTTGAATGTTTTGCAGCACAATCAACTCTGGTACTTCAGACATAAGAGTTCATATTTTACACATAATTCAGCCTTATTTTTTCCTGGTAAAGGTTTTTCTTTTTATATATATATATATATATATAAATGCTTGTTTTGGATTGTCTGAATTCTAGCCTTTATAAAAAAACACCAAGAAGAAAAATGGCTTTGGACATATGAGAGACCAATCTTGCCTGCCAAAAAATAGAAACCTCTTCTGGTTGTACTCAGTCTTATACAACACTTTTATGTTTTCATTTACAATGAATGGTGCTTAATGTGAGCTTAGGAATGGAATTTTAAGCGGACTGTTGTAGAGTTTGCTGATGATGTAGGCAGAGTTACTGCTTGATTTATTTTAAAACCTTTTTTCTTTTGATTTGAAACTTGTGTTAGTGGGTCAGCACAGCATGGGATGTGAAAGATGGTTACTACTCCGTGGTCTACTGCTGTATTAGATACCCATGTTAGAAATCAAATGTCCTCTTGCTAGATTATATATTTCAATCTGTTTAATAAATAAAAATTATATTCCTATTAATTTACCTTAAATTCAGTCCTAACTTTGCTTCAAAAATCAGTCAAAATAGACAGACATATTAAACAGTGCCTATGCAGATGGGCCCTGTAACATCAAAGTGAAACACATACTATTTACCATTACTTTAATCTGTTCTTAATGAATCAAAAAAAAAAAAAAAGAAAGAAAAAAAAGAAAAAAGAAGCTCTCCTGCAAATATTTTAATATTGAAACACAATTATTGTTAGGAACATAAGAATGAAAAAGGTAAAATAAAGGACTTTTTTTTTGTAAAAACAGTCAGCATTTAGAACGTCATGGTAGTTTCCTCAGAACTCCTATTAGATTCCTGATCTGGAATGATTTTGACAGGAATTTATTAGACAAGAAATCTTTCAGCAGTTAATAATCAGGTTACAGTGAATGGAAGAACTTAGTATAAGTTCTAGACTAAATGGATATGATCTTACATGTCTCCTAATAGAAACGGTCTGATTATATATTATAGGTCAATCTGATTTAAACATACCAGTGAGTGAAGGGGATAAGGACAAATTTTTAAGAAGCTATACTGCTTTCAAATTTTATATTTGTAAATGCACTTTATTTATATCCATGTATACTCATATTAAATCTGGAATAGCCAAGTTTGTGTGATCCCTAGATTTTCATTCATTGCAAAGAAAGATGTTTTAGTTCAAATTGCATTATGTTTGCCCCAAGTTACACTGTAGGTTGTGAAGGAGGCAAGAAAAAAATTACTTTTTGTGTACTACCTCCTCCTGGCTACAAGCTGATTTGTTTGCTTGATTAGCTCTTTATAACCCTTTGTCTTTTGCACAGTACCATTTCTGGGCCTCATTATTCAGTGTCTTTGCTCAGATGTAAATTCACAAAGTAGGAAGAAAGATGGAACCTAATAAAGAAATTACAAATAGCACTACTTTTACATGTAAATACCTACTGAGAAACTTCTTAATCAGAATTTCCTATTCTGTATTTACCACAATGTAAATGTGGCCAGTAAAACCAGGATATCTGCCAAAGTTTCATCTTAGCCTTGGAAAAAATGTGAGCTATAATCTTTCTGTTTAAGATGTATCATGTGCTATTCTTTGCCCTGAAATGTTCTTTCTGCTTCTATGCAGCTGTGTGCTTTAATACATCATACTGTTTGGTCATGTTGCACAAAGTATTTCCCTGTGCACAAGAAATTTTTCAGACTGTTCCATTCAAGCCTGTTTCATGTTCTTCAAATCCTTTAGCAGCTGTTGGTTCTACAGCCAGTAAATACAAGAAAGTCTGTTACCTTTTTTTTTTTGGCTGGGGAGTAAGGAAGATCAAAGTGACATAATCTTAATTAATTTCAAGTTTCTTTTGTGAACTCAGTTCTGTGAACTTCTCACTTGTCCTTAAAGTGAATCAATAATCCACTGCAGCTCATTTGCGTTCAAAAACAGCAGCAGTTCTTGCCTCAGGGGCCCTTATGGACAGAGGCCCATGGGGTATTGGCTGCTGCTTCCCATTGTTGCTAAATGAGAAGCAGCTCACCAAGTATCTGTAATCACGTGGGGTAGTTTGGAACAGGTTTCATTTCAGTTTGAAACTTCACCGGATGGGATGCAAATATCAGATAAATTACAAAAACATTTAGAAGTTGAAACAAGGTAGAGGGCAGAGATTTTCCTTTGAGAGAGAGAACACAAGCTGCTGCTGCTGCTGCTAAAGGAAACTGCCTGTTCAAAAATAGTATTTTTGTTTGTTCTGTCTCATTTAGCTCTTTCATCAAATGCCTTTATGATATCAGACTGTGTTTGCATGCTTGCCATGCATGGAGTGTGACTGACTGCTATTACTCTGTTTTAGTAGCCTCACAGTGGTTTACCTTCTGTTCATCTCCTTTCATTCTCACTGCTTGGATTATGCTACCTTATTTCTTAGGCAGTCAAAAAGTCCTTTACCTGGATTGATTTAAAATGGTAAATGTCTATTTCCCAGGGAGCTTTGCCTCACCCCACGCCTGAAGAGCACAAATAAGTGTTCAATGTGATATTTAAAAATTTGTTGCCACTATGGTTACTTCAAGAGTTTTTTCACTTGACACCGTGGGTGTTAAAGTAAGATTAAAAAACCCCAAAACAAAACACTTTTGCCCCAGCTAGATTTATGCTCAGTTTTTGATCTTATAGAAGTATCGAAGTTATAGATCACTGCCCATAATAACTTAACTCGTTTCAGTGAAAGATACTACTGTGTAAGAATTTTTGTAATATGGGCATAGCTTCCTTTAAGTAAATTGGCAATGGTAATTGCATTCAATCCCCTTATCATTCTCCTTGCCAATAGAATATTATTCCCTGCTATGTTTTTTAATATTTTTTCCAAGGCCATTTTTAAAGGTTTTGTTCAGGTGTCCTGTCCATACCCCCTTTTTTTTTTAAATAATAACTGGATTTACTTTACTTCTGATGAAGCAATTTTTTATTATATTGCAACAAGAGAATATAGGGCGAAGGTATTGGAATGATGAGTTTTCTTCCACTGCTTTATAAGACTGCTCTACAGCTAAATGTATTTCAAGGCTAGGAAATTATGCATTGCCTTGTAGTTCCCCTTTTATTGTATTTATGCCCCCTTGGATGACTTTAAGTCATTTTTCTCATGGCTTTATATTCTTACTTTTCAAAGTTTTCTCTCTTTGACATATGTTAGGCAGGATATATAAAATTTCTGCCCTACTTTGGTTCCTTCCTCATAGGTCAGATTGTACAGAATCTCAGTTTGGGTTTTTCTCCTCTGAATTCTTCATATTTTGTAAATTTTGAGATGCCCACGGCTCAGCATTATGGGGCTAAGCCACAACTCTGCCATTTAGGTAGGTCTTAATACATGTCTGGTCTATGATGGATGCACCTCTGTTTGCACCTAAAATCATATCAAAGTTATTATTTTTTGTTTTTCTTCTTGCTGGCATAGTCTTTGAAATATAGCTGACTTCCTATTAACTGTTACTTCAAGACTTTTACAGTACTTTTGCTTTTCGTATATTTCTGTGCTCCAAAACAGTTTTTTCCTTACAGTCACAGGTTTGAACTTTTCCTGGTGTACTCTTCCCTTTTTTTCTTCTTTTTTTTTCCCCTTTTTTCCTCCTTTTTCTTTACCCCATCTAGCCTCTTCCTGCTAGGTAAGTCCCCAAAAGAGGAAAACCATCAGTTTTTCAGCATGGTAACTGCAGTTAGTGTGAAGCAGAGACAGACTGCAAATTTTCAACCTAGCCTAGTCTAAAACACCTTGTTTGTCTCTATTTGTATCTAGTCTCCTAAGGCAAGAAAGCACAAAAATATTGTATTAAGTTTTCCAGACCCATATCCATAAAATAAACCCCCCAAAGCTTTAGTACTTGCTAACAGACTTATGTGATGGTTGCTTTTCTCTGAGAGGCAGTGTAGTTCTGAATTTATCACCACATCTGTATGAGGACACTGAAGCAGCAGCACAAGAGGATCATGGTGTAGGGCTGGACTTCCAAAGAGTGTAACCACCTGTATTTTATCCCTTGTCACCTGAAGACCCACAGGCTGGCTCAATAAGCACTCAGAAATGCCAGCACGAAGTCTGTCTCAGGCAACCTTACAGAAGTGGTTGTAACTTCCTTGTGCACAAAGTCTGGTGGGAAAGGAGAAGCCAGGGAGCTTCCGTCTTTCACCAAAAAGGCACTTCATCATATTTTTCTTTACTTTCATTCTGATTATCGATTTTTTGTTTCAGGAGCTGAATGCCAAAAAGCTACCAACTGAGGTGCCAATTGGTAGATTCAACCTTAAGTGTTGAAGCTATTTTTATATTAGGCAATCATCTTCCAAAAAGTTTACCTGTGTGTTCTAGCACATCCTAGGGATCATCAGTAGAATTTGACATGAGATCAGGCTTACTGCTGCCTGTTGTGATGGTTTCATGAATTCTTTCTCATTTCTTGTTGTTTATGTTCATGCTCAACAAGGTTACATCTGTTCTTGCCCCTATAACCTGTAGGAAGGTTCATGCCATTCTATCAAATGCCTCTCTGGACACCCACTACAGCAGAGCCTCAACTTCCCTTTTATGGGATGTTCTTGTATATTAATTGAAAATAATCCTCGCTTTAATTGTGGTTTTGTTATTATTTACATATTTCTTTCATTGCTAGTTTTTCTGTTTTATCAGACAAAGCCTAAAATTTGCAGGATCCTCTTTGTCCTCTTTTATAACACACGCAATCATAAGAGCAAGTTGCATAAATGGCATCTAGATTTTTACAGGTGATTTTGTGTGTACAGATAAGTGTGTGCAGATCTCTATAATGTATTTGTTCATAAAACAAACATACCTTACAACTGCCAATAATGTGATTCAGCACCTGCATGCAGAAACATCAGAATTAACTACAATGTGGTAGCACTATAAATTATGGTATACTCTTAATAGTCAAATTTTACTCGATTTAAAAAAAAATGTTAATTATTCAGTTGAATGATTGTCCAACTGACTTAATATTTTTTCCATTTAGACATAAATTCTGCTATTAATTGCATATGCTTCCAAAATTTTTGTTTCCTTAAAATTTTATCATACATGGATAATTTAGATTACCTAATTTCTGCCTAGTACAGTATTTTTAATTTTTTTCCCCCTCTGCTGATAATCTTAATTGGCACTGTCAATTTTATGTCATTTCCTCTTTTATTCTGCACCGACTATATAGGTTTTATTTTGCTTCAGATGTCTGAGCAATTCCTTTAGGAGCCACTGCAAGATCAAGTACAATAAGCAGATGGGCTGTAATATTTTCTGCTTTGAAACCTATGTTTAGTTTTCGATAGGGGAAAAAAAAAATGCAGACTGGTCAAGATTGTATCTCCAGGTCATCTAATATCAGGTTTTGACATTAACTTCTCCTCAAAAATTCAAAGAGATCAGTTTTCTTAATGGTCAAAGGTTTCAGACATCCCTGGCAGATTGCATAGGACTAGTAGGACATCTCCTAGACTATCACCAGCTTTTTGGTGGAAAGATTGATAATAGATGAGATGGATAGACTTTTTATCTGAAAATTATCATAGATAGCTTCATACAAGGATGATTGAAAGCTTCATATGATTTTCAAGTTACTTTCATTATCTTTATCCACACCTGGAATTCTGGATCCAGTTCTGGGCTAGCAAGTGCAAGAGAGAGTCCAATAAATGGTCACAAAAATGATTTGAGGGCATCTCTCCTATAAATGAGGGTGTCTCTCTCCTTAGCTGAGAGTGCTGGGATGGTTCATCCTGGAGATCTCAGGGAGATCTTACCAGTGTTCACAAACAGCCGAAGGGAGGGTGTAAAGAACGCCCAGATCCAGACACTGTTCAGCGTCCAGGGATGGGAAGCAATGGGCACAAAGTAAAACACAGGGTCTTCTGTCTGAACACTGGGAAGCAGTTTTTAGCTGTGAGGGTGACTGAGCACTGGCAAAGGTTGCCCAGAAATATTGTGGTCCCTTTTTGGAAATATTCAAAAGCAGTCTGAACATGTTCCTCATC
Source organism: Lycocorax pyrrhopterus obiensis (assembly GCA_014706295.1). Taxonomy (NCBI): domain Eukaryota; kingdom Metazoa; phylum Chordata; class Aves; order Passeriformes; family Paradisaeidae; genus Lycocorax; species Lycocorax pyrrhopterus. The sequence continues at coordinate 94,499,480 of JACSVZ010000002.1, read as the reverse complement.
AAGCTGGTCTGAATGGACCTGCTTCAGCAGGGCAATTGGACCAGATGCTCTCCCAAAGGTCCCTTCCCACCTCAACCCATACTCCTGAGTTTATTTTTTGCCTTGTATAAAGGTAGAATCTGACAATAAATATGGTAAAATCACTTTGTCAAAATATGTATGCTTAAATAATAAATTTTAAATACACTCAAAAGTTTTGTAAACATTACAGAGTGTTAATCTGGGGTTGTTATCATCTAGTTCTAAATTAGGCATCTATTCTAAACCAGCTACTTGGTCTCTCTCATCCAAGAATGGAGAGAAATGAGGATTGTCAGAGGATGACTCAAGTTTTGTAGAATACATTGAATTGCTTCCTGGAAGTGTTTACCCTGGAAGTGATGGACTATACAGAAAGAGTAGAAGACAAACTTAATCAGAGATGAATGGAGTGGCACATACTTGGAAAAATTGTGATTAAAGTTCATTTGCTTTGCTAGATTTTTTTTCATTTAGTTAGCTTCTCGGCCTTTCAGAAATAGGAATACTGTCTTTGGAAAAAATCTGCCATCCATGCAGTTTCATGCACTCCAATATCTCTTTCTGAACGTTCTTGATTTTAATTACAACTAACAACTCTATAAAATAACCTGACTGTGTATTGCTCATAGCTCAATTTCTCATTGTTGAATGCAAGTGGCTTACCTAGTCTATCTTCTATCTTCTCATGATAACCATTATATAATTTATATCACAGCCCATAAACAATTTTTTCATGATCCTAGTAATATATAATTTTATTTCCCGTGTCGGAACTGACTGTGATTGAATCTTACCATCTGTAAGACTTCCTTTTGCCTTCCGTGGTAGTTGTAGTGGAGAAGTCCATGGCATTTTGCCAGTGAGTCCTAGAGCAATAGTTTCAACACTGAGTAGCTGATCAGAGTGGGACAATGCAGAAGTGGTCATTATGAGGGTCGAATAGTGAAAAGAATTGGTCAATTCTCTATCTAGGCATCACTAGGAGGAGTGGTGGTGTAACCAAGATTTTTACTGCACTTCTTGAGAGTACCCATCAGGTGTTTCATCTCTCTGCCTTATCTCATCCTCCGCAGGTCTCAGGACTGGTTAAACCGTAAGGTGTCTCTGACAGTCTTCTCTTCACTGTCCTACTACTTATATAGAAAATAATACTCCTTCCCAAAATGAAAGCAATCTTCCCTGGAGATGTTGGTATTTGCTGTTTATCATTGCAAACTACTAGTTTAGTCTGACATCACAGCAAATTTTTGAATTAAAGCCCCAGATATAGATATTACTCAAATGATAACGTCGATGTCATTCAGCATCTAATTCTGACTGTAACTTAAGTTACCTTAACTTGGATTTTAATTCCTTATTCTTCAGGTAGCAACATATTTTTCAAGATATACAACAGACAACTGGTTCAAAATAGCCAGCTGACCTCTTTTCTGTCAACCCAAGTATGTATTTACAGCACTCAGAGAATTATACCTGAGTAGGTACTATCTAGTTTAAGACTGCAGTAGAAATAAAAAAAATTGCCTTGAAGTCATTTGTTGTGAACATTCACAGGCTAGAGCAATAATGATTTAAGTATATCACATGGTTGAAGAAAAAAACACAAAAAATTTATAAATTCCACGTATAGTTCAATAGAATCACAATCTAGCAAAGAGAATGGAAATTATAACTCCTCAGCATTACAACTGTGATATAGGTTAGTCATTTTCCTATTTATTTAAGATGACAGATGAGGGATTAAAATATACACACTATGTGTACATAAGTCTTGTTTCTATTCCATCTTTTATTTCCAATTAATCAATTTTGTAAATTAGAAATGTTAGTATTTGTGAAATGATAGAAGTTTCATACCACAGAAGAAATTATTTTCTTACATTTCTTGGAGGAATACCAAGTAAACTCTATTTCTTCTGTAGGTGCCTGATAACTATAATTCCTTGAAGCTCAAGACCACAAACTCTGCTTCAGAATGCAGGATGAGATGCAAAAACTGCCTGATGAATTCAGGAAGCTGCTAGGGGTTGAAGAAAAACAGGAACAAAGAAGAATGGATAGCAAGAGAATTTGGAAAGCAAGAGAAAACCAGAAGAGATACCGGCCATGCATTCTGTCCCAATCAGGCCATAGATCTCCTCCAGCCATCTGCAGCTCCAAAATCTCAGCAGTCACCACTGATGACCCTACACCAGTGGCTGCCTCTCTTCAAGGATGAGCCTTGTCATATCAGCTGCTTCATGGCTTTCCTGCAAAACTCTTCTGAGTGCTTTTCCAAATTATCTGTCTGGCCCATGGCTGGGGGGATACATTAAATGATATTTTAAGGTGTTTTCCAACACACACCCATCTACGATTAGGGCTCTGTGAATTAGCCACTTTTCCACCAGCACTTTACTGGCATATCCCCAAGTGCGTGGAGTTTTCCAGAGCTCTGGCAACTGTGGTAACAAAACCTTCTCTCTCAGTCGCTATGCAACAGACATGAGGCAAAATACAGACAGATCAATAGCATTTCCTCTGGTTTTATTTTAAACTTTGATTTCACAGTTCTCTCTCTTTCCTGATTAAATCTAGCATATTGGTAGCTAACATGAAAAATTTGTTTTCTTCCTTTTGGTTTTTGGAAGGTTTGTTTTCCTCTTCTCAGTTTTCTCCCTATTTATATTTATGAACTTAGTATAACTTTGTTTTGTTTAAGTCTTTTCTGCTGTCCACTCTATTTTGAGGAAATGCGAAATCATAGATATACCAAAAATATCTTACAAGCACAAGGAAACAGCAAGAAATTGCCACAGTACAATAGTGTGGTATGCCATGGTGTTGGATGAGCAATCAGAGACAGTTGCATTTGATTATGTAATTGCTTGAGCAAAGAAATCATCTCTCACATAACACAATTCATAAAACTGACCAGGCAAAATTATGCACCTTGCCATTACTAGAAGTCCTCTAAGTAAATAAAATGAAAATGAGAAATCCTAGGTAACTTAGCTACTTTGAATGTCCAGAACAATCAATATTTTACAAAAGACATGATGTACCACATCTGAAAGCGTATGTAGCATTGCTTAGTGATCTTGCATTCTTGGATCCAAGGACTCTGCAGCATTTGAATGTTCCTGTTCGTAGATACTTAAAACAGTGAGAGGACTCAGATCCAACAGATCTTTGCTCTGATCAGCTAAACAGATCCTTAGTAAAAAGGCTACCTGAGAAAGTTGGAAGTGATAAGAAGTATTAACATCACACAACAATGTAAGGAAGTAAAGAGTGGATTTAGATAAGCTGAGTTAGACAGTTAAAAGATAACTTGTGATGGCTGTAGGAATGGTAGGTGCACATGAAGTGGTAATGAGCACAGAGCAGTGCTGACACCTGCTTGGTCTGTAATCCCTACTAAAAATCTTTTGTTACATCTGTGTCTAGAAAGCCCCACAAGTCAGGAAAGCCTTTTCTTTTCTTTTTTTTTTCCAAAACAAAACAACATTTATTTACCCCAATTAGAAATTAATCAGATAGAAAAGTTAAAACAATTAGGCTTTCTAACCTCAGTCTTCCCGAAACCTTGTTTTTTTCCTGCAACATAGTGTTAAATTTGGCTCTTCTAAGCAAACTGAGTTGTGGTCTGGAGGAGACAAAACGCTTTTCTTTAGTATCTGTTTGTCATGGATGGAATGACACACTTCACTTGTAAGAGAGAAGTAGCAGTAAGTTTATGGATATAAAACAGCTATATAAAAAGTTTAATAGTAAATGGGATAGCGGTTTAGCAACATTCAAGGACACAGACCAATGCCTTTGCCACCATGTCTTTTGAAGAAACTGGTTCCTCTCCTGCGGCAGTCGTGTGTCAGGCAGCCCCTATAAACAGTCACACCCCTTGTGTTATCACAACCCCAGGCTGCCCTTCCTCCCTCCCCTCACTCTGAAAAACAGCAGGCACTTCTGTGAGCTTGGTGATTACCAAACAAACCAATCCACTGTTCTTCTCTGGGCACGGGATATTTTGCTGGTCGGTATGTTATGGGTAACCAAAATTTAATCATGCTAGAGGACTTCTTGATTTAACTCCGCAAAGTCAAATGAAAGAATAGCCAGCAGGTAATATGAACATTAATTAAAAAACTAATATAAGTTACTCTCATTCTCCACATCAACAATATAATTTAAAAACATCATAAATGACTATAGACCCTCTGAGCATAGTAAGAAATCATGCATGGCTCTCTCATTTATTCCCCTGATCAGGAATGAGAGCCATATGGCAATAATTTATTATAATATTATTACTACTACCACTCTTATTATTTATTTAAAAGTCTTGAGGGGGAAATGCATTTTATTTTGAAATTATTAAACTTCACTATTATAATGAGATGTGAAGAAACCAAGCTTGTGGATGTTTTTATGAGTTTGGTTTGTTGGTTTGTTGTTTTTTCCCCACTGTTTCCATTCTTTGGGACTGGCAGTATAAATTATTCTTGAGAAAAAAAAAAAAAGAGTAACAGAGAAAGCAATAGCCTACAGGTGCTTGGGACCAAAATACACTGGTCTTTGATGATAAAGCCCTAGTCCTTGACTATAATCTACTATTTATATAGAGGGATGATATTGTCCAGAAAACCAAGATCACTTTCCCTTATGTTTCCCCCTTCTATAATTTATGTGAAATTTCTCTTTGAAAAATATTTTGGTTTTGGGACATTTTTTTTTTGTTGGGTTTTGAAATTTGCTTTTTATTTCAGTAGGAATCTCAGCCTTGTTTACTAGTTCAATTCGCCCTTCAAGTCATAGTTGTTTGGTTTGGGGTTGGATTTGGATTTGTTTTGTTGTTTGTTTTTCATTTTGTGGGGGGTTTTATTTTGTTTTGTTTTGTTTTGTTTGTTTTTTTCTGGCCAATTCAGTACCCAACAAAGCTATCTTTGATATCCAAGGCTGTTACTGATGGAAGATTTTTCTCACCTCTTATTGATCTGATAAATCCATGGATATGAATAAATATAAAAGCCATTGGGGTTTAAAAAAACGTATGTTTTTTGGAAGATATACTCTGTCACTTTGTGTGCATATACTTTTGTTCCATTTCAATGATGTCATTGAGTTTTAACTAGGTTTTATATTAAATCTGCTTTTCATCTAAGAACTGGCAGATAGTTAGCACCAACAACCATAGTGGAAGTTAGATGCTATCTAAGAATACCTAAAATTTAACCTGCTGTTGTTTCATTATCTTTCTTTTACTCATTTACCTATAAATCCATTAATATAGCTAGCTAAGAAACAGAGCCAAATCGTTGCCAATCTTCTGACTTTTGGGCACCTTCCTGCAGGACTAATATTTAACCCCCAGCTAGCATTATTACGCATTTACAGCTGAACTGGCCATGACTGAATATTTTTAAGTTTAAAGTCTCTAATTGGTCTGATTTATTTAATTTTCTTCCTGTCATTTACATTTCCTCATTCACCTAAGTTAGAAATGATGTTTAGTATAAAGACAGAGATAAAGGACCTGTAAAGCTTTTTATTAACAGTATTTGTGCGACTCCCTTCCATGGGGTGCTTTGAAAATGTAGCCAATGAAGCTGGTCAATTTTATTTTAAATATCTCCACTGTTGAATTTCATGTCCATTTACTGTAGAATAATGTTCTCTCCAACGGAGATGAAGAGAAGAATGCTAATCTTTATTCATAAGGCCAATAAATTTTTTCAAAGCACACATCTGTTATAGGCTGAAATGGCTATGAATGAGATGAATTGTGACTTTGTTTAGATATCCAGTGGTACTTATTTGGGAAAATAGGTACAAGCTTTTCATTGTTTTAGTCGTTCTTTTGGTCTTTGATGAAGTTTATGATATAGAAGGTGAAATACAAAACAAATGAAACCATACATGGGCTCTTTTTATAATAATGTATGCTCAGAGAAGAAATAAAATAAAAATGTCCATAACACATTTTGATATTTTCATTTAATTTTTACTTAGGCCATGTTTCAAAGCTTCTGCAAATTCCTCTGCACAATGCAGCAGATAAAATAAGGAATTTAGGCTTGATATTAACTCTCCCAGAAGGATGAGTATTTTAATACCCTTAAATAGCATTTAATATAATTTAATACTTTTGTGATACCTTAAAATAGTTCTATTTTATGTGAAATTGGTTGCAGTATATGAATTTGGACTTACATCTTTTGATGGCTGTTCCGTGGTGTTTGGGCAATACTAGACTCTTTATGCCTCTACATGTTGGCAGTGGCACTAATTGACACTGTGGTTGCCAACGTGCTTAGCACAGGGACAAAGCAAAAAATTACCTTGCGATTGTTTTAACTGATAACTCCTTAAAAAGTCCACGCACAGCAGAGATTTGTAGCTTCTTGGTGATCCTCTCCCATAAAGGGGGCAAACATACTTGGTACAATCATGGAACACAAGATCTTGGTTATCAAGTCAAGCATGCCTGTAGTCCTATAAAAAACGACTCAATTTTTCTCGGCAACAATAATGCTTACAAAGCGTACAGAAAAATACTCAAGTGTGTGATATCTGTGTACACCCTTTGTGTTTTGCCCTTAGTTTGCAACTAAACAGAAAGCAGATAAAAAGCTTGTATGAAGGATTTATATAAATAAACATATTTGCTATCATAATTCTGAGTAATATTTGCTTCTGTGATAATGAATGGTTATTTCTGTCTCCCTCCTTATATAATTATTTTCACTTGTGTTTAAAATCATCTCTCGTGATGCAGATCGAAAATTCATAACAGACTAACAGCATCAAGCTTTTTTAAGAAAAAACCCTCATCTTACAATAACAAGGTTAATTTCAAGATGTGCTCCTTCTTAATTTTAGTGAATAAGGACTAATGGCATCTCCCAGAAAAGGATGTATTCTGTCAATGTGCTTTTAGAAATATTTATCGTATTTCTTCAGGACTACAGAAACAGTGCCAAGTCACAAAGGTTTCCCCAGTCACAATAAGATTTAGGGCAAGGACAGGATTCTTATGAATACACAAGCAGACACAGGGATAAAGCTATGCCTTATTCTGTATTATCCTTCTATATTATCTTTCCTAGCTGATCCTTTTACCAGTTGCTACAGTCGCTTTTTCCAGGAAAGAATATCTTTATCTGTACTTGATCACAGTCACTTTTTTTTTTTTTTGCAGGAACCACTGATATTGTGAAGAAGATGGTATGAATAAGAAGACTAGGGGAAAAAAAAAAAAAGAAAGAGGAAAGACAGCCATTTTTAGCACAGACTTTAAGCTGAAACCAAGCAAAATAAGATTTTTTTAATCCTTCCTGGATCTGCTACAGACTTCCTATATGTTGTTGAAAAAAACTGTCATGATGCCTATGCACAACAGGGCGAATTTAGTCTGTCATTCCCTAAGTTCTAAATGTTTGATTTCTCAAACTTAATGTTCTTTTAATGCCTTTTGTATGCAGTATCCATACATACCATTACCATTTATTATTAAAAATTGATAAAGCACTAGCTTTTAATGATATGCATGCTTAACTATGAATCCCTAATGTTCCTGGTGTAATTTTCAAATGGCATTCTGCATTCAGTAGTGTCATTCTTTAATCATCTAATATAAACAAGGGTCCTCCCTTTTTTAACAATTGCAAGTGTGGGTCATTAGGCTCTAAAACATGTCTGACTATAATGGCAGGATTTTTGTCCTAGTTATCAGGAGCCATAATCCTGACTGAATACTTCATGTTACATATCAGCTGCAGCTTTTTGGCCTGACAGAGCTGTGACTGCCTTGGTGCAAGAAGTAGTCACATAGCTTGCTGTTCATTGCAGGAATGGACCTGTTACTGAGTTAACACCTATGCGCTGCCCTTGTGAAAGGAGATTTTAATTTTCCATTAATACAATCCGCAAGGTGCAGATGGTACCAAATAAAACATAATGAATTAGACTGATACCTTGATACTTGCAGGATTAAAATATGGACAGACAAGCAATGAATAAGAATGAACACAACATAAGATTTTATGTGCTGTTTGAGGAGTATAAAATCTCCAGAGGTGCTCTGTTGCAGAGCCATATGTTGTTTTCTCAGTTAAGGCTTGTGAAAGTTTAAAAGATTAATAAGATTACTAATATTAAAGTCTAAGCCCAGAAATCTCCCATGAATCTTAAGAGAAAGAAAAGATACACAAATATGGGAAAAATATAAGCTGGGAGCTGGACAGGGGTGTGGGGGGGGAAGAACAGGGAAAGGAAACATCAGGCTTTGTGCTAGCTTTAAAAAGAATTTCATTATTTGCCAATAGAGTTGACTCTTATCCACACTATATTTTTCAACTTTATATGCTTCTATTACTCCAAGATAGGTCTTACTGAGGCTACTAAATAGCAAAATCAGTTTAAAAAAAAAAGAAGCTGGTTTTTTTTTCCTTTTCTGTAATATTTGAAACAGTGAAAGGCACCATGAAGAATTTTGACAATAAGCAAAAACTTTTAGGATGAACCAGTAGCACGGTTAAACACTTTTTGTCATTGAGACCTGTATCATAGGTCTAGGCTGTATGTTAATATTCCTGACATCTTGGTTTAGAAGAACATTTTAGCAAAATCTGTAAAACAGGTACACTTCTCTCACTTAAAAAGGGTGTAAAACCCCTGAAGACCTGTAGAAATCAATGTCAACACAAATACTCCTGTAAGTACTCTTGCATTCAGTACTACAATGCTGAGATTTTCAAGGATTAAAATAATCATCATGGAGATTATAATATTTCACTGCCAGAGAAACTGAGGTACCAGGCTGCTTTTTCCCTGTTAAGATTTTTTTGTTTTGTTTTTCAATGAAGGCATCTGTTTTTTTGGCCATTTCCCCAGACTAGCACAGCAGCAAGTTGCCTCTGTTTCTGTCATATGACAAAGCTACAGATGGGCTGGTTTGTCCTCCTTGGGCATCACTTTAAGAGTAAAAATCTGAGTCCTCCTTTGCTTTGTGACAATCTGATTGCTTTTCCCTACCCTCCTAATTTTTTATATGATTAACGAGAATTGTGGTGAGGTTTTTTGTCTTTTAATCAATGCCTAAAGCTGTTGTATACACAGAGTCTAAAACTATTTGATTTGCAATGCCAGTTCCCCTTCCAAAACAGTCTGAAAAATAGACTCCATGCTTAAATGTTATATCTCTCCATGTCTGCTATATATTCTCTTCCCCAGCAAGACTTCTGCTAGGAAACTGTCTAATCCAATGGTAAGAGGAAAGATTTAGTATAGTCAATAATTGTATACCAGGTACATATACACACTACATATAGTATGCTATTATTAGTGTTACTAATACATGTATCTCAGATAACTGAGATAATTATATCATTCTAGGAAAGCAAATAAAAAATATTTTAATAGGAAAACCTGAAAGGGATGTCCCCAATTCTGAAGTCTGTTCCACATAGGCAGGCTACTGTGCTGACAAAGTGGACTTTCACAGTGTCCTTCCCAAAGGATAAGAATGTCACTTGCATGGAGCAAAAGTACAGGGTCGGAGACCAAGACTGTGTTCTTTGTGGCAGCCATGGCCTCCACAGTGAGACTGCAAACGAATCTCAGCAGAACAAGTATCTTGCCTAAAATGTAAGCCCCTTTATATAAACTCTGCCACCCCTGTAAGTAGATGCATTTGTTAAAATATAATTTGTATGTATAACTTATGAATGTTTGGGGCTATCTTATTTATATAGACAAATTGATCTCTGTTGGCTTCTGAATTTTTACTAGTTAAGCTTTTTCAAGTCTCTGACTGTGAAAGAACTTCTAGAATAAAGACTAAAGCTTTCCTGTTTCAGTCATTATCTTTCAATTAATACATTAGACTATATACACGCAATATGTAGAGTAAAAACCAATTTCTTAGAAACAAATCAAACAGGAGAAGAGCTGAAGAAAATGGGTTGCATATTTGATGAGATTTCATAAGAAAAAATAAGTTCAAGCAGTTTTAATCAACATCACATGAGAGAGTCTTTTTTTACTTTTGCATATATTGTACTTTTATTTTTGTAGTGAGAGAAAGTGTGTACATATGTGTAGGAGGATTTACATAAATATTTTCACTTAAATCAATATGAAAATTTAGTTTTGGTCAGGACAACAAAAAAAATTCCTGTTTCCACATAATTCAGATTTCGGTGACTATTTTTATAAAGTCATCATAAATAAATAAAATTTGTTTAGATATCTGAATAGTCTATCTGACAAATCTACTTTATCACTTTCAGCAGAAAGACTGAAAAATTAATGTTGTGTATTCAGAATACAGTATTTATACAAAATAGAGTATTAAAACCTACAGAATATCTTCTCAGCTGCTCTAGATTACTGTTTTGTTACTAGGATTGGATTCCTGACACTTAAATCTGTATTTTTATTTGGTAATCTATAAAGTTTTGTTTTCTTTGATAATTCTCATTAAATAAGCTGCGTAGAACTAAATATTAAAAGCATTGCATTATTGATTGCATTCAGCGCTGCTGATGCTAAATTCATGGAGAAAAGCTGTAGGAATATTGAAAGGTAGAGTTTTCATCCCTCAAGGAACCTGACAATTTCGTTGACAGAAAACTTAATGGATATTAGTAAGGAGAAGCAAAGTGGAAACAAGCAGCCTCCACATGGGCTGGGAGGCTTCCCTGCTGAAGAGCCCTGAGGGTCATGGTGGATTACAAGATTGCATCACTGGAGGTCTTCTCCATGAGACAAAAACATGACTAAATCAATCCATTATTGGTGATACTGCTTTGATCTAGAGCTTGGATTAAATAAACTTCAGAAGTCCTACGATCATTAAGATTTCATGGGGCAGAACAAAGGGGGTAGAAGTAGTCTCTAGTTTAAACATCAGAAGCTGATGTTCTGTTTGCAGTGGACAGCTGAGTAGTTTACCATTCATCCTGAACACAAGGGCCAGTTTGAAGGTCTGTTAGAGTGCAATATTAGGAAACCTGGGCAATTTCCATTAGTTATTTTGAATGTGTTCAGGTCACATAAAACTCTGAAATAACTTCAATTCACATGGTAGTAACATATTCTTAAAAGACCGCATTACCTATGACACTGTTGAGCAGCTGCAAGTTAATAAAATACTTTGATAAATCCCTTTTCACACTATTGTAGTCTGTAGACTTTGCATTGCTGCAGTTTATTAGCCCGCAATAAAAATCTAAGAAATAAAATTTCCCAACTTGGCTACAAAGGCCATATATGCTTCAACAGTTTCTCAGTCAAGAGCTTTCATAGTATCTGTGATTTATGGAACAGGAAAGAGAGCTAAAAGTCAGATGCTTAAATGACATTGTTGTGTTTTTTTAACACCTAGTACATTCGTTTCACATTTTAGTAACATGTTAAACATGGTGCTGCGGTCCAAAAATTGTCCAGGGAAGAGTACTTTGCTTTATATCAGTTTATTCTGGGATATTAAAGATTCTAATTTGAATTCATAGACTCATAGAATCGTTTAGGTTGGAAAAAACCCTGCAAGATCTTTGAGACCAACCTCCTAAACCATGTCCTTAAGAGCCACAACTTATCTTTTAAATGCATCCAGGGGTGGTGACTCCACAATTTCTCTGGGCACCCTGTTCCAAAGCTTAACAACCTTTCCTGTGAAGAAATCTTTCCTAATATCCAATCTAAACAATCCCAGATTCCTCATTTGCTCCTCATAAGACTCGTGCTCCAAACCCTTCACCAGATTTGTTGCCTTTTCCTGGATGTGCTCCAGCACCTCAATGTCCTTGTTGTAGTGTGGGGCCCAAAACTTAACACAGGATTTGAACTCCCATCTGGCACCAGAGTCTTATGTGTGTCTAAGAGTGTAACAGGTCACTGACCATCTCCCTTTGGATTATCAGTACTTCATTCTGCTTCCTGTGCCTGTCTTCCAGATCCTGTTTTGCTCGTTCAAGGTGTCCATTAAAAACACCTGTATAGCTGTCTCGTTGTTTGCTTGGTTTTTGAAAGTGCTGCAAAGCTGAGAAAGAGATAATAAAAAATGCAATAAAATGAATTTTAAATTTCCATCTGTTTTGTGGCAAGGTGAACTAATTTTAGGCTGTTATCTTTCAATCATTATGTCTTTCAATTAAATCACAGATACACCAGCAGTGTTGAAATGTCTTTTGGGATATTAACTTTATACAGTATATGAACATTACTTCTAATTCTGTCTTAATACCAAGTAACTAAAAATATATGGCTTCTGACATTGTGTGTGCATCTAACTGCTCTGTTCTAAAAAGATTCAAAAATTGTCTTCATAAAGGGATTTACTGAGTGGTCAAATCCAAAGAACATTGCTGGGATTAATATTTGTTGCAGATTTAAATTAATATTTTACTTAGTTCTTTCTTTCTTGGAGATGTATTTTTATTCTGCCTCTTCAAATAACTGGAATAATGTAGGGACCTTGTCTTTATAACAGCAGCCTATTAGGAATTTTTCTTTTCTGTAAAAAGTGTCCTATCTGCTACAAATAAGTCAAATAGGACTGAGGTTGTACAAAGGAATATTTCTCTTTTCAGCTTTTGAATGGAACTGTTACTGCTACCAACTGTTACTGCTGCTGTTACTGCTCCTTTTTGTTAACAGCAAAGACTCAGACTGGTGCCTATAGTGGTTTAGCCCCAGACGGAAATTACATATCATGCAGCCAATTTCTCCCCAGTCACCTTCCCTTCTCCCCACCCTGTGGTCAGGAAGAGAATTGGAAAGAAAAGGTAAACCTCGGAGCTTGAGAGAAGAATGGGTTAAATAGCTGAAATAAATGAAAGTATACTACCCCTGCTGCTAATACTACTGCTTCTACTACTTATTTTCATGGTTATGGTTATGGTTATGGTTATGGTTATGGTTATGGTTATGAAAAGGAGAGGAGAGAGGAATAAGACCCAAAAGAATCAACTGGTGCCCAATAGAATTGCTCTCACTACCTGCTGACCAATGCCCAGCCCATTCCCAAACAGTGAACAGCGCCTTCCAGCCAACTGCCCCAGTTTATGTACTAAGCATGGTGCTCTGTGGTGTGGAATACCCCTCTGGCCAGTTGGGATCACCTGCCCTCATGATGCTTCCCCACAGCTTCTTATGCATCTGCTCGCTGGCAGAGCATGGGACACTGAAAAGTCCTTGAAGTAAGCACTGCTTAATAACTAAAACAACAGTGTGTTCTCAACATTATTCTCAAATTAAATCCAAAATACAGTACTGTACCACTTATTTGGGAAAATTTACTATATCCCAGCCAAAACCAGGACAGCCTCTCATGCTGTCAAAGTGTCCAACACTGAAAAGGCTCTTTCCAGTGTTGCAGAACTAATGGAGAATGTGAAGAGAATTTTTTCTTAAGCAATCTTACTTACAAGTCTAAATTCTGGATTAAATTGATTAGCCCATGCTGCTATTGAAAATTTTATTCCTAGAGGTGTTCGGCAATCTCCTTTAGTGATCATTTTTTGACTATAAACTGACATTTTGGATCTAATCTGGCTTCTTAGTTAAGTATAAAGATGTCTTAAACACATTACAGATGCACTTGAGAAGAAATGTATTCTGGTGACACAAACACTGTCATGTGAAAACATTTTTGCCTGAACATTGTCATGGAGTCATTTCTCAGCCATGAGACTGTAATTATAATGTTACAAAGCTATGCATACATAGTAACAGCTGTTAACATTTTCATAATTGACATCCTGTTATTCAGGTGAAAGATCTATAGAAAAAACCCTTTTTTTTTCCTAGTTCTACTCTGGGGGATATTCAAGGGCTGTTAGACTCTTACTTCTAACTTGGGGAATGATCTCTAACCATAAAAAGCAGTTAACTGGGAATTGTGACTGAAGGTGTAAGTCCAACTTACACATTGGATAGCACTAGAGCAGCTCCAAACAAAGGCCAGAATGTGAGACATCATGACTGAAAATGTGAAATACAGCATTTAGCTGTCCTGTATACCATAGAGTCATATTTTTCTATGAAGCTGTGTCTAAACCTAAATGTTATTCAAACAGCCAATGCCTAGATTCCTATCCTTTTCTGTTACAGAAATTATTTTCCTGACTGGTGAGTGGACATTGCATATATGTAACATTTCTTTCTTTTCTCTGATCCACACAATTCTACAGCAGTTTTTTAATGGAAAGCTCCTAAGGCAAGAGAAACGTGACTGAGGCAGATGGATTCTGGCCATCTCTCTTTGCTGGCTGCTATACAAGTCTTATTTGCAGCTGTACTTTCTCCTGATGCCTTGTCCTTGAACGCTGATGGTTGGAGGTAGCCAACAGGAGACTTGAATCACTTCGTCTTCCCTTTTTCCTAGTGAGAGATTGAACTAGGTAGTTCACAGGACCTTCAGAAGTAGGCTGGCACGAAGTTTGTGGTACTTTTTCTTCTTTCTGGCTTCTTCCTTTCAAACTGAGAGTCTTTCCTGTGAATTATTTAAACTGACACAAATTTATTTTTTTAAAGGGAATAAAAATACTTCTGCTTATATATCTGCCCCATGTTGCTCTTTTCTTCAAGACATTTGCTTTTGGCCACTTTCAGAGATGATGTACTGGGATAAATGGACCTCTAGTCTGACCCACAGCAGTTTTTCTACTGTTCTTAGTGAAATACCAGGAGCAGAGTCAGCTTTTAAAAATAGTAAAAAAAAAAAAGAAAAAAAAGGAGAAAGATTTCATTTTAGAAAAGTTTTACTGTTACTGCACAGACACAACAAAACATTGTGTAAACTTCCTTAGTAGACAGTTTACTTTAGATTTATTTTGGGGAAAATGGTGTGAATTTAGGTGCATGACAGAGGTTCTCACTAAGATTTGGCTTCCTCTGAATAACAATCTTACAATCTTTGTGCAGTCTTATGTTATGCAGTACACCTTGTAATTGATTTGAAATACAAAATTTGCTACATTGTAAGTTTCTAGGTACTCTCAGAGGGCTGTACACATGATCTTTTCCATAATCCAAGCGATTAAAAATTAGTAATGTCCATATAATTAACAAAAATTAAATTGAGATTTAGAAAAAGCACACATATAATCAGTAAATTGTTTATCATTGTGAATGATGTGCTCCTTCATTAGAATTATTAGACTATGATCTCTTGACATTTATTTTAGGGTAGTGTCTTCCTATTCATTTAATACTTACTTAGAAAAGAAGCACCAACTTGAACAGTATTTTGTCTTCCTGGATGTACAGTAAAACTAAATACAAAGTTGATTTTCCCTGTTTCATACAGTTCCATTTCTAGTCTTTATGCCTTTGAAAATACCTAGCTAAAAACAACCTCAAAAAGCAAGTTAGATGAACATTTCATAGGGCTTCCTATTGAGCTTTTTTAGCCAGTGTTTGTGAACAAGAGGTGTATACGCATAACAGTGATATGGCTCCCATGGCAGGAGCATCCTGCTCTTTTAGAGAATTAATGTAAGTACGGAAAATCAGTTTCTGTTTCAATGCTTACTATTTTAATACAGTGAAAGTACTTAGCTCTCATTTTAGGTGTAGGAATTAATAAAATGGTTGAACATTAAAAAAAATAAGTTTTAGGAATGCTGCTAATGTAACTAATGGGTATTCATTATTCACAGTGCACTTATTCAGAAAATGAATTCTGTACAAGATGAGATCATAATGAACTTAATAAACTGTCCTGATATGGTAGTTGATCCTCTGAGCTACTTCAAGAGGCAGTGGAAACATTATTACTATATACTTCCTGTTTCATATAGTAAAGAATTTAGGCACAGAGTCCTGACAAAAAGTCACAGAGCATATTTAACAGAGAATGCTGCTTAGGTGCTGGGTCTTGTCTTGTTGGATTACTTACAGTTTAAGCTGATCTACCAAGACAAGTGGGAAAACCCCATAAAACCAAGAAAGTTTACAAATCAAAACAAATTTATTTTGCTTTCAGTATTTTTCCAAGGAAAATGAAGAGCAACAAAACTGATGAAAGGGCTTAGAGGAACATCCTATGAGGAATCACTAACGGCTTTAGGTTTCTCTGCTTTGGAGAAAAGGAGGCTCAGGGGTGACCTCATCAGTCTTCACAGATTCACACTTCTCCTCCTTGTCTATTGACAAGACACATGGAAATGAGCCAAAGCTGTGCCAAGGAGTGTTCAGGCTCTACATGAGGAAGCATTTATTTATTAAGAGACTGGTGAAATGGAGGAACAGGCTTCCTAGAGATGTGTTCAATGTCCCAAGCCCGTCAGTGTTTAAGAGGCATTTGGACAATGACCTTAAGAACATGCTTTGACTCTTGGTCAGCTCTGAAGTGGTCAGGCAGTTGAAACAGATATATGTTGCAGGTCCTTAGCACTGAACTCTTCTCTTCTATTCTCTTCTCTCATCTTCTGAACCAAACATTGCAATTTGAATGCAGATTTCGCATGAATGTGTTTTTCTTTGACAGCAAGAATTTCCCTAACCCTAATATTATTTTTGCCTAAAATTTTATCTCATAAATGAACTAAGAACATTTTCCCCCTAAATAGTCTATTAAAAAATTAATTCTGTAAGCAAAATAATTTCTTATCCGTTGGGATGATCCAGAATTCTTTGTTATAATTTGATTCAATATTAGAGTTATCCATTCTCCCAAACAGTGATTTACATGTGTATAGATACATATATATACAATACATGTCTGTGTATAAGAAGAATTTCAAAACACTAAGTCAGCTAGGGACTCAAAATGATTTTTTTTTTTCCCAAAGAGTTGTGTTTGAGTTTCTTTAAATCTTGAACCGGCTTTAAGGCTTAAAGTTCCTAAGATTTTAGTACACTTCTGTTGTTCAAAAGAACATTCCATACGACACTTTTTACAAAGAGAGCGCTACATTATAATTTGACTTTGTTTGTGACATGGTCCTTTATCCTTTCTTTAGGAATGTCTTTGGAAGAGTCTTAATGCTGGAAATCAGTAGGAATATTGGTCATCCTGAAATTACAAGTCAAGATGATGTAACCTGTTCCATGGACCAGGCTGGGAAGCCTACAGGTTTGATTTAAATATTCAGGTAAACTATTTACATATAAAACAAGAGCATATTTTGGGTTTGTCAAAGCACATCTGTATTATTTGATCGGCATACATTCAGACCCCTTTTACTGGATTCAGTATGCAGCACAAGCTCCTGCTTTGGTGACAGAGAGGCTTAAACAAAAGCAGTCTTTTTGTACTTTCACATTTCATTGATGGTGCCATTTCTGGTCATTTCTAAATCAACAAGCCAGGTGGGACTCACAGGTGTACAACTGCCTGGTTTGTGATTAATTTGAATCCGTTCTTCAGTCTCAGTTACTCCATAGTTTTAGTAACATGGATTTGGTAAATCCACTGAACCATTAATTGTTTTATTCAAAGTAGATCTCTGGTGCCATTCATCTGAAGGTACAAACAAAGACAGCACCAAGATCAGAGCAAGAATGCTGTAACTAATATGAGAATCAATAAGACATAGCCGAAATTCAGCAGTTATGGGAAATGATCGAGATAGTATGGGATTTTTCCCATTCTTTCCCTTCACAGTAGAATGTACAGAGTTTGTGATCCATTATAGAATCACATAACTGTCCAACTTCATAGGACAGTTTATCATTTCAAACATTTGTTTGGTCTCTTCATGTACTTCTCTGATGCACAAACAGTCGAGGTTATGTCTAATTCTTTGGAAATATGCAAAAGTAAAGTTTTGTAATTGCTGAATGAACTAGGTACTATATCAAAAACTTTCTGTGTTTTCCAAAAATATATATTAGGATATAAGCAACATCTAGTTTGATATGTCAAGAATATTTTTCTGATAGTTGTTCTACTTAATGTATCTCTGGACCTTTTTGTTACAAATAATTGTAAGAAAACACTATTTAGTTTATTCCACTGACTCTCAGCCCTCACTCAGATGGCACATGAAGGACATTAAAGTCAAAAAGTGGAAGATATTCTTCCAGCTGTGGCAACTGAAAAAGCCAGAGGCAAGTTTATGCATAAACTCACCAGGCAGTGATGCTGACAAGTCCAGAGATGCCTTTGAGTCTACCACATGGTTTTACTCCTGACTGGCTTCTCCATGTCTTATTATTTTATCCTTTTTTTTTTTTTTTTTATTCTTATTTTACTTTTGAAAAATTTCACCCTCCTTCATTTTAGGAATAGATTGTGTGGTGTTTTTCCTGACTTCTGGAGAGAATTCTTTTATGCTCACATCTTGCCTGCATAAAGTTTTTCTCAACTTTTTCCATGCTATAGTTTGATGTGTGCTCCTCTGCAATCCTAGCAGTCTTTGAGAATCATGAGTAGCTGTGAAAGAGTTATTTTTTTGTAAAACTACTAAAGTCTCATCAAAAAATAAAAAACAAATAAGGACAAAAAATTAACATAAACCAGTGACCATAAAAAAAGAAGGCAGAGAATATTTTGCACTAATTTCCCTTCAATTTATATGTCTTTAATTACAAATATAGGCATGAAGATAATATACTCATGTACCAAAAATATTTTTATTCGTCTTTGCCACTCATAAGCCATTAACTTATCAGTCTGATTGCTCTGTGTCCTTTACAGTGTACCTAGTCAAAGTGTGACTCCTGGTGTATGCTTCACTGCTTGACTGTAAACAAATTAATCAAGTATGTTTCTGTTATCCTTTTAAGACATTCCCTCACTACAGAGATGAAATGAAAGCACGCAAGAATGAGATGCTTTGTAATTAACAACCATACCTTTGTTTGGTTTCAATATCTTGTTCATCTCAAACACAAAAATACTTATACAATATTTAACAGGTTTTGAATTAGTTAACTTTGCAAGGCAAGGAAACCTTGCCAAATATTGCAACAATACTTACCCAATGCAAGTATTGCATGACCTTCAGCATCACGTTATTTCAAAAAAAACGCGTAAGAAAAAGACATCTGGAATTATCTTTAAAAGCTGTCAATTAAGGCTAAGTAATCTATATGTTTAATAGCTTTAAAAGCAAAGTAATTTAGAAAAGTCCTTATTACTGAGATTGTGGAAGATTAGTTGTACATATTAATTTACCTGTTCCTTTTGATAGTGTTCTCATTATTTTTTTTCAAAGAACAGAAAAGGTAAAACACTTTTTCATTGAAGACAGTGTCAAAACACCATATACTTCTGACTATCTAGGATTTCATCTGAGTTTTCTTTTTTCCCTTTTTCTAAAATTACTTAACATCTAAAAAATATATGTGCGCCACTATTCACTATTTAGCCTCCTAAACATTCTCAGTCGGTGTGCTTGTCACGTTTATAATACCAATGCTTAAATAAAAATAGCATTCATATTAAAAAACACCTTTTTTTTTAAATTGTTTTAATGCCTCTGCTAATTCATACCTTTGTATCCTTCGTATTTTGCTCATACTTGCATATAAATTGCACACAAAGTCCAAATGCTATCACAATGTGAACACACACATATTTTGCAGTATATAATTATTCACTGCATAAAACATTGATTACATGAAAACATTAGATAAGGAATTTTGCTCTATTTATTCATCAGGCAGAACACAATCTTCCAAAACCGAGTGCCAAGATAAATATTTTCTTAAAAAGCTCAAAACCCAAAGCAAAATCAAAAACTTCTTAAATTAGGCTTTTAAAATTTTTTAAATTTAATAAATTACCAGAAAAAGAAAGAAAGTCTCACGAAAAAACTACAGGACCCAGCATTATAAATGAATTAATTTATTCCTTTATTTAATTAGCTATTTGCTTGTTAAACTTAACAGATGTTTCTGGCCAGTCATCAAATATTCTGTTTTTGTCAAAGCAGACAATTATAAGCCACATACTATGGGATATAACATAGGACTCTCTATGTCTTTTCTCTGTCTATATCTAGTTAAAAAAGTTAGGTGGACAGTCTTTTCATATTTCTGCTTTCCAGAATTCTTAGTTCAGCCCTGACAGGCACCAGACTGTTCATGTTTCATATATTTGTGACCTTTTGGCTTTGAAATGTCATTGTTCATATGAACCTCTTGTGGCGATGACCCAAAACTGAGTGGTGGTTGATACACCAGAGGGTTGTGTGCTGTCCAGAGGGACCTCAACAAGCTGGAGAAAAGGAGTGGCAGGAACCCCATGCAGCTCAACAAGGGGAAGCGCCAAGCTGTGCACATGGTGAGGAACAGCCCCAAGCACCAGTAAACGCTGGGGCCACTCAGCTGGAAAGCAGCAAGAAAAGGACCTGGGGGTCCTGGTGGACACCAAGCTGAACATGAGCCAGAAATGAGTCCTTGTGTCAAAGAACTGTAATGGCATCCTGAGCTGCACTAAGAGGAGCGCTGTCAGCAAGCTGTGGGAGATTATTCTTACCCCTCTACTCAACACTGGTGAGGCCACACCTGGCGTTCTCTGTCCAGTTCTGGGCTCTTCAGTAAAAGAGATACATGGATATACCATACAGAATTCAACAAAATATCACAAAGAAGGGACTGCAGAAATTCTCTTATAAGGAAGGACTGAGAGGCCTGGGACTGTTTAGGTTGGGGAACAGAGAGCACTCAGTATATGGATATCTGAAAGGAGAGTGTAAAGAAGACAGAACCAAACTGTTTTCAGTAGTGCCCAGTGACCGGAATAGAGACAATGGGCAACACATGGAAACGCAGGACCTCCAATGGAGCATCAAGAAATGCATTTTTACTGTGAGGGCTTCAGAGTCCTCCACCTTGGAGGTACTCAAAAGCTGGATGTGGTCATGAGCAAGTGGCTTTAGGTGACCTTGCTTGAGCACAGGGGTTGGTTTTGGCTGAAGACAGCTTGTTTGTTACTATGTGTTTTATTTGGTTTTGGTTTTTTCCCTATTCTAATCTACTCTAACCTCTGTATGCCATAGTGACCTCAAATTTACATTTTCAGGCAGGCCAATAAATGACTGTTCCAAAACACACACATGGATGTTGTGGTAAGCCCAGCACTTCCCTCTGTATCCACTTTGCATGTCCGTCCTTAGAAAAATCTTCGAAGTAGCCTTACGAAGCCCCAATTTGCTTCAAAAAATTATTTATCTTTTGCCTACTCCTTAGCAATGTTTCAAGTAAAACTTTTCTTGTAGCTATTAGCAAGTTTTAGCTGTCATATCTAATAACTTTATCTTAAGAGTTTGCAGGAGAAAAATACATTTCAAGTCAAGAAAGCATAAAATTTATGAAAGTTTTACTTTTTTCAGGGCATAAAATGTCTCTCTTTTAATCTTTTTCTTGATGTACATTAGAAGACATCAGTTAGCTTAACAGAGTTCTTATTTCTAAACTCTTCTCAAACATGCATTTTGAAACACTCATTAATATTCAAGCAACGTTTTCAACAGTGACAGGAGGTATACACAATATTTAGTTTCTTTGCAGTAGTAGTGTAAAATACTAAAGTACCTGTCATGAATGTATACTAAATAATTAATTTCTCTGTAAAATTTCAATGAGAGAGAGTTTCAGTCTGCCTTTAGAAGCTCTTCTATGTAGACAGGTTTATACCACGGTGATATTGAGACAAATTATTGTTTGTGCCATTTCACACAAAAAAAAAAAGGAAAAAAAAGAGTGTTTGCTAGTTGTGTTATTGTCATCCATCCTCCTGTCTGAGTACGAATATTGTCATTCTCTTTCCTCGTCTGGTTTTCATCCAGCTTTGTAGGGTGACAAGTTCATGCAACAAGCATCTTTTTAAGGTATTCAAGCAAAATGTGTTTAAAAGAATGTAGAAAAAAGAAGTATCCATCCTCCACAACCTTTTTTTGCATATATACGTACATATATGTATTGCATATGGAGAAAGTTATATTCAATAGTAGTCATACCCATCTATAGCCCCCTGTTGTATTTTCAGAAGAAAAGAAGAAAAGTGTAAGAGTATGTTTCCTCTCTGCTTTTCACTCTTCCTCTATTCCAAGTTTTGAGTTGTTCTTTATTTGTCATGAGGATCAAAGAACTGGAATGTCAGAAAAGTAAACCAGTCAACATTTCTCAAAGGGCTCTGAGTGCACCAGGGGAATAAGAGAATGAATATCATTGTGAATAGAGAAGAGAGATCTGAAAATGGACAAGTTTTCTTATGGCAGAAAAATAAGTTAGAAGGACAATATTCCGTGGATGAAACACAGAAAGAGAGGAAGGACTGAGGTATTACAAATTTCTTTTTCCTGATCCTTGTTCTCTCTGGTTGGTTTGCTTTAAGCGTGGTGTGAATAACCAAAGATGTGTGAAACATTTTGCATCTAAATTACAAACTTGAAGTGAAATTTGGGATGAGAAATCAAGTAAAACAGGATGCAAGACATGTTTTCCAGAGTCCATAAGACACAAAATCACCACTTTCTAAAGAATGTTCAATTCACATATACATACCCTATGAATAGACCTATATGTATACACACTCTTTCATTTTATGGCACTGTCTAATGAAAGAGGCTAAAGCTCTTATCAGGAGCTTTGATATACATTGTTTCATATCACCTCATCAGAAAAAGGCAATCTCAGGTTTTAAAATGAAAACAAGAAAATCCTGCTTTCACTGCAGAGAGCAGACGGATGGTGAGAAAAAAAATGTTGCAAGAGAATGTAAGTGAATGTGATCAAACCTTGTGCCAGTGCAAATATAGCATTTTGGAGAGAGAGGCCATGTCACAGTCATTTTGGTTTTGCACAAAAATAAAGCAAAATACTTTTGTTACTGAATTTTGCTGGCTGAATCACAGTTACAGCAGACCTTTTTCTTCTCAAGGTGCTCATAGATAATTCATGAGCTCACTAATACTTCTGAGTGTTTAGTGCACATCTTACAGTGATGTTTAAAAAATAACTGGGGAAATAATTTGCCTCTCCACTTGTATTTCCCTACATGCCTTCTCATATAGCACAACACTGAATTCAGATCTTGAGTGCCTGGATAAGTCAAATATCTTCAGCAGGAAAATTTTAATCAGAAAAATCCACCAGTTTATTGACTTCCAGTCCCTGCTTTGACCATAGACTCATTTTATATATGTGTTTATATACATATATGGCACAGTCTATGGTCTAGATTTTATCTGAACAGCAAAGGAAGAGGCCTTGCAACTTGCAATCTCTGACAATGAAAGAGAAATAAGGAGGATCCTGTCTTCTAATCTTGATGAGCCAGTGTCTGCCACAAGCTTGTATATTGACATTGCTTTGCCAAGCAAGAAGGTTGAGTAAGAAACAACAAGAAATAGAATAACAGTTTAGACCTACATTTCCTAACTAAAGGAGAGTAAAACCAGCCATAAACTAGTCTTATATGACATCTCTTCGTATTATCATTGAACAGAATATCGTTAATTAAAATGTGAAGAGAACATCTCTACATCTATTGTGCTTTTTGAATTTCAGCAGTGACAAATGCCATGGTAAAACCAGACCCAGTTAGAGATAGTTTAGCTGTTTGCACCAACTTATGCTAGCAAAGAACCACATAATATAAATCACTAATAACTCAGTCTTGCATTATTATTTTGCATAGTGCTTGTAATTTATTTTTTTTTTAACTTTTAATAGTAATTTTAGTAATTTTTACCTCTTTAGTTCCAGGACATCATTATAATCTTTGATATTTTCTGTAATTAAGTCCCATGTCATCAGAATTTTAAGGACACCTTTATTGGCCTTGGAGAAGTCCACTGGCCATTAAAACAAGTGTTGGATGGCCTGTTAAGACAACAGACATTGTGCCTTCCACCAGTGATTGGGAAGAGAAGACTCATAGATTGAAAGGCTCTGCTCAGCAGTCTGCTACTTTCCTGTTTCCAGAATGCAGTCTGAGGAACATTACTACGAGAGATCTTGCATCCCAATGGCTTTGGCTCTAGGCACATGCATGAACAGAATGACCAACTTTACTGAGAAAGTAAAGTTTTTTATACCTACGATATATTTAATAACAAAGGTTCAAGACACCCTCAAAGGCACGTGGAGACAGTTATTTCCATTGTAGTATGGATTCCATTTGTCTTTCTGAAAATATTTTCAATGTTTATTTGGGTATTGCTGATTGTACTGAGTACTTAAAGTGCATTCTTGGATCTTAGGCAGAATGTCCAACTCAGTTGTCAAAATCTCCAGCGTTCCTTGACAATGTCATAATGTGTGCATGAATTTTGAATTTAAAAAGCTGCAGTAGTTTTTAATTTGATAATTTTAGGTCAGAGTGCAAGCATAAAAGTAATGAGATTTTCTACTGCTACTACTGGTAGCAACAATAATAATTTACGGTCTACTGAGGAAATTATTTTGTAATTTATAATATTGGACTATTTAATTTCTCTTGTTTTATCTATTTTTTTTCCTTTTAGTTGCCTACATTAAACACAGCACTGCTTCTTGAGCAGTATAATTTAGCCTGTCTTTCTTGCCTCAAAATATTTTTTATCTAAGACTCTGTGCATTGTTTTCTAGTTTCATCTAAATTTTCACGGCAAGTTAAAAAGGTGTTTCTGAAAGAAAAACTGAGAGCTGTTATGTTGTCTGGTACAATGGCCAGGGGAGAAGATCGTGAAAAATGTGATTACATGCACATCTTCAGGTATATTACTGATGTACTGGAGATAGAAACAATTCAGACGTTGGCCTAATAGGCACAAGCGCATGTTCTATGTAGTACTGAAATAATGAGACCTGATTTAAAAAAAATAAAATAAATAAAGCCAAGGTGGCATTAAAGAATGCTGGAAGCTAAAATTTACATGTTGATTAAATGAGAGTACTTCACCCTTCTTGCCCTTGCTTTTCATTCCTTGCCATCTATCATTTGGAAGCTTTTTCCATTAAATGCCATCTGAATCTCGTCTTCATAGGATAAGACAGATTATGCAGGACAGAAATCAAGTTTTAATAACTAGCATGGAAGGTACCTTTTTTGTGGAAAGTAAGGGCAAGATACGGGGCCTCCAAGCCCCTAGGAGTGCATCTCAACTCCCCACTGAGGGCAGTCCCATAGCCAGACTTGTCTGCTGTGTAAAATTTAAGCCTCCAAGCAATACTTCATGCGAGGCCAGTGTGGATCCTCTGAAGCCCCAGAAGCCCTGGATGTTTGAGCATGACATCGGACATAGCTTTCCAGGTTAATTTTTGTACCCATATTTTATTTGTAAGTTCTAGATTACCTAACTTACTCATTGGTTTTTCTTTTGGTTTTTTTTTTTTCTAAATGTTGTAGTTTCACCAATAGGAAGCTATTTTTATATGACTACATGTAATTAATATAGATAGTTATATATTAATTAAAACAATAATTATATAGAATCTAAATTAAATATATTACCTGCTTTTATTTCCAGTTATTGTTAGGTAGTTAACTTCTATGTTGGTTAGTGTTTATCCAGTGCATCTATATGAGAAATGCAATGATTGGGTTATTGTGGTGTGACTAAGTTTTCACTAGCAGGATCCCTTCGGCATCTCTTTTTGGCTTTTGGCTGCTTTCACTGTTAAAGTAGTACTCTGCTCCATTAGCTGTTTTGAAGCTCAACGAGTTGTCCTTCTCCTTTGGGTCTATCTAGACAGATTTTTATTTTGGTGAAAACTTCTCACCTTTGATATAATATACTGGTCCTTTATTATCGAGACTTCCCATTAGATCTTCTTACTGTCAGCCTCCTTCTCAGTCTGCCAGGTGGGACACTCCTGCCTCATAAGTTTGAAAAACCGGCAGGAGCTGCTGCAACAATGTCTTCATGAGGGTTCCCAGAAATGTGCCTAAACTAGCAACTTGTCTCATATGGGTATTCCCTATCGTACATTTTTTAAGGTCCAGTGTTACACTAGATAGATCTCAGATAAGTGAACTGCTTTGCCTCCTGTTTGCCAATTTTAGTGTTGTTACTTCACGGTAATAAATTCTGAGATAACACTAGGACTGTCTGTGATATTGTCAAGTCTGTGGGCGAATGAGTGATGTACAGAAATCAGGCATGGCTGAAGAATACATTGCCTTCTGCATACATTTATTGGTTCTCCCTCTCCCTCTGTCTTGCCTGTCTTCTTTTTCTTTCTTTGTCCTTCATCAGTAGCTGCTGATGGTTATATGTCCCCAGTCTGAGTCCTAATTGCTATGAAATGAGCAAGTGGGAGGCAGCTGAAGTAGGAAAAGAAGGGAAATTGTTTTATTTAGTGTAAAACTGACTCAGCATTTGGCAGGGAAGAGCCTACACTGTTAAACAACTGAGTCATCAGCACACTCGTGCTCTCTCTAGGGCTTCAGGCTCTACTGGTGACTGATGGATCAGGAGTTTGACTGAGGCCACCTTGTACTTCTCGGGTGCTATGCCATCATAACATCCTCATCTCTCTCCAGTTCTTCCCATTGGCAGTGCTATGACTCACCAGGCAGATCACGGGACACACAATAAATTTAAACTGTAATTAGGGCACAAGTGGAAAACTCAGTTTGGACCACGAGGAACATTTGCCCATGTCCATAAAACATTTGCACAGCTTGGATCTGCTGGGCTAATTCTGATGAAGAGACTGGAGCTGGGGTTAGAAGGCCACAGCCAGAGACAGTGCACTTGCAGTTATGCAGATAAGCCTGCACTTCATCTTCCCAAATGATGCCCAGAGGCTGCCAGAACAGTCATTCTTTCACTTTTATGAGCAGTGAATTTACATTAAAAGGCATTTAAATAAAGGCTGTAGAGTACGCTTAAAAGATGTTGTTCCGATTTGGGTCTTTATTATGGTGCTGTGGCATGGTGAAGTGACCCCATACATGATTGAGCTGAGGTGTCAACCTGCCCTAGAGCTCTGTTAATAAGGATTGGTGAGCCTGGAGGCAGCAACATTGGCAGGAATGCTGATGAGCCTCGTTAGCAGTGTGCAGCTCATTTCCTTTGGAGAAAGGTACACAAGCCTGTGGGGGAGAGCTGGTAGTGAAGCCAGTCAAAGAGCTCTGCATCGAATAATTTATTTGGCTAGCTTGGTCTACCATTGTAAACAAGTCTTACTTTCTGTGAATAAACTCATTAGTTACCTACTTCAAAATAATTACATTGCATGTACACATTGGAGCCAATATTTTGTCCACAATTTTCTGTGTAACTTCATGCACAGAAATCTGTTCCTTAACTGACATTATTTGCTCCACTAAAAGGATATAAGTAATACTTAAATTTTTGAAGATTCCTGCCATGAATGAGGTACCATACCCACACTTCTTGTTACAGGAGTCACATAAGTCTTGCAGAAGTAGTCCTGCTGCTGCTTGCCAGTGGTGTGAGCCGACACGTTCGCCTGCATGTACTACCGTCTGTACTTGCAGCAGTGAATTGACTGCCAAGTGCATTCAGGAAGAACATATTCACACACTTAAATCTCTGTCTTTATCTAAGAATCTACAAGGGCAGAAGACAGCTGTCACGATCAGGAAAATACAGACAGCCTGCTCTGCTTTCCCAGGGCTCCTCAGGTGCAGGTTGGAAGTGGCAGTGAGCTGGTTCAGCTGCTCTTGATAGGGATGGCCGAATCCTGGTGATGGTGTTTTAAAAAATTCCACCATCTATATTAATTTTAAGGCATTGTTTGATATATTTCTTCCTTTTTCTTATTAATTTGTTAGTAGTTAATACTACTACTACTACTAATAACACTACTACTAATAATGCTGTTCTTATGCACCCTCCAGATGTTTAGGTAAATGTGGTTTTGCAAGTTCAGCCTCAAGTCTAAATATTACAGATGATCTGTGTCAACATGTTTTATCAACTTTTCCCTTCTGATGATTATATTTGAGATAAAGTTTGGAGGGAAAATTATTTGCATAATTCTATTTCCACCTACACTTCCTTAATAGCTAAGTTATTTGCAAAAGCAATTTCCTAGTCAGTGGTCAACCACAATAAAATGTTCCATGTCTTAAATATTTCCAGTGAAGTAAATAAGACTGGAGTCACATGAAGAGATCAACACGACAGAAAATCAGTTACATTATGATTGCATTTTCTATATGATCTTATTCCTGTATTGTTTGCATTTATTTTCTTCACAATGATTTCCCATATCAGAAACCTATTGTATTCACATTTCACCATGTCACAGTATTAACTTCAACATACTTGGGATCAGAGTGACTTAGCTAGATGGTAAGTGTCCTGAGTGTTGTTCAGCCTCTCAGCTGCATAAACTGTACCCAGATCTCCAAAATCTTGTGCTGTTCAAGGCGTGGTGCATAATCAGGGTGACTGGACTTTGCATCCCCACTACTTGTTGCAGGCAAGAAAAAAATTCTTCCCATCAGGACAAGCTGTTCTTTTGTTCTCCAAAATTGTAATCTGTGCTCCTGGTTTGGGAAAACTGCAAAATATATCTTGTTCTAAGAAGAGTTTCATGTTTCCCAAGTTTTCTTCTGTAGGCAGAAAAACAAGTCATGGGAGCCATCTTTTCTGCTGTTTTGGACAAGCAGGGTAATAGGACAGAATGAAAATGGATAGTTTAGTTCTACTGTGTTGCAGACAATGAACTGGACAGTAAATTGACCATGAAGAAAACACCAAAATAACAGGAGGGAGTAAAACATTACTTGAAAATATTCACTATCATTTTATCAAAAAAATATCCCAAAATTATGGATTAATAAAGCTGCCTTCAAATCAAAATATGGATGTTAACGTCTTTATTGAAATAGGTGTCAGCTAAATGCTTTTGAAAACATAACCTATTAATTAATAGAAGCAGAAATAGGAAGTAAAGCTAAACATCAGTAGGCTAAATGTTAATTTCTTAATATATAGAATAATTTAGAAAAAAAAAGTGAAAACTTTTTCACTTTCATTCCATGTAGCAAAGTTAATGTTACTGTACTATTCTTTCAAACCTCCAGTGTTTGTTTTGGGGTTTTTTTGCCTCCAAGTTTGCTCTGAAATCTTAATGATAAACCCATTTATTTCTAACAGAGTATAAGGGAGAAAACCAGCTACATGCATTCATCTTACAGAAGAATCATTACTGAAATGTTAGATCATTAGGCAAATCTCTTCTGTTTCCTCATCATGTCCTGCCACTGGCATGCCGTCACTTGTGTGATTTTTGGGGTTTTCCAGTGCAGGGTCAGTAGATGGACTTGATGATCCTTGCAGGGCACTTCCAGCTCAAGATATTCTATGATTCTTTGCCAGAAAAACATTCACATCAAAAATGAACCATACTCCAGCATATCTTTGTCTTCTAAACATCAAACCAGTAAGGCAGTTCTTGTACGCAGCTATTTAAACCAAAAGCGTCTGCCTGTGGTAAAGGATTTATTCATTCCAGGATCAAGTTAAATTTTCTTTAATAAATAAAATTAAATATCTTTACATGATAGTAATACTATATTTTAAAAATTTCTCTTTTTGATCTCATTTTGTGACACTCTTGCAGATGCTGAGCATTATTTACTCTTCAAGTCATGGCATTACCAAAGAGCTCACAGAGAGAAGTAGTGGATTTAGGTACTGTCATGAGTGAGAAGGTCAGATTCAGACTCCTAGGCTGAAGTATGCAAAAGAAATCCTAATAACAGAATTTAAAAATTCTTCAAGTACAGATACTATGCAGCTGAGATGAAATAAATAAAATAATAGTAGTAGTAATAATAATAATAATAATAATAATAATAGTAATAATATTTGGGGTGGTTTTTTGGTTGTGGGTTTTTTTCAAGTGAGAAAAAGATAGAGAGGTTTCTGTCCCTTACTTTAGATAATTCAGTCTGTAGTTTTCAAAACAGCTAAGACCTAGCAGATATCATTTAGGATGCTATAGTTTAGAGCTATATTTAGACTTTACCAAGATTTTTTGGCTTTATTGGTTCTTATACTTTAGCGGAAATCTTAAAATTCCACAGTAGTTAAGTTGAAGCTTCTTATGCAAGTTGATACTTTCTTATGACAGTAAGAAAGTACTTTTAGGTTGTTCTGATACTGATATTCCGTGAAATCAAAATAAATTTTTTTTTTCTTCCTTTAATGAAAGCTATCAGCTGAATATTAGAAGACCAATTAGGCAGACTTCTAATCTAAGTTGTTAAAATGTGAAAAGGTAGCATTCATAGAGGAAAATATACATAGGCTTCCTAACATATTAGAATGGGAAACCCTCATTTCTTCTATTGCTTTACAACAAAATTTCTAATAAGTTGGTCAAATGCAGAGTCACAATTTTACAGTCATTGTAATATAGGGTTTTTAAAGTACCTCTTTGCCTACAAAGGATGTTACTATGGCTATATTTGCTGTTTTAACAGAAGAATTTTTATAAATTCATTCAGTGATATAAAATGAAACCCAGTGAGGGGGGCTGAGAGGCTGAGCTCTACTTCTTTTAGTTAACACAGTTTCTTTGTCTAACTGCAAAGAAGTCTTGTCCAGAATGAACACAGACTTTTCATACTAATGTTCGTGTATACTCTCTTCAACTTTAAATACCTCTTGAAAACAGTGCAGATATCTATTTAATTTCAAAGCACACAACACAATACTTATGCCTTTTGCATAATCTTCAGAACAGCTGAATAGTCTATTTTATTTGTTTACTGGATCCTGTATTTTGAATAAATATGTCTGTAAAATCTTCTGTACATTGTCAGCATATCTGTTGAACGGTGTTGTCAGGCAAGGATCTCCTAATCAAATTTATGGCATCTGTCAATATACGTTATTATGGGTAGGGAATTGCCCTGGCTAGCTGAACCCAGGTATCCTGGAGAAGTTTAGTATTTTCTGAACCTGACTGAAACTGAACTTTAGAAATTGAAGACACTCAGCAGCTTTCAGAACCAGGCTCTCTACCTGTGAGAAGGTAATGAGAATGTGCTAGAATATTTCAGGCAGAAATAACCTGACATCAAGACATGGGTAGACAGAAGTCATGACACAGGGCAGTGCTAACATCTGCCTCCTCTAACATACTGTAAACAGCATCAGGAAGCTCCTTAAAGCTCCTGACATAGTAATATTTGTCAAATCCCCCAGAATGTGGCATTAGCCATACAGTGTATCAAATGTCAAGGTGACTGACATAAACGACTGTCACACTGGTCCTGTAAGCCATCCTTTCCAGGGTGGATGACAGCAGGAAAGCTACCAGAGAGGTTGCACAGTGCTCCTGCTCTCATGCTGTATCTGGAATCCTAGCCCAAATAGCCAGCAGGAGCTGAGAGTATGGCTAAAAGCCCAAAGGATTGGATTGCTTTAGATGGATGAGAACAGAACTTGTTTGTTGTAATTTGAATTTCCATTATAGCTGTTTATTCAACACTAATTGAGGTCTTGAGCAGAGTTTTGTAACATGGAGTTATGCCCACAAGCCTAATCTTTTACAGACAAACTTAGCTTCAACCAGCATTATCCTTGATATATCAAATTATATAAAAAGTGATAAGCCTGGGAGCCTAATATAGAGTTTCCACATTTTTATGTGGATAGATGTTTAAAAGCACCATGGTTTGGGAGAGCATTAAGTGCAAAAAGCCTGAGAAAAGCAGTATGTATACCTTTATTATACTTTTTCCTTAAGATCATCTAAGCACACTAGTTTGTTTCAGTCACTACAGACAGCTTGTGGCAATAGACATTTTTTCTAGTTATCCAGTGTAAAGAACAGAAACAAATTAATTAAAAAGTAACATTGACATTAATGCTACTATCAATGCAGACAGACTTAGAGACCATGCTTGAATAATCCTTGGTGATAAAAGCATTTTTGTTTCACTTAATAATATGTTACTCCATAAAAAGAAACATTATTATTTTGCAAATTTGTTAACTTGATAAGTATTTGGTATATCCTCAAAGTGTTAATAAGTGCTTCTCAGGCATACATTATGATTTATTCTCATCAATATGTTGACAGAGATGTTTGAGTGGTTTTGGTGAAGATCTATTCCTAGGATATGTGTACAGAAAAGTAATTCCAAGTGAGCACTGGGGAATAAATAAAAGAAAATCCTTAAAAATGAAATATTTTTTAAGACTTCTGGCAGAAAAAGACATCACCAAAACCTAAAGAAAATAATCAGAACTATTTGTTGGTGTCCCTTATCTTCCTTTCTTCTTGTACTCAGAGGACTCAGACTTGACTTCACTGTTTATCACAGAAGAGAAGCCATTTAGAATTTTCCAGGCACATTGTAAAAGAATTATGATTCTGGTAATATATGGCTATTTTCTAGTTCTTCCCTACTGTTGCTTCTGTTAAAAGAATTGAATTCTATTACTAATACATAGATTTTAAAAAAAGTATAGAGGATGAAAATAATAATTTTCACAGTGATGGCAAAAATAGCCTGAGAATTAGTGTGTATTTTATGGTTTGAACTTTAAAATTTCTTCCACACTTAAATCTAAAGGAAGATCATTATCTTCATGTAAGCTGCCATAGCTCTTAATTTTTAAGCTCCTGATTTCCTGTTGGAACGTAAGCCCCAGCATTAGATGCCTTTAAGTTCTTCTCCACAGGATGTAGAGAGGATTAGGCACCTTACAAGGGTCACTAAGTTCTCCATTTTTGGCAATAAGAAATACTGTGATTTCTCATTCTGCTTCAGAACATGCTTATCCAAGTCTGAGCTATGGGCAGGTGCCTTCAATGCAGTACCTGAATGCAGACACTGAGGTTCTATTCTGAACTTAACAGTTCATGGTAATTGAGCAGGAATCACTTTTTTCTTTCCAAATCGAACTGTACGGTTGATTCTGGTTTTTACTTGCATATTGTTTATAACACTTATCTAGAAAGTTGAAGACTTTCTTACATATTATGTTAAGTTGCTGATTGCAATATTGAACATAGTTTGTATTTGATCTTTCATATTTGTACAAAGGAAGCCAAAATTAACATAGGGAAGAAAGAAAGTAAGTAAGAAAGAATGTGATTCCAGATAGTTTTAGTTCTGTATTTCTTTATTTCTTTCTTATGAATTTATTTGCTCTCAATTAGGGTTTTGTTATTGATGTCGTTGCTGTTTTCTTTGATTTCAGTTGCAAATATAAAATGCATAAACAGTTAAAAAGCAAAAACCTGAACCCATACCTTTGATACTTCAAGATAAATTTTCTGAGTTGAATAATGATATTTTTTGTGTGTTTTATTTTGACCTCACAAAGCCTTCATGCCTCTTAAGCAGCTTGAATAAGTAAAAAGCCTTGAGAGAATTTTTTCTGATTGATATACATTATAATGGCTTGATGCTTTTGTGAAAAGGGAACCTGGTCTAATATCTATTTCATGATGGAAAAGAAAACATAAACTCATGGAAGCATTGAATGGTTTGGGTTGGAAGAGACCTTTAAAGGTCATCTGGTTCCAACCCTCCTGCCATGGGCATGGGCAAGTTCCACTAGATCGGATAGCTCAAAGCACAATCCAGCCTGGCCTTGAACACTTCCAGTGATGGAGCATCCACAACAGACATATTTATTAAAGGCTTCAGCAAAATGACTGTCTTAATCTTTCTTTGAAGCCCCCTTTAGGTACTGGAAGGCCACAATAAGGTCTCTCTGGAGCCTTCTCCATGCTTAACAATCCCAACTGTCTCAGTCTGTCTTCACAGAATAGGTGTTCCAATCCTCTGACCATTTTCGTGACCCTCCTCTGGACCTGTTTTTTAGGTCACTGTCTTTCTTGGACTGTGAGTATTAGAGTTGGACACAGTGCTCCAGGTGTGGTTTCACAAGAGCAGAGTAAAGGGAGAAAATCCCAGGATCCTCCTTATTACCCTGCTTGCTGGAAGGAGGATGTGTAAATATTAGATTGAGATAACCAAATGTAGATAAGAAGTTGAGACAAGGAGAGAGAGCAAGAGGTGATATGAAAAGAGTTGTGCTATATTGTGCTATAAGGTAGTCTGCGTTAAGTATAGGAACAGTTCTTGTCAAATGCTGTCATCATTCTTGGCACTAGTAGAGGAATACTTGTCATAAAACTGTTCCCTGATACATCAAAGACAAATGTTCTAAGGAAAGTATGTTTGAATACCCGAAAAAAAAGGATTAAAATAAATAGCATGAAATTCACAACACAGACTTCCAGGATGTTGAGGACTAAAATACTTTTGCTATACTCTGAAATGTTATGATGAGGAAGCCCCAGTCAGCTTTCAGGAGCTGTTGAATTAACCCTGTGTTAACACATGGCCAGTGAGAGCACATAGGTACCTACCTACTAATCTCTCTAGGACTACAAACTATGAAAGACTTAATAAATAGATACTTAAATGTTTACATCTGAAAAAAAAAAACACAACAAAAACAAGCAGACAGAGATGTATGGCTCTTTCCGTGAGACACAGATCCTCTGTACTAAAGATTGAAAATGAATTAATATCCTCTACTTCAAATATTATTATGTTCTTTCCACTCTCCATTCAGAGATAAGAATTAAGCAACACACATGTCAATAGCATCTTATTGCATACAAAACTGATGATCTGAATGTGAACAATTTTTTGTTGTAAAAATCTTCTGTCCTAGGTTTGTGACATGGGAGATGGTAATTAGAACACTTCATAACTTTAGAGTTTTGACAAAAACAACTCAAAATCTGGACCAATATTTTGCAGATTGGCACTTATTATGGGATAGGCTGTATCTCAGTTTGGAGCCTGAGCTAACCATACTGGTGTATTGTCAATAGATGTAGAGTTTGAAATTACCATCAAGGAAAACAAAACATTAAGTTGACACTGGTAGTACCTAATAAAGTAAGATGGGGAAATTCCCTTAAGTGCTTTTCAAAGTTCTTCCCTTTTAAGATTTTAGTAAGTGCGGGATCAGAGCTTCACTGCATATAAAATTGTTGTTGCCATGCAATTCTGCATTAGAAACATTTCCTCTATGTTTAATTACATATTCAGTTGTTTTCTTATTCTCCAATAGATTTGATATTTATGAAATGACAGAATAAAAGCAACAAAGATAAATTTCATCAAAGCCTAGAAGAAGGTCTAAACATGAATATTGTATGGATGAGGAGTTCTATTTACTTAGGAGTAACTTAATCTCTACCACTTTCCGATAATAACAAGTATTCTACTTGAGAAGTGAAAGAAATTAGAATTCAAAACACGTCTATTTCTGCAGCTTAAGCATAGTCATTTTGTCTAATCTTGTCTTATGTTTGTTCTCTTTGACGTTATGAATTTTGCACTGAGAAGAAAAAAATGACAAAGGTCCAAAATATTTCAGAATAGTAATGCTGAAAGCTGTCATTCATAGTTTTCCTTTTCAAAGCTTTTCCATTAAAAACTCCAGCTCTATTGGAAACCTGTGATTTTGAAATTGTCATCATTAAATTTTAATGATAATCTCCAGAAGTTTTGGTATACCTTTATTTTGACAGGGATCACAATATATATGTTCATTTAAATGAACTTAGAAACCCATATAACAATTTTAATGCACATTTTCTTAACCCTGATTTTTACTTTACCTGCAGAACTTCCCTATTTGCGATGATTTACATTTGTTTCATTCTATAGTATATTTTGACTGAAGTTTGATTTTCATCAGTTAAAATGTATGATTAGAATAATGCACATGATATTAGAAGTGCTCAAATTAAGGGCTGTTGTGGCCACTTGTAAGAGAAGGCAACAATTATGGATGCTGTCATTCCTTGTTTGTTTATGTATTCATTCATTTATTACTATGTTTATGTAACAGGTGAAGGTGGTATACAGAACTTGTGATTTACTTTTCATTGTGGGACTAAAGGTAGGAATAAATAACCCCAGTTGAGAGTAGCCATATATACATTAAGATATTTCTTCTGAAAAGAAGATTGTTTTCTGAGCCACTGCCATGCCTACCTAGCACCTAAGCAGTTAATGCTCTCTCTTCTATATACAGTTAGATCATTTTGCAGTCTTTGCAGAGACTTCAGACAGGGAGAGTCACCCGCATTTTTGTCTGCAATCACGCAACTAGTTTAATTGGGCAATGGCAGAGCCTTGCAGGATATCCTAATGAGCCTAATTGGTAGCAGAAATATGACTCCTGGGAGAAAAGAGATAGAAAGAAGACAGATAAAGAGACAGGTAAAGGCTATGGAGTAAGAGAAATAAGATGGAAGGGCTCTGTCAGGGCTCAGTGATGGTATATACACTTCTTTGTGCTCTTTCTTCTCTTAGCCTCTCTTGCTACTTTGTTTACCAGCTGTGTGCCCATGGCACTACTGTCGATGTCTTTTCTGTTATTGAGTAGTCCTGTGGATCTTTTTGTGCTTATCGTGGCTTTTGTTCCAGAGTGATCTGAATATGCAGGGAGTCCTAGCTTGAAAGGCTGTCCAGTCTAATCACAAATCTGCTTTTGCAACACTCAGTGCAATGGGGAATAGGAGGAGGAAGAAAAAGAAGTCTGATCAAACTGCGTTTTTGAGAGCAAGAATCTTGAGTGTAGCTTCGACCACCTCACTAACAGTGTCCCCGTCGTCAGCTGTCACAGTTCTGTCACAGAACCTCCTGTCAACAACTGAATTTTAATGAAAGTCTGCTGTGCTCTAGAATTTAAATGAGATATTTGATAAAAGAGAGAAAACCTTCTGCGTATCTACCTTATGCTCTTAATGCATTTCTCCTGGTAAAAAGAAATAAATAAATTCAGGATTATTTCACTACTAGTTTTCTACAGAGATTTCCCTGCAAAGCTGTGCTGAACTGTTTTTGTGCTGATTTTCCCCAGCTCCGATAGAACTCAGTTGCTGTACATGCAGCTCCTGTTGCTTTCCCGTTTCCTTAGCTTCCCAGACTGCCAGTGGAATTCATCTCCGATAGTCTGAATCAGTGTCAAAGTGTGTGAGGCCAGCAGCAAATAGTTTAGTGGGGACATCCTCATCTGAGCAGAGTTTTGGCAGTGCATCTTACCAGGATCTTTGCAGGTGAGCTAGTTATTAGTCGCGAATAAGCCATGTTTTACAGGGTACTGAAGACCTTAATAATGCATTTTCTCTCTTCCACCTGCCTGAAACGAATTTTTTTCGTAGTGTAGACTCTGTTTTGTTCAGCAATACCTGTGTGCATATCAAAAGAGTGCTGATTGCAAAATCCTCAGTTTGCTGAAAATGTCTGATCTCAAAAGTAAGTTTTCAAGCTCAATTGGAGCCACGAATTGATTGTGGGGCAAAAGTAAATGCTAAGTATTTTTAGTACGTGTTGTGCTTTTCTCTTGTGCAGTATGTGACACTACCTAGGTGTAAACACTGCCTAACGCAGATGTGCTAGTTGCCTTCCTGCTTTTATATAATGGCTTTTTATGAAGTGAGAGGAGATTAAAACTCTTTGTTCTAATGACAGTATTTCTGTTGCAAACTGTGCAGGTATACGTATATAAATGTATGTGTGTGAAACAAAGATCCATCTTGCAAAGAATGTGTCTGCTCAATGGTAATGAAATGAAAATATGAACCACAATCTTGTTGCAGAAACCCGGGATATTTACTCAGGTAAATACCAAAGGAGCATACCAAAGGTCTCTGTAAGTGCAGCACTGGAAACAGAAGATGTATCTAAAACATATAGAAAGGGTTCTAAGGTCTGACTACAGGCTGAAGTATCGGTTGTGAGAAGATCTGTACTGTAGTATTTCTGAAATGGATCACCTGCTCTAATGGTTACTGAAATTCATTGTAACCTGCATGAAGTATGCCCCAGTTAGAAACTTGATTTCCACCCTGCCCTCCTGATATCTCAT
This sequence comes from Lycocorax pyrrhopterus obiensis, assembly GCA_014706295.1. NCBI lineage: Eukaryota > Metazoa > Chordata > Aves > Passeriformes > Paradisaeidae > Lycocorax > Lycocorax pyrrhopterus. The sequence continues at coordinate 94,461,684 of JACSVZ010000002.1, read as the reverse complement.
AAATTATCTCTTTCTCCCTGAGTAAGCACAGCTATTAGTACAGGCTACCCTTTTAAAGGTACCTGTGCTTTTTCCTTTTTTTTTTTCTTTTCCTGAATGGAAGATGAAGGATGGGTTTAAGGAAGGTTTCACACAGATATTTTGGTACATGAAAGGAAATTCCCCTCCACCCCATTTTAGTACCTCTGTACTATCATAGGATATGTTCAATTTCCTATGCAAATAGCCTGAAGTGTGAAATGAAAGTTGGGAAGAGCCTAGAGGAAAGCCAGGGATGCCTAGCTGACAACAATACAAACTGGCAGTGAAACACAGAGCAGGGTGCACACCAGGGAAAATATTTGCCACAGTAATCAGTGACTGAATTTAGTACAGTTATAGCATAGAATGGGATTGAGATTATCTTCATTCACTTATCAATGCTGACACTGACGATGACCTGTTACAGCTACTAGGCCTTAGCCTATGCCAAGGAAATTGAACCAAGAATAACTGGGAGTTGAATGAAGAAGTGCACAATCATTTATTGTGCTTGATCACATTTAGTTATCAGTCTGGATCCAGAAGTGAAATCACAGAAGAGATAGGCTTCACATATCTTATAATAGCACTGAGGGAGAGAATGCTGCTTTTGTACTGCTAAACAAATTATAATATACATTTTAACAGACCACTATAATTCTTCTAGCACTTACCTCCATGCCAAATACTAACTGCCCTGTGTGTCTCCTAAGCTCACGCAGTCTGTCTTTCCTTCTTCATCTTTCACTAGCATCATCCTAATGTAACAAAAAAAGACACTTGGCCAATCTAAACTTTTCCATAAGCTTCACATGTAGACCCAGGCCGAGAACCTGGAGGTTTTATAAAAACAGGTGCTCGCCTTCATGGTGGAGCTCAGTACAGATCAGGCGTTTCTGACAAGCAACACTGGCCTCCTGCTTTGAACTGTGCAATCTATGTGCAGATACTAGAGTATCAAACTCTGTTAAGCTCCATGTTGGTAGCGGTCAGCACCAAGGTGACATCCATCCTCTTGGATTGCTGGGGAATGATCTTGTTCTGTGACTAATTTATGCAGGGAAAATCGCTGTCTTCTACTGTGATCCTAATTAGTCTGTCTCTGTCTTTGCATCCTTCTGACTTGAAGAATGTGTTGTGCAGGCTGCTCGAGCAGCACGACTTCACCAATGACATGCTCGTGCACAGTCAAGGACAGTGGTCAAGAGAACATGAGAGCCAGCATTTCCTGCCCTGCTGAGAGAGGGTCTTGATTGAAACAAGAGGGGAGTGAATCCATGCTCTCTGTAGGGTATAAAGTTTGAAGCACACTCCTCTGGTTTCCAATTCCAATTTCATTTTTCAGAAGGAGCAAACTGGCTTACTTATTGTGGATTCCAGATGCCAACTGCAGTGGTTGTTGTGGGATAACTGGAGAGCAGCAGGCATGCAAGATGTCAGGGAATGAACCAACTTCATATAGTTTCCAAAATGTGTGAGCATAAGAAAATAAACACAACCTTCATTTGCTAAAAGAGAACATCCTTCCATTGGTAGCGAATTGGATCAAGAAGACCCTTTTCAGACTGATTTTAAAATGGCTGAAAATTACTGGTAGGTTTCCATAGGGGTCTGTTCCAGGGCACAATTGTTCTGGTCTGGTCTGGAAAGTGGGGAGTGAGGTGACAAAGTTTGCTGATAATGCTAAATTTATGAAATATATGAAGGAAGGAATCTGAATGAAGAACACTGGGTACATTTTGTGAAGCTGACTGACTGGTGATAAAAGGGCAAGTGAGATTCACTTTTGACAAATGCAAAGTAGTTCTTGTTGGAAAAACAATCCATCTCTACACATACAGTGAAGATCTTTAAATGAGTTATTACTATTCAGGAAAGAGATTTTGGAGTCATTATATAATCGCACCCAGAAAACATCAGCTCAATGTTTAGTGGCGGTCAGAAAAATAAATAGTTTTGAGAACTGGAAAAAGAATTGAGAGGAAAGCAGGAAGTTTAATTATGCTGCTGTATAAATTCATGTTTTCCTCACATCTTGAATGCTATTTGAAGTTCTGTTTATAATAATAAAATATTAGAAATGGAAAAGGTACAGAAAAGGGCAACAGGTATGATAAATAGGGTGAAATGGTTTCTTCAAGAGAAAAAGTGAAACAGATTTGGATATTTTTGTCTGGAGAAGAAATGGATAATGAGCACCCTGGCAGTGAGTGAATAGGAGAATAGTTATTCATTCATTCTAAGAATACAGAAACAAGGCAGAGACAAATGAAATTTTAAGGAGATTTAAATCAAAGAATAAAAAATAGGTATATATTTTTCCCACAGAAGGTCTTACTAAATTGTATGAATTTCTGCCTTGGAATAACATGCATGATAAAATTTAGATGAGTTAAAAATAAATTACTGAAATCTATGGAGAAACATTCATTAAGGGCTCATAAACACAAAGATAAAACCTGTGACTCAAAAGTCCTCAAGTTGCACATTATTGTTATCTCAGAGGAAGAGTAGGGGTACAATGTCATGGAATGTCTGCCCTTTTCTTTCTTTTCTCCTGAGAGATGTGCTCTCAGAGACAGGATATGTTGCTAGGTGGACCTGTTTCTGACCCAGTACAGCTGTACTCAATGTAAAGGCTTAATCACCCAAATCTGTGTCTCAAAACACACAAAAGTGTAACCATTTATTAAACCTGTTTTCAGAGCAGAATTCAGACTGAAGTAACCCAGTCTTTCAACAGAGACTAACCACTGGGCTCAAAAAGGGTAAAATAGTTATATGATGTCCTAAGACTACAATGGATTGTGAATCTGCAGTAAAAATCACAGCTGTGCTTTAATGTGTAAAACTTTTCCTGTTGAGCACTACTCCAGCCTCTCTCTTTTTTCTTTAGGTTTTTATTCTTTTTTTATTTTTCTTATTTTTCCTTTCCTTTTCCTGACCAAGACAAAGAAATGGCATATAAAAATATAGGATTACAAGATAGTAGTTGTGTAAATACCAAATCTAAAGAAGAAATTCTTTCCACAAGGAGAAGTTGATACATTTTATTGTAGCAGTTCCAAGAACTTTATATATAGAGTAGTGCTAATAAAACCACACAGGCGATTTTGCTGTGCTTATTTATTCTTTGCAGCTGCCCTACCATGTACTAGAACCAGGAAGAGCAATTAATTTCTTTTCAGTTTAGTACTAGATGATAATTTCAAAGAAGAAAGAAGATGAGAATTTCCCACTGTGAGTCCAAAGATGAAGAAACTGGCTTCCAGGAATAAAGCAAAGAGCTGGATCAACTGAAAGAAGCGAGGAGTGCATGGTCTTCAGAAGGATTTAAGAGGCACTGAATCTGTACAATTTTTGCTGAAGGACATTTCACATTCCAGTGTCAGTTTCATCTTAAACAAAGCTTTTATTTAGATATGTCCTTAAAAACTGAAGGGTCCTAAATTTCTTTCCAAACTCTCCCGGTCAGGGAGAGCAACTTTTTATATGGGCAGATAGTGACAGGACACAGGGCAACAGTTTTAAACAAAAAAGAACAGGGATTTAGATTATATCTGAGGAAGAAATTCTTTACCCAGAGGGTGGTGTGGCACTGGAACTGGCTGCCCAGGGAAGTTGTGGATGATCCATCCCTGGCAATGTTAAAGGTGAGGCCGGATGGTGCCCTGAACAGGCTGATCTAGTAGGTGGCATCCCTGCCCAGGCAAGGAGGCTTGGACCTAGATGATCTTTAAGGTTCCTTGCAACCCAAACCATTCTATGACAGCAGGGAAGCTATTTGAGTGTAGAGTCACCTTAGATGTCCTCTTGAACTCCAGATGGCCTCCAGCTCTTGCTCCTGGACTCAGGTCCACGGCAACAGATCATGTGTTTTATCTGCTGCCTCTGGTTGCCTGAAGTTTCAGGTGTCTTAATCCCACCCTTCATGTGATACAGAAAAGGGCTTTTGGGAATATGAAGGAGCTTTGTCTGCATGCACTTACCTCACAGCTTTTAACTACCAAGTCAGTTTTCATACAGGCTAAACTTCAACCTGAAGGCTGCCTGCATCAATAGTGGAATAGTTTTATACATGATCCTTTGGGGATTGAAACAGCATGACTAGGAAACCTTCACACTGATGTCCTGTTGTACCTACAGAGCTCCTAATGGCCTTGGAAGGTCTTAAGCCATAGTGGGAAGGTAAAGCACATCAAGGCAGTTATCCGGAGTCAAAGTAAATTAAGCAGTCCCACTGCTAGACTGATAGATGCAAGAATTTGTTGAAAGGCATAATCCCTCCCCAACTCCCTTGCTCCAAAATGCAGTATTCACCTCCTCCCTTTTCTTTCAAGTATCTTTGGCCAATGTGCACAAACACTCTGTTGGTGGATGTTTCTATAACGTTTTTGAAAGAAAATTAAACACTTCCATAGTGTCATTAACTTTCTTCTTTTTAGTGGTACATGCAGAAAGTAACAAAGTATCACAAAATTCTCCAAAATTATATTTTTTATTAAAATATATACTTCCCTACTAGGGATTGTAAGTGTAAATTTAACAAATACAATACAAATTAAAACATAAGATTTCAGGATGATTTCTGAATTTTCCCAGAAGGCTTCATAGAGCCTATTTTAAAATGACAGCAAATCAACCATAACCCAGCAGAATGTATTAACTTCAAGATGTTGAAATTAAAATGTGTTTTGGGGAGTCAGCAGAGAATAAGGCAATGGTATTTGGGATGTTCTATTAAGGTACATCAGGTATTGAATTTTGTTGAATTTTGGTCTCCAATTGCATTTTGTCAATTTCAGCTATTGTAACACTTAAAAGTTCAGCCATAGCTAAACTTAAATCATTTAGATGAAATAAAAGTTACTGAATAAATAGCATGAACTTCCCTAAGAAATATTTGTAATAACATTAAATAGATGCATTTTAAATACAACACACTAGGCAGATAATTAGGCAGATAGAACTCCATCTTCTCAAAATGAAACATAAACGAAGTACTTTTTCATCAGCTGAGTTTATGTCCCTGTCCATCTCTCAACTCCTAAACAATATGTCATTAACAGAATTAAAACTATTCCTCAGTAGGATTAAATCTTTTGTCGTAACTGCAATGCAACCTTAAAGAACTATTTCCGAACTTGGAACCAGAGCTACTTTGTTTAAATTCTGCCTTTATAGAATTTTCTTTTCTAAGCAGTTACATTTGAAAAGATAGAGGAAAAAGTTCATCCTCACACTTGAGAAAGTTCCTTATGATTTTTCTGCAAGTGTTTTATTTGCAATGTGCTGAAGAATAAATAGTAAGTAAAAATATGTTTCCCTTAAGAGATTTGAAATTTTCCCTTTTTCAATATCTCTGTATTAATTTGTCCAGAAGCTTTCCCTTTTGTCACTGGTGCTGGATTTAGTATCAGAAAGAAAAATTAGTTGAGTACCAGTTTGTATAACTTTGAATTGCTCAATGCATACATTCAGATAATTGGCTTTTAACTCTGAAAGTCTCAGAAGATGGTGTTGGTTTTCTATTTGTTTAAGTTGTTTTTTTTATTATTGTGCAACCTGAAGAGGAAACAAAAAGGAACCATCCATACCAGATAGCTACAAACCATGAGCACACATTGGGAGTGAGAAGAATGTGGAAATAAGTGGAGAGTTAATGCTTGTTGAGGCATCAGCTGAATAGTAGGAGCATGCGTCCTATATTGATCTTCTCTCCTCTGCTTCAAGACATGATTGTGCCAGAGGGGAATCACAGTCAAATTGCTATCATGCTTGACAGTGTAATATTGTTTCATCTCTTGTGAGAAAGTGAATTCTATAATAAATAACCTGTATAAATACGAACCAAAAGTTTTTCTATTACATGCACTAACTTACCTACTGGATAAAGTTGCATATTTTTCAACTTAATATAGTCATGCTTCATTATGTTCTTTTTTATGAGAGGGCTTTCATAATTTTACTCGTTGATATTTCGGCATGAAACACTTTTCTGTCTATTCTTATCTTGCATGTCATTCATAATGTTACTAGAGAAATAAATTTATTTTCTCCATCCTTGATTTTTTTCCAGCCAATTTCTAGTTGCTTTTACTTATATGTTATACAGTCATTAAATAAAAAGGAGTGGAACAGATTTTTGGAAATCTCTTCCAATTTACTTCTCATTGCAAGGCTAAATTCAGGTTAGCTTAAGTTGTTAGCAGCTATTCTTATTTTTTGTCTTACTCTACTTCTTTAAGAAGATTCTTAGTCCTTCTTCTCTATTCTGTCTATTACACTGAAGGTACACTATTTTCTTCTTAAAAAGCTTAATGAGGTTCTTGTCAGACTATTGAGCTCCTTTTGATTCATTTTCCAACTCTTCATCCCAGTTTTAGTGGTCATGACAGGCCAGTCAGCCTTTATTGAGCCATTAGTAAGGTCTCAAGGCAAGTCCCCTTCAAAACCGTGTCTGGGCACTGAAGAAGGATGTGAATGAGAGCAACCAGAAAGGATTTAACAAGAGCAAATTGGACCTGACCAACCTAACTGCCTTGTATGATGGAAAAGAAGCATAGCCAGCACATCGAGGGAGATGATTCTCACCATTTACTCTGTCCTTGTGAGACCCCACCTGAAGTACTGCATCCGACACCAGGTTCCGCAGCGCGAGAAGGACATGAACATGTTACGGGGAGTCCAGAGAAGGGTCACAAAGGTGATCAGAAGGCTGGATGACCTCTCCTATGACAACAGGCTGAAAGAGTTGGGACTGATCAGCCTGCAGAAGAGAAGGCTCTGGAGACACTTCACAGCAGCCTTCCAGTACCTAACAGGGATCAGGATGGTTGGAGAGGTACTTTTTACAAGAATATATAGTGTTAGGACATAGAGAAATGGTTTTGAACTGGAAGAGGGTAGGTTTAGATTACATATTAGGAAGAAATTCTTTACTGTGAGGGTGGTCAGACACTGGAACTGGTTGCCAACTGGTGGATGCCCCATCCATGGAAATATTTAAGGTCATTGAGGACAGGGCTCTGAGAAACTTGATCTAGTTGAATCTGTGAACTAAATGACCTTCAAAAGGTCCCTTCCAACACAAATTATTATATGATTTTGTCATTCTATGAAATTACTAGATTTGTGGATGAGGGGATGGCAGCGGTTGCCATCTACCTTGACTTTAGCAAAATTTTCAGCATGGCCTCTTGTAGCATCTCTTCTCTCTCAGTTAGGATGTTGCACTGCTAACCTCTAGATAGACTGACTACCAGGGAAGTGAAAAACTGGCTCATTGGGTTCAAAATGTAGCAGTTAGTGGCTATATTGTACCTGAAGGACATTTAGAAGTAGAGTTTTTAAGAGGGTCCATTCTGAGGCCTTTCCTGTGTTATATCTTTATCGGTGGTGTGGAGGAAGACACATAGTGCCCTTGGTCAATTTTTTCAGTGACAGAAAACTAGGGAATGCAACAGATAATGTTGAAGGGCAGATCTGCTGTTCAGATCTGCTGTTCAGGCTAGTGTAATGGAACAACTGGAACTTCGTGAAAATCAACAAGGACTAATGCAAAGTCCTGTACTTCGGAATGAACCTCTACAGTTATATGGAGGGGGTCTGGCTGACTGGATGAGGAGAAGCTCTGCTTGGGGCCCTGGAGAACAAAGAGCTGAATGAGTCAGTCGTGAACCCTGGCAACAAAGGTGGTCAATAACACTCTGGGCTGTGAGAATAAGAGTCCTGGGTATGAAGTGAGTCTGATGGGTCCACAATTTCCTGGATACTTCTTTAAGCCCTTCTTGTCGATGGGGGTGACATTAGAATTCTTCCAGCCTTCTGGGTTGTCCCCTGATCTTCATGACCTCTCAGTGACTATGGAGAGCAGTCTCGTAACGACATCAGCCAGCTCTCCTAACACCTTCAGGTGGATACTATCAGGGTCCATTGATTTGTAGATATTCTTCTAACTGGTTATTGGGAGGTGAGAAGAAGATCACAGTTAGGACTTCAAGCACTGGGACGTGTTGTCCAGAGAGGTTGTGCAATCTCTGTCTCGGGAGATATTTGATACCAAATCAAATAATCCCTGAGCAACTGGTCTGAATTCAGAGCAAACTCTGCTTTTAGCAGGGCACTGGACTAGAGATTTCCTGACATCCTTCCAGCCTGGGAGATTCTGTGATACTAGTCCAGGTATCCTGAGTCCTGGATACTAAATTCTTGTATTTCAAGCTTACCTCTCTTGCATATGGCAGGAAATCCCTAAAGCTATGATTACTATAGTGTGTTATCTCTTCCAGTTCTCTCCTGTCAATAAATCCTGTTACCAAACAAACCACAACTTCCCAAAAAAACCAACCTAAAACATGATCTTAAAAATGAGTCATGTAACAGTGGTACTTAGGCTGCTATTTTGCTTCATGCTGCTGCTATTGTTTCACTGTCTCCTTGTATTCCTGTCTGTCTGCACTTTAAGTGCCAACTCCCCAAATTTGTAGCATACTGAGTACACATAGTTAGTTTTACCAGTGTTAGTGCTCTTAGGCAGTTCTATTTTAATAAAAAACAAATAGCAGCTGAAATGAAACCTCTTCAGTATAGCTGGAATAAATTCCTAATGCAGGATAACAGTTTATGTGTTTGAATTAGATTAACAGGATCACAAGGGATGCTGACAAAGTGCAATGCTGAAATAAACGTTTTATCATGTTACAAATAGTTACATGTGTATTAATTTGAAGTCCACTACAGTTGAGCCGTTGTAAAGCTCAGTTTATGGCATAAGATTTTTTGAGGGAATTTATAAAGAAAAACGAAGCTTCCTAACAATTTACAGCAAGCAATGAAAAGCATCTAATATAATTCAGAGTTTTGTCTTTCAAATACTAAATCTTGCATATACACTGCTCTTTCCTTCCAGACTCTGAGAAGGATTCAGACGGCGGATATGGAGAAGTCAGCACAGAGCCTGTGAAGGTTACTTAAATTTCTGATAGAAGGACTGTAATGTCTGGGCTCAGATCTGATCTCCCAGATGTAGGATGTATGATTGGAAGGCATGATTCCAGCTTTGGTTATAGCCAAGTATGCTGCAGGTGTGCTAGTAAAAGCTGTGTCATCATAGCTGTGGAGTAGTGTTAAGGAAAAAAAAAAACAGTGGTATAAATATAGTATAAGAGTTAAGGAAATCACTGCTGCTGCACGAAACAAACCAGATCCCCCAAAACAGGTGTTGCAACATATCTGTATGTATAGATATTTTGCTCATGTTTGCTTGTCACCATAAATTCGTTTGTGGGTCGTTCTTACAAATTTTTCTGCTATTGGACCTTTGCCATCTACTAGCAGATTTATCAGCTCCAGAGGTCAGCACATTATTTGGGTCAGAAATTATCGATGCAGAGTGGATTATTTTTATTGGTTTAATTTCCATATTTAAATATCTGTGACCTATTTTTCTGAACAGATGTGGTAACATACTCCATATGGGCAAGTGATTTTTAAATGGAAACCTCAGGTGACATATTTCTGACTTGCACCAAGACAGAAGCACCTGCTAAATCAACTAAACTAAAATATACCCTGGTATTTTACTATGGTCCTTACTACATTACCTCCTCTAGTTCACTATAGTTCTCCTTTGGACAAGTTCATCAGGCAGAGTGGTTTGGAAAATATGATGGACTTCTCCTGATAGTCAATATAACAAGCTGTAAATAAATATGACACAGAAGGTACAGACTGGAAAAGGAAATTCTATCTTGTGGAGTACCAAATGATATTATTTTAAAAATAAGATTTTTTTCTTTAAATGATATATGTATTGGGCCAAATACTTACTTTTTCTTTTCTCTTCTTTCAGGAATGGAACTTACACATGCAAAGTATAGCTGCTGCTTTGCCTGCAACAAAGAGTATATATATATTTTGCCCAAACTGTGTTAAAAATAGATGGGTTGCATATTTTTGATCACTGCAGTGCAGAAATTAGCCAAAAGCCTAAGTGGATCACGATGAGATAGATAAAACTACTTCTGAATTACCTCTGCCATGTTGCAGTCATTGGATTTACTGCACAGAAATGTGACGATCCCCTGTTCTGCTGGGTAATATTGCCCCATTGTGTAGTTGTGTTTCCTCCTCTATTGGTCTAGAGATTAACTTTTGCCTTGTGGCTGGATGTTGTTAAAGTACTGGGTTTGGATACCACTTAGAAGAAAAGGATTACTGGCAGAGGTGTAAGTGAAGATAAACGAGCCTTCAAAGATATGAAATGCTAGAAGTTGATACTATTGAGTTGGTACCATCATTGGGACTAAGGGCTCTTCGGAAGTTAACTGGCAAGGACAGTTTAGCAAAGACTTCTTGTTTTCCACTTCAGTTTAACTTAAGTTTTGTGAAACCTATTGATCTACCAGAATAACATATATAGCCTGGTTTATACACTACTTGGTGTACTTTCTATGTGTCTGCTATGCCTAAAACATTTACAAAATCCAAACATTGAATTTCAGTAAAATAATCATATGATATTGTCTGTGGGGATACTCTTTTTTGCGCTTGTCTGTGAACTCTTTTGACTTTGGTTATTTTCTGTCTAAAAGAAAAAAAACATTTTTTTGGGTTTTTTTTCTACTGGAAGCCTATTATTCTGGATTTCTTGGTGCACTACCTTTGTTGGAGTTCTGTTGCTCCACCAGACTAGGTATGTTTCCCAAATTGTCTATTACATTTCACCCCATGGTAAATCATCCCAAAGAGCTGTGGTAGGCTGGACAATGTCAGGTCTTTCTAGGTCACTCTTGCTTTGAAGATAACTAATTTTAGGTTAATAGCATAGATATATGGGTAGGATTAGATTACACCTTATAAACAGATGAAGCCTGAAAGAACTCTGGGGCTTTAAGGAGGATGGGAAAGAAAAGAATTGCATATAGTATGTAATATGCTAACACACCTCAGTACTACTACTGGTGATTAAGACCTTGTATCTCACAATTAGCTGTTTGGTCAACAGAGAACTTTCATTTCTCTCTGAAAAATGGTTTATTCAAATATATCTGAAGAATACTGGCAGAACAGTGATAGTCAAACGTCTGGTGAGTTGGTCTGGGAGAGACCAACAACATCTGTGGAGTGCTTTCTGCTAGAAAGAAACAAGACTTTTTGTTTAAAACATAGATACTTACTTTATCAAACAGGATCCATATATACAAATCAATAACAGTTTCTGAAAACCTATTTTTCATGTCTAGCCTTAGGACCAAGGATCTTAAAATACTGTTTTTTCCCCCTAGAATAAAGTCTTCCTCTGTGCCCTGCTGTATCATACCTTACTTCCACCTGCAACTGCCCTTCCTTTAGAGGGATTTCAGAACGTACAGAGAGAAGCTGGGGTTTCTTGCCAGGCATGAACCTCTGCTCTCTCTTGCTTGCAGAGAAAATTAGTGGTCAATCCTTTGTGATTCCTAATGAGAAATGGTTCTTAGGCTCCTTATCAGAAGCTCTCACAAAACTCAGATCTTAAGTTGCACAAAGATCTTTTTCTGATGACTCTTTGCCAAAATTGTTTTTAGTCGGAAATAAAATAAAATAAAATAAAATAAAATAAAATAAAATAAAATGATAGTTTAAGAAGAATTTTTCCATAAATGTTTAGTTATTAAGTAAGGATATTTACTTTGGAAATATTGTCAGTGAGGTTAAAACATCCCTTAATTATCAAGCCTATGACATTTCACTGTTTTATGCAGGGGTGTTTGTGTTGTCTGCATTTCATTTTCCCATTGTAACTGCAGAAAATCTGAAAGTAAGCAAAAGTTAAAATGTAAATGCCATGGTCTTAGCTGTAATATTAAATGTTCCCCATGGTTTTACGATTACCCTTTACAAAATCTGTTGATGCATTTTGGCAAGCACAATATTAAAAATTTGCTTGGCAAAAATCCCCTTAGCAGAACCTGACAAACAGTAAGGTCAATAAAGTTTTAATCAACAAAGGAGAAAATACTCTTCTTCCAGATGGGTGCCACAGAACAATACTTGCATGAAATATTTATGATTCACTTTAGAATCTCAAAGTCTGCAACATAAGGAAAGGTTGGTGATTATTTCTAGAGTAGAATGTGCTCACCCTTGGAATTTCTGAACATTAGACTGCTGTGAAATAAATGCTGGTCTTGTTACTGAAAGTATGTGATTTATTATTTGACAGAACACCAAGTTTGTTATTGAACTTTCTTGTGTTCATAACCTACCATTGCTTTATAAAATATTCCAGTTACTTATATGTGATGATCCTTCAGTTGTTCCTGTCTCTTTAAATTGTAGATTTTGTTTGGATGATAAGCAACTATATATTCACTATTGGTAAAGACATCATACTGTCACTAAGGTTTTGTTGTGCTGGAATTGTACAACCCACACAGTGATATTTTAACAAGAAGGGTTTTTTTTTTCAAAATATCGGCTGGACTCTGTGCTTCAGCAACTAAATATAAATCTGTAATGAAGAGAATCATTAATATAAGTGAATTTTCTCCCTGAATCCTAATCCTGAAACCTCACCTGTTCTCAGACTCAGACTCAAGAAGGGGGAAACCCAGGAAAACTTTGGCATGGTGGATGGATTCATGGCACCCCTTACATATTTCCAGCTCAGTGCAGTAACTCTGCTTCCTAATGTGACTTAAGTGGTCTAGTCACAGGAACTGGCGTATTGGCATGGATTGCCTTGATACTTCTCTATTCCCAGCAGAGAATTAAGTGAAAACTTGCCCTGTCCAAGCCAAAAAAGACCAGTGGCCATGGTTGTATTCAGAATTGGCAAAAAGACTGAGAAACATCAAGTTGTCTAGATATGTCAGTCACTCTTCTAAAGCGGTTATCCAAGGAAAGTCTGAATGTATTCTGCATTCATTTCTGCTACCATTTTAACACTTGTTAATTAACAATTAATGCAGCCATTAATTAACACCTACAGCAAGCTTCTTAGCCACCATACTGAGAGTTTGAAAGCACTGAAACATGATTTGTGGTTTCGAGTTCATTATTAACTCTAAATAATTCATCTTGTTTTCAAGAAACTGGTGGTTTTTTAGACAGAAACTTAAATTACAGGTGTACAATGACTTGAATTATCAGCTACATTAACATATTTGAAACCCAAAATATATTGCTTTAACTCTGTGACATTAAAGGTGACTGAAATATTTAATTAGGCATCTCTAGTTGTTTTGATGTTATATTAATTCAGTGAGTTTAGGAATAACACTTTACTTTTTAAGAAAGTAGTGTCAATGAATATTCATAATGTAAGAATTATATAGAATGACTACTTTTGGATCAAATTAATATAAAAATAATAAAAAATATACAAAGTTGTTAACTTTTCTCTTAACCCTCTTCTGTCAATCCCAACCCTAACCCTAAACATAACCAGACTAGACTTAGTCTTAGAAGGTTAGTTCTCTAAATTTTCTAATCAAATAGTTTGAAATCAGTATTAGTTATGACCAATTTTTCTTCTGAGTAGGAATGGATAAAGTTTCTATATAATTTTTATTAAACTCATAGTTAACTTTAAAAATTCTTGGCAGGTGTTGAGTATTTTGCATAAAATTCCTGTAATCAATTGTGTTGCCATAAAAAGTTTTCTCTCTAATTGAAAGGGAGTTCTTTACCCTTATCTTAATTTTAAAATTCAGAAAGGAGTGGTTTTGCTGATGTGTTTTGCTTTGTTTTTCAAAATACTGAGATATAGGTTTAATGTACTTTTAATGAGTATGTTATTACTCTGTTATTCACTCTGTAATTCTCTCTACAGTGATTGGCACTATCACTGTATCCTGTAATTCATTCAGAGCACATGCAAATACACCCGAGTATACTTAATTGCACTTTTTCCTGTCAAGTCTTTAATTTTCTCGCAGGCAATTTTGGGTGATAGGTTTGAGGAAAGCCAGAATCTTAATCTTCTCCCTAGCATGCATATTTATTGCTGTCTACTACTGTATGGAGTCCACACAGCATCTCAGTGCTTTGCCAGAAGGCAATAAAGAGCTATTTGGAGCTCTGCCGGCATAAGTTTTAACATCAGGCAAATCTTAGTTCTAACCATACCTAACTATTGTAACTGGGATGTTTCTAGCATCTGTAATAAAACTGCACTGTGGCCAGCAGAGTCTGATATAATTGCATGTTCTGTGGCCTCAATTCTAGCACGATCCTAAAAAGCAAATTTGCTGTTCAATACTTGTTACAGTTCTGCAATTCTACAACTTCTGTTCTTCCCAAAATGTGTTATTAGAGTCAGTTTCTTCATTTGTAAGTTGGTCAACCCAGACAGTGCTGGCTGGTGCCGTTAGTTGTCAAAGGAAGGAGCCAGCTGTGACTGTCTCTTAACAGAGCTAACCACTTGCTCTCTCTCTCTTCCAGTTGATCTTATTTCATGCTCTTAAACGGTCTTGTGTGGTTGTGGTCCTTTATGAATCAGTGCTCCCTATTGTAAAAGCCGTGGTTGCAAATCAAAGGTAAACATGGCAATCGGCTCATTCGTAGCACAGAGATCTAAAGAATTTGGTGGTAGTAATAGAGACTTGCAGCATGCTTAACCACCTGCAGCTTTCCTGCTCAGTGAGATCCATGGAATTGTACAGTTCCAGTTCACTATTTTCTGCAATGATCTCACACTGAGCAGAGCAGATGTGTTTCACATTGCACCATGAAATTTTTGCCCTTGCTGTCCGAGTAGCTGCATCCCTCCCTGCAACTTTGACTCAACGATAACTTAATTTATTAAAACAATGAAAATATCAGCCAACAGAGGAAGCTTGTCTCTGCTTGAAAGTGAACCTTTACCAAAGTCAAAATCACACAGTAATAACACATTTCACAGATGCTGAGATTAATAGAAAACATAATTTGTTGCACATATTTTTCTTCAAGATTTCTTTCCCAGGTATCACCTAGCACAGTTCCATATTAACGTTAGTCTGATTATTTAGAATTTTACCTTAAATGAAGGTGAATTTTCTGGCAGCAGTTTTTTTTGTTGCTAATCTGCTGTCTTCCCTCAGGTGGTTTCTTTGTTTAAATTACTTAAAAAAAATTGAGAAGAAATAATTCTTCTACTTTCTAGAAGTGTATATAAGGATCCCATTGTCATAAGCTGTTGGCACTTGAAAATAACCTTTTTAAAGCCTTGTTAGGTCCATTTCAAATAAACATTTTTCAAAGCTAATACTTCCTCTGACAAAAAATAAGGTTGATTTTGCTTTTCTGCGACAATTTTTGTCCACTAGGTTCATGCTGGAATTGCTGATCAAAGTTTGAGG
This sequence comes from Lycocorax pyrrhopterus obiensis, assembly GCA_014706295.1. NCBI lineage: Eukaryota > Metazoa > Chordata > Aves > Passeriformes > Paradisaeidae > Lycocorax > Lycocorax pyrrhopterus. The sequence goes on along the minus strand of JACSVZ010000002.1, from coordinate 94,446,337 downwards.
GACATCCTGCTCCTAATAACGGGTTCCCTGTTGCCATATTGACATACTGAGGATCTGAGTTACCTGTCAAAGGTATTTACTTTTTTTTCCCCTCAGGTGGTAGAACTACATCCTCATGCCTCTTAATTCTTCTTTGCCTGTTAGAGGAATATATACTTGAAATCAGAATGAGGTAAGGAGTTGTTTTCTGATATTTGGCATTTTGTGACACCTCAAGTTTTCAACAAGTCTCATGATGCTACCTAGGGAAAATATAAAGTATTATTAACCATACAAAACACTAAGAAATGCAGGTTCAGAAGTCAGGAGTCTGCATTTTACCTGTAGAAAAAGGAAAAAACAAAACAAAACAAAATAAACGCAAACCTCAAATCATTCCTCTGCAGATAGCATTAGATGTCTTTTTGAAATATTAAGTATTAATTACTTTTATTTTCTTAGTTAGAATTTAATGCTTTGAGCATTCAATTTTTTACACTTCGATTTGAAGTCTTTAATGTTTACTCAGTTATAGACTTTATTTATTTCCCCACTGTATTGCATGCAACAAGTTGTCTGGTCTCTACAGCTTTTCAACAAGCCATGCCAAGAAACTTGACTCCTCCGGTATTAAGTGAAGGAGAAAAAAAAGTTTTGACAGGTTTAGATATGAAATGAATAGTGACTTTCCTCTGAAAATGTGTCAAATTAAAGCAGGTGGGGTGAGGAAAACAGCTACAGTATGTCAACTTTTACAGGCTTTGATTTATTTTTAATGATGCAGTGCACCTTAGGAAGTCTGAACATGTGCTCATTCACAGCCCAGGCCTCATGGTGTGCTGTATTGTTCAGGTACTTCTTCTAAGTTGGGTCCAAGATGGGATCATGACCTAGAACTCCTGTAAATAGCAATTACCTCTTTGGAAAGAGAATGATTAAAGTTTAGTTGAATGTCAGCAAACTATTCACTCCTCTCTGTTCCTCCCTTCTGCAACTTATTTACGCTTCCTAACCACACATCCTCCCTTTTCTATTGCCAGGTCTCTTCATCATTTATTTATTTATCTATCTATTTATCTATGTATTATTTATGATGGGTCACATGAGATAATGTGAAAGAATAAGATTTTAGTAAATCTTCACATATAATTATACATCACATAACTAATAATTTCAAGTTTGAATAAAAAAGCCTGAAGTTTGGTGAATAAAAAAGTTTAAGTATTTAATCAAAATTCAGAAAAAAATTCAGAAAAGTTTCAGGAAAAAAAAAAAAAAGGTCCAAAATATGATGAATCCAGAAAACCGGATTCAAAATGAGAACAGAGTTCACCCAGGAAAATTATAGAAATCTTTTGGGAAAATTATTAAAGCAAATGTCCTCTGTCTCAGTTTCATAAAAGAATTTGGCACTAGAAATGTAAATTGGACAAGAACCTGGCTAAAAGCCAGGTTAGATTTGATTACACCAAAGAGAGAGAATACATAAGAAAAACATTCTTCAGTATCATCACAAATAAAATGTTTTGATATATCAGCATAAAAGTTAGAGAGCTATGATAAAAGTTAGAGAGTTTTGGTGCAATTTGCAGAGGATGAAAAACTGGGAGGCCTCAGTATCAAGAGCAAAGTGTGTCACCTTGAAAATTACATTTATGAGTGAATTAAAACAGCATTTCCAAACTCAAGACCATGTGCCTAAAGTATGAAATAACATTTCCGTTATGAAGTGACAGAGGAGGACGTAGTGTACTTGCTGACATGTGATGGAGTAGTGATCAGAATATTCCCTTGAAAATATCTCCCTGGAGCCAAGGTAAAGAGCTCCACAGTGAGACAGAATCTCAATTACAGTACAAATAAGTCTGCTTTTTTTGTTTTTTGTTTGTTTTGTTATTGTCTCTTTCTCTAAAGAGGTTTGTTACACTCTGGGAGTTAAAAAAAACAAATCAGGCAATTTCTGGAATTCCTGTATCTTCCCATCTGATTGTCATGAAGGGAGACTTCAGCCTGAGCATCCAATTGCTGAGCTCTGGGAAAAATTTTCAAGGAAGTAAGCTACAAAGTAACCATATGCGTGATTGTCATATGACAGAAGGGTATCTTGGGGTACAAGGTGAAGTGTCAGGTTGTTATGGGAATGGAGAAGTAAAGGAGAAGTATACCAATCTGCATTTCAGATGGAATGCTAAGCAAACTGTGGGAAGTACCTGAAATAGAAGAGACCTAGATGGAGGAGGTAGAAAGAAAGTGAATAAACCAATGTAGCTAAGTAAAGTTCCAAAGTATACAACTCTTAATTGAAGACTTTCAGGAGGAAAGCTTTAGAAATACTAAATCTGTGTGAAATGATATCTGGAAAACAGCAACCTATGTGGACTCAGGCACTGAGTCTGGAAAAGTAGCTTAACCTCTGTAGACTATTTATAGTGCTTAGAATCTTAAAAGAGAAACATGTGTTAAGACAACCAGTATTACTGTGATATGATATTGCCAGTCATTCTCCAGGTAGCCTTGTGAGGACTGTCATATTTTATTCAGAGTATTACAAGTTGTAGCAGGTTCCAGTTCATAAACCAGGCGGAAACACCAATTAAGTGTAGTGGTTTAGTTCGAAATGTATTACATACTTATATTCCTTCTGTGAGACAAGAATTAGGAGAAAGCAAAGCAGGCACAAAACTTAAAAGAATATAAAGAAGCTTATTAACAAAACTAAAAAGGAAAAAAAGTCAGAACCTTCAGAACACTTCTCCTCCGCCCACTTTTCCTCTCTTTTCTCACTGACAACACAAAGAGACAACACTTGGGATTTTCAGTCAGTTTACCGCCTCTATAATAATTTCTTTTTCAGTTCACTTAGGGAGAGGAGTCTCTCTTGCTCATGCTATGGAGACATCGCCACAAGAAACAGTTCTCTCGTGGCTTTAACGTCACAGCAAGACAGCCACCCAGGATGGTTCTCTGCTTGCATGCGAAAGTCTCTTCCCTCGACTTACAGCTTTCCCCACAACTGTTTTCAAGGGTTCCTTTACCTAATGGGGTACCATTTCAAGGATGAGCTGTGCAGAAGCAAAAGTTCTCTTCATCTATCTCTGGGATCATCTTCATCTCTGGGAGCAAGGGTCTTCTTCTCTTTCCCTGGGAGCAAAGGTCCTCACTTCATCACTAATCTCTTTCTCTGTTCAAGCTTCTCATTACATCACAGCCACTTTAACATTTGCTTACTTCAGCACAGGTGCCTTTGCTCATGATTGCAGTTTGAATGCTCCACTCCCCCCATGCTTTCACGAAATTACAAAGGGTATTCTGATGTATTATAATCCATTACCATAGCCTTACAAAAGAATTTCAGCTTCTAGGTTTGAAGAATCTCCTCTTCTCTCTCAGGGTTTCAGCTCTTCCTCCTTCACTGACTTTGGTGTCTCTATGGTGTTTTCTTTACGTGCCTTCGCCTTTCCTCTTCCTCTTACTCAGGAGAGGATTGATGTCTTTAGGTTTCATCTGTTCTGGAGAATCTTACAGCACTAAAAGAGTTAATCTCACCCGGGCTTTGCAGCTGGAATTCGCCTCTCGCTGTTGATCACATAATTTCTGCTGCCGGAGCTCGTTTCGGTGTAGCATTTCATTTCAGCGGCCGCACTTGAGGGGGGAAGGCCTGGCCGAGCCGCACGGAGGCTCCAGGGTGGCTGTCCCCTGGCCAGCCCAGCCTGCACTGAGGGGGGCTGCGCCGGGTGTCCAGCAAAGCAGAAGCGTGCTAAACCACGACACAAGTCAATGTATATTAAACCCCGTGTTTAAAAATATATATGAGAACAGTTTTGACACCTTGAACAGGAATTTGTGGTTTATGATCTATTAGGCAGAAGACATGTGACAAAATGTTGTGTACCTTCAGGAACAATGGATTTGCTCAAATAGGAAAACACCTTAACTGTGTGCAAGACAAATTCAATGTGTCCAAATAAAGGTCTTTTATCCACCTTTCAGCTATGGTTTGCAATAAGGCAGAAAATACATCATTAATTAAATGAACTCTCTAACTGCTTCAACATACACTGCTGTTTTCAGTAATTGCGACTTGGAGTGAAGGTAAGAATACAGCAGGTATTACTTGGATATTCACTATGGTCTGAAAAATAAGAGCTGAGTCAGTGAAAAGCTATTGGAAAAAACCCACAGCCCACACTACCTCTAATAAGGTTGGGAGTATATTGTTTTCCCTACAGGCGAAGGGCAATTTTAAATAATAAAGAAACTATTTTTAGGTTCTAGGAAGAAGAAGATGTTATTTTTGAAAATAGTGAGTCAAATCACTGGTAATTAAATCAGAAAAAAATGGGTTTTGAAGTCCTGAATTCTACCGCAAGCAAGCAAGATGTTGGAGAGTATAGAGAAGCAACTCAATAACAGATGTAAATTCCCTAAAAGTGCTATGCAAGGCTGAACACTCACTCCTACTGCCAAACTAATTCTGGTACTTTTTACTCCACAGGAAACACACTAGGGATTGCAGGGCTGCTTTTCATTCCTGCTGGCAAGGGATATACTTTTCCTGTTAAGAGTGAATGGATAATAGAGAAATCTCTAAAATACACCCATTCTGGGTGGCTGGTTTGGGGTTTATTTTTCTCTTCCTTTCTTTCCAACTTTATTCACTGTTCTTTTAAAGGGAGGAGTGACTTGTGAGATGGATCTTTTGGTGAAAGGAAACGTCAGCCCCAGAGCTGATGGAAAGGACTCTCTGAGGGACAACAGGGGATACAGAATGGTTCGGTTCAGGTCGGAAGGTAACACAGGTGTGTAAAACCAAACCTACAAGCAAGGGTCTTCCTTGTAAGGACAGAGTGGGAGGTATAAGCCTTCTGTACTTCTATTCTAGCAGCCTTGCTAACTTACACTTGTCTGGGTGTGTTTTTTGGTATTTTTTCTTTGTTTGTAGACTTGTTTGTCTGTTTTGGAGTTTATCATTTGTTTGCTTGTTTGGTTCTTTTGGTTTTGTTTCTGGTTTGGTTTTTTGTGGTTTTTTTTTTTTTTAAATGTAGAAGCATTCCAATGCTATTTAAAGAATACAGAGTTAAGAAAGTCTAGACAGATTTAGCTTAAAGTTGTAGCTGACTCAGGATCCCATTCACTTGGGTTAATAGCCTTTGATTAACACAGTTTGCCTGGCAGCCAGCTCTGCTCGGCATGAATATCAGTCTTCACTGAAATGTTAGTGGGAGATGAACATGGTCACCTCAGCCCAGGAACAAAAGTGCACGGCAGCCTGATGCACCAAGGGCCTTCACAGCAGGAGACTGACACTGCACTGGCACTGGGACTGATTAAAATATTACCTTGATAAGACTGAATTAGTGCCCAATAAGGCCAATGGCGTAAAGAAGAAAAGACATAAGAAGTGTGTAAGTGACTTCCAGCTTCCACAACTTGCCATGTGTGGGTTTGTATGTGGTAGAGTCAAGGAGTTTGGTTTTGAAGGAGCAGATTTGTTTCTCAGATGTGGGGTCTGCAAGATCCTGTGTATAAAGGTCACTTCATATACAGAATATATGATTATATAAAAACAACTGTAGTGTGGTACTGGGGCCCAGCTTAATTTCCTGCTTTGCCACAAACTTCCTTTTATTAAGGGATATCAAGCAAATGTATTGAAAGAAATCTGGATGCCTGCCTGCACTCAAATTCATTAAGGATCTACTCAACTAATTTTGCATTTCAACTTTTTTTTCTAAGTGCCTAGGATTTATGTCTTGTCTTTGAAACTTAATGATTTTTTTTTCTGGATTACTTCTAAAAGTAACAGTCTGTTTTCAAATGAGTATTCAAAATTCAAAAGCATCCATTCAAACAAAATAACATAGAGCATCATAGAAAATTGTAGCTCCTTTTCACTTTGTACAGTCATTTGATCAACGATTAATTCTACGGACTGAGTATAGGATTAGAAGCAATTCTCTAGTTGCCTTTTGTTGTTCCCTGGCGGAAAAAAAATATTCCAAAAGATTCAGACTTTTAAAAACAAATAAGTAGATCTGTAAATTTACCTGCATGTAACTGGAAAACAGAACATTAACAAAATATTGCAAGCCCACTGACTCTATAAAAGGCCCTAGGAAAAACGAAAGTTTTATTTGATGCATTTTCATTTCCATAATTTTAATGAGTTTTAGCTCTTTCCATTTTTAAATTTATTTTCAAAATCATAAATTAAACTTTACTGGTTTTTCTTTGAAAAAAAGTTCTTCACATGGTAAATTTTGTTGTGCAACTGAATATCTATTTTTGACATGCTCATGCTGAAATATTCCTTTTTCCCTTGCATTCACTGTTTGATAATAATTTAGAAGTGTCTTGATCTTACTTACTGCAGCTGATTTTCAACAATGAAAAGAAGATAAACTGAGATCTTAGAACATTATTCATTAAATTTTTTTAACAGTGATAATTTTTACCACTTTTTTGGCTTGTGTTATTAAGCAATTTTGTTGATACTACTGATATGACATTAATTGTCTCTTATCTCTTTCCAGCATTAACAAAATATGTTGTCTTGAAATAATGTCTGTCGAAGGGAGAAGACTGCAACTCTAGAGGTGACTAGAAGCCAATTGTACTTTACTGTTCAGTCTCAGCTATGTTGGAAAGACAAAAATATTGTCTTTTCCTTTGTATTCCTGTGCTTTAAACTGAAGTAGGAGCTTGATTTATTTTTTCCCCTCTGTTGTACTGTCACCTTTAGGTGAATAGTTTATGATTTTGATTCCCTGAAGGAACTTTGAGTTTCTTAGACAAATACACCAGCAATATCTGTTTGACAGAAAGGCAAAGTTTTCAAGACATTTTTAAAAAAGGCCCAGCACTATATTTATTAGAAATTACATTTTATACTTTTAAATAGTAACAGAACATTTTAAAGCAAGTATAGTTCTTTTTAAATTTTAATAATTTGCCTTTGAAATTTGTCAATGAGTATGATGGTAACACACTGAAGCACTACAAAGGTATATAGAATAAAATATATTGCTAATACTGGGCATTGAAACACAGGCCAAAAAGACTATATTACTGTTGTGGTCAGCAATTTGTCATAGAATTTTCTACATTTTGTATCTATTCATTACTCTCCCTGCTAGTAACAGCAAGTCAATGTTTTTTGCTTTTGATGTCTTTGCATATTCTCTTTATCTAACTCTAAAAGAAACTATGATAGTAAGGAGACAGGTAGTTCAGTACCTGAAGAATTAGAGCTAAAAGCCTAGTCCAACTATCAAAAAAATTAATCTGATAGAAATCCTTTTCATTCTCTGGACAACAATATAGAACTAATTTTGGAAAGGATAAACTGAGCTCTAAGGTGTATATATGTGTATAGTTTTTTTCTCAGTTTATATAAAAAACTCTCAAAAAGATAATGGAGTGGGTTTTATTGCCTTGAGTAGACTGTCATTTTCATGTCATAAAATTTCTTGACCACGTTAGATTCCTTCCATGTTTTCGCCTAGAACTAAGATATTTTAAACAATTTCTACCAATTTTTCTCTTCTTTTTTTTTCTGTAAAATATCTACTGCAGAGTCCAATCAGCAATAACATTTTTTTCTGTCTTCTTCATCTTGTACCTTTCTTTTAAATATCCTCAATAAATATTATCTCCAGCTTCTTCTGTTCCTGCCTGCTATTACTTATTTCACTTGATCTTTAAAACTGCCTTGCCATTTTTGCTTGATATTCTTTATGAAAAAACTCATGCTAAATTGATTCCTTGTAGAACATGTCTAATTCAATACCATGGATGACATTCCAGTAAATTCAATGCCTTATATTAACAATTTTAATTTAAAGAACAATGACGCCCCTAAAAACCGTAGATAGAATTTAGTCACCTTCTCAGAAACCACTGGGACAGGTTAGCTTAAAAGTGATACTGCTGTTTCATGTACAACATTGAAAAGGCTTCTTGAGTGGATTTTCTTGTAATCATCATGACCAAGCTGAGCAGAATGGTTCATTTTGTAGACACTTCATTTAGATTTTAATTTGCAAAAAAAAATAAATAGGCAAACATTTTTTTTAGCATTAACAAATGTGTATTCTTCAGATCACTGTTGTCATTTATTATTCCTGAGGTAACCACTGTTGGGTTTTTATATACTTTTGGTTTAATTTTTTCTCTTCCCTCCCATTTCTGCAAAGCCAACATTTGTTTCTTCTGTGTTTGTCTGCGATGTATTTTTTGATATGGTACTTCATTTTGCAGGCCAGCAACATGTGTACCTATAGAACAAGTTGTTTGCAAACACTGACCATCAAGTCTCAGAAATATTGGTGCTTTATTCAGCCAACAATGTGTAACACTGAACCCATATTGTAAGCAATAACTGAAGTGTTGACATCACTGCTTCAATTTGTCATCATTTGTCCACTGTCACTTTGAGCTCTTGGGGTGACTAAAGTAACAAATGAGTTGTCTCTTCTCAACATGATTTTACTCCTTAGGGAAGAACTTGTCCTTTAGCCCCATTTAAAACATCTTGATCTGGTGCCAAGCTAAGGCTTATGTACCCAGTTTTGCTCTTGGCAGATTCATTTTGCTCTTTTGTTCAATGGCTAATACAGATATATGTAGCTAAATTTTGACTGATGTGTCTGAGATGCATTTTTCACTGAATCTCATAAATTCATCCCATTGATGTTCTGTGGGACTCTTTATTCTGAATGAAAGAAATTATTCCCACAGCAGAAGAAAAACTTAAAATGAAGAGCAAAATCATGAATCAGTTTTGTCAGATAGTCAGTAGAACTGTTCATCTGTAAGAAAGGATGACCCCTCTCTCGCTGCTTTAAGAAAGGCATGGCTCTTGGCAGAACTGCATAACACCAAGTCTGGATGATACTTTTTGGATCTAAGAAAAATTAGTTGTCTAGTTCATGCTGCATCCAGCTTGGAGATGAAAGAACAGGCTCATAATCTTCTAAGACTATCATGCTTAGAAGGTTCTGGAGACCAGGAGATGTCTGAAATGCTTTGTCAAAGCTTTTTTATTATTCTCTCTATATTCTATACATATTTTTTCTAGTTTCACCCATTATTTTATTTTTACTGGATTTGATTTCTTTGTGCTAAGATCTGATTTCTCTCTATCTGGTCTTTGATCTCTATTCTGCTCCACAAATTTTGGTTTCTTTAGTTGTTTATTGTTTGGTTGGTTTGGTTTTGTGGGGGTGGGGTTTTGAGGTTCTACAAGACAAGATCCTAGTTTTCATCTTTTTGTTTCTCTCAAAATTTTTGCCAAATTTTTTACTCAGCTAAAGTAATTAGCTGTGTTCTTATACTGTCCAACACTCGCTACATAGTATTTAAAATGGATATACACATGAAGTTGGGATCTTGGAGTTATGTGACAGTTCCATGGAGAAACAGAATGTCTGTTGCTGTTCAGTAGTGACAGGGGTCTTCATTGTAAGAGTCCATGCAGCAGCAGCATCTTTAATTGAATCAGGTGAGACTCCCCATGCTGGTCTTCTCTTCAGTTCTTATACCCCAGTTGCCCACAGCTGTATGTAAGTACCCCAGCAACTCATGTAATTAATTGTTATTTATTATCTTAGTCACATACCAGAACAGACCCCTATTACCATGTTTGTAAGAACATTTTGTCTTGTCTACTTACGTATTTCTCATTTCTGAATAGTGTGACCATTTCAGCTGCAGGAACCATTTGGGGAGACTTTGATCACTCCATCTAGGATGTCAGTCAACACATTGAAGCTGACAAATCAGGTGAGACAGAGTAGGAGCTGCTTTGGGGAATTTCAAGAACTGTACAAAATTCCCGTCTGGAGGGATCCTGTAGCAATATCAGTCAAATACATGATACTGAAGGTTCAGTCAATCACCTTGCTTCCAACTGATCTCAAAGCTGCCCTATGTTTCATCTGCGCAGTTCTGAGGTTGCCTGAGGACTTAGTGACTTGAGTGAACATACTAGGTGTGCTAGCTAGCCCAGCTCTGATACCCAGCACAAAGTTGTAGCTAAATAAAAAATGTGATTTGCATACTTATAATTTAAGCCTGATTACTGTTGCCACATCTACTATATAAAGATGTAAGATTGATGGGATGCTGAGGATACAGTGCTACAGGAAAGACGACTGTTTTGCCCTCTCTGCTGCTGAAAATTTGTTCCCCATTTTGTTATGGATGCTACAGATTTTAAAGTGAGGTGAGTGGGTTGTCTTTCCACTCCTCTCCTTTCTGATACCAGCATATAAATAAGAAATTATGTCCCAGCTTCACCGCTACATTTGCATGCTTTGCTAAATGAGTTCGTAACAATTTGTATGTTATGGTACAAAAGTGCTTAGCATCCTTTTTGGAAGAACGAATGTTCTTTCGACTGATTTCAAAGATGTACCACATCATTGCTCAAACTCCCACATTTCCTTCTGAAAAAAGATAGAGATTATCATCTTAAAAGAGCTAATTAGACAGAAAGACTGCAGCATAAATAATGATGGTTTGGGTTTGAGATCATATACTTTCCCAATATTTTGATGTTATATCTCTTTAGCTGTAATATGTCAAATGGCAGTCTACTCTAGCTTTTGATTATTGTAGTTCCACAGAAACACCCATCTGGATGTATTTCTTTAGATTTTTTAATCTTGCATATTCCATGTGGTAGCTACATACTAATCTTCCCAGAAGTAGGCCTGCTTTAATGTTATAAAATTTGTATAAAGCTTAATTTAAAGCTTCACAGGTAAATATTTTAATTACATTTTTATAATACTTTTATGATTTATTCTAATAACTTTATATATGAAACACCAACTTACCTCAAAAGCCCTCTCCTAACTCTAACTGGCTCTGTGTCTTTAAAAATGCAGCTATGTCCCTAGAACTATTTTCCATTTTCCTTTCATGCAATATGTGCATTCTGCTTTTGATAGCTTTCAGATGTTCAGCACTAAGCATATGTTTGAAAAAAAGTTGTGCAAGACTATAAGGAAAAGAAGTCCACGCTACAGTTTTGTAAATCCTTGCAGGTTCTCTTTCTTTGTGATCTACACCATCACTCCAATATCACAGATTGCACCTTCATATCCTTCACATAGCACAATGGTAAAACTAATTTCTGCTGCTTCATTTGCATTTTTTAAATTTTCCTTTCCTTTCCTCTTTTTGAAATGTAGGTCAAGAACTCATCACATAATTCTATCCTGAGGATTTTCTGTCTGTTCTCAAACATATTTTGGCATTTTTGTTAATTGTTTTATTGCTAAATCCACTACTCAGTTCAGGTTTTTACATGTATATAATATATATTCTGCTTTTGTTGCTTTTCTGCTATAATTTCTAACTTGTCATTCTGACAGGTTGCTTGATTCACTAAGTATAATACCTGGAAAATCTTAGGAAATCTAGAACCTAGATAGTCAGTGACTTAAGACTTTGAAGTAGAATTACAGGACAAAAGAGATATTTATTGGTCATGACTGCTCCCTCTCTGGGTGCACAAAACATTTATACCAAACTAATTTTATGGCACTGGGTTTTTTCCCCCTTGCTAGCAATTTCGGAGCAATCGCAGTGGTTCTACCATTTTATATTTTCTCAAAAGCTATGTCATAAAAGTTACAGTTTTTATGTATATTTGGGAGGCTTGTTTAATCATTCTGGACCAAATTCTGTAACCTGTGTGAAAGAACATTTACTACTTAGGTAATTTTGCTGACTCAGAAAAAGGTGATGTCAAAAAATAAGGAAAATGCAGGACTAAAACCCCTTATTGCATGGATGAGCATATATTTTTTATTTTCTGTGCTCACAGATGATCTGGAATGTTTGGTGAAATAGTTTTACTCTGGTCTTGGTCTCTAGAGGTAAGATATGAAATAATAAATCAACTTTTTAGAATGGATTTAGGGGATGGCAGGTGTTCTTCCATTTCCATTCCCATGATGAATGTATGGAGTACAGAAGAGAGCAAATTCTGGCATATTGTGGATTTCAGAGACTGCTTCTGTCAGAGTATCTCTTGTCAGCCAGTTCCCCAGGACTGCACTAATATTAGTTCAAAGAAACTAGCTTTATTGTCTTGACTTAATGGGATGATGGGAAAATGTTTGAAAAGAAGAAAGCAGTAATAGAACAAAGGAAACTGGCAGTGAGAAGGAGTCTATGAAAACAGTGAGCACTCGAAACTTAAATATAATTAACTAAATGCTCTCTTTGTGAAAAGGCACACTTTCAGTCCTAAAAAGTCATACTTTTTTTTTTTTTACAGGTGAGTCAGGATATGCAGTCTATGCATAATTCATGAAGAAGAATGTGTTCCATGTTCCTTCTTTTTTGTGTCTGATTATTCAAGGTGTTTTGTGGCCCTCTGGACATGGAGGTACCAGCTGCCATAAACTATGGGAGATGATAATCAAAAGAGCCTGAGAAATAAACAGGTTGAGTGAGATGTAAGGCACAGTCCTATGAGGCAAATACCTCATTTCTGTTTCTCTAAGCACGCCTGAACTCTTGGGATGTCAGGGAAGTTGTTATGATGAAAGGTGAACACACTTTAAATCCATGCCACTTACAAACTCTATTTTCACTACAACAATTTATTTTTTTTTTAAATTTTAAAGTGTCAGAAAGAAATTATTCATTATCAAACAGCACTCCCTAGCCAACCACTCACTTCAAAAATGTATGAAACTGAAGTTTAATTTTTTTTTTTTAAACAAACTAACTTACTGTTACGGCCAGATCCTTTCAGGATAACACTGAGTGTTCATTGCCCACAACAAGTAGATCATTCTAGTTGCCTTTCACTGGAAGGAAATAACCTGAATTTCTGACACCTTGGTGGAAAATCTTAACACACGAACTCAGCTTGCAGCCACACAAATTCATCCTGATCAATTAGGGTGATGCCTTATCAGGCCTCCTAGACACAGAGACTAGACAGAGTAAAGGAACAAAAGTAGGTATTTATTTGAAGGGCCTTCAGGGTACACCCTGGGGAGCCAGAGGCTATTGCCAAGATGGACCCCAAGATGGACAACAGGTCACGAGTTCTTCACACTTTTATAGGTTTGGTTCATTTGCATATCAGGGTCAATTCTCCAATTAAAACCCCAGTTAAATGATGTAATTCCCCTTAGCTACCCCCCCCCCTTCAGAGACTCCTTGGTTTACACCCCTTGGGCTCAGGATGGTCCAGGTGTCCTTGAAGAGCAGTCCGGAGAGGCTTTGTATTGTCTAACCAGCATGAGAGAGCAGAAAGTAACAGGCTACAAGAAGCTTCAAAGTTGCACACTAAGCAGTACAGAGTTTTAAAAAATATAAAAGTTAAAACCTAAGGCATCAAGGGCAGGGCAAAGGAAGCTGAGGAAGGAGATCCTGCAGGGGCTAGAAAAATCTGATGAGGCCTTTTTTTTAGTTTGCGCTTGTGAAGTGAAGCAATTTTTGCATCAGATTTTCCCCCAGTGGAGCCAGAGGTGTTGTATGCTATGAGGACCACAGTGGAGATGAAAAGTGATGAATTCAGGTAATTGAAGCCGAGTTAACAGCAGACAGATAGATGAACGTAGTGCTGAGGAGTAATTGACAATGCAAGAGCTTCTCTGCTGCTTATGTTTTTCCCTGCTTTAACATGATCTTTCAGAATTGCCACACTGATTACTGTTCCCTCACACTGTCTCTGGAGATAAGTTTATTTCTGGCATATCTTTATAGGAAAATTATTTCCTCAGGTCCAATAGACAGATTTCAACTTTGATATTCCATTAGCATTAGATTCCCTGTGGTGAAAGGGAGGAGGGTTTAGCTTTTATCTCGTCTGCTGTTAGAATTCCTTTCTTTCCCAAAAGAATATGTCCAACACATGGCAAAAAAAAAAAAAAAAAGAATGTCATAGTATATATATTATGGTATTGAGATACCTCTTAGTTGCAATAAAAACTTTCAAGTCCTAAAATATCATAATAGATCTATCAATATATGTTTATATTATTTTAACAAAACTGCTTTGATACTCCTACTTTAGTCTAGCTCTTACTAAATTTATTTACAATATTTGTGTATTCAAAAACACTTTCCACCCAGATCTTACACACGTGCAGGCAGATGGAAAAGATTCTTGAGTTTCTATCTCTTGTTTTATTCACGGTTTAAGCACAGAATTGGAAATCCTCTAAAGCAGCTACTCCTATTCTACTCCTTGCATACTTTAACTCATTTAATTTAAAAGTAAAAATCCTGACCATCAACCTGTAATTAAATTGTCACTGTCCTGTGGAACCAAGAATAACATAAAATTATTGATTTTGGCATTTGACTAAAATTACGGGAAATCCTAGTGCTTTATGTTCCATTTTACAGTTGAAAAAGTCAGGAAAGGTAGTGACTTGCCAAAATAATTGTTTCAGAGGATAAAGGCTAGTCTCAAGCTTGAGCTGGTAAGGTATAATGAATTATTTAATTGAATTATGCTGCGAGAGTATGGTCTGAAAAAAAGAGTTGTAATTTTGAGTCTTTGTAGTTTTAGACGTCCAATGTAAAAATGCTGCTCCTCCAATGGAGGAATGAAATATATTCACAGTACACAAAGCCTTATAATGAGTTAATAGGAACCCAGGATTGTATGCCCAGTATTATGTCAAATAATTGCTTTATTATTGGTACAGTATATTTTCCCTGGACTTCATGGAGCTGGAAGACTTAATAACTGTAACAAACTTTAACTTGGCAGCTATATACCAAATGTTATTGCTACTTACTGTTTATATTTCAAAGAAGAAGCTTTATGTGTTCAAAGCTACTAGAATGTACTTTGGGGAATGAGATTTGTGTGGTCAAATCTGCCATAATTATATACTTTCCTGCAGACATGCACTTTGAATCCCTGGAGGGTCCCTTTAATTTCTGTTAATAGACCATGTTCAAATACTCCATGCCATTATAAAGATGTATTCAATACAATGTACTAAATCTTGATGGAATCTTTACCTTGAGGCTTGGAGAGGGGGAATTCAAACACTCCTTTGTTAAGCAAAACTTTAATTTTTATGGGAAATGGTCTTTTTACTCTTGAAAATTTTGAAAAGTTAAGTACCAAGAAAGATATTTCACTGCGTAATGTAGTCACAGGAAAGCTACTCAGATAAGCCATTTGCAGCCTGGGTTTGCATGCACTTCACTTCTTTCTTTGTGTATGTCTCAAAAACCTGACTGAGTTCTAACAGTGGAGAATGGACATAAACCCTCTCTGTATGTGTGTATGTATGTATGATGTTATCAGCCATCTGACATAGCACCAGTGAATAACGGTAGAGTTTTCAAAGCAAAAAGAAAGATATTTCTTTAATCAGAGTTTAATCTCATGAGAGTAACTTTCTCATTATTGTAACAACAGTAGTCTTTTAGTTGCACACTTCAGTGATTCTGAGAACGGAAAACAATTCATGGCCAAGCTAGAGATGAGAAAAGTAAAACCCATAAAGAGTTTATGTGAGAGTATGTGAAAAATTGTGTATCTAGCTATTTCTACTCTGCCAGTTATATCACTATGTAGATGATAATAATCACTGCGGTAATCAGTATTAATTATCCCAAGTACTGCCAAGTTAGGAAACTCTTGGTGTTATTGCAAAGAAAGATGAAACATGAAAACAAATTTGAAAAGAAAAAAGTCCTCAGAACCTAGCTTTTTTTATTCTTCCTCCAGCTCCTTTGCTACTTCTCACATGTACAAGTCACTAATTAGAGTATCTCATTAACGGGAGACTCCTGCTCAGTAAATTTTTCAATATTGCATAGGGGCTTGCAAAACATCCATATTAGATAAAAGTTTGCCTGTTTTTGCAAAATATGTTAATCTGTTCTATCTGCATTATAAAAAGTCCTGCACATAGGTAGCAAAAATGACTCTAACTTTTAAGACTGAAACAATATGTATATTTAAGAATTGTGAAGAAAAAGCATAGGCACGAAAAACTTTTGGGCAAAGCTACCTCCAAAATCTCTTAAAGTAGGAATATAGGTGACCTATGGAAAAAGGTAGTTCTGCTGCTCTATCTGGAGATAGAATTTGACGGAAAACTCTGAGTGCTCTTGGATTCTTCAAGAATGTTCTGGCCCTGCACAGTACATTCCCCTGTGTTTAGCCACCATTTAGGGAATAGATTGTCCCTTTACAAGTTGGTTAAAGACATAAATGATCAAAAAGGACAACTCTGAAAACTAGCTGCAACTTCCTACGTGGGAACTAATTTCCTTTGTGCAGATTTTGGTATGTATCTACTTTAATGTCAGGTTTTAGGTCACTAAATTTGTCATAGCCCCATGACACTGACATGTTGGTGCCACTCAGGTCTTCACATCAGTTTTTCAGCAGGTTCTGAGCTGCTGATACAGGACCTTTCCCCACTCTGAAGCTGAGAAGTCATATGATGGTTGCAAAAAATTTTTAAAAACAAGCCGACACATAAATGATGTGGGATGGGATGGAAAAGACACATTTGTGAAAATGTCTCCTTTGGCAGCATTTGCCTCTCAGTCTCTCTGCTCTCTAGCTCAGGGTTCTTCACTACTCCTACTATGGAAGTTGATGTCTTATTCCAGGGAGCAGATGCACTGCACAGACCTCTGCTCCCAAGCCCTTCATGCAGCACACATGCCTGGGAAAGGTGCCAGCACATTACAGCAGCTTCCCCGTGCTGGGAAACCAAGCTCAGCATCTACAGAGGACAGGAGGGTGGTGAAAGCAATAGTTATCTCTATAAAGAGGGTATTATACACATCTACATGAGGTCTCATATGC
This sequence comes from Lycocorax pyrrhopterus obiensis, assembly GCA_014706295.1. Classification (NCBI taxonomy): domain Eukaryota; kingdom Metazoa; phylum Chordata; class Aves; order Passeriformes; family Paradisaeidae; genus Lycocorax; species Lycocorax pyrrhopterus. The sequence goes on along the minus strand of JACSVZ010000002.1, from coordinate 94,429,536 downwards.
CCAGATTTTAGGCAAGAGCCAGGCAAAATTTGCCAGTAAAATCCCTCAGTTTTTAACTCTATCCACTAAGGTTGTATTTATTACTTAAAATAAACCAAACCAAAGCATCCAACCCCCAAACCTTCATATTTAAAAAACAAAGGGAAATGATGAGCAACAAACAGTGTATGACACTGGAGGGACTTTTTTTTGTCATAGATGGAGTTGCTCTTCCATTTGACTGCTAGACTAAATCCTTTTCATCTGGGACAAGGGTTCCTGTAGTGACAGAAACTGAAGTCCAGATATTGTATTTTGATCCTAGTGGTTTGAAAATCAAAAGAAGGTAGTACATCAATTATTTTTAGGATCCTCTTTTGTTCTTTACAGTGTTAATACAATTGGCTTCTTTTTTTTTTTTCACACAGTATTGGGATATCTTTTCTTTTTCTTTCTTATTTTCTAGCTACATTAGTGTATTATAAAAGTTGCTCCACAGCCCATATTCCTCAAATAAGTATCTAAAACGAAGTATGAAAGAGAAACAGCCACTGAAGTGACCAAATGTGCTGCAGTCACATAAATAGACGACAGGTTTTAAATCTGGGAAGTGCAGTCTGTTATTCTTCTTTTTAGTCCAGTATTTTGTTGCCTGACTTTTCTGAGTGTTTATTTCTGTAGCATAATTCTTGTTCTGAAAGTTTTTTTTCTGCTCTCCATTTTTTTCTGAAACAGTAATTATCACTTCAGGGAGGATGGTGAGAAATGCACAACTCCTTCTTAAGAATAATTCTCACTCACCGTAAACTACACTAATCAGTTTATATCAACTATTAAAAATTTAAAAGAGACACATTTCTAGCTCAGTTGTTTATACTTTGGAAACTTTTTACCTTTGTACTCTAATAATGCTCCTCTTGGTTAATTTTACAAGATTATTCATTTTATGACATTTGACTTCCAGCTAATAAAGCAAGCAGTTTCTTATGGGGTGCCTTTGACTCCAAGTTAATTTGGTTTTGTGTCATCTGAGAATTTTGAAGCATACTAGAATATATTTTAAATATATAGAGAATATAGAATATATTTTAAAAGTCAGAAGTGATATGATCTCTGGTCTGGAGTCTGTGCTCATAGGTTTTTAGAAAAACTCTGGAATAATGCATGGAAGAACGGTTCTCTGCTACTGTGCAAATGAACTCTGAGGTACCCTGCCCTGCAATAAACCGTTGAACTAATTGAAGGACAAAATCCATAATTAATCCTTTTTATTTTATTAAGTTTCTTTTTATAATCTCTTTCACAGTTGCATTGTAGTCAACTCTAAGCTTGTGTTGCACTGGACACAGAGGCAAATTCTGTGCCAGGATAATGGTTCTGTATTAATAAGAAACTACTTACTCCACATAAGTATCAATTCTATAACTGTATTAAAATGCAGGTAAAGAGAAACCAGATAAATAGCAAGCAAAAAATTTTGCCAGTCCTTGTCACGTTTCCCGTATGTTGTGCTGATGATGTCATTGCACTGGTCTACAGAGAACTGGATGTTTGTGAGCATGTTTTACACTTTGGGAGAAAAGGGTAATTCACTCTGGAATTGCAGCTGATCACTCCTAAGGAATTTTTCAATTTTTATTTTCGTCTGATGATAGTTCTGGCAACATTCTCTGTCGTGGATGTAGAGCCATGAGGATAATATTTATTTCCTGAAAATTAACTCAGGGTGACAGGCAAATATCCCAGGTATTTTCCCATTTGGTTGACAGCTACCAAGGAACAATACAGGTGTCTAACCACACACAAAGATGAGCCGGATTTCTCTTGGAAAGTTCTTCAAGGAAATATGTTAGCTATGAAAAACCCTACAGATGCATAAATTTCTCTTCTTCCTGTATTAATCTTTTAGTCATCACTGTGAATCCTTACAATGGGGTTTTGTATTATACAGGGCTAAGCACCAGGACATAAAAGCATTCAGTATGAGGCCGTACCACTGAAGCTCCAAAGTAAAAGTATTTGACTCTACTTTTTCTTTAAGTCTCTGTTATTCAATATGCACCCTCTGCTCAATACTTTTTAGTGCTTTAACTCCTCTAGGCTTCTGCGTTTCTCCCTGCACTTAATTACCAACGCTTGAGTTTCTCAGAGAAGAAACCTGTCTCCATGTAAATAATTCACCAAAACATTTATGAGCCAAATTTCTATGCTACATCTTAAATAATCACTGAAATAGGGAAGTGCTTTATATAGCTGGCTGGATAATTTGCCTTTTTAGCTATCATTTTATTGATTTCTTTCTTAAAAAGTAATGTAGATAGACATAACTTGATGTGTTAAAGCAATTTCGGCTAAAAAAGGGAAGCAGAAGTAGTTTGAAATGAAGTGGTAATTCAATGCACAAGTTTTATACATATTTAAATCATTTTAATATGATTAGAAAGTTCAGTTTTATTATAAAAAATAATATAACTGCTTATCCCACAAGCATTTTCTTTTTAATTATTCATGCATCCTCTCTCTTTGCTCTTTTTTATTTGTGTGGGAAGTTGGGTGCTTGTTGTATTTTCTTATACTCAGAATAGCTTTCTGGATTCCTGTAGCATATATTATGCATTAACTGAAAATGTAGCTTCTGTGGCTAGTCAAGGTCTCTTAAGAATAAATTAAACTACTCCTAAGACTCAAGATAAGCAGTCTGGATATGAATAGTCAGAAATGTCTGGGCTGCTTTGATTTTGGTTAGAGCCACGCGCATTATGAAATTCTGAGTACTGAAGCTGTTGATGCAGTAAAGTTTCTCTTGTGCCAGTTTTATTGTTGCTTTATGCCAAATTGCCATGTCTTAGATACGGAGAAGCTCGTCTTAACATTCTGTCCAGTATGACGGAAGGAGTAGTCTGAATCCTTCAAGTGTTCATCAGTTTCTTTACATGATAAATAACCTGTTGTGTTCTAAAAACACTTGCAAGTGAAATCACTTTCAGGTCTTGCATGTGCCATGTCATCTAAAAAGGATTTCAAAGAAAGAGCATCAACATTTATAGATGTTTTAAAGATTTAAACTGATATTCAGTTTTGTTCCCCAGTAAGTCCTATTAGTATATTTTTCCCCCTTTTTTTTGAATCCTATTCATAACAGACAAGTTTCTATTCCTGCAGAGAAAGAAAACCTATACCTGAGAAATAAAATTATGCTTGAAGGAAACATAATTCTTTGAGTTCTGTAGAGTGTAAAGGTTCCATTCTGGTCCATGCAAACAACAAGAAAAAACTCTGAAGTCTGTGGTCAGTGCAGTATATGTAAGAAGCAAAAAAAAAAAAAAAAAAGAAAGAGACAGAGAGAGAGAAAGTCTCCATTTTAAAAGGGTGTGAATATCTTAAAAAACTGGAGACACTGAGATGCAGTTTTTGATTGTAAGGTAAGGACTAAGAAATCAATGACTCTCATTCCAGGCTTAATCTTGCACTATGCCATTGTACTTACATTTATTTAAGGGAAAAAAAATCAATGCTTCTAGAAAAGCATAGATGTTTGTACACCTGCACTTTCCTGGCTAAACAGGAAGGTATTTTTGGTTGTGGGAGGAGAGAAAGGAAAATGCTTTTGATGAGATCTTTCAATGTTTTGAAACTAAATATAGATCAAGCTTAGATTTTATTACATTGTCTGCAAGTCATCCAGAACAGAAAAAATTAGAATGTTTGAATATTTATGTATGTCTGCGTCTGTGTGGGCCTAAATAATTTTTTCATGCAGCATAAATAAGGGACAAATATTGGAAAATATGGTAGTTACAACTTGATCTTTCATGTACGAAAATGTGATTTTATAATAAGTTTATATTCCAAGAATTTTTATTGCAGGAAAGAAATTGAATTTCTGCCATAGCATTTCATTATTTTGTAATTGGTTTTGTATATCTAGTAATTACAATATTAGAAAAATCCTCATTTGAGATTATTATTTTTCTTTGTAAAAAACAGGTTATTTTGTTTCAACCCCTTTAATATTTCAGCAAATCATATGTCAATATAAATATAAATCCGATATGTCACTTTCCATTTTAAGAATTATTTGAGTACAGCCACTTTATCCTCAATGGTAGGCTGCTCACAAAAACTTCTGTATGGATAAAGGTGTTATTGGCTGCTGAAGAAGGCTGAAACAAAACTGACCCTTGGCTAATTTGGACCAAATATTACATGCAAAAATAGCATCACATCCTCATATCTGAACACACAGCAGATATTCCCTAGATGGCCTGTGGAAACCATTTTGCAGGGATAGGAAAAACATGACAGACACTGATACAGATCCAAGTTATTCAGTTACATAAAACACGAATATGACATGATTTTGCTGATTGGTACAAGAGACGGGAGCAGTAGACTTTAATTTATTTTTCAAATGTTTCTTTCGTGATATATTGGGCAATAGCATCTGTAAATTCTCCACTTTGTCTACCTAGACATTTTTGTCTTTATTTCCCCATAGATATGTGCCAATGTCTCTTTAGAGTGCCATAAAATGGATCCAAGCTCCAGGTAGGGTCCAGGGAGTTCCCAAGGTGTCGGGAAATGGCAGGGGTTCATGCTACCATGGACCTGAAAATCCTCATAGACAAAGTCACTTTTGGTTTCCCAGTTCTATGTGCAATTCTTTTGGGGTTTTCAGATACTGAAAGAAGTAGACTCTTTCTCCATTTTTTAGGGGAGGGAGAGAGAGGATTGGAAAGGAGCAAAGACAATTCTTCATTGTTTTCTGCATGGAAAACTGCAAGTTTTTTATGACTTTAGCTAGTGTATCTGAATAAGAAGTAGCAAAAAAATTTGGACATTTTTCAGGCTCCATAATGTTTTCTGAACAAGCCTAAAAATTAGTAACTAGGTAGACAGAGATATATACTTTTTTATTTTTTCCCCAATCATGAATTACTGACAGAGAAAAATCCAAGGCCTGAACCATTCTAAAGTTGAGCCTCATTGAGAAACTCAGTCATGGTTTGCAACAGTGTCATTACATGAGAAGACTTTTTTTTGCAGAAACCCTGTGCTTTTCCTTTCTTTATATGCTACTGTATTTCTGTGAATTCACTATAGCTCTGCTGAAGCCATACGCCCAGTTCTTGGCAAATTAATAGATTGTATGAGCTTTTATAAAGATTATCCAGAGTAGTGGTGGGAGCCTGCCAAGGTACTTTTCCATCTCTGTCAACCACATGTAGTCTTTGCCTACCATCTTCACACCGAGAATTATGTTATGGTTGTTGAGCTTCTGGAAACAATATTTTCTATTTTAAATGTTTTCAGAAAAAAGGATGTTAATTGGCTGTTCACTGAGTCCCATATGGTTGTTGCAGTATGTTACCCCATAATGACTAAGTGAAAGAATAGGGTGTCATTACCAAATCCATATCAACATTTTCAACCAACTTTTACACGTTGGCGGTCCTTGATTCATTACAGTAATACAATAATTAGTGTTCTTACAGTAAAAGGAAAAAAGAAAAACATGCTGGTAACCACAGCCACCATGTATCAAGTGGTAAACCATCTGATAAACAGGTCATTGAGAGCTTTTATTTGCCCAGTGTACTCATGACACAAGCTAACTTGACAACCCTGACTAAATAATTTAGTCTTGCCATTTTATGAAGTAGTTTCTAAAATAATAAATTGCTAGATCTTAGAAAGTTACTGAACTCTCTTTCCCCGAGATATCTGTGGGTTTGAAACAGTCTCCTACTTCTGCATCCCTCAGCAGTGACAGGCGCTAGTGTGTTCATTAAAGCCTGCCACTCTGTAGATGTGCATGATTTTTGCTTTACCCATTATCCAGTAGAGGGAATTAATATAATCCTACCTTTCAAAATCTATAAGCACATAGCAAAAAGAATTATTCTGTTATAGAGTCTATTAACACCACATTACCTAGTTGCTGTTAGGGCTCTTTGTGACATTTCTTAAATACTCATAAGTAGTCTCACTTTGGCTACGAGCAGAAAGACCTGGTGTTGTGAAATGATGATACTTGTGGAAACTGCTAGAGGAAAATAGCAAGGACAGCTCAGCTGTGGGAAGGAACAAGGCTGTGTTCTTAACAGTTGTGATTTTCTAACACATGCTTGAAGCTTTTGTGCTCTGCTCAGTAACCACTTCCACCATGTCTCTGTGCTGCTCTTGGTTAAAGCATCCCTGCTCTTGGTTAAAATTGAGTATGTAGAAAATAGGAACAACAGTTAGCAAAAAGCCACAGGCTAAGTTCTTTCTCATGTCTTATGAAAGTCTACTTCTTCCAGTTTGAAAGAGGGGCAAAAATTATAAATGTTGGATTCATTATTTTCATAATTTAGAAATTCCAATGTATTCACTTTGAATATCGATTGAGGAAAGATGACAATATTTCACCAAGCACGCAGAATTGAAAAAAGACTGAAGTAGAGGTTCTCACTAAGTCTTCATTCCAGCATATCCTCCCACCCGCAGTTGCGGGCTGTGGCAGTAACCAATGCGCCTAAAGCATCCTATGTGCACCATTGGAACAACTGAGGCAGTGTAACCTCTTTGGCATGGAGATTGAAAGGTCTGCCACGTTACATTGAATCCAATGTGACCCAGTCCGTTTTAGCTGGAGAAACTGAAGTCCTCCTTCTTCCCCCCGTTGCCAACCTGTGAAAAACCCCAAAATTCAAAGGGAACAGGATATATTAGCGAAAGCCTATGGTAGTTATTTGTTTTGCTTGAAGATATCATGGTAGTTTGGCAAGGTTTATATTCAGGTTTAGGAGAAATCGTTAGAGAATATGATTAGCAGAATATGGGAAATGTGTCATACAATGTCGATGTTCCAAGTAAGTTAAATGAGTCAGCGCTGCTTTCTAGGTATCTATCTTATTTTAAAAATTTTTCTTGGAAGCAGGAAAGTTGCAGCTTAACAAAGGAAGAATTTCCTAAGTGGCCAGGAGAGATGATTTTTTATTTTTTCTTCTCTCAACAAGGAAAGGCCTGCAAGAAAAAAGGGCAACCCAACCTCATGGGTTTTATTTTCCCACTTGAACAGGCCTTTCCAGATTCTTTACAGACTATCAGAGATTTCTGGAAGATGTTTCAGTTATTCAAACTTTACACTGTGTTAGTAACAGATGACTATAAAGGACCAAGAAAGCTGGCTAAAGAAATGTGTGCAGTAATTTTGACTGCAAGAAAATCTTAACCATGAAGACTTGGATTTGACTAGACTGGCCTACGGTCACTGTCAGCAGGAATGCTAATAAGCAAGTTTGCTCCAGAAGAAGCCAGAAAAATATGGATTAATATTTATGCTTGCCCAGCATCAGCCATTAAAAGAAAGAAATGAACCTTACACTCTGAAAACATGTTGAGCCTTCACCACAAATTGAAATGGATACTAAATGGAGTTTGCAGAGCTTATTATTTATTTAGTGCTGGAGGTGTTCATGGTACATTACAGACATGTAAGAAGACAAGGTCCTTGCCCTAAGGAGCTTGCAATTCAAGTTAGATAGCAACAGATAATAAATATAGACCCTGTAGTGAATGAGAGAAAAAGAAAGACAGGATCACAGATTAAAAAAAAAAAGGATAGTGCCCTCAGGAGAACACTTTTTATAGAGGATTTTTTTTTTTGGTCGGGGTTGTGTGTGCATGTTGGAGTCTTTCACATATTTCTTGCCAGTTCATTAGCTGATTTTTTTACCTTATTACTTCAGGCTTTTAAAATATCCAGATCTGAGTGTCAAATAAATCATAATGTCAGTATGCAGTAGAGTAAAATTATTTTATTTGTATGTACATATTCAGGGCCAGAAATACAAGACAAAATTTGAAGCCACTCAGGAGGAAAACAAAAACCTTTTAATCATATATCTAAATTCCTTTTCTCCCCTTGAAAATATAGAAATATCAGATTCTTTTTCTGTTTGAGTTATTTCATAAAATCTTTAAGCTACAGAGTATTTTGTGTTTTACTTACAATGAGATTCCTCTCCCTTATCCCATTTTGGTTATCTGGCATTTTTTGCGCGCAACTTTTTAAAAGTAGAAAAGAAAATGAAATGTCAGTTTATATTAGCTTGTGGAAAAACAGGCTAGATCACTATTAATCAAATTTGTTACTAAAAATTAAGATTGGCTGTTAATGGAAAGCACGTGAAAATAATGTCTAACACAGCTGATCAAAGGTAAGGAAGGGTGAGGAACATGCTGAGCCCTGGGTCAGAGGGAGGCGCTGACAGCTGCACTGCTGTCTCTGCCTGGTGAAGAGTCTTTGTCCCCTTCAGTAACTCTGCCTGGTCACAGAGCACATAAACAATCTGCTTGATATCACTGGTTGAGACAATGCAGACCTTTCCAGGAAAAGGATCACCACAATATTTTGCGGGTTTCAAAGTTATTATTGCAAGAATCCATGATGCATTTCCATTATTAGCTACATTTTTATTATCGTATGCTGCAATAGGTCCTTAACCAATATTTTTCTATGTAATTTTTATGATGACTATCCTCTGATCTGCAGGCCCAGGAGTCAACCATGCCTTGTTAAGCGTTAGGAAAGCTGTGTCTGTAGACATAGAATTAAAGGATTTAGGCCAAAGACATATGGTCTGACTTTTGGGATAATTCAAGCTCTAGAATTAATCATTGCCTGAAATAGAATATGGCACTTAAAAAAAAAATCTCCCCCAAATTAATCACCTTCCACTCTTAATTTTCAAATTCTTAGTGATAAAAAGAGCCCAACAGTAGCTTCAGTAATTCTTTTTGATGGTAAATGTCTCACAGTTTTGGTTAACTGACTTCTTGCATTAAATTCCAACTCATTTGAAATGTGAATTTATTAATGTGGGAGCCAGGGAACATGCCTTTGTGTTGGTGATCGGAGTGGGCTCCCCGGGGGTTCATTGCCCTTTAGTATGATCTGTCCTGGGTTGAATTCCCCGGCTGGCTTTCAGCCTCTCACTCCCCCAGGGCTCTCCCATTGGTCCCTGTTCCCTGATCCCGCCTTTCCCCCAGCCCCGGGAAAAACCCTGAGCGAGCCATTGTTCTTGGTATTTGCTTCCTTGCCCTTCGAGGATGAAGATGTAATAAACTCTCGGAATGAAGGAAAAGCAAATTCCCTTCCCGCCTCTTTGCTACTGACTTAATACTGAACCTGCCTGTGCATCCATGGAGCCAGGCAGGGACGGTATATATTAGATGGCACCAGGACGTGAAGCAGCCTTGAACTGACCATGAAGTGCGTCTCCAGGATGGCTTCGCCGCTGGAATTGAAAGTCGCCTTTCTGAGCAGCCATAACTCCAAAGAGACCTCTGAGTTTTATCAGGGATCTCGGTGGGGAAGACCAACAATCTTCTAGAAAAAGCAAAGACTGGTGTAAGTCAGTAGACCGCTCTCGAGACTTTTATTTGACCCTCTAAGGTAATATGGGTCACTTTTGTATCCTTTTCTGTTAATTTCCTTTTATCTCGAGGGTTGGGAAGAGAGGGAGATGGGGGCAAAATTCTCTCGTCTCCTATGGGAAGCTTTTCTCCCAGTTCTAAGAGTCCTTGTTCGTAAAAATTTTCGTTATACCAGGGAAGATTTAAAACATTTTGTTCAGTGGTTATTTAAACAGTGGCTAGTTGAGTACTTAAAACGTTTTGTTCGATGGTTGTTCATGTCGGGAAAAGGGTATTTGCTTTATAAGCTAGCAAAAGCTATTGATAGTTTTGTAAAACGGTCTAAAAATGTTAACCCCAGTTTAAAAAACTCTTTACCGCTCCCCTGTGTTCCTGTTCCCCCTCCCCTGGATCAAAGGAAACCAAGAGAAAGACCCTGCACTTGTGCACAGGCTTGCTATACCGCCTGCGTGCTCTCTCTCTGTTGCCTTTGTCCCCTGCCCGGAGTAGAGATGGCCAGGCTACTCCGAGTTCTACCCCAAACCCCTTCCCTATACGTAATTCCCCAGTTTTCCCTACTGCAAATTTATTCCAAAATTGCAATAGCAGCATGGTCCAACCCGCAATATCAGCTGCTTCCTTTAATTTTAATTTTACCGCCTCCACTCCCCTTACCAAAGATGGTGCCGACCGCGTGGTGCCGGCGCCCGGAATGGCGGGCTTTTCGCAAACACGTGGCCCCCATCCCCCACCTTCTCCCGCCCTTCCCCCATCTGCTTCCGCCCACGTTACCGCCTGCGGCTCCTCCATCCCGGGCCCCTCCCATGCGTCGATCAGTGCTGCGTTGGGTCCCTCTCCCCCTGTCAGGACCTCTCCCTTTTGTACCCCCGTCTTCCCTGTCAGAAGCCCGCAGTGCTCGCACCTGCTTTGTCGAACAAAATCACAAAGCGTGCGCACCCGCCCTCTCCAAACCCCAGCCGAGCCGGCTTCAAGCCCCAGCCCGAGCCTCGGGCGGGGGAGCAATGAGCTGCCGGCGGAGCCACCCCAGCCTCACGACCCCAGCGAGTTCCAGCTGCGGTCGGAGGAGCCCCAAGCCGAAGTCCCAAAGTGGCGCAAAAGCCGAGCTCAAAAATGCATGCCAGAGTCACTGCCCAAGAGCACCCCAGAGCTGAGTCCCCATCGCCGCTGCCGCCAAGCCCAGTTGCGACTCCCCGCCAGCCCACGCCTGCCTGCTTCCCCCTGCCGAAATAAAGACACGGCCAGACCAGCCATGCAGCCGGCCCGAAACCGAAAGCCGCGCTGCCACTTGTTGCAGGCTGCCCCAGCCGGCCACGTGGCGCGAGACTTAAAGAGACACACCATCCTTGCTTTTAACCTAGTAAACTTGGCCCCCCATGCTGTAGTAGCGAGCTGGAAGTGGCTCCTGCGAAAGTGCTCTGCCCCAGCCCGCTCCAGCTGGTGTTTGACTATCGTAGCATGGCTGCGCTGCGCCCAGCCCCCGCCAGCCCCTCCGCCGCCTCGTGAATGCCCTGGGGCTTCGAAGCCTCAAGTGCTGCCGCTGCCCTGCACACCCAGCTGCGAAAACTCTGCCCAAGTGCTGCCTCTCGCCACAACCCTGCCCGCATCTCCTGCCCCTGTGCTGCATAAAAAGCAGAAAAAAGGGGGAAGACAGCAAGAGTAAAGCCGCAAAACCCCAAGAATTCTTTGAAAACATGGTGAAAGAAGCAGTAGATGTAGGCAGCCTGCAGAAGCAGCTGGAGAGATGGAGCAGTAACTTCTCGACTTGTCGTGCTGAGTGTAAGGACAGGGGGCAGCCAGAGCAAGCAGAAAAGAATCCAAGGGCTATGGATGACACCTGGAAGCTGCCAAAAGACGGCAGATCCTGCTCCAACTGCAAACACAACACCAACCAAGATGAACAGGGTGCAGTTAAAAGATGAAACCACCATTGCTTGGAAAAGAAGACGAGGCAAACCAGCATAGATGTCCAATATAGAAACAGACACAAGATCCCGGGAACCAGAACTGCAGACAAAACTTCAAATGGATAGGTCAAAACACCTGTGGTGTCTCCCCAGATCCTACCCCATTCTGTTACTCCCCAAATCGTAATGTTCCCTATTACCACCCCTTTGTTTTGCCTTTCCCACAACCACACCCCCAATATTCCTATGAAGAAGTTTTCTGTTAACCTGTACCCCTCTCTTTATTTACTATGTTATCCATTCCCTACCCACCAGTTCCCACACCCCTGTTACCTTTATACCGTTCCCCTTTCCCCACACTTGAAGTAAGAGAAGGGGGGAGAGGGGAAAGCCCCCCCCCCCCATTTAAAATTGCAAAACTTTAACTCTGTTTGAAACCCCAACACAAGCAAATGCCAGAGCCTGTGCCTGCATTCACCACGATGATGTCCAGCACCCAACATCTATCACCCTGCTGTCCTCTGGATGCTCCTGGTACCATCAGCAGTGAACACTTGAACTTTGCTGCAGCCCAAAGAAAACTGTGCTGCTTCAAGTTACCTCTACCTGTGGGAGCATCCATTCCAGCATCCAGAGAAAAAATCCTCTGAAAGATTTGAGGGCTTGTTGGGACACTGGGTTGGGGGTGTTTCTGATTGCTATTGTTAGTTTATGTATGTTTGGTTTGTTGGGACATTGGGCTTTGGGTGCTTCTGATCATTTTTGTTGTTCTGTATATGTTCAGTTTTGGGATGTTGGGTTTTGGGGTCCTTGGCGGGGAAGCCTCTTTGTTTAATACCGAAAGGAGGAGTTGTGGGAGCCAGTGAACATGCCCTTGTGTTGGTGATCGGAGTGAGCTCCCCCGGGGTTCATTGCCCTTTGGTATGATCTGTCCTGGTTTGAATTCCCCAGTTGGCTTTCAGCCTCTCACTCCCCCAGGGCTCTCCCATTGGTCCCTGTTCCCTGATCCCGCCTTTCCCCTGGCCCGGGAAAAACCCTGAGCGAGCCGTTGTTCTTAGTATTTGCTTCCTTGCCCTTCGAGGATGAAGATGTAATAAACTCTTGGAAGGAAGGAAAAGCAAATTCCCTTCTTGCCTCTTTGCTACTGACTATAATACTGAACCTGCCTGTGCATTCATGGAGCCAGGCAGGGATGGTATATATTAACTTGCAATTCCCTGTGTAAACTGAGTGAATCGCATAATCTTTACCGAAAAATTTGTCTGATACATTTAGCAAATGCATTTCAAGACATATACAGGAATTTGCTCTACTGAACAGATACACAGGCGTGAAATAGGTAAGTGGACAAAGTTGTTATATTCTGTGATGTTGACTAATAGCAGTAAATACTAAAACTGACTTCAGAACCTTGCAGGCATGGCTCAGAATCCTGAGTCATCAAACAAAGAGAATGCAAAGCAATGTACATGGGACAGCAGGGGGGAAAAGTACCAACCCTTCACACATAAATACAGACCTGAGGGAGATCTTGAAGTGACCAGGAAAATCCTCTGAAAGCATTTATTTAGTTTGATGAGTAAAAAGACAAAACTAATGCTAGATTTTTCAGGAGAAGAAATTGTGAACAAAATGTAGTTATTATGCCGTTATATCTATCGTGTTTCACATCTTAAAACTGTACAATTTCTGGCACCATTCTCAAAAGGATATAGCGGATAGAGGAAAGTAGGGAAAAGAGTGATTCATTTCATAAAACAGCAACTGGCTTTTTTAAAAGCAAAGGTTACAAAGCTCAGCACTCTTTATTCTGTAAAAAAGTGGTAAAGGTCTTTAAAAGCATGGCTGTCACACCAAACTTGGAAAAAGTAACAGACACTACTTCTCAGAGCAAGTGAACTATTGGCAGCCAACAGTTTGAAGCATTAAGTTTAGAACAAGCTGTACTGTTCAACTTTCGTAGAGGCTGCTGCACGATAGGGAATATGACATATCCACCCAATACCCTGCTCTCTGGCCCAGGTGTTATGAGGCTATTTTTGAGACAGTATCCTTGTCTGACTCAATTCTTTCTGCTGTGTTGCCACAGGACTTGCTTGTCAAGGCCCAGGATGGTGTTCCAGGCAGTAGCGTGAGGCACAGGGTAGGTGCCCAACCATGCAGCACTTATCTCCACCATTGTGAGCATGTAGCGCTTGCCTTGGTGTGTTTGAAGCAGTGTGATGTCACCAATCTGCCAGACCTCCCCATGCTTCTATATTGACCATTGTCCCCCATACCCCAGGGGCTTTACCTGCTTGGCCTGCTGGATTGCCACGTATCTTTCACAGTTATGGGTAACCGGGGATATAGCGTCTGTGGTTAAGTCCACCCCCTCAAACATGAGCCAATCTATAAGTTTCATCTCTTCCCTGATGACCTGAGGTGTCAGGAGCCCACCGAGCTAGAAATAATTCACCCTTATGCTGCTAGCCTTTAATTTCCTCTTTTAATTTCTGGAGATCCTTCGTCAGTCTTTCCACAGATGAGAGGCAGGCCTGTATCAGGGTGGAAATAGTTTCTTCACGTAGTCAGGGTTTGGTCCCTGGAAATATCTGTCCTGACTCTAAACATGTGGTAGACCGCACAGAGGAGAAATAGCAGGCATATCAACTTGAGAATGCATTTTTTAACATCCAAAGGGAATTCAGAAATTGTCAAAAGCTGTTGTAGTAGACCTAAAGAAGGAGAAGGGGGTGAAAAGCTGGGAGAAGTTATCATGTTCCCTCCACAGCCTGGGTATGAATGAATCCCCGGATTACGCAACCAAGGCCAGGACAGGCAAACACCACTGAATACATATTCCGAGTGACCCTCATTGCCCTTGATGTTATTCATGTCGTGAACTGGTGTCACACAGTACATCAACAAAGAAATCCTGATCTCTCTCCCTGTTTTGACAAATATTACTACGAGAAGAACATACAGGAATATGTACAAGGCTAGGTACTACACCCACATGTGATGCCTTGAGGTGACCACCTAAAACACAGATGCTAGACAAAAAGAAGAGAATAAAACCAGGTATTTATTTGAAGGTCCTTCAAAGGTACACCCTGGACAGTCAAAAGGCTACACCCAAGACGGACCCTGGGTCGTGGGTTCTTCACACTTTTATAAGTTTAGTCCATTTGCATATCAGGGTTAATTCTCCAATTATAACCTCAGTTAATGATGTAATTACCCCAAGTTTGCCCCCCCTCTCAAGGCTTTAGTTTGCACATTTTGGGGCCTGGTGTCCTTGAAGTGCAAACCTAGAGAGGTTCGTTATGTCTAACCAGAGTGAAAGAACAGTAGTTAACAGGCCACACAAAACTTCAGAGTTACACACTAAGCAGTACAGGATTTGAAAAATATAAAAGTTAAAACCTAAGGCATCACATGAACAGATCGAGCATAATCTTTAGCAGAGGGGGAGGCAGAGAGGGAAAAGGAGTTTATTTTTTCATGGTATTTGGAGAGTGAGGCATTTGCAATCACTACAGTATGGTTTGGGCTGACTACAACACGGAGAGACCTGGCAGGAGGAAGGGAAAGGAACAGTTTACTGCTGTAACAGGAATAAACTCAATCCAATTTTACTTTACCTGAGGTCATAGGTCATATCACCTGCTGCTGAATGTTCTGCCCATACTGGATAAAAACAATATATTTATTGTGGAAGAGTCCTACAGCATGTTTTGAACGCTTTTAAACATAGATATATGCATGAAACGTATACACACACACATAGATATATAAAATTTATTTTTTGTTTCTGTGAGGCACACTTTCATCCCATAGTTTTCCTGTGAATGGAAGTTGGATCTGGATTTTTTCTGAAGTAGAAAATATAGAAACCCAACTTCAGAAATGATACCTCCTCAGTCTGATGCTGCTAAACTACACAAAACGGATTTGATGATGTCCTCAAACTGCCTACATGGACAAAGTGACACACCAGGTAAAATTGATTTGTTTTATATTCGAAGGCAGGTTTTTGGAAATCAAGGTCAAGGTCAAAAGTTCCTCTTTTTCTTTGGGAAAAGAACAGAATAAGTGGATTTGGAAAATGTTGCAGGGGGATTGCCAGCAGGATTTAATACAGTGTCAAAATGAAGGGATAAGAAGAGAAGAAAAAAAAATTACTCATGCTTACCCTCTTATCTGACATACCCTGCAATCGCAATCTGCTCTAAGGCGTGTGCACTTCCTCCTGATAAATTCTGTTTCAAAGGACAAATCCTAACATCTGATTATAGGTTAGGTCTAAAGTAATTAACTTAATTGAAGCAACCAGGCAGAAATACAGAGATGATGTTCATGGGATTCTTTCACATTTCTGATATGATTTGGGATAAGAATTGTTCCCTGTAGCAGGAACCACGTGTGACAATACACAAGACTCTCTAAGGTAATATAAATCCAAACAACCCCAGATGATTCCAGAAGCATGCTGCGCTATAGGAAAAACTTTTTTCTAGCCTTTGTTTCCCTGTATCTGCCTGGTATATCTTTTCTGTTTATGCCAGATGTGGAAAATTTACTCATTTTGGAGTGGGAGGTGTTACTGGTGTGTGAATAAAGCATGAACATTAGTACAGCTTTCATCTTGCACATCTAAGTTGGTAACTGCAAAAACATATGAAAACACAAGACACTATTATCCTACCATTTTAGCTGAGGAGAGATGTGTGGGTGAGCGACTAGATGTGTACTATTTCTGTTTCATAACATTTCTGTTTGTCCAACACAGCATGATCAGTGCTTTGCTGCTTCAAGTGGGGATTATTCCCTGACAGGCAGAGTCCCCCTCTCTTCATCTTCCTCCCCGCAGTTTTGTGCTCCCCAGCCTTGTAAACTGTCTAATGTAGCTTGTACTACACCATGTCAATTATGACTAAAACCAGGAGGGGAACAGTGTGACTAATAATCTTTTGATTGCGGAATCATCAAGTTGTCGTACCAGAGATTCAGATTACTTGATACAAAGACAGTGGGTTTGATATGTAAATTACACTAAATCTTGTCCTTAGTAAAGCCATGGTCTCTCCCCCCAGTATAGCAATCTAATTTAATGAATGGTTGGCATGCTTCTTGGGGCAATACTCAAGACTGCAAAATGCAGTATTATATTATTTTAATATAACACAAAGCAATATAGATGTTGTAATCTGGCATTACATGTTGTTTACGATTATCAACCTCATTTAATTTACGTAATAAAAGCATGCCAAATGGCTTTGAAATAGCAGTGCTTTCAGTACAAAAGTCTAGATAGTATGTTTTTTATAAAGATGATGTAATTCATGGATTCAGTCTTTAAGGATAGCTATTGACACACTTGCATTACACAAGGTTATACATCATTCTTTTCTTACATTTATCAATTCACTGTTGATGTATGAGAAGAATTACTTAATTTTAAGAGAAAAATCAGGAAACTACTATATTAAACTGCCAGCTATGCATTTTTTTATTATTCTTTGTTATTCTTACATGTTTATATCATCTGATAAATGGAGAGAGATTGGATCCTAAGGCTTGCCATTCTGACAAAATTTATTGCTCCAAGTGTTATGGTGTTTCTCAATCACTGACACTGGCCAGAAGGAAAAGATATTTACAGTACAAAATTAGGTATTGAATGCTATGGAAAATCTTTTGACTTTTTAATTTGGTTTTGGGATTTTTTGTTTGTTTTTTCGGTTTTCTTTTGAGGGTGGTGGGAAGGGTTTTCTTTGTTTGGTTTAGTATACCTTGAAACACTTATACTCCCATTTGCTGCACTGCAGTGTTGAAGACGGCAGCCCTTGCTAGTCAGTTCTCCAATGCATTACCAGACCAGGACAAGGACCTCCGTGACTTTATTTCAGCTTATGGATAAAGTTGCAGAGGTCTTCTTGTTTAGTTGGTAGTTTTTGTTTGTTTGCTATGGGGCTTTTTGTTTGCTTGGTTTTCATTTTTTTTTTCTGTTTAACTTAGGACACTCACTAGGTTAAGCAATAACATTTTAAACAAATTTTGCTAAGGGTAAGAGTCTTTCCTTTAAGTTTATCAAGATGGTTGTTTTTATTAACCTTGCCACTTGGCTTCTTATCATTAACCTCACTCATACCATTGCAGAGGAAGAACAGTGATCTAGGGGACATTATTACTCCATATATTCCTCTTTTCATTGTTCTTCGCAGTTTAATTTTTAAAGGTAATTTTATTCTAAGGAAGTCCACTTGTGTACTAAAGCACTGCTGTTTTTCTTGGAACAGAAAAAAAAGGAGCCCCTGACATTTTTCCTGTAAATGGACCTCATTACACCTTCTCTGTGAATACTTTTGAGACATTGTTTGGTACTGTGTAATTTCTACTGTGCAGTTAAAATTGCTAATGTTGAAATTATTATCCCTAAAAAATCACTATGGGTTAACAGGTGCAGACTTTATTACACTACTGTGTATGCAAATTTGGGCTTAGTTTTATAGCATGCATTATGCCCAGTATCTGCAAGAAAACTCCACAGAAAATCCCACCAAAACCAAAAAAAAAATCTCAAAAAACTCTTAAAAATAAGGCTTGAAATAAGCATCTTTGGTTATTTCATTAAAAGAAGATTTGTGGGAAATTATATCTTACAATATCTTTCTGCTGCTTAAGGTATGTTGTTGCTCAGCAACAGCATCTATTTGGACTGTAGAATTAGACAGTAAATTAAAGGATTCAAAGGTATTAAACTGGTTTTTTTATGCCAAAAAGTGACTAATCTTTAAAAGTACCCCAAAGGATGCTGTCTGCAAGTGCTCCTTCAAAAGTTGATAATTGAATCACAGCAACAAAGTTTCCAATACAAAATAGGAGAAAGATAATTCTGGTGATTAGTCCATAAATCTTGTCTTATTGTGGCAGACCTGACACAAGACACAAGTATAGTGGTCCATACTGTCTTATAAAACTCTTTGGCAATATTCCTGTAAATAAGGGTTACTATGTCTCATTCTAATATTTTTTAGAAATTAATGCACTATTAATAGCATTATAATACTTATGAAGACCATGAAAAATTATTTTGTATTTTAAATATTAGGAATTGAATAGTTTTAAGAGTACTTACTGATATTTGCCAACTTAAAAGAAGCTGGCAGAGTAAACTAGTGGCTATTTATAAATTAATTTACTTGAATATTCAGAATACTGTTACTAATAACTGTGCTTCCTATGCACAACAACACTGAGCATGCACAAGATTGAAAATATGATTCATACCCTAAAAGACTTGCAATCTAAGCACATTTCAGGGCTGGAGAAACTTGATGAACAATAAAAATATCTTTGGCATTTATTTTTCAGTGATCCATCACTGACTTCTGAAAGCTGAAATAACACTGAAATAACACAATGTGTGCACCCTTCCCTGCCTTTCTTCACATAAATTAACTGAGATATTTGGATGTCTGCTTATTCAAAAAATTCCCCGTAATGTGAAATATTTGTTTAAGATTGGTCTCCAAGAATTGCATAAATTAAAGGTGTACCTCTCATATTTCAGAGACTAATAATTTCAGTAAAGTTTTTTTCCATTTTTTAAAAATAAACATAATGTATTTTGTTTCAAACCTAAGGAAGGATTATTTGTTTCATATCTTAATTGTGTTTTAGGGTAGAGGAGAAGCGACTCATATTGCATTTTACTGGAATTACTTGTGGAGTTACTGGTGGAGACGGAGTAGATTCATGATATTTGATGGTCATCATTAGAAATCTAGTAACTTTCAATCATCTACACAGCTGAACTTTTACATGAATATCTAAAATAAACTTTCCCTTTCCTATTAACATTTTTAACACGTGTGAGTTTTTATTAGCTTAAGTTATTGGGATGAAAGGAGCCTTAAAAAATACTATTGACTATTATATAAAAACTGCGAAAATGACAATAATCATGTCAAGAGGCAGAAAATTCTGAAAAAATAATTGCTCTTTGTTTGGATTAAAAAAAGGCTATGTAGTCATCGGAAACACTTCAAACTTTAAAATTACTTCCAAAGGGTTTTTAGTAGCCAATATTTAAGGTAGCTGTGCTCTATTATGCAGGCTCCGGTAATATGCAGTAAGGTGATAACCAGTATTTCTTAATGATAATCTCATAATTTAGGTCCATACAACACAAAAGAAACACAAAAGAAAAAAACAACAAAAACAGTAATAATGTTGGATGCTAAATTACATACTAAAGAAGTTATTGTTCTGAATACCAACCATCAAGGGTTTATGAAAAATATAATCTGTCAAACTATCTTGATACTCGTTTTTTAGGTGATTACTCTGCTTGACAAAAATAATATTGATGTATTAGTCTTAGACATACATGAGCACTTGACCTTGTGCTACAATGTATTTTGTTTAAGGAAGCTGATTGATTCCAAATCAACCTGGCACATAATCAGTGGATTAAAGGCTGTCTGACTGACAGGTAATAAACCAAAAATGTTAATGGGATATTAAGACAGTGCATTGTTCCTGAGATCATGCAGATAGAGCTTTCTGACATTACACTATAAAATGTTATTAGTTATGCTAAGTTGCCAAAAAAAAAAAGTAGAATGCATGTAAAAGATGTGGTAATAATTAATCTGATCATTTTTATTTGTAAAGAGGACTATAGGCAAGAAATTAACTATAATTGCTGAGCAAAACCATGTCTCAGAGAACAAAAAATGCCGGCCATTAATAGCAGACAATGGTGTTCTGAGGCACAGGGGCTCTGTGGGGTTCTTGGTACCCATTGGCTGATGAGAACCATTGTAGCCTGTGGCTAATACAACAAAACCTACAAATTCACAGGTATCCATGACATAGGGACTCCTGATGTTCACATCCCTCACGTACTTGGAGAGAACATCATGAATGTTTATAAAACACAGATTTTAATGTAAACTGTGGAAAATCTCAAAGGGTCTGATGAAAATACACCAGTTCAGAAGCACAATAATCATGATTTCAAAACCACGTAGCCCATGAACAGTGCTGTGGAGTACATCAGTGCAGTCCTCTTAACGCAGCACCATCAAATTTGACCTCTTTGTGGCCTTAAAACCACAGAAGTGAGTATCGTTTATTAAGTTTTTTACTTGTATCTAAAATGTATTATGCTGTTATTGAATGTAATTTTTGATTGCAATAAGTAGATATTTAAGTATAGATTTTTTAATGAGAGTTCACCAGATGCAGCTGAAACCTGTTTTTTTTGGAAAGAAACTTACATGGAACAGTGCTTGTTGAAACTTAGCCACTGTGTGAAGTAGGCCCCTTCTGAACTCCTCCACCCTTAGTTTCTACTGAAGACACTTGCATAATGATCTCCTCAAAAATATTTTCTATTATCTCTGTCTTTAGCTTTGCTCTTAGATGATATTTTGATTTAAGAAAATAGATTTGCTATGTTTTGGTTTCTAGCTATGTCCTTGCTAATGCAACCACACATTTTGTCTCTTAATTTTGGAGTAGACATTAAAACCCCAATAATTTCTTATATGGTAATGCTTGTAATCAACACATTAGACTTGACATGATGACTATGACTACGGAACATTAGGGAGAGGATTAAATGAGGAGTGATGGCATTACAGTAATTTTCTTGGATCAGCAAACAACAATTTTGCTTAAGAGTGTCTTCACTTGTAATTTCCTTAGAGCAGAAGCACACTTGCTCTACTTGCTCTACTTGCATAAGCACATGCTAAAACCTTCTTGCTTCTCTGCTGAAGTCTAAACATACTTTAATAATTTTTCTAGATTATAGAGTTCAATTTTTATAGACCGTGTCGGTATCACTTTGAGAGACTTATTTTCAGCACTGATTTTATTTTGACTAGACCAAGGATGAACTAATATATAGTTTAGAAATAAACAGCTTTTTTTTTCTCTTAAAATAGTCATAAAAAAATCTTAGAGTTCTCTTGAAACATCCTCTAGATGTTAGTGTCAGGAAACCCACTTGTTTCCATGAGGTTTAAAAAAACCCCCCAAACCCAAATCATTTCTCTACAGATCCAGGCTGCATCTCTACCCTTTTGAACAGACAGCAGAGAGACAGTTTTGCCTTGATTTGGTACATATCATTGCAAGTTTTAACCATTTGGTAGTTGCTAGTGGCCATGACCACCATGGAACTCATATAGTAATATCTTTGTTCTAGAGAAAACTTAAATTTATGTTATATATCTATATCTATATCTATATTTCTGTATCTATATATATTTGAGCTTATTGTAGATGGCAGTCGAGAGAGACTGTTCAATAAAAGATGGAACTACGTTAGTTACTTAATATAAACATTGTGGGTAATGTTAACACATCATGGAAGAATAGCTTCAATCTCATTTCAAAGCATCATATACATTTTCTGAAGACAGCCAATGGATCTCAGGAGGCTAATTTCTAAATCCATCTGTTGCAAGACAAAAGACACCACAACTTCTTTTGATCTTTGATGGTTTGTTTTAAGCAGTCTTTAACATATTTTTTAACACTGTGTTGCTGTAACCAGACAGAAGACCTACCAAGTTACCACCACGTTATATTATGCGTTTATACACAATGGTCCACATATGTGCAAGCAAAGCTTCTGCTGGTATCACAATTTTGATATTAAGAGAGTAAGTTAATCCTGTGCAACAAACTCTTTGTCACGTGTCTGTTGATTAAAATAACCACTAGTAAACTTAACCCATCACTCTTTATTTAAGCAAGCCACAGAGCTAGGGAGCGAGTATGGCAAGAAAGTGACTCTTTGGGTTTAAAAGGTTGATAGTGCTGTCCTACATAGACAACAGAGTAAATTAATCTCAGATGTAAGTTAGAAAGGATGACGCTGGAGGTAAAATCTGGCCTGTTGTATCGAACTGGCTGACCTATTGTCTTCAGTAGTCTACAGTCTTTCTTTTATAAGATGTCTTTTAGCACAGATTGAATTTGGAAAGGTGACTTTTCTCTGGCAAGGTGCTGGAGCTTTTAAATTGCCTTGTTCTGCAGAAGTGAGAATTTAGTCTATTAATTTAGCCTCCATTTTCATACAAAAAATCTTCGTGAAATTATTTCTGTAAGCATCATAATTTGTATGCTCGAGTGCATGTTTGCAAAGTGTTTGCCTTTTTGGTCTATTTCCTATACGGGTGGCATGTGATTGACAGACATGTCTGAATACTTCAGATGCTGTCCGCTGACTGAGCAGTTTCAGTGCTCATTTTTGATCGAAAAGTGAGCGAAAAGTTAGCACTGACTATCACTGTGAATGAATGCCACATTTCACTTGCAAAGAGGCATTTTCATGGCTACCTGCCATCCCCAGATACTTTTTCAGAAAATCTGTTGCTGATTTAACTCCCTTCACTAAATATCTGTTGATGCAGTGTTCTACAGCAGATGGAGACAATGAAGATTTTCCAATACTAGTTTTTACAACTGGTTACACAAATATGTTGAATTTTAGAATCAATGCTCTATGAAATTCTCTTTTACCTAATTGTGTGTGTATGTGCCTATATGCATGGTATGAGGACAGATCACAGTTGAAAATATTGGCTGAAAATAGAAGAATCTCTCTCTTATGTTTCTTAGTGGTTGGAGCAAAATATCAGGATTGAGCTTCCACTATTGAGATATCTGCTTTCTATTTATTTTTTCTGCTGCATCAAAAAGAGTTGTGAGATTGCCAACCAGTAAATATAGTAAAGTGTAACATGAGCAAAAACTGCTAAGTGTTTTTCTCAATTGGTTCTTTTACCTGTGGTTGTCTAAAAGTAACATACTTCATCTTTTAATTCTTAACCTTTTAAATATTGATCATATCATGTAGTTCTGTAGTAAATATACATCTATCTTGTCTACGATTTAAATTTTTGCTTGCTGTTTCTCAGCCTTTCTAATATTGAAAACAACCAGCAAAGAGCTGGTGTGGTGTAATATCTTTTCTTTCAACTGCATCTGTCCTTACAGAGATATGCTACATCCTACCCTTTCCCAATCCCTACTTTTACTGTCCAGACTTCAGGTAGCTCCAGCTGAGAGTTTCTGAAGGTTATCGAGTGATATCCAGCTGAAGAGTCCAGACAGCCACACTGGAAGTATTCATACATATAAACATATGGATATAAGCCTTCCAATTTTCAATGTATAAGCATCTGCCAGTTAGCTTTGGACTAGTCACTCCCACCAAGAGCCTGCTGCAGCCCAGGCTGGCAGGGTGGCAGCTGCAGCATCCAGGCTCCCCAGCAGCAGCTGCAGAGGAGAGCTGGGCTGCCTCAGTTACACCCTCACCAGCTGGTGAACCTTACTCCAAGTAGGGGTAAATCCAATAGCTTTATCAGGATGAAACATGATTTTAACTTGCATATTTGTGATCCATAAAGTTGATGTTTCAACATATTAACACTGAAAGAATGGAAGCTCTTCACTGAATGAAATTAGCCACTGGAAGACAGCTGCTGGCATCTTGCTTGAATCTTCTAGGAGCAGCGTCTCTGTGCAGCCCTTTAACTTTCCTTTGAAGTAAAGGTCAGGTGTACAGTTTGCTTTAAGCTAGCCAGAAGACTGCACATACACATAAAGCTGTGCTCATTTGTTAGAAGCACTGGTAAAGTCCTTTGAAATTAAAGTACTGCATAAGTGATTTGTTAAAAGTATTTACTGGCTTTAGGGATCTATCTTCAGAGGTGGTGGGCCCTTTGATGTCATGCATGACTGTTAATGTGATTGTTTATACCATAAATGACCACAAGTGAAGCATCTGAAGACGAAATTTCCTTTTCAGTGAAGCACTTTAATCTTTCTGGATGTGCCGGTAGTTACTTGAAAGCCAATTTTATGGCAGAAGGTGAAACAGACTGTAGTAAAAATCAATTAGGATCATGGCCTAGAGATCTTCCTTCTCCCTCCAGGTTATAGACACATTTTACACTTGCTCTTGAGCTATCACGATTAATCATTAAATGAAGAGATATAATTTTTACTTTACTAATAAATCAGGAGAAAAATTGAGTATGTCTTTTCTGAAAACAAGAACAAGGCCAGTGATAAATCTATAATAGACTGATCTCTTACACTTTGTTCCTCAGTCAGGATTTGATTTCATATGACTCTTTGAACTCCATTACACTCAGTTTGTGCCTGTTTACAAAAATGTAAAATTCATTGCAAAATCTTCCTTAGCAGGGTAGATATTAGCTGGATAACACATTAAAACCTGTTTTCATGCTCAAGTTATCTAGGGAAGAAAAGAGAAAAGCTATTTCTCTGTTTATACACATGAAATAGAAGTAGGCACTTGTAGAGTTCAAGTAGAGATCTGAACTTTTGCTCAATGGGAATAAAGATCATCAATATTTAAAATGGAGGTTTCAAGTCAAGCTAAGTGGAGTGGTGTAGAGATCGGTCTAAACCGGGTGGTCTCATTCACTTATGATTAAGCTACATGAAACGTGAAGTTTGAAAAGTAGTAACTGTGATGAAAGAGACTCAAGGGATGCATAGAATTGTCCTTTGGGTTCTGCTTGAATTATGACTTTGACTGACTCTGTGATCATATAATATCCCTTCTTCCCTCTGACAGAAGTCCTTCCTCATTCATTGCACAAAATTTCCCTGCTACTCACTTGGAAGGAAGTTGTAAGAATTTTATCATCACAGTTCAAAATGTGGCTAAGTGCTTTATTTCCTGTAAATCCTGATCTGATATCATAATGAATTAATTTTCTTATGGCCTTTGTTATCGTATTGATCATGGTTGTATCTGAGTGATCCACAAAACTCAATAATTACCCTTGTAGAAGTGGACTGTGCTGGAAAAAAAAAAGACAGATAGAAGACTAAAAATTCTTTTCTGAGGTGGACAAACCCTAATTTTTCTACATACTAACTATAGCTAGATGGATACGGTTTCAGCTGTGAGTAGAACTGAATGAAACTTGCTTCCTATTTCAAAGAAAATACTGATATTTGAAAAATTACTGTTCTAGTTTAGAATAGAATATAGAGTTATTTATTTAAAGAGAATTAAAAATCTTGCTTCCACGGAAAATTTGTATCAGTAAAAATGTTCTGGAAAATTGTCCTGTTCGATTTTCCCAAAGTTAAAGGGATCAGCCAGCTGCCCCAACTCGGGAAAGCTCCTTGAATTGCCTTGCCTCCAGTCACTTGAGTCAGAGAACCAGGAAGCTGTCGGAGTTCCTGCTGCAGCTGGGGGTCCTGGGTTCCCCAGCCTGGTTTGGGCAGTAGAGCCTTCACCACACTCCCCTCAGGAACCAGCATCTCCTTGGTTATTCAGGCTTGAAGATTGCTGAAATATTACTCAGCTCTTGCCCAGCCCTTTCACTAGGGTTTCTCTTTTTTAGAAAGGTTGACACTGAGGAGGTGAGGATAGAAGGTCCAGACCTCCACCCGACCTGGTGTCTCCAGCTCCTGAGCCCCATATTTAGGTGTAACTTGAGGATTTTTACCAGCTTTCACTGTCTCTGGAGGTGCACATAATGGTGGGCTTAACCCTAAAAATTTCTGTGTAGAGGAAAGTTTTCTGGAACTTACTGTTCTCAGACAATCCATAAAATGTTATGACAGATATTCTAGTGTAATACTAATTTCCTTTACAGAATAAATTCTGTGAAAATTTAGACAGCTATTTTAGCAGTTCAGATATCAATACTTCCACAGGCTTAAGATGTCTCTCATTGTCTGACACAAGAGGTAGTGATACTTAGTATGGTTTCAAAGTGTGGACCTTCCAGCTGTGATTGAAATGTCTGCTGCGAAAAAGAACAAAGAAACAACTGCACCTTCCCAGTTCTGCAGGAGGCAAATGCAATGGGACCACTAGTGGTGTCAACTGATGAGCATTTCTGATAGCTGCGAACTCTTTTTCAAGTACTGGTACAAGAAATCAAATTTGGTGTCTGTGTAGGGGAACAATCACCACTGAAGAGCTTCCATAAAATATTTAAATACCCTTAGTTTTTATCTGCAGCTTTAATTTCCTATAAAATACATTCTATCAGTACTTACCTGCCAAATATTCAGATGCCTCTAGCTTTGTGTTTTATATTAAGTTTTTATTTCTGTCAATTTGTATTTTAGATTGCAAATCAAGAACCTTTCAAGAGAGTTTTGATTAATTTCAGGCACGACTTGGCTTCATTTATTTTTTATGTTTTGATGGTAATTTACCATGGCATGAAATTGTTTTGCATTAAACTACACTCATGAATCAAGAGTCTTTTCCATTAACAAGATCCATTTAAAGAATAAGCCCACCTACAAATCAAGTATTTTGTGTCAGTTTCTGTAATTATTATTTGGAAAAAACTGGTACAATGGCACCGTGAATTATTTCAATGCATAGATGATTTAGACAAACAGAACAGAAATATTAATATAACTGGTAGGGTGCTAAATTACCTGGCAGAGGCCATGGTTTAGGGTCTGTTACTCTCTTAAGTGGAAAAAGAGAGATTTAGTTTATGCTGCTTTGAATTGCAACAGTATTTTTTAAAGAGACTTCTCTTTAAAACTCATTAGGAAATTGTTCAGGGCTACCTTAGATCTCTAGCTGGGAAGCAGAGTAATATCTAATAACTGGAGCCCCTAGCTGCTTTAATACCAACCTATTTTTTTAATATATATGTATATATATTTACTACTATTTCTTAAATATATATGTATTTATATGTTTATATGTGTATGTAAATAAAATGTTTGGAGAAGAATTCCCTTGTTCAAAAAGTTGTTTAGAAAGGCTGGCATATTACCAGGAGATCAGGTAGCATCCATGGAGTTTTTGACAGCTGTAGATAATATATTCGCAACACATTTGCTCTGGCCAGCCTTTTTGAGCTTATTTCAGTTGATTTCAACGCTGACATTATTTTTGTACTATATTCAATAGTTGTGCATTATTGACAGGAGTTCACTATGTCACATAATTATAAATAACAAAATTACCACGTTAGTTCTCTTGTAATTTTTAAAATTTGTTTCTGTCTTTTCTTTGTCCCTATGGTTTCAGCAGATGTAGTTAATGCAGCAGGAAGGATGGGTGAAAATCAGATTGCACATTTTTGGCTTTCATCAAACACTTGAAAATGAGTAGCTGAGGCACTGGAAATGCTAATTTTATTCCTCTCCTTGCAAACTTTGTAGTTTTTCACTATCCATCTTTTAACTTGTTCTAATATGTTAATGAGTATGCTTGTGAAACATTTAAAATTTGATTGTTCAGAGCATATATGGCAAAATTCTGACAACAGAACATCTTTTTTCATAATAATAATAAGACAAGACTCCTTATTGTAAAAGCAAATGGCTAGTATTAAACAGGGATATTTTAGAAGCTATGATGAAACGTAATAAGTCTTTCTGCAGCTGACATGGTTTCAGTGGCTGATGGTCAAGTTAAGCCCATTTGTTTTCAGAATGCTAATATTTTTTGTCAGAAATTCCCACCAGTCAAGATTTAACTAGAGCTGCCTGGTGTCCTCAGAATTGTCTGAGGCAATCGATATCTTTTTCTCTTTACAATCAGTTTTAGTTTTCAAGAGTGAGGCAGAAGGCAGTCTTTTCCTCAATGCGAGTGAAGTGATCCCTCCTTATACCTGCAGACTGACATCAAAGCTCTGAGAAATGAGAACAAGCCCATTTATCTCAGTAGGTGTTAACTTACATGCCCCAAAATGATTGCTTTACATCAAGTTTCTCAACATGCCTTAGCATTTCAGTGTAGTCAAAGTATGTAAGGCCATAACTGCTGGTTGGCTGCTTGTAGGATAATGGAGGACTAGCTTAGGCCACAGAGGGTGTGGGATCAGACTGTTTCATCTTGGAATCTAACCTGAGCTACTATTTCCCTGTTGGATACTTTAGGGGAGTGAGAGCAAGCATCGCCCTGTTAGTTACCCGGTTCCTTTTAAAGCTCTTAAGTGGAAGAGCGAGAAGTATTTTCTGTTCTTTTTGCTTCAGTTCACTCCTTGTGTGGCTTCTGATGTTTTCATTCTCGGCGTGAATGCCCAGGCCTTAAAATGTGTTATTTTCTGGCCTGACTAGAATTCTGTCAAAATCACTAGAGCAGAGATCCTAAGACTGAGGAGCACTGAGGCCCTATGTCATGACTGTTGCTCAACATGCTTTTTTTAATTGCTTGTCATGAGACTGTGAAACAGCCTGGTCTGAGGACGGTCAGTCAGCACATGCAATAGTGTCAGAAGCCAGTCCTCAAAGGCCAGAACCAATATGAGAAACCGATTCTGCTGTTAGGGCTCCCACTGTCTGTGGTGCAGTCAAACCAGAAATAGAAACAATTGAAATTCTAGAATAATTGATGTTTTTATTGCAGTAAATATGAAAATGAAAGATGCTGCTTCTTTTCTTATGTATGCAAACCTGTGAATATAGACAAATTTCTTTTCAAAGAGACACTTTCAAAAAGAAATTCAAGACATGAAAATTAGCAAGCTCACCCTTTTCTGGAAATCTTTGTGAAATTGAAGACCTCTCTTGTATATATATATCTCTTTCTTATGAACTCCTGGGGAGGCTTACAGATTGATGTCTCTGCAAAGCATGTTTAATGCTGAGGGATGAAATTTCCATTCTATTTTTTTTAAGTTGGCCTCTTTGATGGTTACAAGAATTTCCTGGTAGGAGAAGCACATTGGTTTACTATATATCTCAGCTGGGCTACCCTTCCTGCTCTCAAAGGATTAATTGGATCTCTCCTTCCGCTTTCAGTGCTTAATAAAACATGGATCTGAAAAGCAAATCAATTCACCTGGTCCCCCTGCCTAGGTAAAAGCTGTTAAGCACAAATTCTAGAAATTTGAGAAAACACAAAAACAAGAAATCTCTCTGGCACTTCACTGTAAAATGAGATTCCTGAAATGTATGACAATTAGCTATAATGGATGTTCTGCCAAAGCCTAATACAGACCTGTGGGTTTTTTTCCCTGATGATGTTTAACTGCAGCTAAATATGCCAAGCTGACATTTGCCTGCAATTACCATGGAGCCATATTGAGATCTTCACTCTCTGAAGAGATTTTGAATGACTACAGCATCTTCTAGGATAACATCTTGTTTTCATTAATCTTTGTAGTGACTTTTGCTGCTGCCAAACCATGACTTAAACACAGCTTCCGTCTCACTTTGGGAGCTTGCATAGCTTTTTCTGTTAAATAAATTTAAAAAAATTATATATACATACATATGTATAAAGAAACTCCTGAATGGAATTTCAAACATGAAGCATTAATAAATAATAAGATGATCTAAGGTCCTTACGGAGTAGGCCCTTCAGAGTTT
Organism: Lycocorax pyrrhopterus obiensis; assembly: GCA_014706295.1. Taxonomy (NCBI): domain Eukaryota; kingdom Metazoa; phylum Chordata; class Aves; order Passeriformes; family Paradisaeidae; genus Lycocorax; species Lycocorax pyrrhopterus. The sequence goes on along the minus strand of JACSVZ010000002.1, from coordinate 94,399,879 downwards.
TTACTCTAGGTCCTTTGTTGCAGTGTGGCCTAACAAATTGTGTGGGTATCTAAATACCACCTGAAAACTCTAAGTCTGTGCATATTTTGACTATAGATGAAATCAAGACTGATGTCATACTCTCAAGTTATGAGAATGATGCGGAGAGAAAGGCACACAGAAATTTTCTCTTTTCTCTTCTGCCCAGGCAAGCTCAGTATTTTGAAATATGGAAATTACTCTCTAATATACCGGAAAATAAAACTATTTCTCTGACAAAACTTGTTGCTCAGCCATTGTAATGTCTGCCAATAGGTGTTCAGTCTGAAAGCACAATTAATAATATTAGTGGAATATCACTATCTGAGGAAACCATTCGCATGGATTTGTAGTAAAATAAAAAAAAAATAGAAAAAAAGACAAAGTGCTGGACTTTCCTAACAGATAATCGTCCGTAATGCTTGCCCATTGCTTTACAATTGCCTTTGAAGGGTGAAATACAGGGCAGCTGTTTCTAATCAAGAATATTAATCAGAAATGTAACAAGTCTCCTAACAAACAGCAGACAAAGACATGATCTAGGTAACAGATACATACTTGAGTAGGCAGGAGATTAGAAAGGAAGGAAAACAGTGTATATGTAGTTATATCATCTGTGTTTTATATTGCAGGAATAATTTTATGAAGGATACATCTATTCTGCAGTCACATTTGCTGATTTGGGGATTCTAAATACTTCCTTCCCCTTGTCCTGATTCATTAAAATAATCAAGAAAGGCTGGTTTGTTGATTTCTACTTAAGAGAAAAGTCAGGCTTAGCAGAAGCAACCTGGTATGTGGTAGAATTTGCTGTTTTACATACTATAGATTATGCATGATTTATATTTCTCATTTTACTAGTCATAAAAATATGGTCTACCTTGCTTTAAGAAGCTGTAGATAATATGTTAAAGGTGGTGAACTGCTCAGGTAGTGATATAAAAGCTGTAGAAGTAACAGAGGGACACTCCTCCTTTCTGAGCAGCAGTTTCAACACAGGCATCACACACTGAGACACTGACTTTTTTACTAATGAGTTGTGACAAAACCCCACTCTGGCCAGATCCTTGAAGTGGAACCATCTGCAACTTTTCCTTAAAGTGATATTACCAAAAATCACTAATGACTTTCCAATTACTAAAACACAATCTTAATCTCAGCACAAGGAACAAAGAAACTTTTGAAATAGAGAGAAGTCAGATTTGCTGGCTAAGACATTAAAAGGTCTGACCAAAAAAAAACCAACCAAAAAACCACAACCCCTAGTTCTTGCACTTTTCTAGGATGACTTTCCAATTACTTTCTTTTTCTTTTTTTAATTCTGTGCCATGCAGTTGGTTGTATTATTTTACTGTCTTATCACATCTTCACTGTCTTAGCAGTACTTTACATCTCTCTTTGTCCACAAGATCCCTCTCCTGCAATCCAGAAGTTTTCCCCCAGCTGGTCACTCTCAGTGGCTTCCAGGGACAGCTCCATCTTTGATTCATTTAGTTATGCAGTTTTCATTACTCTAGAACAAAACGGTGAGCAGACAGCCCCCCTCACTGATGACAAGCATCTTTTAAAACAAAATATACAGTAAACTGTAATCCAGCCTATCATGGACACTGTCTGTCAATGAAGTTTTCATGGAGCTTATTATTTTATCTTGAATATTGAGTCAGCCACCAATAGCAGCACCAAGCTTCTTAAAAGTGGGTTTGGATGCAGGTGCACAGAAAAACTGCTGGAGTTACACATGGCCTGGAATGGATGTATCACATCAGGCAATGCAAATTTAAGGTATGTAGAGCATATTTGTTAAGTGCTCATTCTGAAAACATTAGTTTTTCATTTTTATTCAACTAACAGAAAAATATATTTTATGATCCAGTCATCCTGTGTTTTGGTTGAGGTTGGCTCTTCTGGAAAAGATTTTGTGTGACCTGGTATTCTACTGAAATGTCTTTAAGATGTTGAGGCTTCTGGCACTACATATGAGGATCAGGAAACATTGGTGTGTGGAGAGTTGAAATATGAGAATAGAAGAAAGGAGCTGTTGAAAGGCAAAGTGAGCTGTCTAGAGTGGCACATGAGATGGGAGACAATCCAATAGGTAGAATAAGAATCAATTTTTTATTTTATATACAATGAAGTTGTTTCAGCAGAAAAAGTCCACCTGGGTCTTATCACAAGCCTAGCTATTTCAGACATTAGCACGTTGTTTTTATTACTTTAATCCCAAAGAAACATGAAATTTTAAAAAGTCCAGTATTGATACAGTTTATCATTTTAGAGGAATACCTTTGCTGGTGAAATCAGCCACGTGGTCAAGCTATATAACTTCAGTGGCCAAATGGGTGGGAATCTTATAGATACACACCACTGGTAGAGCCAGCTAAAGACCTTTATATTAGTCTACCTGATGAATATGTTGGATAATGGCTCTTGGGGCAAGAACTGTCTAGGTGTTGTTTGTCAGTCATAACAGGCTCTAGAACACTGTGTGCAGTCTGCAGAAAAAGATATAATTGAAGCAGAGGAATACAGAAAGAAAAGGCATTTTGTTTACGTGCTTTCAATGCAAGGGAAGTAGAGGGGAGGTTTATGTAGTGTGAGATGCTCTTTGTTGGTCTGTTTTCAAAGCAGAGATGGTTCAGTGGGCCTGACCCAAAGCCTTTCAGAAGCATAGACAGAATTAAATTTTTTTTTGTCCCAAAACCAAGGGCTGGTTCTTAGCTGTGACAGAAAAGACAGTGAGAAAGGTAGGGGAAATAGACAGAACTAAGATCAAAATCTATTGGGAGGATCCTGCAGAGCAGGCTTTCTCTCTTGATTGTACAGAGAAAGGATAGGTTTCTGCCTTACATTTCCCTGCCCTTCCTTAGCCACACTGTGTGAGGGCACCAGTGGGAATTTATTTTTATTTTCTTTTTTTTATTTTCTTTTTTTTTTTTGTGTTCCAACACCATTATATCGACAAAGCAGAAAGAGAAACAGTAATTCTCCTAGCAACTGCCTGATTTTGCTGTATTTAAAGCTAATCTTTAAGCAACTTTAATCTGAATGCAGAACAGAGGAAGGTTTAATATGATGGTGTGCCATAAACATGGTATGTTTTATGTGTTACACGTATACAAAGATGTATACATATGCTGGTTCTGAATTCTGTCTCCCCCCGCAGATTTTTAAAGTTTTAATGTAGCGTGCGACACAATGTTGTGATAACGTCTTTCTCTATAGACTGATAGGTACATACCAGCTGACGAAGCAGCAGGTCCCTGACCCACAATCAGAGTTGGCCTTCCTCAATTTATGCAACTAATTCTTCATTCCCTCTTTGCTCTAAAGAGAATGCTGAATATGAAAAGAGGACTTTGGCATATGTGTTAGGCACATGATTCATTATCATATTCCAAATGGGGAGTGGGAGAGAATGTGGGAGACCCTGGGCTCATTCCCTGCTCTGTCCTCCCTACTGACCTGTAGGCTCTGCATTTACTCTCTGTTGAAAGAGTACATCATGGGGAAGGTACATCATTAGGTAGTATTGTTCCATATGTATTTTAAAAGGTATTTGGATACTCCACCAATTTAAAAACCCCTCACACATCAATGTGCAGCTTTACAATTCAAATACCTCCTCAGTCTTTCAAATTTAAATGCAGAATGAATAAAATAAAACAATTAAAGATAATTTATTACCTGAATTTCCTTTCAGACATGGGCAAATATAATATGATCCCAGATACTGGAAAACTTACACAGTTTGAGCTCTCTTTAATCCACTGATTCAGGACATAAAGACTGCGTAACTGAAAAGAATTTTTTAAATTTTTTGAGTGTGCAATGTGTTGCATTGTATTCAGTGTGTTGGGAGTCCTGAAATGTGATGGGAATGCATTTAAAAATCCACTATTAATTAAAATCATAAAAATGAGAAAATATCATACTTTTCAAATAAACTGCAATTACAAATAAACAATAACTACACCACCATTTTAGATGCTATTTTATAGAACCTGTAGTATTTCCTTGTATGGGATAACTTTTTTATTAGGGACTGTGGTGGGCTGTTGATAAAATCTTTGTTGAAGGATGAGTACAGTTCTGGAGCCTCAGCAGGGAAGAAGTGTAGGTCTCAGGCCATCCGGGCTGCTGGCTCCCCAGCTGGCAATCTCAGCAGGGACACCAAGTACAGAATCAACCTCTCACCCCTAGAGGTCTCCCCAGGTCAGAATTAAGAAACGATGGCAGAATAATGTATAAAAGTTTATATCTGACATTAACCATTTTTAAATGTTTTACAGAGAAATGTTCATTAGACACTTTCAGACATTAGATGTAAACAAACTTTTTCCAAAGATACTAGCTTAAGCTTAATTATTTGCTTTTTATGACTGTGAGTGTCATCTGTGGTAACAGTTTTTCAGAAAATGTAACATTATAATCTTCTTGGGATCCTTGCCTTTCCTTGGTAACATAATTAGTTGTTCTTTATCTGTTGAGGTTTTGTTTTCAGTTAATCATTAGGATCACTCATTTCAAGTCTGAATGTGAATGAAGCATGTTTCAACTTCCTTTCCTGTCAAAGGAACATATAGCCTGATAGCTCATTAAAATTAAACAAAAACACCGCTGAGACCCTTAAAATTCATATTTTATTTCTTTTCAGTGTGTGTGAAGAATGTTAAGTATCTACATTGGATCAGAAATCAAATGAGGAGAAAAATGTTTAATTTTGGAAAGGGCTCTATTGTCGTCAATGTGGGAACGTGAAGATAATAGAAAATCTGCCACCATTTCAAAACAGTAGGAGAGACACAATTTATATTTGTTACTAGAAAGATCAATGGTTTGGTGGTACATTGCAGAAGAATAAGGTACAGAAGTTGTGCTAGCATGTTAAAAACAAAGCAATAATACTGATGTCTGTTTACTTTTCCTTGTCTAATTAAGTCCAAACCCACAGCTTTCAGAAACCTGTCTGTTAAGTATATAGTCAAATTTGAAATTTTTCCTTTGTGTTCTGCATAGTTATTCAGTTGCAACAGGGTTAAATATATGATTTTACTCAATTAGGTAAGACCCCTCATCTAGCTAATTTACTTGATTGAATTTTATTTGTGTATAGTATTGACAGTGACAGTTACAGATGTAGTAAAAGACCTGTACCTCGAATTTCTCAAGATTTAAAAAACAAAAGGGGAGAGGAGGGACTCCCAGTGTTTGTGAACCTTGGTATTTTAGCCCTACTTTCTAATCAATAGCTTAATAGCAACTACTGCAGCCTTGAGATCCCAAAGTGAGAGTTGGCATTTAACTAATCTACTCAGTTGAGAACATTTATATCCGTGGAGTCAGAGCTATTACACTTACTGAAAAACAGAATATAGAGTTGGAGCAGGGGACCCATCCATCATCAAGAGCTCTGTCTGAAGTAGGGCTTTGGATCTCACAAATGCATTATTGCTTTACATGGTAAACTTTATTGCTAAATAAAGACAAGTTTATTATATCATGGATTTTACTTACCAAGTGCTTCTTCGTAAGGTAAAGGAAATACATATTTTTGGGCGGAGAGAGCCTTTTACTTAATTTGAGAGTTTTCCTGACAAAGAAGAAGGTGCATCATTACCATTGTCTGAAACACAACTGAGGTTTTGGGGCTCAGAGGTGAAGTGTTATTTCCCACATCTGAAGTAGTTTTCACTGATTAATTTTGATTTTATTCAGTGTGCAGAAAAAGGTTATCTTTTATTTCACTCAGCTCCCTTTCCTCTCAGGGTGGAGGCGGGGCAGACAGATAGGGAAAAGAAGTAAACCACTTGTCGTTTAGCCAGTCTTCTTTCCCAATGACCTGAAGAGTTCAGAGGAAAAGTACAAAACTTCATTTCATAGTACAATGAAGGCACAAATCTTTTGGATTTTTATCTGTCTCTAGAAAGAGCAATTTAAGGATCTCAGCATTAGTCTTCTGTTAATGTTGGACTGAAACAAACTCTTTTGTATGTACTACAGCACACCTTTCTACGTATTGCTTTTTGGGGAGGGAAGGACACACAAACTTTATCTAAGCCATCTCTGTGTGTATATATGTATGTGTGAGTGTGTGTGTGTTTGGTTTTTTTGTTTTGGTAGGGGCTTTGTGTTTGGATTTTTGTGGGTATTTTTAGGTTAGTCACAAAGAAACCCTGACAGGCATCAGGTTGTCTCGCCTATCATTAATCCAACTGTATTAATTCTTTCTTTTTGTGTTCCTCACTCTGTAATTTACCATGCTAAAGATGTAAAAGTAGTTTAGAACCTTATTATCTAGACGTTATTGTGAGGCTGTTCTATACCTCTCTCTTTCAGCTAAACTCATGGAATGAAGTGTTAACAAAAAAAAAGAGCATGAACACTAAAACATACAAGTAATTTTTCAGCCAAATTATATCTGTTGTGCAGATGTACATATGATTTGCCCACTTATGAAATAATCTAAGTTACTTAGCTGAAACAGGCTTGATTTCTGAGCAAGCAGTGCTAACAGTCTTTTAAGCTAGACCTGAGAAAGAGAAGGGATACAAGTTGTAAACGAGTTACTAGTGTGTAGAACAAGAAAAAGTCCTTCTGACAACTTCTCAAAACTTTATTTTTATTCATGTGTATTTCATGTCCAGTTGCTGTTGACATTTTTCATTGCACAAAATAAATATGTGTAAAGATTCATAGACACAGATCCTTCTAATTCAAAATCAAACAGCATTTTACATGCTGGCATTGTATTTTGTTGCTCTGAGGCAATAATTACACCACTGTTCCTTGTGGCTTAGGAAAATATTATAATCCAAGAATTAACAGACTGCATGCTGATTATAATTTCCTGGTTGGTGCTACCCATGCTGGTAAGAAGAATGCAAATACAATAAAATTCTCCTCCAGCTGCAGCATACCAACTGGAGGTCTCATTTTCCAATTCTCAGTGATAGATTTTGACTGCTTTTGCATTTTGTGTCCCATTGAGAACAGGACATGGTCTTTGTCTCATTTATAAGCTTTCTTATTCAATGCTACTTTAGTTGCAGGGATTTTAGGTCAATATTCTTTACTTGTGGTCCACAATGTTAAAGGAGTCAACAGACAGCATCAAATGAGGAAACCTGCTAGTTTTGCAAGTTCTAAGATGCAGGAAAGGTTTTGATTGCCAGCAGCAAAGCTTTATCTTTCACCAGCTATTCTCCTTCAGAATTTTATGTCAGTGAATGCATATGCGCAAGTCTTAAATAATCTTTTTCCCTGATCTCTCCAACATTTTTTGTGTCATGTGAATGACCCAGTCTTCTTTCAACATGTCCTGGAAAATTTATCAGAAAATATACTGTCCTAGGTAGTTTTGCTACCATTGTTCTGTTTACCGCTGCTTTCTGGGGATATATGTCACCCAAATGGTTTAACAGGGATTTACAAAAGGTTTTTTGATGTTGTTAATGTGTTTGTCTAAAGTATATTTTTTATGAATGAGAAATGCACCTTGCTAGAATAGTCATTGAAAATGAATAAACAAAAATTCATTTGTCTATGTAATGATAGTTACTGAATGTTTCTTTAACACATTCTCGTTCATGGGCCTTTTAACCCAACAGAATATATCATCATTTTTTTTGGTCATGTGAAGTAGTTTTTTGTGAGTTTCTTTTTTTTTTTTTTTGTTCATATCATAATTAAATTGGGTTTTTTCTTTTTCTTTTTTTATTTTTTTCATATAAAGTTCATTTGATTCATTTAAGGAAACTTCAATGCCTCTGTTAGATGTCAGGAACTCATTTTGATTAATTGATTATGCCAAATGGTTAATTTTTCATTTGAAACAGTCTATGTTATTTGTTAGCCTTTGATAATTAGATGATCTCACAATCCCCAAACCAAGTTCATCCTGTAAGTGCTGGTATGTGTTAAGACCCATGCAGAGTTTAGAGGCATGATTTATCTTTTCTACAGCAATTATTCAAAAATGCTGCAGCCTGTTGACTTTTTCTCCGCAGTCCCAAGCCATGTATTGATTCTTCCTCTGTGACTGTATGAATTGTGAGTCTGATGCCTGAAAAATTTCTGTTACTTCCTGCTGCTATATCTACTGGAAACATGTTTAATGGAAACAATGTTAACAACTAAATAACAAAATTTGTTAGAGAAAAAGTGTGCTAAAATCAACCAACAGGAACATTTTTTAAAGTGCAAGCCAATTCTAGATTTAAGCTTGGAATCTGTTTGCCAGTCATCGAAGGGCTGACCCCTCTGTGAAGAGCACCATTATAGATTTCCTACTGCTGGTGCTGAAGCCTGGCACTTGCCTAACATGAAACCATTTCTTTAAGATGATATAAAACCCCCCTGGAACATCATCCATTGCTCTGGAGTCTTCGCACACCTGTGTGAGGTGAAAAGCAGAAAGAGGACAGAGGGGCCCAATAATGCTGGCTTATTTTCAAAGATCACCTCCTCCAAGCTCAGGAGAAAGGCACCCCAACAAGGCAGTATTTGGGCAAAAATGCCAGGAGGCCTCCAAGAATGGACAAGAAGCTGCTGAGACAACTCAGAGAAAAAAAAAGTTTTCAGAAGGTGGAAATGAGGACAGGTGCCCTGGAAGGAGTTCACAGAAAGTATATGGGAAGCTAGGGGCAAGGTTAGGGAAGTCAATGCCCGGTTAGAACTGAACCTTGCCAGGGATATTAAGAATAACAAGAAGGATTTCTACAGAAATGTTGAAAGCGAAAGAAAGATGAGGCATAATGCGGGCCCTCTCCAGAAGGAAACAGGACATCTGGCTACTCTGGACAAAGAGAAGGCTGAGGTTCTGAATGACTTCTGTGCCTCAATCTTGACAGGCCTAAGAGGTGGGCTAATGAAAACCTCATGAAATTCAACAAAGCAAAGTGCAAGGTCCTGCACCTGGGTCATGGAAATCCCAGACACACCCACAGGCTGGGCAGAGAAGTGATTGAGAGCAGCCCAACAGAGAAAGATTTGGGGCTGATGGTTGATGAAAAACTCACCATGAGCCAGCAGCATGTGCTCACAACCCAGAAAGCCAGTGGAATCCTGGGCTGCATCCAAAGCAGCACGGGCAGCAGGTTGAAGGAGGAGATTCTCCCCCTCTACTCTGCTCTTGTGAGACCCTACGTAGAGTACTGGGTACACTTCTGGTGTCCCCAACATAAGAAGGACATGGAACTGTTGGAGCAAGCCCAGAGAAAGTCCATGAAGTTGACAAGAGCCCTGGAGCACTTTCCATATGAAGACAGGCTGAGAAAGTTGGGGCTGTTCAGCCTGGAGAAGAGAAGGTTGCATGGAGACCTCATAGCAACCTTCTACTATGTGAAGTGGGCCTACAGGGAAGCCAGAGAGGGACACTTCATCAGGAACTGTAGTGACAGGATAAGGAGCAATGGGTACAAATTGAAAGAGGGGAAATGTAGGTTAGCTGTATAGAAGAAATTCTTTACTGTGAGAGTGGTGGGGCACAGGAACAGCTTGCCCAGGGACATGGTGGATGCCTCAAACACAACAGTGTTCAAAGCCAATTTAGACAAGGCCTCGAGTGGCCTGGTTTAGTGGGAGGTGGCCCTGTCCATAGCAGTGGGGGATGGAACTAGATGATCATAATGGTCCATTGCAACCCCATGCGTTCTATGATTCCAAAACTAAAGACTGTGACAGGACGGTGGAATGAAATGAGGAAGGTGGAAAAGAGGAATTGGCCCCAGCTCTATAACAGCACTCAGGACAAGGAGAGAACACACGGTCTGTGTCTGTGTCCTGTTAGCTTCTGTGGGGACGCTCGTGTGCTGTGGGACTGCAGCAGGTGTTTGTGCTGGTGTTTGGGGCATGGGGTCTGCAGCTCCCTACCCTGCTAGGAGGCTTCATCCTGTGTGCCATGATAAACAATGTACCCACACCTAATAGACCTTTTGAGAAAGCGTATGATTTTTTTTTCCTCAGGAGGGGTATTGTAAAAATTATGAAATTGGGTATTCGAAGTATTTTTATAAATATTTGCAAAGTTTCAATGAAAGAAATTAATAAACAGCAACAATAAATAATGTAATTAGAGGAAAGTTTGTGAGGCTGCTTTTCTGTGGTGGGGTAAAGAACACTGTCAGTTACTTGAAACTGTGAAAATATATACGTGTTTTGAAACACCTAGAAGAGAGGGCATAACAATAACTATTCCAGAACTATACCTGAACTATGTCAGAATAGGTTGATACATTTTTGACTTGTTTTGATAGATAAGCAAAGTCAAAATGATGTTTTCTTCCATTTGTATTAGGATTTCAAAACTAAAAGGGAGAAACAAAAAAAAAAAAAAAGAAGACAAAAAATAAATGTGTTGCAGGAAAGTACAGCTCATTTGTAGTTCTTACCCACTGCTTCTTTGAAAGAAATGACCTAAGAATTATGTTGAACCCGAAAGTGAAAGCTACTGTATTTTATAGCCCTTTTAGTGATAAGAACATCAGTCTATGAGCAGATGCCTATCATGCTTTGCCTTTTGCTATAAATATTTATCACTTAAATGTTGCCTGTATAATTTAAAAGGCCAGTGTAAAAGACAGCAAGGCAGCAAATGAATGTGCACAGCTTCAGCAAGAAGGTTACTAAATAACATCATCCTCAATTTACAGATGTGAAAACTGAGATGTTACAATCTGTCTCAAGTCACAGTCAGATTTGAGGAAGACGATGGGGCTAAAGCTGTTAATTTATATATATTTATCCAGCAAACTTAATGCACACATAGAAAATATCATCAGATTTGACAAAGTAGAGATTTAATCTCTCTCCTGTTTCAAATGTTGGGCTGCAGTGCAGTCAGGGATGCACTTTATGCATGGTGTGAAGGAGCTGTATATGCCTGTCACAAAGTGACTTTGATGATCCATATTCTGGATCATCATTTATTCTGGAATTGCTCCCCACATGAGAGTGCTTTTTCTGAAATTTAACATTTAGTGAGTGGGGAGAACTGCTTCATGACAGCTGTGATGGTCAGTAGATTGGGAGGGCTGTTTGCTTTTGGGGCTTTGTCTTTGTTTGGGTTTTGTTTGTTTGTAGTGAAATAGGACTGCTGAACTGAAATTCTTAGCTTCTTGGAGATCTTTATTTCCATATTAAAAATGATTTTTACAAGCTGGTTCTTATTTAATTTCTTTATCATGAAGAAATAATGAAAAAAGTTTAGCAGGCACCCTTTCTTATTTAATCTTTTTATTTTGCCTTATTAGTTTAAGTGTCATTTCAAAATGATGTATAATAAAAAAGGCTGCTGTAGTTGATGGATGAATTTTTTAGCCAGTGAAAAATAATGAAATTCCTTTTTACCTTAAAACTTGCTGTAAAATATATAAATAATTAAATTTATTTAATTGAGAGCTAAATAATTAAAATGTTCTTATTGTTCACCTTTACATGCATTTCTAATACTGCAGAAATTTATAGTGTGAAAATTCTACTCTCGTCTTCCAATTTTTTTTCTTCTCTCCTTATTTACTAGATTTTTTTTAACTGACGGTCCCTTCAACATTAAATTATGAAAACTTTAATAAAGAGGAAAGCTATTTAGATATTTAAATGTATACATCTCACTCATCTGACATCCATTGTCTCTTTTTTTTTTTTGTGACATCAGGTTTGCTTGTTCGGAATTTCATATTTCCAAACAGAAGAGAATATAAGAGTTCTAATTCAAAGCATCAATCACAGAAAATGAACATAACCTAACGTCACTGCTGAATCAGGCCATCAATTTATTGCTTTGTAAAAGCAATCAGCAAGCTATCAAGCAATAAAGTGTATGGGAAAAGTGCTTCTTTTGAGATAGCACAGCCATTGACAATGATATACCGATGGAGAATTGCAACTATTTTACAGCGTAGTGTGCCTATTACTTGTTAAAAGCTCTGAACTGTTCAACAGATGTGAAATATGTTTCTTATTATTATGGATCAATCTAGTTTGTTTAATAGCCTTGTATGCCACTTAGATTCACTGTCTTATTTAATGAGGTTATATTTGCACTCTCTGGCTCTTTCGTTTTAGTTGAAGGTATGACTTCAGTTTTTCACTTGGTTTTCCAAGGAACAGTGAATACCCAGACAATGGTTTTTTTCACTTGCTTACTATGGCAACTACTACAGAGCAAACTGCAGAGCCATTCAAACCCTTTCACAGCACCAAAATAACAGATACTTTACACTATGCTAAAAAGATTTAATGGAGTTCTTCATAGATGCCTAAAATGCATGCCTTTGGCAGTGTTGTTGGTTTTGGCTTTTTATTGGTTTTTTTTTTTCCTTCCTTAGTCCCATGTCCTGTTTTCTTGTGATAAAAAAGGGAGCTAGAAGGAGTAGGATAGCATATAGTCAGCTCACCTGATTTGTGCTGATGATGTACATACGTTATATTGGTATAGTGAACCCTGCAACTGTTATCTGCTCTAGACAGGAGGTCTAAAACTAACAATCTCATCAGTGTCATCGATGCTGGGAAAAGCTGATGTGGCCTCAGGGACAATGAACTGTTAGAAATAAAGCATTAAAAGTCTTTGCTACTCTTGATGTGTCCTAGAGGATTGCTGTGGTAGTTGGTACCACACAGTTAAATTTTCTAGCCTGCTACCAGAAGTTTTGATGAGATTTCCAGCAGAATTTTTAATCACTTAACCTTTCCAATTGCATTAAGATGAGCTGTCAGGGGTCTCCTTTCTTAATGTTTAATAAAAACTTCCTCTGTCTCCACACTTTCTTTACCTTTTAAACTCCAATAAATTCCTGGAACTCTTGTTGTCCAGGGAATTCGTAGCCCCATATTCAAGACCATACTTTATTTGCCCAAATGCACAATTAAAGAAAATTAAATGTCTGTGGATTAACCCACTGTTTTGTGCTATATTTTGGTATGATTTTGGGTTTTCTAGATTAAAAAAAAATGTTTTTCACAATTACATATAAATCAAGGATTTTCCTGTATAGTCATTAAATATATAAGTTTGTTGTGGTTTTTTACCCAACTCGGTTCTAAAAAAGTGTATATTCAACTCCCATTTACAAAATATGAATTAAATAAACATCACAAAGCTACTTTGAGGATAAACAGTGTGCTTATTAAATTAATAAAAGAATGAAAACTGAAGAATTAGTATGGTAACACCCTCCTATGGTAGCATAGTGAGGGGTGGTAGACTAGGAGTAGGAATCACCAACCCTCATGCTAAGCCCTTTTCCTCAGCTGAAAAGAGTTTTAAAATACACTCTTTACTGTATCATTCAAGGACTCTTATGGTACATAAGATGTCATGGCCAACAGCTTTAACATATAGTTCTGTCTCTCTCAAGAAGCTCCTGAAATTTTGCATTGAAATGTCCTGTGTTCAAATTGTTATTTTTTTCTCGTTTAAGGAAATGTGCATAATACATGCATGTATCTGTCCTAGGGAAACTACAATCAAATATATACATTTCAATATTGCTGCTTAAACTGATGGTTATCTTTGATTTCCATGCAATGTCACTCATAATATTTTTGCCATTTCTTTAAGAAATTTGGTGCCTTGTAGAAATGACTTTCTTCATGGTTGTTGCCCACTTGTCTCATCCCTCAGTATGGAATCCCCTATTTTGAGTTTCTTTACCATCCTGTAAAGAAATTGCCAATGAGCACAGGAGTAGAAAACCCTTCTGTTGTTATAACATGAAAGTTCCATAAATAAAGGTAGTGAAAATTAAATTTCCTACATCCTTCTCTTATACATGTGAAATTAATTAACATTGCACTACTTGAACATCTGCTTTATAAAACTCTAATCAAGACACTGAAAAAAATAGCCAAAAACTGGGCGATTTTAAAGGCAAGGTATTTTTCTTTTCTTTCGCATTCTAATTGAAAGTACATATTTCTCCCACCATTGAGTTCTTTGTAATTGCCTTTTTTTTTTAGGAAAAACTTACTCCTGAAACATAAAGAAGTGGGCCATTTCATAGGTGACTATGATCTGACAAAAAAGAAATTTTAGAAAATACTTCTCGTTGAACAGGTTTTTTGCTTTTGCAATACCTTCAATTTGTATTCAAATTTCTAATTGTTAGTTAGGTAACGAAGTTAGGTAAATGAAAGGTAGTTTCAAAAAGCTTCAACACAGGACACTCTGTGATCTTGAACAGATGAGTCTGATTTTGAAAACAACTCAGGCATTTTTTTTAAAGTTATTCCTCCATTCACTCATGACTTTCAGGAATTAAATGGTTTTATCAAGAAGTATGCTGGCTGAAGCAAGTGCATTAAATGCTGTGGCTTGATGTCAGTAAACCTCCCACAATGAAGGGGAAGTTATACAGGAAAGTCTTTAAGAAATATGTTTCAAGATGCTCTTTCTAAACCTCTCAATACAATTATGAGATGTGATTCTTTGACCCCCCATAGACTTGACATTCAATTAAATTTTAATGCATTTGGTAAAAAAAATGGAAAAAATTTTAATTGGCCTCTATGGGATATCAATAGTTTTATTCCTCTGATGTTTAACTGCAACATTTATGTTTCTGCTTGATGGCACAGGGTCAGCTAAATTCACACTGAACATCTTTTTAGCTTCTTTTGTGTTCAAAAATCTTATTAAAAACTAAAGCATTCTCTTAATATAGTATTGTTTGAAACTTCCATAATGAACGTGCTTTACAGAAGAAGCAGATTTTTGAGAAATAAAGAGGGATGTATTGTTTATCTCTGGTGTTATCTTTTTAAAATACTCATTTTCCAGTTTTGTTTATTTTCTAGGGTATTAAATGACATAAAAAAGTGATTCTGTTTCATGATTAAAAATGCCCACAAAAAAGCTCTGACATGAGGATTTAGTACCAATGATAATTTAATGCTTGTGTACATTTATTCTGTAGATACATCCTGACCCTACTTGCCTTTTCATCTTTACTAAACACTAAAATTTAATAGGATATGTATTTTTAGTGTCAGGATTTGGGAATCTTTGCTTTTTTCATGTCTTGTTGACCATAAGCCCCACTAAAAGAAAAGAAGTGAGCGCAGAAGCAGTCCTCCATTCTGATGAAGCCATCTAGAGCACTTTTAACTTGTGGATTTGTTTAAAAATTACTCTTGCTTCACACCTGCACTTTCCCAAGGAGAAGCCAGGCAATTTTGAACAATCCAAACATTTTTTTGCTTGCTACACTTTTGTCATAAGGCTCAAGATTGTAGCTTCTTTTCTTGTGTGCTCAATTCATAGTTGTTGTAGAAATGTTAATCATCCCTTCATTAAAATTAGATAAAGAGTTTTGTGGCTTGGAATATTCATACAATTTGGAAATTTCTTTTTAAAGAGGGATTAACTCCTGTAATCATGGATACTCCTCAGCAAATGCTTGATACTCTATTTATTTTGTATCTTTTTGAAAACAAGTCCTCTGTGAAACAAAGAAAAGTAGATTTGTTTGCTCCAAAATGCACTACGATTATTATACCTGATACCCCTGCAAGTAGAACAAGAAAAAAGAAAACTTTAAGTAACTATTTTCTGCTCTGAAAAAAAATATTATTCATGAAGAAACTTGAAACAAAACAAAAATCAGAACCTTGCTCTGTGTACTTTTAGCACAGTCAGAGGGAGATTGTGTGTAACATTTAAGTTGTTGAAGAATCACTTGCTGATACAGGTTCTCAGGAGAGAAAAAATTTTATGGTATTTATATATTTTTTCTCAACTTTTAATTGATTCACACAGTTTATTTTGCAACACTAAGACATGCTAAACACTGTACTTATCAACTATATGAGCAGGTGATTTTTGTAATGTTTTATAGAACTTGTGGCTGGATCACAGTGAAACTTTCTTTAAGCCTCTGTTGTTTGTGTTTTGCTTGGTCTTTTTCCATGACTGAAATTTCTGAGATGTGTAATTGTCCACTAGATTCTCATGCCTTACACATATTGTACTTTCACACAAAATTTTTCAGATTTATGGACAGATACCCCACTTTGAAGATAATTTATATTTGAAGTGCACTGTTGTATAACCGCAGACTTAAGTGATTTAGAAAAATGTAATATGATGCCACAGCTGTCACAGCTCTAAACAGCTTCTATGCCTCATAATAAATGACTACTATATTTAAAGTCAAAATAATTATACGCCTGAGAAAATGGCCTGTGGTAAACAAACTTCTATGGCATACGGAGAAAAGCAGATGTCTAGTTAGAAAATTAAAATTTCATACTACCTAGTCTGCTAGATAGTCACAAGTCTGTCTTCACCACTTTGCCAGAAAATTATAATGTACTTATCTTAAGATCTTTTTTCACAGACTTGGGAGTCAATATATTTTTCCTAGAGAGGTTAATCTATTGAGAAAATTATTTTTCACCTTTTCCTTAATCATTTGTAATTACAATTCACTTGTGATCAAAATGTCTGCATCTCCTATCTGTATTTTACTGAATCATGTGTAGATGATGTAGATGACACTAAAATGTACAGTAAAATGTATGATGGTTGCTTCTAGATTAATGTTTAAGGTTCATCTTTCTTAAGAGTACCTCTGTTACAGAGTATTAGAAGTTGTATTTTTGTTCTTTGGGTTTTTTCCCCCCACATTTACTTTCCTGAGTAAGTCACTTTGCTCAGAATAACTGCTTTTTAACAGCTAAGTAACCAATTATCAGGTGGGGACTGACAGAGACAGGCAGACCAAGACTAGATCTATTTGTGAGTTTGCTTCATTTGCTAGAGGTCTAATTATAATTGAAGATAGACACAGCTTTAGTAGTTACAGGGTTTTGTAACATTTCAAATGTAATTACTCCTTTGAAAAAAATGTTCGTGAGTGAAATTTGTGCTACTGCAAGGTCTCTCTTAATTAATGTATCTACTTTATTCTACAAGGATTTCTTCTCTGTCCACAAGATTGATTTGAAGACCAACATCTGCTTAAACAATTTGCTCAAGAGAGAAGACAAGCAGTCACTCAAAGCTATTCTGAGAACCAGCAGAAGTTTAGCAAATGGAATATACAAACATTGCTAGAGGAAAACTTGAGGGTTTTGTTTGTTTGTTTGTGGAGTTTTCGTTTGTTTTGTTTTTGTTTGTTGGGGTATTTTTACAAAGTGTAATGACAAAGAATGTAAGAAAGTCATGTCAGAGATGGGTTTGGGTGTTTACGGCAGGACTACTACCTCCTTGGGAGGGGGTCTATATTGAACCAACCCTTGTAGAACCCTGAGAAGCAGATTTTATTATTTGGTGGAAGCCAGATTCTTTTGGTAGATGGTTTTTGCTTCCTCTTAGATGTGTTATGTACAAAATTTCTCATTCTCACAAGACCCCGCAGAGATGTGGAGCTCTGTTCTACTGGTGTATAATGAGTTGAGGGTGTAGGAAATAACGACTCTATATTGTACACAACTGCACTAGCTGATTTTAAAAGACCTGAAGAGGTGTGTTAGAGCTTTTATAACAGATTTGTAAAACGGCACATTTTTCACTTGCCCAAAATGTCAAAACTATCACAGGCTGATAGAGTGATGGAGTTTAAAAATTTTTCTAATTTTCTAGATCAGTTTTGCTTGAAATTACTTTTAGATTAAGTTCTCATGTAGGCGTGATAGAGCATTGCTCCAGTGGTAGTTAGTCCCAATGATCGAGAACTCTAATGCGAGGAGGAGCGGCTGGACCTTGGCATGGGAAAAGCTAAACTGATGTTTAGCCATTGGGATGGCCAGTGGAACCATGGTTCCTACTTGACTTAATGGCTCTGTTCCTATTCTAGGCCAATTCCCTTTAGAAATCACTCTTAAATTCACCATGCTTATCAAAATAATTAGAATTCAAAAGGTTCACGATGCTATGGCCTTCGTTCCTAATACTCAAATTCAAGTCAACAGTGACACTAGCGAAGCTTGACTATATAACAAATTACACATAATCCATCTTGTCCCATTTCCCAGCCCTCTTCATAAAAAATACTAGACATTTAATATATATTTTTATGAACATTAATACATTATAGTAACATCAAAAATTGCATTCCTTTAGTGAGTGTAGTGAGTATTTTTCCTTATTTTTTTGACTATCCACTCCCTCATCATGTGCAGAATCTCTCAATCTTTCTTTTTGTCATCACAGACAAACATAGGCTTTGTTAGTTTTTCTCAGGAAATGAAAGTGGTTGTATTTGCTGAACCAGTGATATTTATCTTATATCGATGAAACCCTTTCAAAATTTCCTGTGCCATTAGTTCTGCAGCTTTGTGTATAGACAGAGAAATCCTTATACACAATTGAACTGTATTTTAGAGCCATTCAACAGTAAACATTAACAGTAGACTATATTTGTGTTTTTAGCCTCTACCCAGCAAAGAATGCCTAAGAGTACTCTTAAGTCATGATCATGCCTAAAGTATTTTAAATAAATAAGTAACCCACAGGAAAAAAAAAGAACAAGAAAAGTGTTTGGGCCTTATTTGTACCTGATATCTTTGGGTAAAGGAAGATACTCCTGTTTTTCTAGGTCATTGTAGGAGACTTCCATCACGACCCTGTGGAAACCACAGAATTGGTGGGAATTAAGGTCTAACAGTCTTCTCTTCACAGGCCCTTCTCTACTTTGAGACTATATGTGGTAGCACAGGTAAGATGTGTTACAATATTATGAAACACATAACTGATGTAAGATTAGAGAATGATCACTGAAGTCTTTACAGCATTGTTACAATTGCTTGTGTCTGTATCTGCAGGATCTTTGTGGTTCCTTGTTTTGTTTTGTTTTTTTTAAAATGCTGTATCCTTACAGCATTAAAAGTGTTCATTGCAGAGTCGTAAGATAAACATCAATCAACATCCCTCATGAAATATTATATCATTATATTCTGAGTTACATAATGGCAATCTAAATCTGACTAACTAAAAGTCTCTTTCCATTACTAGCTGGTAGTATAAGGATATTACACCAATTTCATTACCACCTTAGTTTTCACGAAGCCAAACACATGTTTTCTTGTTGAGACTATCATCCTGACTTCAGCGGGCTGCTAGGCATTGCACAAGTTCTCCTGAAAGTCTGCTGTCATGCTGTATACTGCTCTCCATTCTTTCCTCACTGTAAGATATTACGTTTACTATGGGGGACTATATGTTCCTGTACCATGCTTGTTCTCTGTGTGGACATTACTTTATCAGTAGTTCACGTAGGACGCGACAAATTAATTTTTGGTCTCTATTAACTATAAATAGCTGAGCACTTTAAAGAAGTCTGTAGTGTAGCACTGTGTAAAATGATATGAAAGACAACAGCATAGACTTCTTCATGTTGCCTTTTTTACCTAAAGGATTCTTTTTCACAGTCAGTCACTCTCCAAAAAATTTCAAGCCTAGAGAAGGAGGACTTCATGCACCAGATTTTGAGACGCCAATGTAGTTCACTTTGATGACTGTTTCTCTTCTCCTTCTCTTAGCCCTTGAGTTGAAATTGCTCACTGTGAAAAGCATCTCAGTCTTTGACTGCAAGAGAACGATACTATTTCATGGCCTTTTTGTCAATCATCTCCCATTCAGGGGAATCAGATCTATTAAGTACTGCTCTGGTACTTTGACATTCAACTCTAAAATGACACCTTTTTTTTCTTGACCTGACTTAACTGGGTTTTGAAAGACTGTGTTAAAAATTATTAAGGTGTATTAGACATGGTAGGAAAAGTAGAGCTGATTAGATGAACGGTGAAAAAGGTAAATCTAATTCTGTTGCATATGAGCTAACACAAAGCATAAACCTAAGAGTAAATATATTCAAGAGACTATATTCCTTCCTTTGTTTTGTTGAGGTCATCTAGCATCTGTGTCTGCCTTTCTTCAGGGACTCTTTATAGTCTGAATTCTGGTAGTGCACGCTCCAGGATGCAGAACAAACAGTAAGTATATTTACTTTGTAAAAGAATTTGATATAAACAACTCATTTCTCCTACCTCGTCTCTCTCTTTGAGTATATTATAATATACTCCAGAGGAAGTGTTTTTCGAATTTGCTGTCTGCAGTGCAATGGGCTCAAAACTGTAGAAGTAAAAGCCACTGACTGGAATTTCTAGTGAGCCATTAACTTCCTCGCTTACTCACCACTGCCTAAAACTGGAAGAGATCTTGAGGATTTTAAGTTCTCTTGCTAATGTAAGAGTCTACACCATATAATAATAGAAATATCCTGTGCTAAGGATTTGTCTTAAGATCAATTTCCCTCAAAAAACATTGAAATTTGCTAGTGCTGCTGGAGACCTCAGAATCTAAATGATGTAAAGGATAAAGCTGGTCAAAGTTTGCAATTCACATAATGATTTCAAAATATTACTAGAATTCTGTTGTGTATTTTTTAACTACCTTGTCATATTTTCAAAACTCAGGAGAGCAGAAATGTTTTTTTAGCTGCTTGCAGATTCAGAGGAATTTTAAGGAATACATTACATCATTGTATTTTTTTGTCACAATTTCCCCATTATATTTCATTCTTCACTTTTTATATTATTTTGCTCCCTTCTGGGTTGCATGCCCTTTGGTACTTTGCTTCTTTTACAGTACCACACCTCTATGGCACTCTTCTGTCTTTGGTCAGGTTAATTCAGATCTGGTCTGGAGATGCTCACACTTAGAATCTTGCAGTGTGGTGTTTCCTTCCTTTTATTTTAGGGGAGGTGTTTGGAGTTTTTACATTTCTGTTTTGACCCTCATTAATAGCAGTACTCACTTCCAGTGTTCTTCAGAAACCCTCAGCCCTTATTATTATAATCCTTACTGTTATATCCTTATAACCTTACTGTTCAGACTATGATAGACTTGAGAACTTTAGCTTGAAAGTTGACCTCAATTCGACTGAAGAAGGGACAGCTATTCTGTTTATTGTAGCTTCTGTCACACTAAATATCTGCTCTGATAGGCTTACCAGCGATGTCACTTATGGAATCCGTGAGTGATGGAAAATGCTGTCATGTTTGTGGCACTGCATCCTCTTGAAAGGGTATCTCAGCATAGTTAAGACAAAATTAGTATTAGTGGAATAAAAATTTGTGGTGTACTGTAAAACAGTCATGTTAATCATCTGCATAATGATGTTTGTGTTTCATATCTGACACTTCCATATCTTTCTTCAAGACAGAGGGAAAATGCATCAGAATTGCATCTAAGCATAAGCAAGTTAAGGACTTACACATATATTTGAGAAATTAATAACTTATTAGTCAGAAAATGGCTTAAATCCCCAAAATTTTCACACTTTGTCAATACTTTTAGCAAGAGGAAAACAATCATAAATATGTTCCAGTTAAAGATATTTTCAATTGCTTTGTTGATACCATCTGAAGGACAGAAAACTCACAAGCACTACTTCATTAACAGAATTCAAATTAGTTATCAGAAAGTGTAAACAAATGTATAATCACACAGTTTATTCTACTGTTAATTTCATTCAATTTGCTCTTTATAGGTTTAATTGTATAATGCTTTTTAACTTTATTTAAGCTTATTATAACTGGAGGAATTTCCTCTTCTCTAATAAAGCAAATGAAGAATGAAAATGGAAATCTTCATCTAAAGTGATCTGATCAAGTTGTCTGTGTGTAAAAATTGAGACATTTTGTGGAGTTTTCTCCCTGTATCAAGTAGAAGACTTTTTAAATTAAATTGGAATATTTATGTAATAATCAAAAGATAACTGTCTACCACTCTGGTATTTTATTGTCATTACTCCGAAGAAAATAAATTCTAGATGAATATTCAAATGTTTCAGATAAAGCAAATTAATTTGTAGATTAAACTGTGTGGAACATGTCCTGTGCTAAGGTAGCTGTGACGCTGGTGTTAGGTGATCTTCTTCCTCATAGAACATATGACTAATTAATAAGTAATAATTAGAGTAATCGCGTTTTAATAGTCTGTTTTTTACATACTAATTCAAATTCGTTCTGATGCTACAACAATGTGAGAGAAAAGGGTACACTCAAAAATGGCTTAGCTGTAATCCTGTAGAGTTAAAGCCTGGAGAACTGAATGCTTTGATCTTATTTATCTCACTGATAAACTTTACATACATCTCTTTTGTTGTTATAATGAAGATATTTGTATTCTTAGTGCCTCTATTTCTAGTTCGCAAAATAAATCTCTATATATTGTGCTTTCTACCTACCAGGTATTGCTCATGGTTGAAATACCATCTGTATTCTAGAAAAAAAAAAAAAAAAACACATGCACAGTTGCAGCTCAGAAGTCTTGCTATGCTGCAAGGGTTTTTTTTTTAATGAAAGAAAAAAATGTCCGTAAAAGGCAAAACGTAGCCTTGTATATGCAACTTAGTATGTTGCGTTATTGAGCCCTTCTCATCCTTGGTTTCCACAAGGCAGAGCATCTGTAATGCAGTTTTTTTCAGCTGAAAGCGTGAAGGAATGTGATACGTGGTAGATTAGGGGACAGAAAGTCATTGCTTCAGACCCTTAGGTTTTTGTGCCAACTTCTTAAATTGACGTTGGGTAGCCTCTCTGACATGCTGTGTGCTCCTTACTGTAACTGTTTGAATGGAATAGGATCTGCAGTTTTGCCACCCTGTTGTAGGTACAACTTCACATTTACCTAAGCAAGATGTAACCTATCAGAGAAAAATTAATTAGGACTAAACAAACATCTTTGGGTGAGACAGTACTGAAATTGAAAAGGGCAATATTTCTCCCTGTAATTCCCTGTCTGTTTCAACATAATATTTGTTTTAACATTGGTATTAGACTTCTTTAGGAAGTCAATTAGTTTTAAAATTGTAAGCCTTTTGGTAGTCTTATCAAACCCTGTGACACCAAAGAAGAGTATTGCAGTATGAGCTATAACATTAAGTTGCTGGAGCAGTGTATGGTCCTTTAGGAAGGAAAGGCCTTTGAGGATGTTTGAAAAGGAAAGTGGTAGCTGAATAGCAATGTCCCCAAAGCAAATACTTCAACAGGAATTGCAGCATAAAAGATCTCCTCTGTTAAGGGCCATATAAAGCAAATGTACTGGCTAAACATTATTCAGCCTGCCTATATTGATAAAATTACATATTTTCAAAAAATATTTTCGTTTTTGTGGTTTGCATTCCAACAGAAAATAGCATCAAGAATAACTTAAACATTTTTTAACATTTGTGGAAACTCAATGAGTGTCTTTTTCATATGTTGTCCTTAAATTTTATTTCTAGTTTTTATATGCTAACATTTGTCATGTCTGCCCTAAACCACACTTTTTGAGGTGATATTATCTCTGTTTTGGACATGTATATTAAAGAAAGAAAGCATGAAGCCATATATTCAAGATAATATAATTAATTAGAAGCAAAGTCACATGGGAAAAAAACCCAAAACAAATCCTTCAAACAAGGTAAAGTAATTCTTTATCCAGAATACTCTTCATTCTGATACACTAAACCTAATTTCCACCAGAGTTTGCTACTTTAAGCCAAATCCATCACATTAAATTGGTGAGAAGGACAAATGTGTAAGCAGAAAATGTCACAGGAATCTGCAATACGTCCTGCAAGGGCCCACTGAAGTCAGGTCTTTCTCTCAATAATTTTGAGACAAATTAAGAGCTTGGCTTACACAAAAATCAGGTACATTAATTCACAGATTTTTTTTGTGTAAGTCTGTGTCTCAAGTATGAATAATGGCCATTTTGCTACACACTGCTCTCTTCAGGACAATTTGCTTTCTATCTAGTACTCGTAGGCCAATGTGAGGAGAGCAGATTTTTTTTAACAACTATTTATTCTGCCAGCTTCTTTCATGGTAGCTCTAAAGTTACAGACATTTATTTCTTTCAGTATAAAGAGTTCCACAGAGTAATTTATGGAGAACGTATTGTCAACAATTATGAATAGTGGAGGTTCTTCTGCCTTCAGAAATATGCATTTAATTGCTAAAATGTATAATATAATTCTTTATAATAATATAATATAATAACTTTGGCTGTGAAATTTAGGAAGATTTTCAGGGCAAGGACAGGTGTGTAGGATATGTGTGAGGAGGATTAATGAAATAACACTTTACATTTTTTTTTATAAAAAACATTGCAAAAGTACTGGAAACTCTATTCTGACTTGATATCATGTATTACCTTTTTCTATTCATGTGATTTCATGTGACACTGCAAAATATAATTAATCATGTAGTAAGTCAGTAAGCAAAGCAGTTGCCAAAGGAGACAATGTTCCTTTAAAGATGTATGAACACAAAAGGATGGCTGATGCCTATAACAGATTTGAATATCTTGTTTTTCTTCCTTTTTCTGGCTAATGATGAACACTGGTTATTCACAAATGGGCAATTTTTCTTGCTATTTTCAAAAAGAAGCAGATTGTCAATAATAGGTCTTGGGATGAGGATACATCTCTAGAGACAGTGAAGTTTCATAAGGAATTAATACACAGACATTATTAAGGAGAATAAAAGAAAAATTGAAGTCTTTTGCATGATTACTCTGTTTATGTGTTATAAGAATAAAACCTAGATTCAATGTTGACGAACTCCAACATGTATGGTAGCAAAACCAGACAATCTCAGTAAAGTAAAAGGAATTACAGGAGCCCGATGTACCTCTGTATTTTTTCTAGATGTAAAAATTAGTGGGCTGTTATCCATCCAAAAATAATTAGTTTCAATGGTAGAAAAAAAGGATATATTTGGTTCTATTTATGTCATTTAGAGAACTCATGAGCCAGCATTACCTAGGAAGGTGATGGGACACATCCCTCATTCTTTTAGACTACATGTAACATTTTAGTGCTAGAGCCATCTTTATCATGTACTCAGTGCAACTCATAGGCAGCAGCATTATTCAAAAGAAGTGTGCTTCTTCATATAAGCAGGACATCTGCCTTCACCTGGAAGTGGGTAGTTTTCAAACAGGAAAGAAGGCTATACAGATTCTTTGTTTTTACATTAGAGCAGCTGCATGTATTTGCTCTTGTATAAGAACAATTAAAGACTGGCACAGTTGCTTTTTTCTCAGATGTTTGTGCATTTCCCTTATCATTCCTTGTATTTAATATTATACTTAACTTTGTAGTTTCATAGTTCCTGTTTTGCCTGTTGTGAGTCCTTTTCACATTAGGTCATATAATTAAATGGGAAGACTGAGTCTAATGAATCAGGTAACTGATTTTGCAGATCTTTAAACTATCAAGGTATGGTTTTCACACAACTACAGTTCTCTCTAACATTTAAGATAACCTGTTTCAAGTTGCCTTGTAAGCTGTTTGTTACTAATCTTGTTCTTTATCTCACCTTGCACTCTGTGGACATCTTTGTGAATCTGGTTTCTTAACAAAAGTATGTAGTAAGGACAGCAAATATCATTCAGCAAACGGGGATTCCAAGAGTAATTTTGCTCCTTTTTTTATTTTTTTTTATAGCCTCTTTTGCTAAATGAGCAAAGAGGGCATTTCATGGCACCCTACTAAAGAGCATAAAGAGGCATATTTAGCCTATTATCGTTGCGTCTTTCTTACTACAAACTCAATGGACCTGTCTTTGTCGACCAAACTGCATAAGCTGCTTTGCAGGTTTTTTCTGAAGCAGTCTGGTTACACTGACTTCAGTCAAGTTATCCTGGACTCCTGATGGTGTTGGGGATTTCTGAGTGGCAAGGAAATCTCAAACAGCAGGCACATAGAGGATGTTGTATGTAAACCGCTGTTGTTAGCTGAGCACCACACAGCCAATCATTCAATCCTACCACTAGTGGGATGGGGAACAGAATGCACCCTGTAAATTTATGAGTTAAGGATAGTTCAATAAGGGAAAAAAAGATGAAAGAGAAAGAAAATTAAACAGAATTAGTGATTCAGAGACCATACCTCACCACCTCCCACAAGCAGATTGTTGCCCAGCCAATCTCCAAGCAATGGTTGCCTAACCAAACTCGTATCCCTCAGGTTAGTTGTTGAGCATGATGTTACATGGTATGGAATACCCCTTCAGTCAGTTTGGTTCAGTTATCCTGATTGTGTCTCCTCTCAACTTACACATCCTCAATGCAGTTGCTTCCAAGACAATGGGAAAAAGAAAATCTTGATACCATGTAAGTACTGGTCAACCATAGTCAGAACACTCATGTTATCAACACAGTTTTACTCACAAATCCAAAACACAGCACTATATGGGGTGCTATGAAGGAAATTAACTCCACCCCAGCTAGAGCCAGTACTGCTGAGAACACCAAATTTTATTTGCAAATGCAAATCTCTGGGCTTAGTGGAATGCTAATTAAGTTGGTGATCTGCAGAGAAATCGAAAAAGACTCAGCCTTTAATACAACAGCTAAATAGAGATGATTTTTTTTTGCTCTGTGAATTGTATTTCACTCTTGCTCATTTTAAATATACAGTTTTTCTTGGGCCTGATTTTCTTTCTCCCCCATCCCTTTTCCAGGTTTTCCTTTCGAGTCTTTGCATAATTGTCTTCCATTTTTTAATCTGAGCCAAACCTTATTTCTTTTTCCTAACCTCTCCAATGAACCTAAGTTGTTGAAATGACCCTAATGAGTTGCTTTTTCTATTACTGGTCTTCTAAGATTCAGTTACCTAAGTTTCTGTCTGCATGCACGTGTTTATTTCAGTCAGTGTTTCAGGCTACTTATTTCAGCCACTACATTAGAAATTCTCTTACACTTTTGGAGAAACTATGAGAAAAGAGATATATATATTGCATATATTTTAATATTATTAGTAATAAATAATTCCTGGTTCTGATATCTTCATTATAAGTACCTCTTTTAGGTTAATCCGTAAATCCTAATTATGTGAGGTTGTTGTCTTACTCCAGAGTTTTCATCGAAGTTTTTATTTCTGTTTTTTTTAAACACTACTAGCATACTTGTAAATATTTTATGAGCACTAACTTTAATGAATTTGTGAAATAGATGGATTTTTACCCATTTAGGTACGCATAGAATGTGTAAATCCTTTCAAAATGATTCAAAATTACTTTTGGGTGAATTTGTATTTTGTGATTTCAAGATCTAAGATTTTATGAGCTACTAAAGATAGAAATTAAAGCTGTTTTTCATTAGGAAACTGGAATTCCAGCTGATCAATAGGATAAAGAAGGCATCATTTATTCCAAGGCATATATTGGACCTTCAATGAGGAGCTATTCCACAAAAAACTATAACCAAGTCTGGAATGCAGATCATTTTATTTTGAGTTCCTTTTAATCCATAGTAAGGGGACAAAAAAAGATTCCTTAGCCTAGAATAGGTTTCCAAATATGGTAATTTCTCAATATGAGCAGAAGTTAACCTCTAGACAATAGATTGCAGTGTAAGGAGTTCAGATTTCAAACAGATTAAACTATTCTATTCACCATGTATGCACTCCGAAAAGGCATTGAGCAGGCTGATGGCATTCTCATGTTGTCCCGAACATCCCTCGGCAGAAACAATGATTTTAAGTGCTGGTGTGGCAAAGAAGTAGCAGGATTAAATTCTAAACTGCAAAGATTTTATGGTATCTATAAACCTCAAACTCTTTCCTTTCCCTCTAACTCTCTTTAATTGGGCAGTAATAATTTTGAATCCAATATGACTTGGATGACTGACCTACACAGCCCATTGTGTCAGAATGGGCATTTTTGCTCCAGTGAAGTAGCCCATACTTTTTTTTAGATAAGCATGAATGGTTACTGACAACCAAGCAGGATTTTTTGAGGACTAAAGTTGTGATGGATATCTGAGTTCTGCTTCTGCACTCTTTCAGTCCAGAGTAGAAGTGGGATTTTGGCTTATGAGAAGGATGGGGACAAATTTTTAGCAGAGCCCATTGTGACAGGACAAAGTGTAATCATTTTAAGCTTAAAGAGCGGGCATTTAGGTTAGGTATAATGAAATTCTTTCATGCAAGTGTGGTACTGGCACAGGGTGCCCGGAGAGGTTGTAGTTGCCCTGTCCCCATAAACATTCAGGGTCAGGTTGGATGGGCCTCTGAGCAACATGATCTAGTTGAAAATGTCCCTGCTCGTTGCAGGCGGCTTGGACTAGTTGGCCTTTAAAGGTCCCTTCCAGCCCAAACCAGTCCATGAATCTCTGATTCTATGATTTTTACTGTGTATGCCTACTGTTAGGTGAGATGATTCTAACCTGCAGAAATTTTGGCACTAGGCAGTTCCCTACCAAGTATGCTGGCTCTGTGAGCCAGGGAAAAAAAAAAAAAGGAAAGAGTGTAATAATAAAAAAAGGAAATCTATTTATTTATTTTAGGGGGCAAGCCTTCCAGACATATCACACTTCCTCAGGAATTTCATACATCAGTGAAAAATAAGTTATTATGCTTTTCTGCTCAAGAAAATAATTTGGAGCATAATTCACAGTTGTGTAAGACAATTACTGAGATTGATTGCATACTATAGATGTCTTGCTATAGTTTGCCCTAGTCTTTCCTACTGTGCTGATTCCAAGTAAATATGCTTAGCTGAAAGATACATGCGATACAGAAAGATTCATCTCATTATTAACAGCTTCATTCCTGATTTAATTTAACCACGATAATGATATATATCTTGAACCTGCACACTAAAATTGTCTGTCATAAAAGAGAGAGTGGGCTGAAAGAGAAGTCATAGTTGTGTCACTGAGAAGATAAAAAACATAATGGCTCTGTTGGTGGATTTTATTTAATCAATGTGAGGAGAGGGAATAGAGAGTTATACAAGCCCCTGGTTAGTGTTGACAAGAAAAGAGAAGGAGGATGAATGGATCATCCAGCCAGAAAGCATAAAGAAGATTAGTGTGAAGTTGAGTTTTCAGATGGAAGGTTTCATAAAATCATAGAATGGCTTGGTTGGAAGGCAGCTTAAAAACCATCTCTTTCCAATCCTCCTGCCCTGGTTAGGGACACCTTCCACTACACCAGGTTGCTCGGATCTCCATCCAGACTCATCTCGAACACTTTCAGGGTTGGGGCATCCATCACTTCTCTGGGTGTTCCAGTGTCTCGCAACCATCACAGTAAAGAATTTCTTCCTAATATCTAATCTAAACCTACTCTCTTTTAGTTGAAGTCATTATCCCTTATCCTATCACTGCATGACTTTATAAAAAGTCCATCTCCAGATCTCTTGTAGACACCCTTGAGATACTGGAAGGCTGCTGTCAAGTCTCCCCAGAGCCTTCTCTTCTCCATGCTCAACAAACCCATCTCTCTCAGCATGTCTTCACAGAAGAGGAGCTCCAGCCCTCTGATCAACTTGATGTCTCTTCTCTGGACCCACACCAACAGATCCATGTCCTCCTTGTGCTGGGCGCCCCAGAGCTGGATGCAGTACTCCAGCTGGAGAGTGGAGCAGAGGGGCAGAATCACCTCCTTCATCCTGCCAAGCCACATTTCTTTTAATGCAGCCCAGGACAGCCCAGCTGGCTTTTTGGGCTGCAAGCCTACATTGCTGTCTCATGCTGAACTTCTTGTCAGCCAGGGATGTCTCTACCCATGTGCAAGACCTTGCACTTGGCTTGATTGAACTTCATGAATTTCATGCAGGTTCATGTCTCAAGCCTATCAAGGTCCCTCTGGATGGCATCCCTTCCCTCTGAAGTGTCAGCTTCACTATACAGCTTGGAGTCATTGGCAAATTTGCTGGGGACGAAATCAATTCTATCATCGATGTCACTGACAAAGATTTCAAACAGTGCTAGTCCCAATACTGACACCTGATGAATGCCACTTGTCTTGAGCAAGAGGGGCTTTCCCCTGATCTGAATTTGGACTGTAGACAGGGAAAGAGAGATTGCTGTGTCAGAAGGCCCTGCTCTTTCTTTGGTGCATTTACTGTAACACCTTTACCCCCTTTTCTCTCCCACATTTGGATGTCTGACATAAGGTGAGAACAAAAAAGGTCACTGAAATGGAATTGAGCATAAATGAGACCCCAACAGGAAACTTTCGGGACCCAGAGATGACCTGTCTGCAGAGGAACAGAGAGGGAGTGTGTACTGGAAAAGCAGTAGAGTGGATTTAGTGATGGGAGGGCCAAATATTTTAATACTTTAAAGTTATTTCAAACTTACATTTCAGTAACCATTTCAGTATTTGGTGGTGTACAATAATGTTAGTAATAGCTAATTCCTGTCTATTTATCAGTAATGAGTTGGGTGCTACAAGCCCTCCATTCCTTCCAGAATAGAAAAGAAATTAGAACAGTGTTGAGTATTCCCACATGCTCAGTATGCTGGAATTTTGGAAATGATTCAGAAAAACAAAATAGAAAAAAGATCAACAGGAAAAGCAGGCTGATAAGCCAAGGAATCTCACTGACATATGCAAGAGTTGTTCAGAATATTGAATTTCCCCATAAAACAGCAATTCCAGCGACACAAAATAAATATTTCAGCTAAAGCAAAACCAGAAAATATTGTGATTAAACAATGGATTCTAGCAACAGATTCCTCTTATCAGAGAACTTGAGCCTACTTATTCTGTTCAGACTCCACTGATTTGAATTTCAACTGTCATATACATCAACAGATTGTTGTGGCTATGATGTAGATCAGAAATTATCACAGACCTCTGAACAGATTTTGATAATGTCTGCATTCAATAAAACAATGATATTTCAAGGAGAAATATCAAACTCATGTAGACAGACATTAATTTGATTGCATATGTACATTGCTATTATACAGTATTATGTACAGCACAATAGCTAGAACATTTAAAATAAATAATATAAGCAAATATTCCACATAAATACAATAAATACATAAACAATATTATGCACAGCATTAATAGCTAGAATACTGAGTTTATTTCTGTAGCTGTTTTTGATTTTGTAGTAATATTTATTTATTTTTCAAGATAATTACTTGCAGGCTCTTCAAACCATGTGCAATGAATATTTTTAAAAATTTTGTAAATGAGTCTTCAGAGTAGTTATCAGCATATGTTTTGTCTGCAAACATTCTAATTTTCCTTCAAAGCATTTGGATTGCTAGATATCTAAAAGGGAGAATAATGTTACATATACAGAAAATGAACAGTCCTCCTCTACTCTTGCACACATTGTCTGGACATTATACTTTGTATGTCTAATGTTGCATTACTGATATTAGAGATGAAGGACGTTATTGTGCAGCAAAATAAGAACCAATTGTGAAATTGTTTGAATTCAGACAGATTGTAAATTATGCAATTGCATCTGCATCATAGGATGCCTGCTTGCCACTTTCATATGCAGAGTATTTAATGTGTTTCTATGTAAACTTACAGTAAGTTAGCATTCTCTCAATGGATTATAAATTGCATGTATTACTTAACAAGGTCCAGTGTGAAATGTTTACTAAAATGTATATGTGGAAGATATTGTTGTGCTCAGTCAATTTAGATTTGAATGGTTGTGTTGATTCATGCAAATTGTATGATAGGAATTGTGTCCTTTAAAAAACAGTAGACAGCATATTTTCTAGAGATTACTCTTCACACTGGAATGTCTTTGCTAATCTAAAGTTTATTTGCAATGCCATATTTGCATCCTTATGAGAACTGTGACTAGCAAGAATGGTTTTAATTTATTATGATTTACAAAAAAGCCTCAATTGTTTTGACCAAAATGATGAATTGGTCTGGAAATCAAAAAAAATATGCTTTGTAAATTAAATTGATCAGTGCAGAGCTTTAACTAGTTGTAATGTAGATTGCCTCAAAATGGCAGAGTGATGGAAAGCTTTGCTCTGTCTAAAGTATAATATTTAGACAGAGTATTTTGAAGACTGTTTCTTAATGCAACATTGGACATTCTCTTTGAATACGTTACTTACATTTAAACCATTAAATTATTCTTGATTGCAGACTCTTTTTTGTCATTATTGAAACAATTGAGATTTTTTTCCACTATATATAATTTACTCTTCTATGAGCCAAACTTGTCCTGATAAATAAGCTGTGGAAGAAATCAGTGATGTTATTGAAATAAAGTGTTACTATTTGGCTGATTTCTTCTGACTCATTTATGGAGTAATAGTCTTTTTACTCAACAAGGTTTAACCATGCTGAGGATGAAAAGCGTGATTATCATTTGAGTCTATCATTAAAACAATAAATAAATCAGATACATGAATTTTGACAGCAGTGGGCAGTAGAAGAAGAATCCATCTTGGGGTTTTCAGACTCTGTAGGGAAAACAACAACTAATTGCTGATTAGAAAATAAAGAACTGTAGTTAACTGCACTGGGATCTCAATTATATGGTGCCAGGAAGCAAAGGATGAGTCATTCTTCCCCAAAATGCTCCTGTTCAGTTCTAATAGCTATAATCATCTCTCCCTACATTAATACTTCTGTGCTCTGAGACTATTCAGAACTTAAACTGCCTTTTGCCCTACTCTAAACTCTAGGTGATATCACTGAGCTTTCATCAGTGAGACCAAACAGGACCAATGAAAAGAAAAGCAGGGCTTCAGATGTTATTTTTTGATATAACTTTGATCATTAAGGTAATGTATTTTTGACAATACAATGCAATGAGTATTTATCTTTACCAGAGATGTCTTGTTTCTCCTTGAGACTCCTGTAAACAAATTTTAAAAGAGTAAGTTTTATGATGCCCCTGGATGTTTACTTCTACACAAAGGCACTTTTACAGTTCAGGTCTGTGAAAATGCATAAGCTATCAATTAAATTATCTCACTCATTTTTTCTGAAAAAACCCAACACCAAATAAAACAGCGAAACTTCTGCTACTATAGCTAAGAATCAATATGCATCTTTCTCCTGTTGGACTTCACATGTGATATATTCCAGGATCAATGGCCTCAGGAGGAGTTAGTGTTAGATATTCACTTATTTCACCCTAGAGTGTTGTCGAACATAATTGGTGATGTGTTTAAAAGTTTTATATGTACACCTAATTTATGTTGTACATAAACTATGTGTGCTACATCTAGGATTAAGGTGGAATAGAATTATTTATTACATGACTCCTACTCCTTAGTAATAATACCTATTTTATTTTTAGTATGGCAAGACTGAGATATTTGTGACTATTCTGGGTTTGCAACTATTTAATTGAGAATACATTATGCTACAACACTTAGCAGCTGTATGTCATTATTCTACTTGGACCGTTCAATGGGGTCCTCACTGGTGAATATCCCTGAATATGCGAGTATTAATTGGAAAACAATCCATGCTGCAGAACATTAATTTCCCTTTTGTTACATTAGAAACCATACTAGATGGATGTTGAAGGTCTGCATAGTCTTTGGGTAACATGTGCAGATGTAAGATGCATGTTGAGGAGCGTGTTTTGACAGGTCAGATTTACCAATCCTATTACCATTCACTTTAGAAGACTCTCCTTTGTCTTCAGTTAATTTATAAATGGGCTCTTGTAGTCCTAAAACACAGAACTAAATCTCAGGGAGTATTTTAAGACATTTCTTGACTTGTATATTAAGGAGCTATGAAAATACATATTGTCTTTGCAACTACTGTGCAAAGTATCTATTTTGTAGCAGTACTTTTTAACAGGTTGTGTACTTCCACACAAAGAATGTTGTTTTACAACAGCAACATACACTAGGCATTTGAAAATTTTCATGTTAATTTTCATGTCAAAAATATTTGAAGCAATTATATGGTCTCACAGGTAAAATCCAACTGTTAATAGAAGCAAAAGTCTCACATCTCTGTGGGGGTAAACAC
Organism: Lycocorax pyrrhopterus obiensis; assembly: GCA_014706295.1. Classification (NCBI taxonomy): domain Eukaryota; kingdom Metazoa; phylum Chordata; class Aves; order Passeriformes; family Paradisaeidae; genus Lycocorax; species Lycocorax pyrrhopterus. The sequence goes on along the minus strand of JACSVZ010000002.1, from coordinate 94,366,142 downwards.
ACAGTTAGTAAGAAATATACCTATAGGGGAGCATTTTCCATATTTTTGAAAGTATAATTATCCCCTTAATTCAGACTCAGCATTAATACTTAATACGGCATCACTTAAACCCTCATGCACAAAGCTTCAAAATATAAACTTTAAGTAAGTCCAGTAAAGAAATTAATCATAACAGATCGCAGTTGTTTATTCTGGTAGTAATGAAAAGATTTTTAAAAAAAATTATTCAACAAGACTGTCTCATGAAGTCCAACTTTGATTGAAAAACTAAGTGTTTAAATTTTTTCTCCTTCTTACAGATATACTGACCTAAGTTTACATAGCCTCCTTTATGTTTACCGCTTTCTTTTTATCTCTAAATGCATTTATTTAGGAACTTTAGAATTATTTTGCCATATCCCTCTTCATTTATTTCCAAGTGGCTTCATAGCTATGTCAGGTTTTCAACACACAAACTGTTTGCCCCGAAGTACCTAAGGAACTCTAATTACCAGACATTCTTTTCGCTATTGAGAGAAAACTGGAAATGTTGCAGGTTTATTTTCCTTTTGCTCTCCTTCTACTGCAAATAAATATGTCTGAATCACCAAAATACCCTCAAGTTTTTTGGGGGGGCTGGATTTTATACACTCCTCTATGACAGTGTGTGCTGAATTAGAGCACATACTTCAATTTTTCTGAGGTCTTTGTTTTGTATTTTGGGGGTTTTTTGGACACCACACTCATTCTTATAGCTGTCTGTGCCACCCTATGCAATCTGCCTCTCTTCCTGATCAGATATTCTCCTAATATTCATAATTCTAAAAGAATCTCCGAAACATACATTGTTCCTGGCAGGAATGGGTCATAATAGAAGAAAGGCTTAGTTATGTTCTTCCCAAATTGTTCCTGGGACTGTGAATCTCAAGCACAGGAAAGTGTTTAAAGCCCTGAGAGATGTAAGTTCTTTAGAAGATTTGTTTCTTGACCTTTTCTTCTGAATAATATATTACTTATAAATAATCATATACTTATTTTCTTGGGAGACACTAAACTATGAAGTTTTGTTCGCTTTACCACACTGTAGTCTGTAGAAGATAGGAAATGCATATTAAGTGCATAGGGAGTGATGGAAATAGAGTAACACTGATGGAACCAGAATGGTGACTGTATGTTTTAGGTGTGCGTACACAGGGGTTCGGAGTTGCGCTTCTAGCAAGGTGTAAATAACATATTTAAAGCTAACACAGTATACAAAGCATGTGTCAATCAGAGGTCTTTGCAATAAATATGAGGTGAGATTTTTTGCCTGCATGGGATAAGGTGGCAGGAATTAAATGTAAAGCTCAAAACCACAAAAACTTTTAATGTATCCCTTGGTGCAAACTCTCAATATTAGTAGCACTTCAAGAAAAGAAAAAGATGCTAAGATTCAGGGTAAGGGATTACTCCTTCAGAATAAAAACAGTAAAGTTTTTACTTTATTGTGCAGTGAAACTTTTAATTGCAGCACCACAGATCATATTTTATATATCATTAGCATTCTTTATCTCCAATGTTTAATTCAGAGACATTTATGTAATTGTGTGGTGCGTTGAATTGTCTGGCTTTTCTCAGATCCAGCCATAGGTGAGCATTATGACAGTCCAGCAAAGTTGGGCTCTTTCCTGTCATTTTAGATAGTAAAGTGAAAAGATCTGCTGCCTTTCTAGTGAATTCACTTCTCTGCTAATTGTCCCCTGAGGAGCAGAGTGTCAGCAACAAATCCTACCAAATCTTGCATAATGATTAAAAATGGAGAAACCAAGGCAGCTAAAGTAAAGGTCACTGTATAATCTCCATTTATTGAAACAAATAGAGTTAATCACAGTACTCCATCTCTTGTAGATATCTTCGAGTGAGGGTTTTTTTTTTTTTTCTCAAGAACTGAAACTTCCAAATTCTTTTTAGCATTGGGCTTAATGTTATGTTTATAAGGTTTCTGCATTGTTAATAATGAGATGTTAATGCCCTTTCCCTTACATGAAAATTAACTTTTAATCAAGGCTTACTTTTATTTGTCAATGACTATGGCCATTTAGAGAAACTAGGAAAACATGGTGAGTGAAGTTATCATGAAGGTATATGGTGATTATATGGTGCAGACTTCTGTGCCATCATAAATTTGACTGGATTAAAATAGTAGTGTCATTTACGTTAGAATAAATGTAGAATAAATACTATATATATATATGAAAATATTGTCTGAAGAGGTTAGTTACATGGTGTTATTCAGATATGCAGAAACTGTTGCAATACAATTCTGTTTCCTACTTTCTGTGTTTCTGTGATTCTGTGCTGCTGTTTCAGTTTTAGCTAACTAAAGTGGGAATTCTCATTTATCAGGATTTATTTTTGTTTTAGTAGAAATTTGATTTGGGCTGGAATTTAACAAAATCCAGGAGTTTTCAGCATTTCACTGAGCTGAAATTTTCAGGAATTTTTTGTTTCTTGGGAAAAATTATTATTTGTTTGAAAATGTGAAATAAGATCTCTTCTCTGGGGGATGATGGAGTTTTGCTGGAAAGCTTTTTTTGGGTTTCATTTCCTTGCTAATCCTTTTCAGACTGGACCTAGTAGACTTCAGTTCGCTGGTTTCATGCATACACAGTTAACCTGGACATTTTAAACAATTGAATAAGGAAATATGAATCTTCTGAAAACTGAAGATACCAAACATGGATGCTAGCTGCATGACTTGGAACAGAAAGTTTAGTGGAGAGGCTAAAACATAAATTTTGCCAGCACTATTCTTAAACAGCTTTCTAGGCTGCTTTAGTGTGCTTCATTCTGAATGCAGTGTCTGAGGTCGTAGATAACCTTGAAGAGATGATGACTCCGTTTTTTAGTTACCCCATCACTGAACTCAGGATAGTCACTGCAACTCAGGACTGCCTGGCATCAGCTTGTTTTAGCCCATAATTGGGAAAAACTAAACTGCCTGCTTCTTTTAAATGCAAATATTTCCTCTCTGTGACTCACATCTCTCACTGCAGGTTTAGTCCTCTCTTTTCATCTGTTTTAAATGGTTTGTCTTGGAAGCTTTGTAGGGGAAAAATATTACTCCCACCTGGAATCATGATAGGTACTGTCTGTAGGTGTGCTTAGTCTGGTGTCCAATGTGTTTCTTCAGAACAAATTCAGAGCAGTTTTCAGAACAACAGAACAAACAGAAAAAAACAAATTTCAAAACAGCAGATTCCTTTTATGAGAAATTTCTCGGAGTATTTTCTCAGACCCACTAGGAGCAGCCTGAGGCTCCCTTTCTCAGTGAATGTCATCTTGGGGCTAACTGGTGTCTTTTTTAAACAAAATAACTCCCATACAAAATATCTCTGGATGACATTGTATCCCGTATCTGTTTCATAACAATCGGTAGATACCATCAGTGAAATCTATGTGGATTATGAATGTTATTATACCAGTTCCAGGAGAGCACAGGTAGCCCTGCTGTGACAGATGCTTCTGAACCACAGAACTCTCTTTGAGACTACACCTGTACTTTTGAATAAAGCAGAAGCAAGATCTCTTATTTGGCCTTGGGCCACCTGGTGTAATCTGGACCTTTCAAAATACATGATGCTCGTTTCTGGATCTTTCTTAAGGTATTTGGAACGAATTAGTCCCATAATAATACCTTACAAGCTCCCTTTTTCTCATGCATATGTACACACACACACGCACACACACACACATCTTCATCATGGTGTTTCATTCCCCTGTGTGCTGGGAACAGCCTGTGGTCTGTGCTATTCCAGTGGTCACGTGCTGCTCTGGTGCAAGATCATGCCAGGGAGAATGCTAGTGATGGAGATTGCCTGGTTTATTAAGCGGTGTAGGCACAGACTCACTGATAACTCTGCAAAGTCAGAAGATATTGCAGTCCAAACTTCAGCCAGAGTTCGTGGCATTAGGATTTTGGTGTTCCTTTCTGTGGAGAGCTAAACAGCACTTTGTTCCCCAGCCCCTGGGGCTGTCTCTGTGAATTAAAGAGTTGGAACAATTAGGACAGTCTGGCTGAGCACTGTCTCCAAATCAGACTTGTCAGGCAAAGGGCTCCTGTGTATTCAGAGGTAAATAGGTGGCTGCTCTGAAGGTGACCAGTCGAGGTGTTTCCCTGAGAGGCAGGAACTCAGTGCTCCCAAGATCTCCTCAGTCTGCACCAAGTCCTGGCCTGCAGTTCATTGATCTCAAAGTATATTAAATTAAACATTTCAGGCTCTCTGAATCAGCAAATTCAGCTTTAATTTTATTTTGTTTAATTAAATCATGTAAACAAATTAATTATTTCTGCAATATATTACCATTTGCAGTACATTTTAGAATTTATTGCTGTAACTACAGTACCAAGACAACAGTAATAGTTCACAAACCTATGCTGGTTTAATAGAGTTCTTTATTTTTAGGGGATTTTTCTAGCTTGTGGTTGTTTGTGGAGTTTTTATTTGGCTTTGTTTATTTGATTTTATTTATTTGATTTTAGTTGTGGTTCAGGTTTTTCTTAATTTTTTATTTTTATTTTTTTGGAGGAGGGACATGTATACTTTTTATTAACAAAGCACTCCTGTTTACACATTTCCATGTCATCCAGAGGTTGGACAAGTGGAAGAACAGCAGTGGCTGCTTTTTCAAACCTGTCAGTGTGTATTTTTACACTTAGTCCAGTTGAAATGAACTATTTCACTGGAACAATGCCGTCTGTAGGATACTGAAAGGTATATATGGCTGTCTGTAGGACAGTGACTATTAAACAGTTTTTGGAAGGTGGAAGAGCATTTCCTCTCACAGACAATTTTGGGCAATTGGGAAGTTGGTTTTTTGTTTTTTTTTTTTTTTATATTCAAGCATTCTAAGATATTTAGATGAAAGACAGTAGAGATGGTCAAAGCATCCGTGCTCACCACTTCCAAAGCAGCCTTTTGCGACTTTCTTGGCCTGCCTAATGGCTGGCAGGGAGCCAGTGGCTGTGTAATGAGCTGTGTGAAGGGCAGGTAGCCCCTGGAATTACAGAAGAGAATTGTGACAGAATAAAGGCAAAGACAAAACTCCTATGACCTCTTCTCATGAAGAAAAATGCTGTGACACTTTCTCATTGTAGTCTATATTGAATAGATTGGATCTTGACCTTAATTTTAGTTTTCTTCAGTTTGAAAAAAAAAAAAGAAAGTATTTTGTCTATGTTTAAATAAGAGAACAATGTTATTTCCAGGGATTCAATAAATGGGAATGTTCTTCACCAGATGAAAAAAGGTTTTACTGAGGTTGGCTCTGCAGTAACCCCTTTGTTGTTTGAAGTCACAATTATTCTCTTTCAAAAGGACATAAAACTTTCATAGTCAGAGTTTCAACATAGCAAAATGACTGATAAAGTAGATAATACTAAGTAAAGGTGAACCATAGGACAACATAGGAACATAGAACAAAGTGCAAGAAGGATCAAAAATTAATGGTCTAAGGAGGTCTGTAGATATTCTAGGAAAAAAAGTCCTTAATCCCACTCCCTTCCCTTCTATAAAACAGATTTTTTTATATAGTTGTAATCACCTGTGATAAAAAGTGATCTTCTAGTGTTAATGTGTTTAGGTGTTGGAAGTTTTTTATAATATTGTCATGGAGAATGTTTGGGTTCTGTTTTTTCTCCATCGTGCCACTGCCTTGCTTTCAATAACAGATGTGTAAATACCTAATTTACTACCACTCAAATCAGAGTAGGATAATGAGAAATAAAGCCAAATCTTAAAAAATTGTCCTTCCTCTCTGGGAAGAGGAAAAAATTGTCCCTTCTCCCCAGGCTGAACTTCACTCTCAATTTTCTCTACTTTCTCCCTGCACTGTGCTGCAGGGGGATCGGGAATGAGGGCTCCTGTCACTTCACCACGTGTTGCCTCTGCTGCTCCTTCCTCCTCAGGGCCAGGACTCCTCACACTCTTCCCCTGCTCCAGAGAGAGGGTCTCTCCTGCAGGAGACAGACCTCCACCTTGCATTCTCCAACACAAGTCCTTTCCATGGGCCGCAGTTCTTCATGAACTGCTCCAGTGTGGGTCCCTCATGGCATACCAAGTCCTGCCAGCAAACCTGCTCCACCGTGGGCTTCTCTCTCCATGGTGCCATAGGTCCTGCCCAGATCCTGCTCCAGCATGGGTTTGCCACAAAGTCACAGGCTTCACTGCTCCAGCGTGGGTCCTCCACAGGCTGCAGGTGGATCTCTGCTGCTCTGTGGATCTCCATGGGCTGCAGGGGCACAGTTGCCTCAGCATGGTCTGCCCCACAGGCTGCAGAGGAATCTCTGCTCCAGCACCTGGAGCATCTCCTCCCCCTCTCTCTTCACCGACCTTGATGTCTGCAGGGCTGTTTTTTCTCATATTTTCAGCACTCCTGTCTCTGACTGCAGTTGCTGTTGCACAGGGTTTTTTTTCCCCCATCTTAAATCTGTTATCCCAGAGGTGCTACCACAGTCACTGGTGTGCTTGGACTTGGCCAGTGGTAGATCCATTTTGGAGCCTTCTGACATTGGCTCTGTTCAACATGGGAGATGCTTCTGTCAGCTTCTCAGAGAAGTCCTACCCCTGCCAAAAGCCTTGGCATGCAAACTCAATAGAGTGAGACTGAATGCTTCACAAATAGATGAAATAATAGGCTTCAGGTCTTGTATCACATACATTGTTTTTATATGTTAAGTATTTCTTGACACAGACTTTAAATCCTAGCAGAATTGACTTCCAGTTATGGGCTGTACCAGAGGAACTGCTCTCTTTTAAGGTCGATTAGTATTTAAATAGTTAATGCTTTAAATAGTTGATGCTTTGAAAGAACAGGGATCTCTCAAAGTCTGAGAGAATACAACAGGAGTTTTGGGACCACCTTTTCGCTTCAAATTAGTCTTTTCCCTGTTGATTCAAGCACGTTATATGCTGTGATGGAAGAAATGGTGAGAGCTGAATCCAGTTTTCTGCTGCTTTGGCAAACGTTTTGAGCAAGCCTTATGTTTCTTTCTCTTTTAGTTCCATTTTAAAAAGAAGCTTTCACTGAAATTCAGAGGAGAAAAGGAAGAGGCATTTCATTCATCCAAGAATTTCTGTAGGGTTCCTGTATGAATTCACTTCCCCTATTACCCACCTCCAGCCTAACATTCATTTCCAAGACTACTCCTCATATCTGGCTCTGGGTTGTGCAAGGGCAATAGATTCTTCTTTCCTTCCATTTGGAGCCGAGTGATTTCATACAAAAGAGATTCTTTGAAATACACTGAAAAAGAGCAGCCATCTGTGTTCAGAGAAAAAAATGGAAGTTTTTTATTGTAAGAAGGAGTTTTGTACTCTTTTGCGCGCTCACAGGATTCTTTTGCTTTAGCTTCAGCAAGTATACTCTAGGTGCAGATACAGCAAAAGAATACCATCTTCTATAATCTATTCAGTCAGGAAATCAAAATAGTAGTAGTGAGCACTTAACTCGCTTCATCCATGTTGTGAGATAATTCAAGCATCTAATCGAGTATTGTAAATTCTAATTTGAAGTTGTGCATGTGTATCATTGCACACATAGCCCTTCTTAGATTATTCTTAAATTCATGGAGATGGCAAACAAGCTGTGACAACACCTATAGTGTCTCATTCATTGTTTATGAAAATCTGTATTACAAATTGTTTGTTATCCAAATAACATGCTGTTAGCATCAGTGAACTATCCTGAACCCTGTAAAAGCCAACCAATTAATTAAGTTGAAGAGTCAGTTGGGTTTGAGAGCAATATTCTTGGGTCCAACAGCAAAAAGTCTTTTAGTTCCTCTGGGTCTTATCTCATGAGTCATGCCATGTGAGCTCACATAGCAACTTGTAACAGCTCTCCTTCTAAGCATTATGCAGAACACAACTGAATATTTTAGGTGCATTTGTAGAATGTTGCTGCTAGTCTGAACATTGGATGATTTATCCAAAAGCTAGAAAAGACCACTTAATCTCAGTCACAGAACGGCAACCAAGTTTCCCAGAAATCTGAGGTATGTCAAAACTCTGTATGCGTACATGACCAGAAACCTCTTATTGTTAAAAATTAAAAAAATAAAAATCAAATCCCTTTCTGAGGAGAACAGATATATTGTATTAAGGAATCTCTACTAAACTCTGAGCTGTTTAATAGCATATTGTGTATAACAGTTGTCTCTTAGGGGTGGGCTCCCAGCAGTTCCAAAGCATACAGTGCTTCCCCTGACCTGCACAGAACCTCCCCTCCAGATGACTCTGGTTTAGAATTTGTTTATTTCTTGTCAGCCAAATGTCTTCTTAATGGAACCATTACAACTGGAAGCATGACCTGTTTTCCTCATTGGCATGGAAGCCTGAGTAGGTGCACATTAAAGTTCAAATTGAGAAAATAGTTGCAAGGTTTGTGTGGATTTCTGCACTTGGAGAAAACAGCTGGCAGCATTTCTAAAAAAAATATCTCCAGTTTAATTTACATTAATCCTCTAAACATCCAGTTAGCTTTTGTAGTATTTTTTTCACTTAAGTATTCATATGTTTGCATTTCAAAAGAAACTGAAGCATTTCAACATTCAAAGGAGTCATAGTAGAAAAAAAAAGCTGCTGTTAATTTGTCCAGATGAAAATAATAAACTAAATGCTTTCCACTAACAAATTCAGCAAATCACTTCTCAAAACCCATTTAGTTGATGTCTATTGAAAAAGCCGTGTAGTTCAGTCATATAATTGATTATAAAGGTAATTAATTTATTGCCAGACACTGTGTGTCCAACTCTCGTTTTCCATTCATGTTTATATTTCAATGAGGATGCTAAATATTTATAAATACAAGCTGTCTCTGTTAAAGAACTATCGATAAACAATTTTCAAGTCATCCTTTTGTTCATTCTGTCACTTATCATACTCAAGAAGTAAAATATTTTTAGATACAAGATGTGTGTCAGAAATTATTTTCATCTGATGCTCTCAATGTTGCATTCATCAGGGAATCAGAGAAGTGGAGAATGCTCAGAAGAGGCTTAAATAATAAAGAGCTGTGTATTGCAGCCAGGAGACTTATTTTTTCTACCTCAAACCTTCACGCTGTTATCTGATCAGGAAATTCCTCTTAAATTTCTTGATTTACATTTCCACAATGGAGATTTGAACCTATTATGCCACATTATCACAAAACTCTCCACTCAGTGAATAAAGCTACTTTTTGTCTTTAAGCTATTTATTATTTCTGGAGAGGGATTCCTGCAAAGGAATGTTAGTGATGAGTGCTACACCCTGCTCTGCTCCTAGAGCCCGAAACTCTTTTAATTTTTCCAGGATAGAGGTCAAATAATATTGATACTCATGAACCGGAGTTGGGGGCATATCCCAACTGCAGTGGGACTTGTAATGAGATCTTGTCCTTCCTTTCTCTCTTGTGTAGCTCTGACACTGGCCTACACTCTAACAGAATGAAAACTTAATTATGATTATCTGATTCTTTCTAATGATAAAAATGAAGACTAATAATGGAGGATGACACATTACAACTTTAATAGGATTACCAATGTAGTTCTGACTGGAATCTCTCTGCAGCACAGTTTGACACATAAATGAGCCAGAATAAAAAGATTCTCAATCACAATTTCTATTATAGGGTCCCCATTCTGGATTTTGTGCACGTATCATACCAAGTTTAATTTCTATCAGTAGCAGTGTAGGGAAGAAGAAAGGAGAGTTCTGACACTGTAGCAGAGGCTTATAAGCATGTGAAAGAGTACTGCAATGAAGTGCATTTCTAAATAGTGACAAGTTAGGAGCAGAAAAAACACTTACAAAAGAGCATCACAGGTGAAACCAAGACTGGCTGAGACAAGTACATTGAGATATCACTAATTTATTAAATACTTATGTGTGTTTATTTCCTGATGCTATCTGTACTGTTACCATATACAAAGTGGTACACTAAGACAAATAAATGCTGATGATCTTTATATGCCCCCAGCTTTTCTTAAAAGGCATTGAGCAAGCCAGAATCAGCATAGAAGTCTTTTGGCAAGGTTAGCAATCACAGAATTATAGGATGGATGAGGCTGGAGAGGACCTCTCCTGGTCCAGCCTCCCTGCTCAAACAGGGCCACCTGGAGTCTGCTACCCAGGTTCATGACCGCATGGCTTTTGAATGTCTCAAAGGATGGAGACTCCACAACCTCTTTCTGTCACCTCCTAGATGTATAGATCCAGCTCTCATCCTAGAAGCAAGGTCCTTGAGAGTATATTAAAGTACGCCAGTGGCTAGGACTGATTCTCAGCATTGTTCTCAAGGAATATGAATTAAAATCTCAGTGAGTGGGGAAAAAAAAGGAGGAGAAGTGGTAGATACTGACATAAAAATAAATAAATACATATCTCAATGAAAATTAAATATCTATTTATGAAATTGTTAATTATCTGGCTGGGCCAACCCATGTCCCAGTGCATTCCCTACTGCACACACACGCACACACACACACAGACACATATATATATATTTTTCAGTATATTACAAAAGGTTTGTTAAAGGAATTCACCTGGCTATTTCTATATAGCATACCATAGGCATTTGTGAACACATTCTAACCACAAGCAGAGCTGAAAAGAGAGCCATGACTGTAATGGTATCCAGGCAGTCTTGGGCATAAACTGTGTGAAGACAAACAACACTCAGAAGCAGGGGTATCACATCCTATCAGTAGTTGCAGCATCTGGGGCTGTGTATAACTTTCTGTATGTATATAGATCTATAAAATTTAGCATAGAGCTGATTTTATAATGTATATGCTTCCCAAACTGTAGTCACTTTTTGTTGTTAGTGCCATAAAAAATAAAGTCCACAGTCAGTTTCCAGATTATGCTGGATTTTACATTGTATAAGGAGTCATGAGGAGCCCTTATACTTATAAAACACAGTAAATACAAATATCCTAAAAGGAAGTGAAAGAAATGTGTGAAACATTTCAATTATAATGTTTGGGGGTTTTTTAATATTCATCCTCCTCTTTTCACTTTCCAAGCTCTCACAGGATTTTTTTATACTTCTTTCCAGATTGCCAATTGGAAACATATATTCATAAAATATATATATGTGTATGTGTAATTCTTATGTTGCTTAAAAGCTGCTCTTGTCTAGGAGAGAACTCTGCAGAGTAGCAAACATGTACATCTCAGTTATGTGGCAGAGTTTCCCATATTCAGCAAAACAAAATGGTGCAGAGTGCTTTATAAGATCTTCAATTTAATGCAGACTTACCAAAGCTGGGCTTTTTTGCTGTCTTTTGCCTCTCATTGGATACATCTAATATAAGAGAGTCCTCATTTCAGGTTTCTTCTGCTTATTAAGTTCAAAACCACATAATCTGCCTTTTAAGAGTGACTTTAACTAAGACACTGTCTATTTATATGATGTATGTAAGGAGTTATCACATTACAAATGCAGTTCTGTAGGTGTTGCTCTGATATTTGCCCTATGCTGCTTATGCAATTTGTGCCTGCTAACATTATATATTTATGTAGTAAAGGGATTGGTGGTCTGTTTATGTTGTAAATGTTCACACCATATCAAGTGCTTCCGGGACATAAGGGCCTAGGGAATGACCTAAGATGTAGATGTTGCTAAAGATCCACATTTTTCATTTAATTTTTTTTTTACATTTTGGAGTTTGCAACTAGGATCTGAGCTCTCAGTGATTCAAGTGCTCACAGGCTTCTAATTTCTTCGTTACAAGATAACAGTTCAAAGGAAGCTTGGAGAAGCCAATCTTGGATTTAAGAAGATGCAAGGTTTCCCTGTCCCTTTTAATCTGGTATGTTAAATATTAGTGTTTCAGAGTTGGATGACAGCTATTCAAGGTAGCTTCTCAGAGTTTAAAGGTAACTGTCTAGTTTTATTTGACCTATAGAAGCTGGAGATTCTCTAAGGAGTGAGCAGTGACCATTGCTGGATTCCTGGGTTTCTCCAAGGATTTCACTATATTTCTACAAGGCTTTCAGAATTCCCACAGACTCATGCTAGAGAAACTGATGTGTGACAGTCTAGGCAAGTGGTCTATGCATTGGTTGGAGAATTGGGATCCACTCAGCTGGAGAGCAGCCCAATGGAAAGGGTCCTGGCAGTCCCAGTGGACAAGCTCAATGTGAGTGAACAGGGTGCTGCTGCAGCAAAAAAAAACCAACAGGGTACTGCATTTTATTGTTGTTGAGGCGAGTGCAATGGGTACCTTAGCATGGCATTTAGATGCTTTACCCACATTTTGGTAATACTTAAACTGTCATTCCCATCATAACTCAAGCACGGAAGAGAGGAGGTACTGCAATGGGATCAAATGCCCTTCTCATCTGGTGTTACCATCAAAAGCAGAAGCATAGAAAAGTCTATAATAACAGCAGAAACAAGAATAGTACCTCTTTGAATAATCTGTGAGCCTTCAGGCACTTGTGGTTAAATAAATCCCTGCGCTTCCCTCCAATTTCTCGCATACCTCAAGGATTTTGAGGGAGGGATTGTACATCACATCTTGTTCATCTGTTTTACCATCAAATCTCTAAGGCCTTGGATGAAAATGATCTGCTTCTGGTCTCTCATTACTGCCTTTTTTTCCTGAAACTTCTCCTAGGGGAGCTCAAGTTGAAACACATCTGAAATCCTTTCCCAATTTAAAAAAATATAAAAAAGAAAAGGAAAAAAGGGTGGGTGGGGTGTACTGGTGGGAAAATTTGTACATGTTCTTCAACAGTGAACACAGCCACAAAGTGTCTGTTCAGCTTTCTTCTGTGACTTTATTTTTCCTGAAGGCTCCTTTTATAGCTTGATAATCTGTGGGATTCGAAGCCTCTCAGAGTTCTTGCTCCTGATGTGTTTGAAGAAAGATTTATTAATTTTTATGAATTTTGGTTGTTCTACCTCAAGCTCTTCTTTCACTCAGCTTTATGGAGTTTTTTAACTTTCCAGATATTACTTTTCTTCTATTTTCTTCATTTCAACATGATCCCTGTTCTTTGAAGACTGCTTTCAAATAACTCCCCTTGCCCCTGCCTTTTAACCAGGCTTGCTTCTTTTCTCAGGACTTTTATGAGTAGTATAGATTTATTCTGTGCTTCTAATACAGCTTCCCTAAGAAGTCTCCAAGATGATGTAAGGTTTTACGGTTTTAATTCCCTTAACTGCCCTTTTAAACCTTTCTCTTTTTTTTTTATAAAGGCCTTTCAGATTCTTAAGATCACATGACATTAACTTGTGGAGACACAGAAGCACAACTTGGTTTTCATTTTAAGAATTCATGCCTTTTAAGTGAAAATTTCTTTCCTTTTCCTTACCTCTTTGGCCTTGATCTTGTTCAGGGTCAATGTTACACTGTTGTTATTTTTAAACTATTGTGATGCTAGGGAAGGAGGGTACTCCCAGTCTCTGCTAGTGCAGTTTCTTCCCTGGGCAGCCCACTAGGACCAGTTATGGTACATTTAGTAGTCAGCCACGGCTGGCAGTGCACCTGCAGCTGTTCTTGGTGTACAGAAGATGATGACTGTCAGTGTCTCAAGGAGCTGTCTATCTGCTTAGTTTTCAAAACATGACGTGTGCATTTTAATGCTTTGCTTCAAATATGGATTGCGGATGGGAGATGGTATTTTTCAAAAGATTTAAAGGCCTTTAGGGAAATGTTAAGAAGAATCCTAACACTAAGAAGTTTTCCAAATGACACAAGTTTTGTTTCCAAAGCTCATTTTCCATAAAGTAGGGCTGAAATTAATTAAATTCCTTATTTCAAATTTGTCCTTGGCTCCAATAACTGTTTCCTAACATTTCTTTCTGCATCACCCCTATGTGGCAAAATAGTAGAGGTTTTTTCCCTAAGTTTCTCTAATAATAACATCAGTGGTGTTTTGTTTGGTAGCAATTGGTGAAGGAAGTAGGATTTTCTCCTTACATGCTGTCTCAAGGTCAGCATGGTGATTTGGAAATTATAATTATTTTGGGTTTAGTTCCTGTGTTTTGAAGACTTTTTGTTCACTTTCTGTTTTCTGCACAGACAGGCATGACACTGGGGGAGCCTTAAAGCAGTTTCTGTAAAATGATTATTCAAAATAACCAAATAAATGTAAATATTTTCACATTAAAATAATTCCTTCTCCTTTCCACAACTGTTTAACATTTCATCATCCTTGACTGGAAAGACATGGATCTGATGGGTTGACATCTTGCTGGATAAAGAAGCAGCTGGTTTGTCACACACAAAGAATTGCAGTCAGCAGCTCAATGTCCAGCTGGAGACCAGCGATGAGTGCTGTTCCTCAGGGGTCAGTATTGGGACCAGACTTGTTTAAGATGTTTGTTGGTGACATGAACAGTGGGATTCAGTGCAGCCTCAGCAAGTTTGGTGATGACACCATGATGTGTTGTGCAATTGACACACTGGAGGAAAGCGATGCCATCCAGACAGACCTTGGCAAGTTTGAAAAGTGAGTCCATGCAAACCTCATGAAGTTCAACAGGCCAAGTGTAAGGTGCTCAACCTGTACTCATTTTAAAAATCCTTTTATTTATCTTCGGTCTGCTAGCATTACTTAGGGTTGGGATCTTTTACTGTAAAATAGTATGGTATCGAAGTCCCCAGACTCTTATAATCAGTAAAATCTTCAGGAATTACTTGAAAAAGTTAAATTAACGGTGGGTGAACTTAATGGTTCTTACTACCTTTAATTATTTTACCTTTCATTTTCACTTCGGATTCTTAACCTCAATCATCCTAATAGTCTTCAGAAAAATGATGATAATCTAATCCACTTTAAAACAGTTCACATTGAAAAACCCTGGAAAAATGGAAAAAGGTCATTGGTCTTCCAGTCTAGTATTAGTTAACTATACACACTGACACTTGATCCCACTCATTTTGGGGGTTTTTTATAGTTATATCAATATATAAAAGAAACTTGTTTTGATAAAACCATGAACCTCTAATTAAGATCTTGCTCTTGGTCAGGGAAAGGTCAATAATCCATATCAACCTTTGGCCAAGTCACTACTTGAATTTAGTTATCAGCAGCTGATGAAAAGGTTTGTCACAGGTAATCAAACAGTTTTCTATCAGTAGATCTCATTGACAATGGATGGCAGATTTATTCATTTATTCAACAAATGCACAGAAGGAAAAAAGTAAGTATCTGAATACTATTTCAAAGGTCATGCTTCAGCCTCAGACCTAACAGCTTCACTGCAGTTCCTTGCCTGGAACAATGCAACAGGCTTCAGTTAGTATGTTCCCAATATTTTAGTTACATATAAGAGAATACATTAAATCGTATAATCAAATTTTGTCATATTTTTAATACAAAAGAAATGTCATGTTCCTCATCAGAATTAGGCTCAATAGTTATCTGAAATTTCAGTCATGGTACATTTTCTATTAGTTCTTCTGCTTGCTTCTTAGATTTGTCAAAATTGTTTCAGTGTGTCCTTTTGAATGACACCTGTTCTATTCTGCTTAAGCTGTCTTAATTCATCCTTACACTGCAATACTGTTTTATAGTGGTAATTTCATGAGGCATATCTCCTATTTCCTTAGATTTTTTTTTACTGAAAAGCACTAATAAATTTAGCAAGAAATAATATTTAATATTAACTATCAAATTAATTTCAAAAAATACTGAAGAACCAAATATTGGTTTGTTTGAGCTTTTTTTAACACAGATCTAGATAAAGAAAATAATGACGAAATTTTTATGCAAACCACTGAAAGCTTTGTTTTTGTCTCTTGTGAAACTTTTGTATTTTCAGTCAGTCAGCTTTCTGAAGAATTTCTACCATATTGCAGAGAAACAACTGTCAGCTTTATTGCTTTGTACTATTCTGGATCAAACAGAAGAAAACCGAGTTTAGGTGAATGAAAAATATTATTTTACCCATTAAATCAAACTCTTTCATAAACCAAAGTCATCACACGTGAAGCGCTATCCAGCTGTATGCAATGTAGTTTAGAACAATAAACTTGTTCTTTTCAAAAGTGTTGACAGAATGAAAGGGCTCCAGAACTCAGCAAAACAGTTGTAATAGCTTACTGGCACTTTTCCGTGCCTTAATTATGCCTCCCTGGATGGGGGAGATTTTCCAGAGTCCTTGCCTGGAATCCAGGAGATGAACGGGACTTTCCATGCTTCTTGCTTTCAGATAGTTGTTTATTAAGTCTTGTCAGAGAAACAGAGTCACTGACGTGACCCAGACACAGCACAGAGCACAGAATGCGAGAGAAGAGCCAAATTATCAAGATTACACAGCCTTTTAAAGGTAAATCACCCAATGAAAACCCAAAATGAAAGATATTTTTACTTTTCCACCAATGTTCAATGAATCTTTTTGTCACATAGAGAGAAACTGCGGAATTTTTCACCCAATCCTCTCAATCCACTTTTGCCGCAGAACATGGAGTAATAGAAGAAGAAGAAGAAGGTCTGGAGAACAACAACAATCCTCCATTTTGAAGTTTTCGCTTTTTATCTATTTACTATGTTAACAAACCCAACACCTCTAAATTTTCACCCTGTGACAATCTTACATAATGTTCTATCATCTAATTCACACCAGTGTAGATTCTACTTCTTCCCAGAGGGTAGGTAATTTTCTCCATGGACAAAGGTCAAAGACAGGGTTGTCCAGGGGAGTAGAGCCCTTCAAAACAGGCAGAGAAATACTCTCTGCACTTTTGATTCCCACACTTACCCATTGAATAATTTCATCCTTTTTAAGAAAAGATTAACCTTTGAGGTGGAAAGCTGATGGCCATATTGTATTTAGAGGGCATTTACTAAAACTCCTTCAAAAGTCTTCTGTGAACATCTGCAGCATTTTAGACAACTTAAATTTCTTCTAACATTGTGAGGATTTTTTATTTTTGTCAGACCCTTACTCTCTCAGAGCCAAAGCTGTTCTATGTTAACATCTTTATCCTTTAAAAAAAATATTTGTCTCTGGTTGGTATGACCATAACTCATACAATAATTTTAATATCATGAAAATTGCAACATTTTAAGGCAATCAAAACTATGAACACTTAATTACTTTGTTTAGGACATTTAATCCTTTTTCTTTTGTGCTTTCCTATGAACGCATCAAAAGCAGCCATCTGCTTTGTGACTCACTGAGAATGCTAAATAATTCGTACTTTAACATATCAACTGTAGCTTGTTTATCCAACTAAATACCCTGATGCAGGTGAATTTGCCTACAATATAAAGAAAAGTTTTAGAAGAAAGTATGAAAAGTATTTTTTGACATTACTGGGCATTGTACTAAAAACCTATTACAATTTAAGGCATTGAATCAAATAAACTATCCCTGCCAACACTCCAAGCTTCATTTTAATATTCTGTATAAACTCAAAGGACCATTTGTCTTTCTAGAAGACGACATTACCTTGCAATAAATTTAAGTGTGCTGTGTGAATTATTTATGTATAAGGCAGCCTATCTGTATAATTCCATTTTTCTCTAAAGGATTTTCTCACTTGAATGGAATTCTATAGATAAATGAAATATCATTCCAGACATCTTTTGGTCATATGTGTACTTTAGTTTACACCCAAAATGCAGCACTTCCAATTTGACAGTTCATTAAAATCTGTATTTAAAAAAATAATTATTAAAAAAAATCCCCACAACAACCCCCCCCCTCAAAAAAAAAAAAAAACCACAACCAAAATGCCCAAACGGACCAAACTACAACAACACAAAAAGCATTCACAGTAAATCCAAACATGAGTGATCCATAATTGCTTTCCATAGTCCCATTTCTGGGAACTCATGAAAGTATTATTACAAAGAATACTTTAGTACTGACCTTTCATTCTGTTGGGGTGTTTCCCTTTATAAAGGTTCTACACAACAGCAGGGTTTGTGTGAAAAGGGAGACGTGGGAAAATTTTCATAATTATATTTCCTGTGGGCTTGGGACAGACTTTTATTATGGCTTTTAGGGATGTGGGTCTACTAACCACCAAGTATTGACTTTCTGAAGTCTATGAATGGGCAAACTAGCTCGTGACCCTTAAAGCACTTGCTCTGTCTTCTAATAATTCTCCCTGTCAAAAACAAGTGCTAGAGCAGAACAAGCAGGTACAGAGCTATTATGTGGAGCTTGAGAAGTTATTATATGTGACATACTCTATATTAATCTGCATGGCTGCTCTTTATCATGCATACACCTAGGGCTCCCCCTCCTCCTCACAGTGCTAGCAATGATTATCATTCCTAGTATCAAAATATGCCTTTGGCATGTTATACCACTTGTTATAATCACAGTCAATGTTGATTGCAAATTAATTTGTTTCTAAAAATCAAAGTTATAGATATTACAGCCTGACATTATTACTAAAAGATAGAGCTAATAATGTTGTTTCTACAAGAGGCTTGACACTTAAAGGACTAATCTGTTTTTATCATACATCAAAGCACAGTTGTTCTATTTGTTATCAATTTTTTTTCCCCTTCCTCTTTGTCCTTTTAAAAAAATAATTTTACTAAACTCATAATTGCACTTTTTGTTCGAATTTTGATCCCTTATTTGCATATAATTTGTCTCAATTTGAAATCCAATTTCCTAGTGTATGTTATCATGAATTTTTCATCTCTGTGCCTTATTATGCATAAAAGCAAATGACAGTGAACATTAAATGCTTTTCAAAGTATTAATGATATATTTAATACTGGTTCCTTAAGAAAACATGTTAAGCAAAAAAACTCAGTATTTTAAAATATGAGAAAGGGGAGTGCAAATTTAAACCTACACAAAAATCATTACAATTTCTATTGGATTATGACAATACTGTTTCAACTGGTTACTGTATCAAACAGTATAAAACAATATCTTGCAAAAAACCCACAGCAGTTCCTTTGTAGCCTTTTGCTTAAACATCTATTTCTGCATACGTGAAGGTTGCATAATTCAATGTACGCCCAAATAATATATTATTATTCCACAGTTTTGTAAATCTTTTACAAAGGATTTTTATTCTACGAATAATATTTTTATTTTTGTTCTACAAAATCATACAAGTGAAGTAATATTTTTTCTTTATTATTGTATATAGTAACAGAGAATTATTTAATAAAACAGAGGTTGAAACCTAGCTGAGCTACTCTATCCTTTGGCTACAGGCTGAGTATTGTCTGTTCCTAGTCTTTGAAATCTAGTAGAGATTACATCTCCTCAGACATGCTGCTGCAATGTTTTCCATTCTTATAGTTAGAAAGCTCTTCTCAGTCTTGAATGTAAGATTTGCCGTAATGAAGAACACTGATGACTATTTTTTGTCAGTGGTGGACTCAGGAAAATAATGTAAAACTGGTACTTTTACAACAACCCTTTTAACATATCATACTCTTACCCTTCTATCTCTTTTGTTCTAGATAAACCTCTTGCCCAAACAGTGTTGCTTTTGAGATGGCTTAAAACTACTGTCATCCTTCTCCTGAACCCCGAATTTATTAATTTATTCTTGAATTATATTCACAGTGAGTAAATTCCTGTATTCTCCTTCTGACAGTCTTGCTAGCACAACCCAAAAGAATGTCTTTCCTCTTTTGCAGGACATCAGGTTGTTGACTCCTATCAAGTTTCCAGTCATCTGCCAGATATTCCTTATTTTATATTTGTTCCCTTCTACAGTGTAGCACTCTGCACTTGTTTTTATTGGATATTATCTTGTTGATCTCAGACCTTCTCCCACTTTATCAAAATGATTTCCATCCTGTCCAGAAGAGTGTTTGCTCTTCTACCTATCTGTTTACCATCTGTGAATGGTCTAAGTGCTGCCTTTAGTTCATCAATCAGGTTGCTAACAAAAATGTTTCAAAAGATTGAGCTAGAGCCCTTGGAATAAAATATAGCATCTTCTTCTGTAGAAATGTTTTAACCTATAACATATATTATTTCATGACTGAATGTGAATAGGGCGTTGTTATTAACATTTCTGTGGAAGGATGGCATGTCAAAACCTTTATAGGGCATTTTCGCTTCTCCTGCTTGTGGTCTTAAAACACTACTTTAGCTACCCTATGAAAGGAGTAAATTGGATTTTACTAGATTTTTTTTGGTTTGATTTCTCTTGCACTTTTTTAAATGTTGGTTTTAAATCTTCCTTAATATTCCCTCAATACTTTTAAATGTGTATTTGATGTGGAGTTCCCATTTTCTATTTCATTACATGCTAAGAGTAACTTCTTGATAATGCCTTGCTATTTTGCTTCCCTTACTTTTTTTGAAAGACAGACACCTTACAGCTTCCCCTTTCCTGGTTCTTAGTGACTGATACTACAGACACTTGATATAAAAATATTATTTTCCTTTTGATCTCACCACAATCACTTTGCTTAACAGATGGTGTCAGAGTTTATATTTTTTTCATTGGATATTGGTGTCTCTCTCAAATATCCCAATTGGAGTATTTATCCTAAAGCACTTCCAGATGAGTAAAGAGCATTTTCTTGTGCTGCACCATTGAACGTGAAATATCCATTGATTTATTCTTTGTATCATACAACACACCAATTTTTGCTTTTTACCAGAAAAAGACACAACAGTTCACCCACTATTAAAACCCTTTCTATCTAAATAAATATCTTCCAAGAATTTCTAAATAATTAACTCGGCTAATGCCCGCCAGAACATTTTCACGAACTTCTGTTACAATTCTACCATCTAGGTAGCTGTCTTTGTTTTATTACCAATAGACCATTCACAGATGGTAAACAGATATGTAGAGGTGGCAACACTCCTCAGGACAGGATGATTACGTGGAAAACTTATTCTGTGACTTCTGATTCAAGCAATATTACTTCCCTTCTTCAAATGGTATCATTAAAGCAAAGACTCTGCAGTATCTTGTCAAGGATTACCTTAACAGACCAGCAGCAGGGCAAAGATTTAGGGCCTTCATATTCTGAATTCTCTTCTTCCATTAAAACTAGAAACTTACTCAAACCAACAGAGTCAATGGATTGTTGTGTCTAGAGATCTAATGTTGCAGGTGCTGTGGGAATCTCAATATGAAAAACATAGTAAATTTACAGAAATCTATAGAAATAGAATTAGAAACAGGCCAAAGAATGACAGGAAGATGGTTTCCTTCAGGAAGTATTATGACAATAATAACTGCTTTTTATACTTTTAAAAACTTAGTACTTTTTTTCATGCTTAGCACTGAGGACATGAACTTCTGTCTCTTTTTTATCAGCTCAAGGTCTTATCCTGTGTTGGTGGCAGATTGAAAGCTATATGTGAATAAATCATGACTATGACAGTAAGAAACTTTTGATGACTTACTGTATAATCTTATATTTTTGTAATTATTTTACAGACTAACTGTTCTAGTTAAAAATTGACCAGGGTTTTCAGTTTTATAAAGTCATTATGCAAATATTTAAAGTTGTTCCCTCTCACCCATCCCCTTTTGGGAGGTATACTTTGCCATAAGTATTTAAAAAGTTATCAAATGCATGTTTTTAATAATGCTGGATTAATAACTCCTGTATTTCACCTGAAAACCTTCCTTCCTACTTGAGAATACAACATACTTTGTTCAGTAGCAGTGTTACTGTGACTATTAACGAAATAAAGGTTCAATCACTGTTTAAATTCCTCTCACTAACTGCTGTGGACACTCATTACTGATTCCAGCAGCATTAAAAATGCTGCTCATCAGACAGGTTGATCTATATGTAGCAGGAAAATTCTTTCTTTTTTAACACAGAATCACAGAGTGGATCAGGTTGGAAGGTACCACAGTGTGTCATCCAGTCCAACCTCCCTGATCAAGCAGGGTCATCCTAGAGCACATGGCACGGGATTGTGTCCAGACAATTCTTGAGTATCCCCAGTGAGGGATTCTCTCTGGGCAGCCTGTTCCTGGGCATGGTCACCTAAACAGTAAAGAAATTCTTCCTTGCATTTGAGTAGAACTTCCTGTGTGTCAGAGTCTGCCTGTTGCCTCATGTCCTATTGCTCAGCACCACTGAGAAAAGCCTGGCTCCCTTCAGATACTTACAGACATTGATAAGGTCCCCTCTCAGTTGTCTCTTCTGGAGGCTGAACAGACCCAGCTCCCTCAATCTGTCCTTTTAATAGAGATGCTCTACTCCCTTGATCAATTTTCTTGCCCTCTGCTGGAGCTGCTCCAGGATCTCCACATCTCTCTTGCACTGAGGAGCCCAGAACTGGGCACAGCACTACAGATGTGGCCTCACCAGGGCTAAGTAGAGGGGCAGGATCACGTCCCTTTACCTGCTGGTGGTAATTTTCCCAAAGAACACCAGGATACCATTGGCCCTTAGCTGTAAGGGCACTGTTGGCTCATGGACAGCCTGTTGTCCACCATGATCCTCAGTTCTTTCTGTGCTGCTTTGTTCTGGTTTTTTTTACTTCTGTTATCTTTCTTTAAGTTATCCTTTTGAGGTCTCAAACTTGACTTAAAATTACAGAAATGTTATAAATGTATATTCCTGTTATCTGTCTTCTTCAAATTAGATATTAAGTGGAAGCATCGCCAGAGCTGAATATGCCAGTTTCTGAAATATGCCCATAGATTTGTCATTCTCTTAATATTTCTGCAGTATTTTCAAGTTAGTCTAGAGATAGATCTTTTCTAATGCACAATTGAAACAGTAGGAAAACAATGCAATTAGCTGTACTTCCCCTACAACTCTGTAGAATTGAGAAAAAGTTCATTCTTAGCTTTAGAAACCATGCACTGCTAATCATCACAGGAAAATTAATGAAACACAGGTATGCTTTTGGGAGTTATATGAGACATGCTGAGAAGTCAACAACTGAGGAAGAGAAAAACTATAAACACTATAAACTAATTTCACAGATATATTAAGGAAATAATCCATTAATCCCCAATTGGCTCAATGTGTGAACACCTGTGGTAAAACAAGCAAGATAGTGTTAATGAAAACATTAGAGAAATCATGCTGATGTCTTTATACTCACTGTCCTGTGATAGAATAATATGTCTGTTTCATTGACAAAGTTTGTTCATCTGACATTGTTCCAGTATTTTTAGAATCAATGGGCTGAGTTCCTTTGGACTTCAAACTGTACTGTCCTAGCAAAACTTAAAAAAAAAGAAAAAAAAATAAATTAAAGCGATAGAGCTACTACCCTGCATCTAGGGAGAGTAGGCTCAAAGTACTAGTTAGTAAATGTCCATGGCAATCTGAGTTTTGAGTGAAATGGGGTCCACACATGTAAGCTTTTAAGAAACATCTTTTAAGATTGCAGGAGTAGGCAATTCCAATGCATTGAAAGTAAAGCAAGAGAGGCAGAAGGCTGGCTTGTCTGAACAGTGACATCCTTCAGAACCTAGGCAGGAAAAGAAAGTATAAGGGTTCTGGAAGCAAGGCCAGGCCATACAATAGGACTGTAGAGATGCTGTTAACCACTACTGGAAGAGAATTCGTATAGCCAAAGCTCAGTAGGAGTTGAAGCTGGCCAGTGTATTGGTGGACAACGAATTACGGGTTTAGGTATAGCGACAGCAAAAGGACATCTAAAGAAACATTGATTTTTTACTTGGTGGGGCTGATCACTTCAGGAATATGGATGAAGATAAAGCATAAACATTGAATGCCTTCTTCAGTTCTGTCTTTAACACCAATTGTGGGCCTTGAGGCTCTGGGAACCCTGGGATGGAAGACTATGATTGACCATGAGTGATAAGCTCCCAGATGACTTTGAATTGGTGCACTGTTTACTGCTGTAACTGAATGCATGTAGGTCTATGGGACCTGATGGGATTTATATCAGGGTAATGAAATAGTGCAGTGATGTTATTACAAGACCTACTGTAGTTATATATCAACAGCCTTAGGAATCTAGAGAAGTGCCAGGTGACTGGAAGATGACAAACATTTTTCCAGTTTTCAGAAAGGGGAAGGAAGAAGACCCTACTAATTACAGGCCTGACAATCTTGCTTTTGGGTTTGGTAAAATTATAAAAAGATTATCCTGGGAGTTAATGAAAAACCTTTGAAAGACCATGCAGTGACTGGTCAAAGACAACATGGATTTATGAAGCGAAACCTTATTAACTTATACGACAAGGATACTTCCCTACTGAATGTAAGGAAGGCAAAGGGCATGGGTTTTGGATTTTAGCAAAGGTTTTGATACTAACTCTCACAGCATCTTTATGGAAGAGGTGTCCAGCACACAGCTGAACATGCACACTATATGGTAGGTGAACAACTGGCTGAAAGGATGGGCTCAAAGTGATGCAGTAATGAAGACAATGTCTAAATGGCAGGCATCCACTAGTGGTGTTCCCTCAGGGCTCAATTTGAGAAATAATTCTCCTCAATATTTCTATTAATGACCTGGACACAGGAGCTAGGTCACACTGAGTTTGCTGAAGATAACAAATTAGGAGGAGCCATTGATTCCCTTGAGACTAGAGAGGCTTGGAGAGTGATATTGATAATTAGAGTAATGGGTAAACACCAGTCTCATGAAACTGAGCAACAACCAGTACTGGATTCTATAGCTGGGACAGTATAATACTTTGTGCCTGGGTGCATGTATAGATTGGGAGACAAGAGGCTGAAACTAAGCCCTGCGGAAAGGGATATGAGAAGCTGGTTTGCTGTGAAGTTCAATATGAACTAATGATGTTCCCTGGCAGCCAAGAAGGCCAAAAGTACCCTGGGGTGCTTTAAGCAGAGTACAGCTAACTGGTCAAAAGGAGTGGCTATCCCACTCTATCTCAGCATCGGTGTTGGCTCACCTCAAGTTCTGAGTGCAGTGTTGGGCTGTGTCAGACAGCACTGTCTGATTAAGAGGTAAAACTGAAGAACAATGAACAAATTACATAAATATTTCTGCTACATGAGCTCAGTTTGGCTCCCATCTTCTGACATTTATCCATGAAATTGCCTGTGAGAGAATACAAGCTGCCTACATCTGACAGATATTTTGAATTAGTTGCAAAGGTATGTGAACCAGCAGCTGTCTTTTGAAGAAGTATGCAAACTTAATGACATACTGCTCTGCTTTGAGCTGTGGTTCATGGTGCATCAATGTGCCAAGAAAAGAAATATGGCTAAGGGGAAAAGAGGGTCATTGTTTTCCCAAAGCATTGTATTTATCATTCTGGCTTATAGGAAGACAGAACTGTGAACTATCAGACATAGAAGATCTTTAAAAAAGTCATTGAGGCAAAAGCTTAATTCCGTTTCCAAGGCATTATATAAGAGTAGCTTTCATTCTCTGTGTTTTTTGTTTTCTCCCCATCCCTTTTGTTTTCAGCACAGGACTGCAGGTTGTCTTGCAATTCAATATTCGTTGATATACATTTTTGCCCATCAGTAATACAGATTTTAAAACCAGTGTTAACTGTCAATTTTGTTGATGATGCACAAGGCAGAATAGAGCACAGCTTGTGGTTTTACAGCTTTTTGTCAGCAGTATTGACAGCAGTAAAACCCTGAAGCAGAACCTACACAGAAAGCAGATATGTGCACTAACAAGATGTTATTTTTAGAGTTTCTTTTCTAGCTCATAGCTTTTTACTGGCAATATTTTAATTGGTCCAATGCCAACATAAAAAAATATAACATTTTATATCTGTAATCAAAGTACACTTGGGAACTATCTGACCCAGTAATATAATTCCCCTTCTGTCTCAATACAAGTACACTTAATTAAATATACTCTAGTCTTCTCCCAATAAAAGACATACTTCACTTCTGACCAGTCCATAGGTTGTACATTAAGCTCAGGCTTCTGACTGTACAGCAAAAAAACATAATGAGAGAAAAAGAAAGAGAGAGGTTTACATTTTTTTTTCTCAAAATATATTTTAAAAAGAAGTGTAGATATAGAAGAAAAAAACACCTCTTAAATATATTTTTTCTCTTATAAAGTAGTAACTACAACTGTCTTAACTTTTAACAAAAATACTGGTAATATCATTAAACTCTCATTACTGGAAACAGCACTTTTTAAGAATGAATGATGATGGTATTATTTTTCACATACTTAATAACTAAATAGCAAAAGTTTAAAAAGAAGGTCTTTTGTGAGTCATTAACAAATCTAACCTAGAAATTTCACTTTATTGCTTATGCCTATTAAGCATTTGATCATACCTTATTTAGCCAATGTGAGAATTAAAAAATACTTTATGATCTTGTCTATAACCCTGCTTTTTTCAAGGAGAAGGGTCAGAGCAGTGATAAGTGTTGCACATTTTCACATTGTAGTTCTAGGATTGCTTATGTGGGTGCAGTGAGTCCGAGTATTGTTTAGTCAGTGCTGCTGAGGTCATACCAGGAGTGCTCTGCCCAGTTCTGAGCTCTTCAGTACAAGAGAGGTGTGGACATAGTGGAGAGAGTCCAAAGAAGGGCCACAGAGATGATTAAGGGCATCTCTCCCATGAGGAAATCCTGAGAGACTTGGAATTGTTCAGCCTGGAGAAGGGAATTTCTGGGGGGGAACTCAAGAAGGTTTGTAAATACCTGAAAGGGAGGGTGCAAAGAGGATGGAGCCAGGTTCCTTTCAGGAATTCCCAGTGGCAGGCAAGAGACAACAGGCACAAACTGTTACACAGAAGGTTCCCTCTGAACATCGGGAAGCACTGCTTTATTGTGAGAGTGACTGAGCTCCGGCACAGCTTGCGCAGGGAGGTTGTGGAGATATTAAAAAAGACCTGGATGTGGTCCTGGGCAATGGGGTCTAGGAGACTTTGTTTGAGCAGGTGGGTTGGACAAGATGAAGTCCAGAGCTCCCTTCTTCTGGAGTTCTTTCCTCAACCATGCTGTGATCCTGAAGTTATAGTTAAAGTTTCCTAATATCTCCAATTATACTTTCAATGATTTTTTCAAACCTCAAGTATCTAGTGAAATTTTCCCTGTTGGGATGTCTGTTCCTGGATAATGGAATTATAATAACAGTAACAACAATGACAACAACAACAACTTATAATCTCAGCGATCAAGGTTAAAGGAAAATGTTCTGGTTTACAGGGAGGGAGAGAATAAGAGAGAAGGAAACAGAGAGCAAGAGAAAGAGGGAGGAAATAAGAGAGGACTAATAATATGATAATAATGCAGACAGAAAACCCCCTACTTTTGCTCAGATTTGCTCAACCACAGCCTTATAACTACAGAGATCAGTAACCTGAGAGAAGCCCCAAGGGTTGCATGGATGGCACAGAACAGGATGTTGCCCTGCTTGATTTGTTAGGCACACAGATGGTGGCTGTTGAGAGCACACTCCAGAACAACTTGTACAATACAGTAGCAAGGCAAGCCACTAATCATATATTGCTCAGTTAATCAATCATTCACCTAAGAAAGAACAGATGGCACAATTCATAAAGCATCAACTACAAGTGTACAAAAGGGCTCATCAGTATTTCTGGCCTATCCTTGCAATCTATAAAATGGACTTGTTTGGTTTCTAGATTGGCTAGATGTTCACTGTCAAATTGAATTCACTGGCATGCTTATCTCTTCTGAAAGATAATTTAAAATGAATGTATCACTAATAAATTTATTATCCATAAGCTCAGATAAGAATGAGAGCCAATAATAAAACATGTCAAGATAAACTAAATTAACTTTGGGAGTCCCTGTAAGAAATTAATAGAGTGATGGTTCCAACAGTTCTTAAAGTGATGGCACAGTCAGTGATGGCTTTAACTTGATGTCAGTGCCAGAGAGAGCAAGGTGGAGTGCCTTGCGTGTGGTCCATCAAAGCCCTAAAAAAAGAATAAAGAGACACTGGAATTTGATTTGGTGCCTAAGTCTTAGTACCCTCTCATGACACCTATTCAGGCTCCTAAAATTCTGTTTCCAAACATGTCAATAATCAATTGACACGTAACCTATTACCTGTCTTTCCCTCATTATTATCCTGCTTCACACATTGCCTGTAGGTCTTGGTGAAGTAAACTGCTATGTTCCATAAAGTAAACCCTCCAAGAAAATGGTACAAAGGGTGTGATAGCAGGAAATGTTTGCCTTTAGTGTGACAAAGTGGTTGACACTTCCCTACGGGGAATTTTATGTGAAACAAACATTGGTTGAAACTTCTGAAATGGACAGGAAATCAACCACAAAGAGAGGAAACCTCAATATTATTTATGAAATCATGTTCATTCTTGTTCCTTCTCGTTCCTTATCGTTCCTTCTCTTTATCTGGGAGAAAGAAGTCAGAATTAAGTTATTCTCCAAGGATTAATGAAGTTTCACCCTGCGGAGGGAAATAACAATCTTGGATTTCTTTGTTAAAGGCAATGAATCTGGACATCTCCGATTATTTTGTTCTATTGACTTATGACGAAGTATAAGTGGTTCCAGCTACAAGGTAGATCAAGCCTTTGTGTTTAGAAAGAAATATCCTCAGACTTTCGGGAGAGTGTATGCAGCTTTACATCCTGCCTGGATGTCATAGCATTTCTAAACAATTAAGATAAAATCTACCACTGATAGTCAGACTAGATTTAACCAGCTCCATTGCCTCATCTTGAACAGTGGCACAATAGCAGAAGCTGGTGGGGTTTTCGTTTGTTTTTGTTTGGCTTGGTTTGGTTGGTTTTCTTGTTTTTTGTTTTAAAGGCAGAGTAAATTAAATTGTCATGCTCCTCTAGACTCAGAGACACATGTTCTTTCAGCCCTGTGGTCCTATTAAGTCAATATGTCTTTCTCTGGACTACAGTGCATAATAACCTGAAATCTTTACAAGAAAGGTGGAAGAGCAGATTGAAACTTGAGCCTTATAGTGTAATCCTTCAGTCCATGTTAGAACAATTGCCCAAACCATACTACCTTCATTTGGGAAAAAATTACTTGCAAGGGAGTACATCTAAAACCTGTGTCAAGAAGAACATAGGTATCATTTGATTTATAAGTGGTTCATTTTTCAATGTATCTGCTCTTATAAGAAGTCTTGACTCAGTATCACCGGAACCTGCATGTACCAGTATTTGGGAACACATTCATTCCACCTACTATATGGAAACTACTAAGACGTGCCCTCTAGCTGTATATATTAAGGCTAAAAGAGAGACAGAATATGTTAATACAATTTCTAAATCCATTAACTGAAATGTATTTTCTTAATTAATTCATATTTTCCTCCAAACAATAACCTCTCATTTGGAGATGCAGATAAATACACTAGAGTAAAAAGGATGTTAACATTAACCTGTAATGTAACTTCATCTGTCAAGTTACACTTAGATCATGAATCTTCTGGTAAGTCACAAGTATATGTCTGAAAATATCTTTTTCCAGAACTTAACATTGCTCAAAAGTAATAATATCAAGGATTAAAAAAAAAAAAAAAAGTTTTTGAATTCATAGTAGCCACTGTAGTCACCAGAAAAAAAGTGGTTAACTATTTTGGTAAATAGTTATTTCATTAAAAATTAGTATAAACTTCCTATTTTTATTATTATTATTACTAATGATTGAGTGAGGTAAAATTTGGTTTTAATAATAACGTATTTTGCAACGTTTGCTATTTCATGCAGCTTTTTGATCATTGCTTTTAATGCTAATGAAACTTGTTCAGTTAAAAAAAAGGTATTGTTGATGTATCTCTGACTGTATTTTAGCTGTGAACAAATGAAAATAGAGATGGATTTTTAGAGTATTTTCCTTTCTTCATTTTTTACACTTCATTCTTTTTCTAGGCGCAAGTACCTTCAATTACAGATTCCTTCTAATTGCCTAACTGCACTTTGCAAATCACTCTCAATGAAAACACATTTTTCATTGGTTCTTTTACCAACTTAAATACCAATAGCACTGAAGCAACTGATCAATAGTATTATTTCCTTCTGCCACACCAGTTCTGCCCACCAGGATCTCTGTTCCAGAAAACTTACGTGCTATATTATCGCCCTCGTCTGAGATCTATTCTGACTAGAGTAGAATAAATGGGCAATCATTTGTATAAAAGAGAAACAGATTTCTCATTGATTTTTAAACACTTGAACATTGGCCTAACTACCGCGTTGTATTATGGCTTCTGGATTTAGGATGACAAATTTCTGTTACCTTGATTTCTCACCCAGGAAGCTTCAAGGACTTGGTCTGAACTGGTTAGACTCAGCAGCCACAGTTCAAAATTTTTTAATATTTTGTGAAGCACAAGTATGTATTACTGTCCCTATATGTGTTGCAGTAAAGTCACTTAAATATATTGTTAATTTAAAAAAAAATTTAAAAAAAAAGATTTTACAATAAAATTAAGTTCAGCATAAAGTTTTATTCTGGAATAAGATACTGTTGTTTAGCATTGATATTCAATTCAGGTTTTGCCTTACTGAAATTTAGTAATATGGCTACTTGTGTTCTCTTTCTTCTGCCCAGAGATGAATGAGAGCCACAGAACACTTGTAGGGAGTTTATTCAGCCTTGCTTAAGAGGAGTGTCTCTTTTTTCCATTAAGGATGCAAGAAATGCTATCTCTTGTGTTTCCAGCTGTGTTATAATTTAAAACACATTTCAAAGAATGCTCTGGCCATGTTGCCACTTTTCACCCCTCCTGCTCTAGGATGGGTGGCTGTACACGCAGGAATACAAGACTATTTTTTCCAAACGGTTTCAGGAATGCAGTTTAGCAATCATGCTGTAGCTGCTATATTCTTTTTCATTTCATATAGCTCTGTCTCTTTTTTCCTGTATCCTCTTCCCCTGTTTTCATCTGCCCAACACAATTCTAAGATCAATTGAATTCATGACATGGACTTTGATACAGCCATGAAATATATAGTATTTCTGTCTTGTAACCCTACTTGTACTATATCTGAGTACAAACCAGGAAAACCTGGAAAATCAGCAGTCTGGATTAACCATCTGGGACATAGAGAGTGTTAAGCATATAAGTACAGGCAAGATTTGGGCAGACTGGATTTTACTCTCTAAGAAAGGTCATGAAGACATATAAATATATTTGCAATAGGAAGCTACATGGGAAAGATGCAGTGCATCATTCTGTTTCTTTATGGAACTATTAATTACTGTCACTTTTATATGAGAGAAGATACAACCTATGTACTTCACATTCATACAAGTGTTCTTTGGCTCCAAAATACCAACTAATGCAGTCTAACCATCACACTCTTAACTGTCTTTTCAAGACACACCTGTCTATTTTTCATTTACTTTGCATAATATGAAGACCAGTTCGACTCATGGCAAACATCCTTTATAAGGTCCAGGAAGTATCACATGTCTATCATGTATCACTTTTTGTTTTAAAACTTAATACTTAGTACATTTCAAAAATGTATAAGACTGCTCATACATATCCTTTTCATTAAATGTGTTAATTTACATATAAGATACTGTAATACCTTAATAAACCTTTTTTTACAGATACTTACAAAAAAAGGGTAGCCAGTAATTCCCTGTTTTATAGACCCTCTCGTCCGTCTGGATAAATTAGAAGAATTTCTATTGTATCAATTCAGATTTTGTGCTTCAGTTATCTGATGCATCAGCTACCCTGAAGCAGAGAATCCAAGTATCCTAGAATGCTTCCTGCCGTCTAGCACCCTGGGCTCTACAGGACAATTTATGATGACATTTTTTGCATAATTTTGGTCTTGAAGTTAAAAAGATGTGTTTAATAAACATATTAAAAAAAAAGTGACATTATCTCTCTATTTGACGCAATACTGGTTTTGTATATGTATGTATATTTGCTCTGAATACCATTTTAATAGTATTTTTAAAATTTGTTATTTCTGCTCGTTTTTGAATTTTTTTAGTGTTTTCTCAGATTCAACAGGTTGAGTATTAATATCTACCAATCACTAGACGTAGCATCAGCATTTGACAAAACTGTTAAGCATCAGAAATACTCTCTATGCGAAGGTGTTTCAATTTAGGCTGAATTAAAAATGGATAATATATTTTGATGTTGTTAAATTTATTGTCTATTCTGCCTATTGCGTATCCAGAAGGATATGAACATTATTCCTCCTGCAGTGTATCATAATAGAAGACACCTTTGCATGTTTAGTCCTGAAAGACAGCATATGGTTGTTGCTTAAAGGCTGTTTAGGTGTGGGAAAAAGTATCATTAACACTAAGATAATCTGTGTTTTCTTTTCACTGGCTATTAACTAATGGGCTTTTTTCCCCAGCACTTCTGTAGGCATAGTCACCATAGTTGATACAAGATTCATACAGATTATGTGAAGTTTTAATGGGAAGATTTTGGAAGGGGTGTTATAATTCTCTGCTTTTCAAATCACGTTTTGGTAAGCATACTTATAAGGAGGTTGAACTTTGATTTCCTTAATGTCATGCATAAAGCAAAGTTTAAAATTAGTGTGATCTACCCAGAAATGCACTTTAATAAAGACTGCTACTGAAATTCCAATTTATTTGAAATTTAATCAAATAACACTCATTATATAGTTATTCATTATGTATAAAGCCACAATCCTGTCATTAATAGTTTTCTTCAGACTTTAAGAATTGCTTTAAAATAATTCCCAAACTGTAGGTGTTGGGATGCTTTTTCTACATTATTCTTTTTCTTAAACAGCTACCTTAGTTGAAAAATTATTTGGTTTTGGTTTTTTTCTTTAATGAGAAAGTTGTTTATTAAATACCAGGTAAAAAATCATAGATACTGAAAACTTGTTATACAACAGTCAATCCATCCTTGCAAACATAGCTGTCCCTCAAGATATTCGACTTTGACTTATGTTCCCAGTTCAATAAATATATATAGTGAAGGTTGCCTTTCTAACCACTGAATTAATCTGTAACCATAGAAACAGCTGAACTGACCACTAACTGGGATATTCATCCTGATAAAGAGCTCACCAATTCTGCAGAGACCTGGCTGTTTCAGGTTCGACATTTCAAACCCACAGAAAATGCAACTGACTCTCAATATTATTATGTACTAGGGGAGAGAAAATATATGCATCATCATGCATTCTCTTGAGATACACTCCTCCCATCACTGAGTTAAATAAGATTTTTGCCTTTTCACTTTCCTCAAATGTTCCTAAAGTACAACAGTGCAAGTTTTGAATATGAGAATTTGTAACATGAGTAATATTCCGGAATACTTAAGTTTATGCTCAAAATCGAAAATGAGTATTTAATTAATGAGTTTCTATCCAGATAGACATGTTTCTCTTTACATTCTACCAAGTTTCTGCTGAGGACTTTTTAAGGTGATATGTTTAAAATCTAGCTCAAAAACACATCTGTGTTGTTCCATTTCAGTGAGACCTGGGGCTTGATGGTTCAGGAGTACCAAGTTATATGGGATCAGAGCTCTACACTGATGGGTGCTGTTATTCAGGTTTGTTCCTTCTTTCGAAAAAAAAATTAAATGGTTTTATTTTGATTGGTGTGGGATTTTTTTGTTGTTGTTGTTTTTTTGACTGTTGCATTTGTTTTTTTTTTTTTAAGCCAGAACTGTACATCTATTTAAGGAACACTCTTCTTTAGAAGATTTGTCTGTTGGTTTGCTTCTTTTGCTTAATTCAGATGCTTAATTAGAGATGTGCTGATTTTTGGATGCCTACTTTTTGCTGTTACCTGAGTCTCCTAGATACAGAATATGAGTATATACTCATTTATATCTTCAGAACAAGTCACTTCTATATGTTCTATCACTTAGTGAGAGTTAAACATCTGGATTGCTCCCCAGGTTAATAAAATTAAATTTGAACTTCTATTCAACTCAATAACTCAAAGAGTGCAAAAATAGCTCAAAAACCAAAACAAAACCAACAATGCTGATGTGCTTTTGGCTTCATACTGGGTTATCAAAAACAGGCTAAATCTTGTCATGTGGCTTTACCCAGGGTCTTTTATTTTTACATCAAGGTAAGTCATGCACCTGATTAAGAAGAAAAAGATGAAGAATTCATTTGAGCACGGAGAAAAGCTGAGGAAAAGAACATTAAGCTGCCAATAAGACATGAGTTCATAAGGAACATGCCCTCTGAAGCACAGATTTTTGTATACGTATATATGTGTGTCTGTGCCAGTAGATGTATACAAAATAATAACTTCTTAAAGTAAGAATTTTTTACAAAATTTGTTTGCTAAACAGGAAGGATCAATAGGGCTGAAGTATCCTAAGCTATCTCTAGTTTGCAGGAAACTAACCAGTACTTCTTCCCTGTGTGTGTGTTTTTGAAGGTGAGTATGGGCACTTCTATAATTTCTGTGGGTTTGGGGAGGAAGGAAGTACAGGAAAACAGTGTTATTGAAAAAATAAGTCTCCATAAATAATTGAAAAAAAAATAAATACCAATGATATTTGACAATAAGCTTGGTTTTGTCGTGAACTCTTAAGATCCCCAGCGTTATCTTGGTTACTACTACGAGATGTAGAAGTTGTGGGAAACTTCACTGTTGACATGAAGCTATAAAAAAAAATTACTGGGAGGCATTTACTTTACCTGTGTGGGAGATATAAACCATTACTGAATGATGGACTGTAATTTGAGTTTGCCAATATTAAAGAATAGTCTCTAATACCAAAATGCATTCTTGAAATTTCTCACTCCCTTGAGTACTTTTGAAAGGGGTTTAATGAGATACAGAGCATGAGACTGGTTCTCTAACTCTGATCTCTAATTTGATGCTTCCAGTTTTTCTTACTCTTGTGATTTTTGATTCAAAATTAAGCCCCATGCAGGTCATTTCCGTACATGCCACACCTTAGCTGTCAGTCATAGGATGCAGGAGTTTGAGATTACTTGTCTTTGGATTTTGGTTGGTTCTATTTTGTTTGCTTGTTTCTTTATTTCTTTGTTTGGGTTTGTTTGTTTCTTCAGTACAACCAAGGGAAAAATTTGCCCCTAAAAGGATGACCTAGTAAATATTTACTTAATGTTTTTACAACTGAAGTTATTAACCAAAGAAACAAACAGGCCTTTTTGGTTTTCTTCTAGTTAACAGTTCTACAATGTACGGAAACGTAGAGCATGGGGTCAAAGACAAATTAAGTTCATCAGTTCTATACTGTGTGTCTGCAGGTCATAAGATCAATCAGGAGACTGCCAAAGCTAAAGAGAGTAAAAAAATAAGAGCAACAAAATTTATACAAGTGGGGTTGCTGTATAGCCGCCTAACAACCATTCCACTAAAGATAAATACTGTTGGCTTATTGTGGCTATTTGAACTTTCAGAATGTGGAGTGTGCAAAGAGCTCATTCTGGTAAAGGAGTGGAAATCCCACTGAATGTATCCACACAAGTAATGAACACAAGCGCAGCCTATTCAGACTCCCATATCCAAGAAAAATTCCTGATTATCCTAAGAACTTCGTTAACAATGTGAAAAACTTTTAAATTATAGTACTTACGGGATGTATATTAAATGGAAAAACTAAAATTTTGGAGTGGAGAGTGAGGGCTGGTTCCAGGATTACTTCCAACAAGGAATTTGCAGGAACAAAGAGTAATCACAAAGAGAAAGAACAACTCCCTGTTAAATATCATACATAGGGCGAAATCCTTCAAGCTTCAGGCATGATCAAAAATTAGCCACCAGCATCTCACATCGTCTGAGTAATTTGAATTTCCAAAGGGCAATCTATTGCACTTAAAGTCAGGGTTAAGGCCTCAGTGAACAAGGAATTGTAACCTGCTACCTGATCATGCTTTGATATGCACTTAACTTTACCAATATTTCTCAGCAGTTCTGAAATATTCCATAGTTCACTGACTGGCAGCATTTCAGGCCTGTGTGAATGTCTGAAATGTCTCTACTTATTTTCATAGATGTAATGTGAATTATCTGCACTTTGCACCTTTTGTTTGCTAGTGCTCATGAGTATTTCAAAGTAGCTAATCTGTAATTCAAATAATAAATTTTAAAAAAAGATATAAAAATATTCTTGTATAGCCTCTGGTGGTAGTGACATCATTTGTTTTCAAGCCCTTCTTTATTTGGTCCATTAGTTAACAGGGAACATGCTCACACAATCACAGCATATTCATGACCATGCTACTCTCTCCTTGCTCAAGAGGTAGTCCTGGTCTTTACCTTTACAGAACTGTTTTGTTTTAATTTTATTCAGTTTGGTTTGTTTTTATTGTACAATATTGTTACTGTGCTAGTGACTCATAGTTACTAACTTTTATTCAGAGCATATTTCCCCCTTTTTACAAATATGAAATTGCAGGAATAGAGAGCCACAGGATAGCAGTCTTCATTTTTCAATAGACTTTCTATCAGGAAATAAGGAATATAGATTCTCCTCCTGTATCTACTACATCATTCAAAGAATGAAATACTCATTAAAAGTCTACTGCATCATCCACAAAATCTGAAATTGATACAGAGGCAGTTTATCAGAACATAATTCAGTGGCTTTAACTATGAAAATTCCTCATCTATTCTTAGGTGCATATATTCCAGTCTTGGAAAATAATTAACTGGAGATTCTAGAGGGAGCAATAGCCCTTGCTATACACTAATCCTTCTTCTTTGTGCACTTAATGAGACTTGGGTCCTCCTGGAAAAAAATAGCATTGCTAAACTTGCTTAAACTCACTAGAACTTCACTACTCTAGATACCATCTTTGAGACTGTTCCATATGTGCAGCTCCTTCATCCTCTTTTGCCTATTACTGTGTGGTGAAAGGCTGGGCAGGCTGTGAAGCTTTTTTCTCATTGAAGCTTTTGACTTTGCAGTATGAATAAAGTATTTTGTCATAAATTCTTCTTTCTTTTACATATTTTGAAGAAAACAAAATCAGAAAAAATCATCATGTGATTTTTCAGTAGTGTTGACACAATTAAGGTTGCAGTTACTTGACCTGGAGGTACAAATAGTTGCCTTTTCATAAGTAAACCGTAGAAATTGAAGAACCTGCTGTCCCCACAGATTAGTTCCTTCTATCTGCCAGCATTTGTGTGCCTGCAGCTGAGTTGTATGTTATCAGTTGCATGACACAACTTGAATTCATGCCAATAAATCCATGACAGTACTTTTATCTGTTTTAATTGTAGTTTTAGCTACGTGTACACAGAAACAGACATTTAAAGGCTTCACTCATGGGACAGTAACAAATG
This sequence comes from Lycocorax pyrrhopterus obiensis, assembly GCA_014706295.1. Lineage (NCBI taxonomy): Eukaryota > Metazoa > Chordata > Aves > Passeriformes > Paradisaeidae > Lycocorax > Lycocorax pyrrhopterus. The sequence continues at coordinate 94,329,072 of JACSVZ010000002.1, read as the reverse complement.
ACCATGGGACAGTAATAGTTTCTGCAGACATTTTAAAATTATCACAAATATATGTCCTAATTTTGTGAATGAGAGATGAATGGCAAGGTATCTTTCAGAATGAGTTTTTTGGGCTGTGCTTACAAAGTTTTTTGCAGTAAGTCAGGCTAATTCTGCCTGTGCTCCAGGCCAGTGATCAGCCACACAGAGCAAGAAGTGCAAAAGGGTACAGTGACAAACCTGACCCTCTACGTCCTGTTCCTCAACACCGCTTCTAGGTCAGGCACATTGCCATACAGCTAAACAGTGTCCAGGTGCTTCAAAGTATCGGCAGATTGGTATAGATCTTTTTGGAAATTAGTAAGACTCTGTTGCACCTGCTTGAAAAAATGGGAGTCTATCCTTAGACACCACTGCCGTCCTCTCATGTCCATTACCTGCTGCTGAGGCTTCCTGCCACTGTTCTGGTATACACTTGCATTCTGCAGCTCTTTCTCTAGCCTCTGCATACTCTGGTCACTGTGCCAAACCCTAACTGCTATTGATTTGCCTTTTATTACATCCATATTTCAATTGGCGCAGGACCAATGCAGGCAAAGGTTTTTTCTGAACTACTTCTCCAGCCCTGTGTTATTTTAGTATGACTTCAGGTCTTCATCCGTGTCTGATTTTTCCTCCTCCCCATTTAAGAAGTGAGGAGAGTAAAATATGCTCTGATTTCAGAGATACTTGAAGATACTATTTTCAAAATCTAGTGGATCTTTTTGCATTTGTGGTAGCTGATGTTATGCTATGGTATTTAAATTCAGGTGTTTGTTTGTTTGCTTTTTTTTTAAATCTAAAAAAAGGGTTTTCTTTTAGTCTCTGTTTCATGGCATAAGGATGCTAAAACTATTTAAAACTCTCTATACTGATGCTTTATAGATATGGCAGACATAACTGGTTTTATTCAGCCTTGCTTTTTTCTTTATATGCCTGAGTTATCTGTGTTTAAATGCACTGAATTTTCTCGAAGCATAAATCTTCCACAATTTTGAATAGTTAATGTTTAAAAAAGTTAAACTGGCAAAACAGAGCAGAAATTTTTAATACAGAAATTTGCAATGAAATGGGGAGGGAGTTGCTATTATCATGGACCATATCTCTGTAATTTTATTTGCTCAAATAATCTCCTTTAAGCAAAAAACTACTAAAGTTATGGTAGAATGAGAAATTTACATATACATGCATATTTTCATATATGCACATATACATGCATACATGAAGTTATCAATAGTCATACAGAAAAAAAATATATATCCCAACTTCTTATATAGAACTATGGAGCAGCACATGAGTTCACATACTTTTAAGAATTCATGACTTTTCTAAGACATATTAACCTAACTTTGAACTATCCTCAGAATTAAAGCTATAAGTTCAATTATCAAGTTAATGGGGAAAGCACGTGTTAGATGTATTAGTTTTAACCCTCCTCTCTCCTCAGAATGGGACTGATCTCATTTGCAAAGTTTGATCATTCTTGTTCATATCTAAGAAGATTCCCAAAGTCTCCTTGGATAGGAGAGACAGATAATGATAAAACAGGGGTTATTTTAACACAGCTCCTGTTGAATTCAAAATAATTTTTGTTTAAGTAGAAATTGCTTTACTTCTCCTGTTTGCATCATTATGAATATGTTTTCCTCGTGTTTCTGCTGTAATTTTCAGAGGTCAATGGCAAAAATATGCAAATACTAGAAAACTGTGTTATTACCTCATCAAGAGTGAAAGCCTGAACTTTATTTCAGTGACTTTCATCTGCAATTAAAGCTCAACTTTCCCAACAGGGTTATAGTACATTTAATTAAAAATGAAGTGCACGTTAGCCAAATAAAACACACTGAATCAAATGAACACATCTCTACCTTGTAGCCTTGCCTTCTAAAATTATTGATAAAGCATGAAAAGGAATTTTGACTTCTCACCTTTTTGTTCTTCAAACCAAGCAATTTGTTACTTGTTCACTTCAGGAAGATTTGTTTCAGGCTTAAAAAGCAAAGATCTGTATTATGCATATAATACTTTATGAGTTTTGCTGTTGTTCTGTTTTTTCCACCAAGTGATCAAAGAAAACTAAAAAGGTGATCAATGGTCCACCATCAAAGCAATTAGTGGTAAATTACTCAACATTCATTGAGTTATGTGTACACTGATATTCACAGGGGTTGTGGCTTAATCCCAGAAGGCAGCTAAGCATCACTCACTCACTCGCTCGCTCACTTACTCACTCCCCCAGTAGAATGGGGAGGGGAATCAGGAGAGCAAAAGCAAGAAATTATCCATGGGCCAATATCAAGACAGTTTACGACAGGAAGAAAATCTGTACATACAAGCAGAGCCAGAAAGGAGTTAATTCACAAGTCCCCTTTGTCAGGCAGACGTTTAGCCATTTCCAGAGAAGCAGGGCTTCATATGTTAACAGCTACTTGGGGAGAGAGATGCCAAACACCCTCTGCTTCCTACTGCCCCACATTTTGCTGTAGCCATGTATCCTCCAAGCCAAAGTAATGCTTATTGGATGTATTATACACATAAGCAGGTTACATCTGCCTCCACTGTTCCACCAGGATGCAGGGTAGCTTGATTTTGCTTTGGTGGAGTTCACTGCGAGAGAAGCTGAATGACCCATGGGGTGAATGGGAAATAGTGGCGTTCACCTGGCACAGAGTGACTTGTGAAACTCTGGGAACTGCAGTGCACATCTTAGTTCTCAGGTCTCAGGCCCTCCAAAAAAAAAAAAAAAAAACCAAACAAAATTAGGGGGAAATTTAGGAAACAAGACACGAGAGTATATCTGCATAGTACCAACCCCTAAATCAATCTGCTACATTTGAGATTGTCTTACACTGCCATTTAAAAAATCTTATTATAGTTATATCTAACGTGTTCTAACATGAATATAGTCTTTGAATGTTTTATGATATTATCTGCTTCCATGGTCTCTCAGGTAATGTACTTGGTCAACTATAGTTTTAAATCTAAACAGTAATGAAAAATACTGCACATTTTTGGTTTGCAAAATAATAAATGTCAGCTGCTCTCAGACCGTAACTCAAGACAATTAACTGGAAGATAAAAAATTGCTTTTTCTTTCCCCTGCTGCCAGAGCTGTAAACTCTTTGCCAAATTGCCTTTATAAGAATTTAACTTCCCTACTGATTAGTTTGACTCACATTAATTTAAAAAATACCTCAACTGCAACTTACTAGGCTATAAAAATATTGCTTTTCCTAGCATGAAGACATCCTGGTTGTTATTTTATTTTAGTTCAAATATTTTGAAAATAAATAAATTGATTAATTAATAATTCTGAAATCGCAATAGAAAGAATATTTCTGTTTTATTATCTTTTCATCAAAACATCCTTGTGGTATCTTAGAGTAGTTTTTAAGAGCAAGATTTTTTTTTCACTCCCCAAAACCTGTTTTAGCTACAAAACTTATGCTTACAAAGGAAGAAAGTGTTCCACTTTACATTGCAAATTTAAGCTACATTTTCTATTTCATTTTAAGACTAAATTATTCCCTTTTAACTATATGTAGAAGAATACAGAAGAATATAAAAGTTGTTTTCTGCCTGGTCTTTTTTTGTTTGGGTTTTTTGTTTGTTTGTTTTTTTTTTTTTTCGCCTAATGTTTTAAATTAGTCATTGACAAATTCAGACAGGCCATTGGAAAAATGTTCTGTGTGCATCTTTGTGTAATATTAATATTCAGTACTCTGGAATAACCAGAAGAAGGACAGTGGAGAAAATTCAAACCTGATAAAGGAATACAGGACAGACTTAAATAATTTGATGATTCATAAATGATTTAACTTTGTCATTCAAAAGAGGTGGTAGAGGCACAGATGTATGGAAATTACAAGTTTGTACTGGCATGCTAAAATCTTTGGAAATAGATGAGGGAGGTCAGCTAAAAGGAGTGCTGGGCTAATTAGTTTGGACTGTAGGCTCAGAGGTAAGCTGGTGGTCTTGGCTGGAGCTACAATGCCAAGCAGAAGGCAGGGGAGGGAAAAGGGTATGAATGTGTTGGGGGACCAGTGGAGAGCTGATAAGGCCAATGGTTGTTTCAGGAGTTCACCATGTAATATCTTTTTGTAGTGATGTGTTAAATGGGGCAATCTCTTCTTTATGCTGAAGATGATATGGTATCAGCATAGCTGTTATCATTTTTTTAGGACTATTTTGTTTCTTCTAGAGATATTACAGTAATAGATCCAAAAGCTACTCCTTCTTCTTAAGAGACAATGCAGTTGTTTTGTAATGTCAAACTAAGGTGTTTCGATGAATAAAGCTCAACAGATTTTGCTGCCCTTTAAACATATTTTGACTGGTTTCATTATCCAGCGTTTACTGCTTATCAAACCTGACTTGTAAGTAGCAGTGTACTTCATCACCAGCAAAGCTTGCATAAATAAAAAACTTACGAGTCTAAAATGATAATTACCACAATCTAATGAATCACATAAATCATTTATAATGAAGGGAAATAAACAATGACTCAGAAATGAACACATTAATAACTTGGGGTGGTTTTGTTTCCAAAAGCAATGAGTAGTTTAATTTATATGGTGTGTCCATAGACAGTATAACTAGAATATTATCATTGAAATAATTAGTAGTTAATCTAAGGGGATAAACATATCTAGCAGAGTCCAAATTGAAAAATGGCTATTAAAATTATCATTAAACTAAGAACATTACTATAAAATTATAGTAAATGGCCAAGATGGTTATAAAGAAAATGCAAAGTCTTCAAGCGATCATTTACCAAACATAACATCTTTCAGTCTGTCTTCAAGCACCCTACACACCAAAATTATTTTTAAAAAGTTCCTAAACTTTGGAAAATGGAACTTATTTATTTAAATAAAAAATTGCATGTTTACAAGACAGAAATAATAATAAAAATAAACCCTGGTATTTTCTTTGCCTAAATTTTTCATTTAGGTATGTTGAATGAGTATGACCTGGGTATGACTTCAAATGTTGAAGGTTTTGGCTCAGGACCATTATCATGGTGCTTAAGAGCAGCACCTATCTTCCTCAGCGAGACAAAGAGATGAAAACCAAATACCTAAAACTATAGCAGTGATATTGAACAGTTGGTGGATTGCATTTCAAATATTTTTTAATGTATGTAGAGAAACTAGTTTCAATGTATATGAAATGGTGACTGGATTTCTACACACACTTATGAATAATCAGAATGCAAAAATAAAGAACTAGAACATTTTAAGTATATCAAAAGATTCTAATACATTATACTAGAATTTCTAAACCAAGAATTGTATAAGATTTTTACATTATATGCAATAATTTAGCATATTATTTTAATTTATAGTAAATGATAAAATTATTGTCTATTTGGAACACCGAAAAAATCTATCTTCTGATTCACTAGTTTTTTTAATATTTATGAATATTTATGATTAGATTTACTGTCGTCTATTTTAGCTATAAATGTTATCAACTCTATATACATACTGCACGTTACCATTTACTTGAAATCATAAATGGGTTACTGGTTTTCCAGTTCAAATTAGATAGATGATCATAATATGTTACTAAGTTGATCTGTTAGGAAAAAAAATGCTCAGATACTTTACATATATATATATACATATATACACACATATGTATGTTCCTGGTGATCGGTGAAATGTCACAGGAGCTGATTTTCACTGAGAGAAGTCACAGCTAGACATATTAAGAAATTTCAGGGGTCCTGGAAAGCATGAACAAGTGTACCAGTGCAACTCTGACCTTTCTGTCACTTCAGTTAAGACTGCAGGGGGTAAGTAAGCCAATGTAGGCAACACTCAGGCGCCTATAAAGTGTAGAGCTCTGTAGTAACTAAGAAAATCTCAGAGAAATTAATTATGCTGTCACTAGTCCAGTTTAGACAAGGTTGATTTTGAGCTTACACTGCAGAAATTACCACGTCATTGTGTCTGCTTTCCAGTTCCCGACACCCAGCCACCACCTGACAGCCTTCTGACTTGCTCAGAACAAAGTATATCAAGGTTTTCACTGGGTATAGAATGCTCTTGGCACCTTATTTTGCTTCTTCTACACGAAAGAGTTCGGCTCTTTTGTCGAAAAAAACCATCAAAAAATAAACAATACTCTTAGTTATTTAAAGTTAAGTGATTAGGTTATTTAAAGATAAAGTATACAAAGTATTGAATTGGGTTTTTTTTGCCTTTTTCTTTGAAGGTATTTAAATACCAGGTACATGGGGTTAATATAAAAATATAATATAGGGGATGCTTTTGTTTTTCCTTCCAGCACTGGAGGAAACTTCTTTGTAATAAAGAGGAGTACAGAAATCTAGAATAAAGGTCTCAGCTTACAGGGCAACTGAGCCCCTATGTTTTAGCGCCCAGTAAATGTCAACTGATAGATTAAAACTGGCAGAGAAGAATGATTGGCAACACGTTCAAACAATTCACGAAATACAACAGGGTATGTCATTGTTTGTGAAATTCTTGTGACTGCCAGATGTCAATCAGGTTTGCACTTGATGACTCACGGAAAACATTACACTTTTTCTGTTCAGTAAGAAAATATAAAATTGACTCTACAGTTGCCAGCATTAAAAGTAATAATGATCTTTGAATTCCATCTAAGTTATTTTTGATATCAAGTAGCCTAATGAAAGCTGACTGTCATTTCTAATACACAGTATTTCTGATAATAAATGCAACCATGCTGGTGAAAATTTAATTAAGATAAATACCCGTCATGTATTCAGTTATATCAGTACGAAAATTTTCAAAATAAAATGAACACCTATTCAACAGACCTCAAAATGGCTTAACTGCGTACAAATAGACTTTCTGTGAAACTTCCAAGGACACAGTTTATTTTCACCCTGATGAATAAGTCATATATAATATTACTATTATGTGTACACTTTACTTTAAAGATCTGTCCTTATTTCTGCTTTTTGGATAAATTAACAGTATCTATATCATGAGATTTGATCAAACAAGAGCACAATGATTCAGTCATACTATTTCTTATGAAGTTCTGTTACACCATCCCATAGATGAAATGTCCTAAAATTAAGTTCTTTCCTTGCCTTGTGACATGCCATTAAAAAACGATACAAATTGCATGGTACCAAAAAGCTTGGTGTCTGATGCAGCCATGTAGCTGTCATGTTACAATAAATACATCTTCATTATTTTATTAATTGCTTTTAAATATTTCTGTTCTTTAAAGAACACACACTAGTTCTGTACTATATGCTGTGGGGAGAGACAATGTCACAAATAAATTGTTCATAGGAATAAGAGCTACGATAGTAGCTTATTCTTGAACTTCGGATCTCTTTAGAAATTACAGACATCTCACAGTTTCTGTTACATGAGGAGCAGATGGCTCTGCTTTGGAATAGTAAAAAACACAATCCCAAGACAGCATTCAGCAGATGTCTAGACAGCAGCTCCAGCTGACCAGACAGGTTTGCTCTTCTTTCACTTCACACAGACAAAGCCAGGAATGATGCAAGACAACAGAATATCCACAAACACTATGGCCACTGGTACAGAGAAAATTATGTAGACTTTAAGCAAACAAATAAACAAATAAAATTCAAACCTCAAATCTGTCATACTTGTTATTTTTTTTTGGCGTGGGGGAGAAATGGAAAGGGTAGGAAAGTGGAATAGGGAATGAAGAATTTGGATTTTCTTTCTTAATAAGAGAGAAAAAAATCTTTTATTCTGGTGCAGGTACTTATTTCCTTATCAACTACAATACTGAATTTGATGACTACAACTGTTGCTTTAACTAGAAGTATGTTGTTTATGTCCACCTAGTGTTCTGATTAGATCTCCCGAAGCCCTAAATCAGCACAAGTCTACTGAACCAAATAGCACTTTTGGGTTTTAAACTGTTTGGGGATCACCTGACACCACTTATAATTCTTTTTTTTTTTTTTCTTTAATATAAGCAATGAAAAAAAGACTGCACTTTTATTTCTGTGGCTGACACTCTGACAGAAATTAGAACATAAATAACACAACACCTGCAATACTTTTCAGGCAATAAAGAAAAAAAAAAGCAATTAAAAGGAGGATTTTGCAGTAAAACAGGACTAAAACACAAGGCATTTGTTTATACTCATAATCTTCTTACATATTCTCTTTTTAACTCTAAAGTTGTTTCCTTCCTTGCCATTTCAGTTTACTCCTGGATATTTAAGTCATAGGATGAGAGCAAAATTCACTTCAGTAGGATCTACATCTGCTTCTCCCTTTCCAAGTCCAGATATGTCTCACAAAAGCCTTGTACACTCACCAAGCCTATTTCTCTGTGCTTTTTATCATGACTTTCATGAAGAGAAAATAGAAGAGCATCATCCAAAGGAAACTCACAAAATACTAGTCTAAATAAGCAGAGGAACTGTGGTTTTGAGGAGGCCTACATGAAGGTGAAAATGCTTTGAGAATGTTGATTGGAAATATGGGAGGGAGAATATTTCAAATATGTCCCTTGTATTCAAAATGCAAGTTGGTTTTTCTGACATGGAGTGTAATATTGTTTTTCCTGTTCTCCATGGAGAAATAACATCATAAAGTATCTCTGTGGCAGACCTTATTTTGTTGGCAATCCTACAGAAAACCCAGTGGTGAAAGAATAATGGGTGATAAACAATTTTCTTACTCATATTGTTGGTCCTTCCAGAATAGTCTGAATCTTTGCAATACCTCTACAAAACTATGCAATTTCCTATTGCTCTCTTTGAGCTTCAGTTTTCTTTGTAAAAGTTTGACATCATTTGTTACCAGTAAGGTCTTATTTGCACTTTTTTATTTTTAAGAAAATTAAATCACTCTTGAACTCTAGATTTTATTGCTAAATTGCCTTGTGAGGAGATATCATTGCAGTCAGACTGGTTTCAGACTCCTAAGCCATCTGTTGTTAGTGGTATTGCACACATGGGATTTGAACTTCATCTCTCATGTGTATACACATATTACATCAGCGTGATTCATTCCTAAATTTGAAGTAACAACCCATCCTAACAGTTTACACTAGTAAATTAGGAAGTTTTCGGATACTCTGGTTGGAATGATTGACCCATGGGTGCTAATCCCGAGAAAATGTGACTTCCTGAATGGATGACACTCTTACCAAATATATTTATGAATGATGTCTTACACAGAACTGATTGCTATTCATATTCGTAGTGCATTTGATATTTAATAGTCACAAGCTCCTGTAATCTATGTATATGTATTCTGATGCATTCATCATCTTCTGATTTTATCTGTTTAAAGACTCCCATTGACCTCAGGGAACTTTTGAGCCATATACTGTTGTAAGGCCTGACACGAAAATGTGACACAGGATTTTAATAAAAAAGAATTATGTATGCATGTAAAACATTGCACCAACAATTTTTATAGTGCATTTTCAAGTCCTGTGAGATCAAATTTGCATGGACAGAGGTCAAGAATCACAGATTTTTTTACACTTATCATGTGCAGTTGGGCTTTTCACTTTTCTGGTAAATATATAACTTTTCTGTCACCTGTCTTTAGATCACAATTTGTTTGTCATATTTCCTTCCTTCCTTCCTTCCTTCCTTCCTTCCTCCTTCCTGCCTTCCTGCCTTCCTGCCTTCCTTCCTTCCTTCCTTCCTTCCTTCTCTATCTTACCAGCATCCCTCAAAATAGAAGTCTGGAAAAACCCTAAAAGAAAATTTCAAATTTTGGTTAATTTGAAAAATGGAGCATGCGTGGTACAGGAAGAAAAGAAAAAATCAAGGCAGTAGTTTATTTACAGAAATTTGTATTCTGGCATTCACCAGAGTATGTATGATAAAGGGATGCTTGCTCAATAGTCCTTCCTATTTTTTTCTGAAAGCAAAACTGAGGCAAAAATAAGCACATGAAGAAATCAGCGTTGATTTAGCCTTGTGTTCCCTTAAGCAGTCTAAGACTGGAAGGAAGATAAACAGTAAAATAGGACAAGATTGTATCTCAAATTATCTCTTGCCTTTCAAACAATGTTTCTACTTATTTGCTCACTTTTATAACCAATTTTATCTTTGTTATTATCCCAGTCTTCTCATATTTCATATGGACTGGAAACATCACCAGTGAATTAATAAAAGCAAAGGAAAAGTTTCCAAGTAGGAAACAGTCATGCAATCTAAATCCTAAGGTAGTGGATTGCAGAATCACTGATAATCACAGATTTTGTTAGAACAATTTATTCTACATAACCTCCCAAAAGAATTACCTGAACTATCTTTCAGGTTTATATGTAATATTGAGGATATATTAGAGACTTAATGTACTCTTTTCAGTAATAAGCTCCTGGTCAATCAAATTAAAGTTTCTCCCCTGTGTAGAAGATCCCTATAGCATATAAAGAGCAATTTAAACATCACTGGATTTTGATCCTCTCTTCACAAAATTTTTGCATTATACCATGCAGTGCTTGTGTCTGACTGGAATCATCTGTAGGGAGAAAGGCAAGGTCAGGTGCCGGATTCACCACCATGGAAGAGGCTCTCATTCACACCCTGGCTTCAGCACACGCAGAGCTCCTAAAGGGCAGGCAGTGTGTGGTGATGAGGACATCAGAGAGCTGCTGGGAAAGGCCAGGTTGCTTCTACGTTGGGGACATATCAAGGGCCAGGAGTAGGTGCTGCATCTTGAGAGTATGGTGGGACAGAAATGAGAGGGGTGTGCAGGAGTTGCATTGTCCTCCCAACCATTTAGGGTTACATGAATTCCATTTTAAATATTTTGAAGTTGAAATTAATCAGTAAGAAATAGGCTAATTATGATTGCTGGTATTAACTAATCACATGTTTAAAGGTATGTGCCACTTAGCTCAATGGTTTTGTTCCGGCACAGGGTGGCTTTGAAGCAGTCAAAAAAGACTGGATTAAATCTTGCTGGCTGCCAGGCAGTCTTACAAATAAATAATTAAATAATCAAGATATTAACTGTATATACATTAAATCACTGAATATTACGTAACTTGATCGCTTAACAAATATCTTTTCAGACACGACCTTCATTCAGTCACTAGGGCTTTTTGTATTTCATTACTTTTTCTTCTTTGTAGAACATAATTTGACAGATCTTTACAATAAGTTCAAGTCTCATGTTGCTGACAAAATTCTGAGATAGGCTTCAATAGACATTTTAAAAAGTTAATCAACATTTCAGAGCCCTCCAGTAAGATTTCTCTAGATGCAGACAGGAGACATATATATATATATATATATATTTTTTTTTTTTTAATGTAATCCTGATGGCAAAAAGATCTGCAAAGGAAGAAAAGAGGTTTTTGTCTCAACTTCAAGGAGAGTCATGGCAGAATTTTGAAGTCTGACTAAGAGCTCTTTGGCAATGCAGCAAGAAGCACTAACTCATTTTAATAAGATTCACCTGGTTATAAATTGCAGCTGGTTGCCAACTTTTGATTGGGCTAGATAATCTCCATAGGTCCTTTCCAACTACAGCAGTTCTGTGATTCTGTGATTTTGTGACCTTCAGGTGTAAGTAATGTGAGATGTCAATAAACTGCATGTATCACTTGCCCTTTTGCCAGATAATGCTACAAGAGTAATTCATACCATACCAGAATGGGAAATGCTTCCCAAGCCCTGCTGAGCAGTGGGCTTTTTTTCTGGATAGGGTGATATTCTCCACAAACACAGTTCCTGGAAAGCTCAGCAAAGATGCATGTAGAGGCCAACTGTTAGCATACATTGTACAACTTTATTGTTCATTGGAGCATGAAAGATCTAACAGGAAGCAAATGGTCATCACTCTAGATAAGAATTGATCAGAAAATTCACAACTGGAGAAACTGCTGGTGGGAAATTACTGTACAGTGTCATTGAAACCAAGTGAGTTTTGCTATAAATGAGCGAGAGAAGAAATATTGGGCTTTTGTGAGAGCTAAATTGCATTGCATGGTGGTTGTCAGCCTGTCAGTGAATGAGATTAAAGCAATTCCTATTGTATAGATCTGTCCAGAAACATAATCTAGGAGAAAATGCCTAGATGAAAACTATAAAAACTGCAGTTAGACTGTAAAATCTAATCAGCATTGATTGGTTGAAGGTTTAGGTTTTCTGCACTAAATTTTTTTTATTCTTGTTTGGTTTTCATAGGTCTTACGGTAGGATTTGAAAGGAGAGAAAACACAATCATCATCGATTTTTCTTTTTAATCTAGAGTCTGCAAATATTTACAGAATTATGATTCCTTTCTTTTTTATTTATTTCTAATTATTTCCTTTCAAGAACTTCTCCAGTGTCAGTATGCGCACACACTAAGCTGTATAGTCTTCATAATACTAGTATTGTCATGTGTCTGATTTAATTACATTTACAGGCCAACATTTTTGTCTTAAAATAATTCTTTTTTAGAAAGATTAATCACAACATTGAAATTTGACATTAACAAGAGAACGTATAGACATCGCTTTAACTGCATGATTTATACTCACCTGTGAAGACGATTTTTCTCTGCAAAATAACACTGAGGTTGTAAAAGGCTTTCAGAAGTAGGAAAACATTGCACTTCATGGATTTTAAAATTGTTCTGAGTTTGTCTACTTTGTTATATTACACAATTGATTCTTTATTCCAGTATTATATGTGGAAGTCGCAAATTCAGTATACAAAAATCACGAATTATCCCAAATTAACAGTAGAACAAATAGACAGTTCCGCAACAAAAACTACTATTACAGACTTTTAATTGACCCCAAAGGTTTTAGAGGTCAGGCTCTGGCAACCAAGCCAACCAAGTCTTGGGGCATGGGAATTAGCTAGTTGGCTTTACCATGGCGTTTCACATGTTTAAACAAAAGTAAATACTTAAGTGCTCTACTGTGTTAGGAATGATGGCTGTACAGACCTTTGGACAAATCTTTCCCTAGTTTCATTCACTGAAGAAGGTGTTTGCCAAAATGTCAATGCAGTAAGTGAGGATTCAGAGGAGTTCCTCTCTACAAGGAGAAGACCAACATTAAATTTTGATCTGGTGTCCATTTTACTGATGTAAAAGCTGACATTTGATAATGTTTACAAAGTCCTAAAAACATTTTTTGTATTTAATTCAAATTATTAATTTAATCTACCCACATATAATAAAATAGGTGAAATGAGAGAATAATAATTATTGAGGTACACTGTAATTTTTTCTGTGAAGTCCGTCAATCGGTCCAGTTAAATATATAACAGAAAATGCTCACTCTATAGATTTTTTAAGAATAAATGATGAGGCAATCTGCTAGAAGTAGGGAAATAATTTTCTGCCAATATTATTGCTTTTCTGTATGCATTTCCAATTTATTATATTCCTGCTGTTTCAACGCTGATCAACACATGGAGAGACAGAAAAATCTGAGGGAGTCTGAATTTTCATCCACACATTATTACCAATTTGGATTACTTATTAAAGTGCACTTTAAAAATTTTGGAGAAATTTGCTAATGAATTGCTTAGGCCCTAAACTAACATGAAAAATTTAAAATTGAGAAGTTAAATTTCTTTCAAATTATTAGAAATGGAGAGACACTTAAAAGTAACAGACACGGTAGTGAAGATGAGAAATTCTCAGAAACTCTCTTACTGATGTGGTTTTCTAGCCTGAATTTACAAGCATTCACAAGATCGTCCTAGAACTGAGAAGAAGTGTTCAAAGCCATTTGTAGGTATCACAAAGCAGAAAAGAAGTGAATATTTAAAACAGGTAAAATGTCGTCTTCTACTTGAGAACAGGTTCTTCAACTAGGAGAATAGTCAGATACTAACTAAACATTTATAATATTTAAATTCTTTCTGCCTGAGCACTAGCACCTGGAGGTCAAAATTAATCTCCCGCACAACTTGATATTTTTTAAGTACTTTTATGAACCTGATTAACAGAAGACCTTTCCACCAGAGATGAAAACAACCACTGTCAAATGGTAATTATAGGTGCCAAAACCAGTAAAGTTGTCTATCCCTTTTCCATTGCACCACAATACTATCTTCCTTAGCAATTTATCAGGAAAAAAGGAAAATCAGATATGGAGAGCAAAGTAAAAACTTGTTGGGATTACTCTGGGGTCTTTTTGTGTTTTTAACAACCAAAAATAAAGAAAGTTGCCAAAATTTTTGTGAGCTGTTCTTCAGTACCAAAATACAGTGGAGGACTACAGATAAGAAGACCTTGAACCCCTGAAGCACCCAGCAGTAGTTACTGTGAGCTTCTCAGCTGAGTTCTGCCCATACATCCATTGTTAGCACTTCCTATATTGCTAGGGTAGTGTCAGACCTCACAATGTTCTTTGCCCTGAATTCCATCACCAGAGAACTATTTTAAGAGCAGGCTATCTGCTGAAATATTCTAGAGAACAGTGTAGTTCCGTTTCTGGTTTAGGCAGAAATTTTCATGCCTTTCTCTCAATGTTTGTAGACTCATGCTTCAAACAGTCTGTAGACTAGACCAGTTGTCACTACAAAAAAACCAAAGTTATCTTTGCATATCATGTACTTATTTCCAGTTTGATTGGGAGACAGAGAGAATTAGCCCATAAATGGAAAAGAACTTATGCTTTTCTGGCTCTTTTAATTTCTGTGGTAGTCCTCAGATATCCGTGCTTGGCAAATTACCATTTGGATATTTGTCAGTTGGAAGAGGCTACATGAAGTTGTGTGATGCACATAAAAGCAACATTTTGTATTCAGAAAACTATAATGGGAATTTATTCAGATTTCATTTGGGTTAAGATATAGATACAGACAAATAATTAATTATATTAATTAAAATAGTCTATTGATTTAAGTTTTCCTTTACATAAAGCACGAAACACAGTGCTACTTACTAATTTTTATTTGGCCAACTTTCAGCAGAAATATGAAATAGGCAATGTGAGAAAGATGGCTGTACTGCGTCTTTAACATAACTGCATGGACTTTGAAATGTTCTTTCATTGACTCTGCTAGATTCAGACTAAGTGGTTCAAAGTTCCTGCCACAGCAGATTAAGCAACATCATTTTTAGTTGATGAGACCTGCCAATTATAGAATCTTTTTTTTTTGGTCATTTTGACTCCATCAGTGAGTGTTGGGTACATTAGTTTGGGGGTTCAAGATTCCCACTGGCTGATTAAACCAATGTCTTGGGGTGACTTTATGATGCTGTATCCCCTGTCGTCTGCTCTATGCCCAGACATGAATCCTGTGCCTTTCTGTGCCTTTAAGCCAGATCCGAAAGAGAGGGGGGAAAGGATGTGGAATTCCTTAGGTGGCTGTGTTCAAAAACGCAGATAGCTTGCTCACCCCAGCTCTCGGCTCTGCAACAGGGAAGAGAGTTGCATTCTCTTGTTTTTTAGCTAGCTTCTTGTTCGTTAGCTGAAGCAAGGAGTTTTCCTGGGACTGTGGCTTCTTCTTTTTTCTCCTGGAGCTGTTCAGCTCCTGTCTGGACCACCATCACTGATGTGTCTGGAACACCAACACTGATGTGTCTGGAACACCACACCGCGGCCTGGAGGGGCCCACACCACACCCCAGCTCCGGAGAGAGCAGAGCCACACCTACAGAAAGGACTCTGAATCTACCAAGTCTTCTCCACAGTGAGATGTTTTATTGTTTAGCATTATTCATTTTGTGCCTGTGTGCACTTTGCTTGTTAAATAAACAGCTTTTTTTTCACTTTCCTCCAAGAAATTTCTTTCCGAACCTGTCGGGGAGGGACTGCTGAAACCTGCCTTCCCTTAGAGGACACATTCATTTCAGACGTTTTCTCCCGATTTGTCTTAAACCGAGACAACAAAACAAGTGATAACTGACCCATGATTAAAAAGTAATTAAAATTAAGAATATTAACTCTTCCTCTGAAAAGTGAAGAAAAACTAACAGGTGAAGCAATAAGCAGCGCTGAATATATTTTTGACTTAGAATTGGTCCTTGCATGCTTCTGAATATTATTTTCATTAGACCCCCCCATTAAAAAACAGAGTACAGTGCTATAAAGGAGCAAGGGGTACCAGTAAAAAAACTTGGTCACAGATGAAAAGAGTATAAAGTTATTCTGAAAATGCCATATAAAAAAAGAATATATTTAAAAATTGCCTGGAGACAATTGCTAGTCTAAATAGAAAAAAATAATGAGGTAAAGGAAATACCCATCAGAGATGAAAAATTTCTGAAGGAAAGAAAAAGTAAAGAATCATTCCACCGAGATTTGACAGCATCAGGGAAATGTGTGAGATATTAGCTTGTTAGGTACGAAGGCTGTAGAAAGGACAAACAACGGTAGGAGGAATGAAAATCTCTCTCCAGAAATAAATGACTTGTTCACCAACAAGACTGAACCCTGGTTATTGGTATTCCTCAGAGCCCTATTCCTAGAAAAATAGTGTTTGCTGTTCACAATAATTTCTCAGCTAAAACTTGATTCCACAGCTTTGCTTAAGCATTTTTCATCGGTTGTTTAACATCTCCCAGCCTCAGACATGTTTTCTTTGAATAACTAGTCAACATGATCCATACAGTAGGTTAGAAGCCTGAAAGCATTTTATGTGCACAATAAAATACATATTTCAATGGAATAATGTGAAAGAAATTAAGACTGGAGAAACTAGGGGAAAATATCCTTGACTTTGATTGTAATGTCTTCTAAACAAGTACTTGGATTAAACTAACTTAAATCCTTGACTGTTCCAAGAGCTGATTTTGTAACAATTTGATACTACAGTAACATAGTGAGTCAAGACAATTTGTGAGCCATATTTAAAGGTCAGCCCTTGTTTTCTCAAAGTTCAAGAGTAAAAAATGCACATATAGAAATGTAATATGTTTTAAGTACAGTGGATGGTTCTTTGCCAAGCTCACGGCTTTTCAAAGTTCAAGGAGCTCAGTCTAAAGTCCCAATTACCGAAGGCAGCACATGTTTTCAACACAGTAAGGAAATTTCAGGCAGTATGGATCTTTTTACAAGGGTAATATCCATTCTGTGTGAAATGGGGCTTTCTTGGGGATGCACCTGAAGCCATGGAACTCTTGCTCCTGATAGCAAGTCAATCACGAAACATGAAATACAACATGCTCTGTCTTCCCCACAGTAAACACAGATCAGTGTGAGCACTTTGCTTGTTCTCTCCTCCTTCTCCTCCTCATCATCCCCTGAATATCAGAAAAATTAAAAAGTAAGTAACATCTGGTTTGAAAGCACAAAAGAATAAGAATGTATGGATGGAGAAGCGTTTTAGTCTTCCATTAATCTTGAAAAATTAAGAATACTAATGGGGCGTGTGTGAAGAAGGGAAGATACTTACAAAAGCTCTAAAATGCATCTCTTTTGAGCATGATTTTTATGAGTTCATTAGTGTCACTAATAGATTCTTCAATAAATGAATTTTTCTTACTGTTATTAAATTCAGAATTGTAAACCTTTTGATAATGCCTAAACAGAGAGTCAAGATAGCAGAAATAAAGCTGATAACCATCTTCATGTCCACACACAGTGCTTTGTAGAGTGAAAACACAAAAATATGCGGTGGATCTGGTAGACTTATAGAAAAACCATAGTGTAAGAGATGTTCACAGTATGAACACAGCATCTAATGCTTATTTACTTATCCTATAATGAGAAAGTTCCCAACCAGATGGTGTGACCAAGTCTCAGGAGCCTTCAGTGAGATGTCTGGAAATTGATGGGGCTTTTTCTAGCTGGAAATAGAAAAACTAAACAAACAGAAATAAACCAGCTCTCCAAATTTAGTTGAATGGACCATATCCTTCAATTCTATCTTGTATGCCAGGCGAAAATACAGAGCACTTCAAATAAACATAGCATGACTTCAATTTTCAATTGAAGAGTCATAAAAAAGTATATTGATTTTTTTTCAGACATTTATAAAGTGAAAAAAAATCTTTCTTCACACATATGCATGTACTGTATTTCTATTTTCTGTAATATCCCTACTGTTTTCTAACCATGGGGAAAGCTGCAGCTTCATTAAAACAAAAGTTTAAGTACAATCAGAATTTACCAGGATTTTTTTAGAGCTTGGGGATGTGTTTGCTTACTATGAATTATTTTGGTTTTAGTTTTGCTCAGACAAAAAATGAAAATATACAAAGATTGTACTTTAACTGCTCTGGTGCTCAGTTTAAGCATAATCTTTTTCAGCATCCATAGTTCACATATTTAATATAAGAATCCACCTGTTGCCTTTTCCATTGCTGTATTTAGGAATAGAGCCCGCTACTCCTTCTGAGTCCCCATATTTCAAAGTATTTTAAAACTACTCTGAGTCACTTCCTACAATGGATAAATCCCACTGTTACTTGCAAGCAAAAGTAACTTATATGTGTACACCTTTCAGTCCTGAGACTCTTCCTTCCTAAGCCATTTAGAGACACAATGTGGTGCTGACATTTAAGTCTCATTTAACCTCTATCTTAGTTATAAGACTCTCACAGTGATGTGACTGCACATCATTTTAGTCTAACTGGAAATAAAACCTTATGGTTTTGTAGCTGATGAAAACACAGGTGATGTCTCTGACAGGACTGTTATCAGCCATAAATGTATACTTGTTTATCTGTTTGTAGCTGCTCTGTCTAGAGCTTCAGCGCAAGAAGTGACTTTGTCCTGAGGGGCTAACAGAGTGATCTGAGAAAGGCAGACTATACTTTTAATTAGCCCTATTGATTCTTTACAAAAGCAGCTCTAAGGTTTGTTTTGTTTTGTTACTGTTCAGAAGGGAGAAGAGCTAGTCCCTGGAGTCCAGCGAACCCGTGGCAGCTTGACCTAAAGACTTCAGTGCTTTGTTAATAGCAGTTAGCTTCTCTAAAGAGTACACGGAGTTACAGAAGACCTCAGAAAAATCTGAAAGAGAGGACACAAGATGTAGAGACACATTGAGAGAGGAAAACCATACCAGCGGTAGATATAGAAAAACTTAACAGATGATTAATGAAGGGAAGAGGACCTGATGAATCCCACATTTTATGTAGAATGGAGATAGAAATGGCAAAACAAAGGCTGAGTTGTTGATTTAGAACTTCTCCACCTTCAGACAAAAAAAACCCAAACCAAACCAAAAAAACTCACAACATGGCTCTTTTTTTTTGTTTCTCCTGCCCTGCACAAATACTCTCTCTGGTACAATGACCTATTCTGTCATAGTAAAAGGCTGACAGGTGATTACTTCCATATCCAAGCCTTCATCTCTGAAGAAAGCACATTTCAATATCCATGGCTGGCTATTAGCTGATTCATGGCTTACGTACACAGTCTTTGCACTGTTACAATTGAATCGTTTTATTCAACAGGGCAGAATTACACCCTGACTTTATTATAGGCTTCTTATTGTTTTTCATACTGGAAAGGAAGTAAAGTTGATTCCATAATTCTTTTCCTTTTCCTCCTTTTCCTTTTCCTTTTCCTTTTCCTTTTCCTTCTCCTTCTCCTTTTCCTTTTCCTTTCCCTTCTCCTTTTCCTTCCCTTCCCTTCCCTTCCCTTCCCTTCCCTTCCCTTCCCTTCCCTTCCCTTCCCTTCCCTTCCCTTCCCTTCCCTTCCCTTCCCTTCCCTTCCCTTCCCTTCCCTTCCCTTCCCTTCCCTTCCCTCCCCTTCCCTTCCCTTCCCTTCCCTTCCCTTCCCTTCCTTCCCTTCCCTTCCCTTCCCTTCCCTTCCCTTCCCTTCCCTTCCCTTCCCTTCCCTTCCCTTCCCTTCCCTTCCCTCCCCTCCCCTCCCCTCCCCCTCCCCTCCCCTTCCCCTCCCCTCCCCTTCCCCTTCCCCTTCCCCTTCCCCTTCCCCTTCCCCTTCCCCTTCCCCTTCCCCTTCCCCTTCCCCTTTCCCCATATGAGGGAGTGGATGTGATCTAGCCTCCAAATCTTTCCCTCTTTTGACTTCACTGTTGCCATCTTTCTCTCTGGAGCTAAATATTCTCTCTCAAAAGAAGGAAAAGACGTGGAACACTCTATTTTCTTAAATATCAATTCATCAATTCTTTTTTGTTCAAATATAGCTGGTTTTAAAAAGCAAACGTCAAAACCAGAAGATTTTGAAAAAGATGCAAACATCTTAAGAAGAGAAAGTAAAAATACTCTAGTGCTAAAGTGTCTGTCCTCATCTTCTTACAGTAGTTTCATAACCTTTGCAAAACCAATCTGAACACGTATTTAGTTACTCTAATTATCATAATATGTCAGCACATGTACCTTTTGTAGATTTTTTTATGGTAGGTTTTTTGGTTTTTTTTTTTTTAATCCAGACATTGGGTTTTGGAATGTAAGGTCTAAAATTGGTAGTGGGATTTTGCAAGGAGAGCTCCTGCCTCTGCTACTCTGTGACTCTCTCCATCTTTAGATTGTAGTAGACTACTTTTATCTCTAAAGGAGAAATATTCTATTGCCTGCACATTATTTTCACATATATCTTGCATTTCTGCACTAATAAGGTGATTGTCAAGAAAATGGCAATTGCAAATATATGCAACATAGGTTATGCATTAAGTATGCAGAATATACCATTCTACATTTAAGTATAAGGTATTTTGAAATTCAGTTATCCAAGGTTAAGCACACATTTTGTCATTTCATCTAAAGATCTGAGATTCTGTAATGGATTGACCTTGACTAGATGCCAGGTGCCTACCAAGCTGCTCTATGAACCTTCCTCCTTACCCATACAGGATGGGAAATATGATAAAATGCTTATGGGTTGAGAAAACGACAGGGAATGAACTCACCAATTTCTGTCCCGGGCAAAACAGACTTGGCTTAGGGATATTAAATTAATTTATTGCCAATCAAAAGTCAGAGTAGGTTAACAACAAATAAAAGCAGATCTTGCACACTTTCCCCCCCACCCCTTCCTTCTTCCCAGGCACAACTTCACCCTAGCATGGGGCCCTTCCACAGGGTGCAGTCCTTCAGGCACAGATGGGACCCCTGTGAGATCACAAGTCTGACCAGCAAACCTGCTCCAACGCGGGGACATCTCTCCATTGTGCCACAGGTCCTGTCACAAGCCTGCCTCCAGCACAGGCTTCCGATGGGGACACAGCCTCTTTCGGGCAACCACCGAAACAATGTAAGAGTTGAAGGAAGCACCTTGCTTTGTAGGTTAAGGGCAATACTGGACCATTATTTGGATAAACCATATTGCTAAAGAGTAAATAAGCCACTTACCCTCCTTTACTGCAGCATGATGCCTTTTACCTCTTTATTCCTATCAAAAGTCATAAAAATCTTTCAACAGAGCATTACATTGAAAGCCTTCCTTCACAGTTCCCCTTATTAGGGAACTAGGTAACACCATTATCTAGTTGTTGAAAATAAGCAAGTAAAATTATGACATGGAGACAAATTTACAGAGCAAATGAACAAAGATTATATAGAATTTTCAACAATGATGCTGTCTTGAAAAGAAAGAAGAAATCTGTTTGAGATAGGCAATGTCATTTACCTAGGCTGTTCATCTGAATGGTCATAGTTTTGAGGAACTGGCAAGGTAGAAGACAAGAGAGTTGTCCTTGATTATTTCAAAGTCAAAATTCACTATCAGAAAATCTTAGTAGAATAAAGCCCATGTATATTTGCATACTTCTTTGCTTAACTTTTATGAGCTGAACAAAATAGATCATTCATAAGCAAAAATCCTGTGGGTTTTTCTTTTTTTTAAGATGAAACTGAAGCTATTCAGCCAGCTCTTCAGTGCTACTGGAAGCACTGCTTTTGGGGATCTGAAAGGAAATAGCCATTAGGTCTCTAGGCCATAAAGGTCATTGAAGTCTGATAATCTGATTTATTAGGTCTTGGCTATAAATTATATATTATTAATGCTTTATTTTCAGTGTTGATGGAGACAGTGGTTAAAATATTATTATGAGACTTCAAGGAAATACTGTCAAAGTAATTGACACTTTGGTGTACTTGATTCATACAGATATTGTGTATTCACAAATACAGCACTAAACTTAAAATTGGCAGATACAGGTGGAACTTTGCTTTGCTCCACTGGAATATGGCTCTTTTAGTAAACCTGAATGAAGTTATTGCAATGTTCCATAAGTTCCACTTTATCTCAGATTTCACCAAAAATCATTTGGACACTACTAATAACTAATATACTTTTCATTTATTCAATATGTACTTGAGCAAATCTTGCTTAGAGTAAAGCACCCTGTCTATGACTGGCACTTTATCTGGAGAGTATTCCTCCCTGAAAAATGAAAAGTAGGGATGATTTATTTAAAAATTGAATATTATTTACAAAGCGATAGCATCTACAAATCTATGTAGCATTGTTTTTTGAACTAGAATCACCTTTTTTTTTTCTTTAAATGAAAAGTTAAAAACGTTTTGACCTTTCATGGTAAGTTTGAGTTGGATGCACATGTATATTATGGGGGTTTGAACCACTGAAAAGAAGAATCTTAAAAGGTGAAAAACACCAACTTAACCTTTAAATTGGCAAACTTGGTGTTGATTTCAGGCTGAGAAAAACAAAAATAAGAATATTTATTTTCCAGGGTGGAATACCTTGCCAATGCCAGTTGTAATATGCATGTTAATTTACTGTCCCTGAGTAATTCATCTGCTCTTTGTATACGTACTCTTTATGCCCAATTTCTTTGTTACTGGCAAAATGAATGACAGAAATAGCTGTGGTCTTTATAGTTTCTATTCATGCTGTGTCAACAGATCAAAACTCCTATTGGGCTTTTAATGAGGGGAGAGCTTAGAAGAGACAAAGATCTTAAAGCTTCTTTTCTGGTTTTGTATTAGTGTTTCTCATGCGTTAAAAAAAATGAGACAGAGTGTTTTACTGTCATGCTTCTCAGTTGAAAAGTATCCCACATAGTATTAGCACTCAGGCTTCTTTGTCTAAGGAGCTTAGATCTCCTTGTTTGTTCTCTCATTATCCCCGTGTAATTTCACATTTTATTTTTCATGGTTTTATTATCTCAAGACAACATTATTAGAGCATAACAACTCATAATATTCTTCTACTGTTTATCTCTTTCTAAAGACACTGTTGTATATTGAGTCCTTCTTTAAGCATCAGATTTAAAATACAACTATGTGCCTGAAAATATTCTTTTAATATGTTGTTTAGGTGTGCATCTAAGCAGGTTAGTCACCTAAAATCTGCTCACCTCATTCATATCAGGTCCTTGGGATGCTTCAGAAATAATTTTAGGGTTGTCTCATACAATAAAATGTTACCAGCTTTCAAAATGCCCAGCGGCTAACCTGCAAGAGTTGGTGGAAAACAGTTGTATAATTGATATCCATATGATATTGTGTATCAATATATATATTATGAATATAAATATAGATAAGATTTTTTTTGTTAAAATAAACAGTGGTAGTTTAGGTCAGTTAAAAAACTCTTCTTCAAAGCAAAATAGAATTGTTTTAGATTTAGATGTTTTGAACCACTTCTAATAGTTTTTTAACATTTTACATTAGTATTTTAAAAAACTCCTCAACAAAATTGTCTTCCGATAAACAGAATCACAGAATTGTTAGGATTGGAAGGGACATCTGGAGAGCATCTAGTCCTCCCCTCCTGCCAAGTTAGTGTCACCTAGAGCATTTATACAGGAATGCATCCAGGTGAGTTTTGAATGCCTCCAGAGAGGGAGACTCCATGACCTCCCTGGGCAGCCTGTTCCACTGCTCTGTCACCCTCAACATAAAGAAGTTCTTCCTCATGCTGATGTGGAAGTTCTTGTGTTTTAGTTTATGGCCATTGCTTCTCATCCTGTTAATGGGCACCACTGAAAACAGTCTGGCACCGTCCTCTTGACATCTGCCTTTGAGAAATTTACATGAATGAATGAGATCTCCTCTCAGCCTTTCCTTCTCCAGACTGAACAGGTCCAGCCCTCACAGTCTCTCCTCATAAGGGAAATGCTCCAGACCCCTCATCATCTTTGTGAGCCCTTCTGGACCCTCTCCAGTGCTTCCTTGTCTTTCTTGTACTGAGGAGCTCAGAACTGGACACAGCACTCCAGATGTGGCCTCACTAGGGCCACGTAGAGGATCACCTTCCTTGACCTGCTGGCCACACTCTTCCCAATGAACCCCAGAATCCCATTGGCTCTCTTGGCTGCAAGGACACACTGCCAGCTCATGGTCAACTTGTCACCCACCAGGACTCCCAGGTCCTTCTCTGCAGAGCTGCTCTCCAGTAGGTCAGCCTCCAAACTGTGCTGCTACTTGGGGTTATTCCTCTCCTGGTGCGGGACCCTGCACTTGCCCTTGTTGAACCTCATTTGGTTTCTCTCCGCCCAACTCTCCAGCCTATCAAGGTCCCACTGAATGGCAGCAGAGCCTCCAGCTGTATCAGCCACTCCACCAGTTTTGAATCATTATCAAACTTGCTGAGGGTACATTCTATCCCTTCATCCAGGTCATTGATAAACAAGCTGAATAAGACTGGGCCCAGCATTGATCCCTGGGGAATGCCACTGACTGCAGGCCTCCAACTGGGTTCTACTCCTCTGATCACGACCCTCTGAGCTCTGCCATGCAGCCAGTTCTTGATTCACCGTTCATTCATTCAACACACGAGCTTACCCACAAAATTACTATGGGAGACACTATCAAAAGCCTTGCTGAAGTCAAGGTAGGCAACATCCACTGCTCTCCCCTCCTCAGTCCATCCTGCCATGTCATAAAACCATCACCATAAAACCAGAAAATTATTTTGGGCTGGTTTTCTTGGATATGTGGGACAAGAAAGTTTTACTTTACAAATTAGATGATAAACAAATTACTTTGTTTGTATCATACTTACCCTTCATTTAAGAAAAAACAACAGAGAAAATGCTACCCAATTGTGGTACTCACATGTATCTTTAAATACCAAAATACCTTTGATAATACACTACAAAATATTCATAATATGGGAATATTTGCAGAGTAGTTGCATCTGTCGGACAGAAAATACTTTGAATGTTAAATTGTAGCATTCTACAGATATTGGTGCACACAAGTGATAATAAATTACATGCAATAATTTTCTTAATGAAAATTAAATTTTGACAAACCATTAAACTGTACAGTCAATTCAGTCAAATGTTTGTATCAAACACCTTCAATACAGCTGCTGAATGGTTGCAGAAGAACCCTAGCTACTTAATCATAAACAAGAAAGGCCCCAGAATTGATGTCTTTAGTTAGATCTTGAAAATTAATTATAACAGTATAAAATGGAGGTTTTCTTTTTTTTTTTTTTAACCTCTGTGTTTTTTGTTCTGACTTTTTGTCTAGACTTCTTCATGTTCATTGACCTGGGTCTTTTTCTATATCTACATGGATGTCTGAGGTACCCAACTGCAGCATTTAAACTCCTAAGAGTTTATTCAGTGGTCAGTTGGAAATATGAATAGGAATGAAAAAAGGGGAAGGAGGTCCCAGTTTTCTGCCTAACACGACCGAAACTTTGTTCTAAAGATTAATCCTAACACTGGGAATTTTAACCTTGCTTCTCTTTCGAATGCAACTCCCTAACATAAGTTGTTTCACTTCAGTACCCCAGAATTCATTCTTTGTCAAGGAAAATATAGTCTGTACTAAAAAATGAAAGCATCCATGCAATTTCTGCACAGTTCTCTTACAGTCTTCAAGTTCCACTAAGTTATACAGAAGCGATTTCCCAGCAAGCAATTGTCAAACACTATATATTTTTGATCTAAAACACAGCCACATATGAATAAATCTGCTTCTGGTTTCTTCCCAGAAATAGGCATATGTAAGTTTATAGGACTTTCAAATAATTCTGTAATCTAAGATATGAAAAGAACATACAGGTATAAGAAACTGGATGATTAAAAAGGAGGAGTCCAGAGCTAGTTAAATTGCTGCTTGGAATTCACCTTTGCCAAAAAGAAAAAAAAAAACAAAAAAAAATGAAATACAAAAAGCAACTAGAGAATCATTGCATGGGAGACACAAGTGAAAGGGCTTTCCTGGGAGCCCCAAGGCGGATGGAGAAAGTCAGCCAAGGCATCCAAGGCATCATCATGCACATTGTGCATCCTTACAAAGTCACTTTTAAACTAACTGGAGGAGCACTGCCATCAGATCTCATGGCACAAACCCTAAGCTGTCATTTCTGAGCATGTACTCTATGTGGAGACAAAGCTGGAAGTCTGCTGATATGAAGTAAAAGCAGCCTCTGTAGAAAGTCATATGGACCAGTGAACAACTCCTGCTGAGCTGATGCCGTTGAATGTCGAAAACACCATAAGTTTTAAGGTCTTCAGAGTTAATTCCACAACCTTTATTATTTTTATAATTGTTTTTATATTATGAATTGGCAAACATTATTCTTCTTAAAATACTGATGTGGGGTATGTTCTATCATTAATTTTTTGATGTAGTATATAATGAAGCTTCACTCCTTAATCGTGGTCACTAAAAAAGCAATAACCCAAATCCTCCTTTCTTGTTCCCAAAACTTTGCCACACTAAATATTCTGTCAAAAGAATAAGACTGAGAAGTGAAAAAGGATGTCACAAGGAAAAAAATATAGCTTCCAAATTCAAAAGAGTCACTGTAAAACATGTGTTTTGTGTTTTCCTCACATTCTATTGGGCAGGGTTACAAGCTCCCCAGGTTGACAGCCAATAAATTTTGAATAATTACCTGGAAGGATCAAATTAGATAGCAGTTGTTTCTCTCCAGTTGCAGCTCCACCACCTTGGTGTGCCTTCATTCCATTAAGAATCTTAAGTGTTTAAATCACTCATAGCTCCTATGACCTATTCCAGTTGCCTTATTTCAAACTTCTCTGCTCCTTAATGCATCTTCATTCATACTTTCAGTGCGACATATATTGCTCTCAACATTTTTCTTGTTGACTTTTATCTTCTTTCTCCAGCTTCTATATTTCAGTTGTGTTAATTCAGTTCTTTGTCTCTTCTTTAGTTACTTTTTTTGCATCATTTTAGAGATGTTATTTGATCAATAAAGAAGTGTAGTGTATTTGAGAAAAGGGAAAGAAAGACATATTTCGGTACAAGTCGGGAAAACAGATTACGGAAGCCATTTTTTTTCTGGAAGACTCAGTTTTCTTCTGTGGGTAGAGGTGAATAAAGATAGAAAGGAAACTTCAGAAAAAAAAAAGAGTAGATAGCCACATGCCTTTTGCCTTTTTGCAGTTCACAGAAATCTTGTTCATTCAGTAACATAAGAAGTATTGCAATGATGCTTCTGAGAAGAAAAAAAACCCAGAAATATGCTTCATGTTAAGAAAAATTTGGACATAATTTCTCAAAGTGGCATTCTATTTAAAGTAATGATGATAAATTTTAATATTACCCATTTTGCAATGATTGGCTACACTGTTAAGGCTAGCCACTGAACTCTTGTTCTTATTTTCAGTGGGAAGAAGCTAACAAGGTGATTGTGTTCCTTACAAGCAGAGAAAAGTCACCAGAACCAAGGCACTGTGAATCGGATTGCATATTACATTGTCTGTTTAACTATCCATCTTGTCTGAGAGGAAAGGAATATCTAGTGTGGGTGCTTTAAAAAACCCACCTACCAGAAATGATGAAATTTGAAAAGAGCAGGTTGTGAGAGACTGAAACGTTAATAGTTAATGGCTCAAGCTATTGACTATTCGCAAAAGCACCAGATGCTTTGATGACAAGGTAACAGCCCAGGTCCATCTCTGGAGGCTGCAAGCTGGGGTTTGAGCCAGATAAGGACACAGGCTTATAAAAGGTGAATCCTGTAAGGTCAGGTAGTGCTTTTTATCATGCCAATGTCCTCCCTTACACAACTGGCTCAGGTGTGAAAACTCTCCAGGAAAGGTATTGGAACATTCACATGTAGGCCTGAAGGCATTCCTCCCTTCTGATGGTGCATAATTGGCTCAAATACGATGATGTAAGAGGCGGCTGTCATGTCTTAGAAGGGGCCATAAACCATCAAAGATCCCCTGAAATTGTCCCAGAATAATTTCTGGGTCCTTCCACCAGAGGACTGTGCGTGATCCACAGTGTTGCAACAGATCCACAATGTTGCACCCAGCCAACCCTGCCCTCCCAGGTGAGGTACCTGGGCATTCCATCTGAACCTGAGCTTATATTAATCCGCTGAATTTTGTGTTTCATGGGCTTTCCCCCCCTGATGGATCGAGAGAGCAACCATCACTTCAACCAACAGACTCAAAATTGTAACTATTAGGTCTTGTCTCTGGATCCATGGGTGGTGATATCTTTCTACTCTTAACCGTTCTTTCTCTTTCTTTTGCATACATTTTCTTAAGTGTTATTTTTATACTTTTATATTGCTATATTTTTACAGATTAAAAAAATGAATGTAAAGAGATTTTTTTCAGTTGTTAATTAAAAATATTTTAAAATGCATGCAGTAGAACTATATAGCTACTAAAAATGATGATCCATTCAAACTGTCCCTTTTTTTTTACTTAGTTTCTAGAGGAACTCTGTTGTCACCATGAGTTCATGAAAAAAAGAGCAACATTTTGCATCTCAGTTTGCCATCTTGTCTTATATAAGCCACAAAATATGTACTGAAAATACTGGAATAATAATAATCAAAGCTTCTGAAAAACAGAGCCATTTTTAAAGTGTGAACCAAGCTGGAAATGAAGTGACTCATTTGTGTGGTTTCCTGGTTTGAGGGTGAGGAAGAGTTGTGCAGCGCACATAGAATAATTTTGCAATAAAAATCCTTGAGTGGTCACTGTCTCATTTTTTATCTGGGAAAACATTCATTCTGCATCTCTTGGTAATACGTGGAATGCTGTTTAGGTTTTATTATCCCGGACGAAGATGATTTCACATTCTCCCATGGCAGTTTGTTCCAGTACTTAAATGTCCAAACAGTCATAGAGGCTCTATCCCTTGTTAATCACGGTGTATGTTCCTTAGTGTAGCTTGAGTCTATAATTCCTTTTTAAGATTTTGTAGACTCATAAGGTGTTAGAATTTTTCAGATTAGAACATCCTCTTCCATTTGAATAAAATAGCTACTTTTTCTCAGTGTGGGTCATTCTGTTATTCTTATTTCACATCTTTTACCATTGAATTTCTCTGATTTCTTCATGTTCACACAGTAACCTCGTCCATATCAACACCATGGTACAAGCTATACTGTTGAATTTAGCAGTTTTGGTCATAATTTCACGTATATATGCATGTGTTCCAGTTTTAGACAAATTGAGAGGAAACGTCTGAAATGAATGTGTCCTCTAAGGGAAGGCAGGTTTCAGCAGTCCCTCCCCCAGCAGGTTCGGAAAGAAATTTCTTGGAGGAAAGTGAAAAAAAAAAGCTGTTTATTTAACAATCAAAGTGCACACAGGCACAAAATGAATAATGCTAAACAATAAAACCTCTCACTGTGGAGAAAACCTGAGTCCTTTCTGTAGGTGTGGCTCTGCTCTCTCCGGAGCTGGGGTGTGGCGTGGGCCCCTCCAGTCAGCGGTGGGGGGCCTCCCAGTGGTGGTGTTCTGGACCGGAGCTGAACAGCTCCAGGAGAAAAAAGAAGAAGCCACAGTCCCAGGAAAACTCCTTGCTTCAGCTAACGAACGGGAAGCTAGCTAAAAAGCAAAAGAATGCACCCCTCTGCCCTGCTGCAGAGCTGAAAGCTGGGGAGAGAGCGAGCGAGTTATCTGTGTTTTGAAAGAATTCCACCTCCTTTCCCCGCCCCCATCTCGGATCTGGCTTAAAGGCACAGAACCCATGTCTGGCATAGGGCAGACGATAGGGGATACAGCATGCTAAAGTCACCCCAAGACAGCATGTGTATGTAAAATTGTATAAACCAGATCATTTTATTACATATCTGCACTGTTTTTCTGATTTTATGTTTGGGAATTATTTTTTATATTGTGTTTCAATATAACAGTATTTTTGGGTATTCTTTCTTAATGTGAGAGTGACCAAGCACAGGTTGCCCTGGGAGTTTGTGGAGTCTCCCACTTTGAACACGTTCACAACAAATCTGGAAATAGAACTGGGCAACTGGTTGTAATATTCCTTCTTGAGCAGAGGTATTGGACCAAATGATTTTCAGAGGTCCCGTCTAATAGCAACAATTAAGTTATTCGGTGATAAACCATTCATACCTGTACTTAATAGTAACTACTCTGCTAGATTTAGAAACTAAATATAGAGATTACTTCTGCCTTTTTGTAGTGACTACACATGGTACATTAGGAATAATGGTGACAGACTTGATATTTCAAGTGTTTTGTCCAAGCCACTTTGTCTTTTTTGTCATTTTAAGGAACTGGACTTGTCACAGATTATCAGTTTGATTTGCTCCATTGCTTTTTTCTTCTACCTCAAATGTCTGTTAACAGTCTGTGCAACAATTTTAACTTACTGCTCATTAAGTTTATGTCTAACTGAATAAATTATTCCTGAATGAATATGAAACTCTCCTTTGGACACCTGAATAGCCAAGCATATAAAATTAAGCTTAGTACTTGCAGTGGGTGACTTCATCTAAGGCTTATCTGTGTATTTTTACTTTATGAGTGAACTCTATTTTTGTTTGAAGTCTTGTGTAAAGGTATACAAAATACTGAACCATGGCAACACCTTTTATGAATTGCTTGAAATAATAACCCACCTATTAAAACAATAGCCTTGAATTTTATGCATTACTTTGGCATGTATCTTTAGATATCTTCTAATACAGATTTTTAAAAAAGAGTGAGTTCCTAGAATGCTGACAACCAAGAACTCAAAAGTAAGAGAAAATTAACAAAATTCCATGTATCTGTTTGCATATATTTTCACAATAGTGATGCATTTTTATAATCAATTCCATAGTCATTTCATTCTATCATTCACAGAGAAATTATTTTTCAGGATTTATGTTTATTTCCTTCATGTTCTTTTCACATATTACTTTGCTTTATAAAAACCACCACAAAATACAACATAACCGAGTTTGGGGTTTTGTGATTTTTTTTGGTTTCTTTTATAGCAACTCTTCCTCAGGCACTTCAGCATCAATGTTCTTAATCCTTTCCAAAACTTATCTTCAGAACACCCATATAAGGTGAAGAATTATTATTATGATTATTCCCATTTTTCTATAACAGAGGAATTGTATCAAAGCAAGTTTAAAGCTCAAACTCTTAAAAGTTTCTAATGATTTTGAACACAAAAGATCCATAGTAACATTATTCAGTACTTTGTGTTCACAGCACAACTTTCAGTATATCAAAGAGAAGTATACAGTAAATATCTGCAAGTCATTCCACAGGAATCTCAAATTAAATAGCGGCCATTTGTCAAAACTATTTGCATGTGTTGTCTTATATCACAGATGAATCCCATAGCAGATACTCTGTTACCACAGAATTACATGTTTGTGTATTGCAATCCTTTCACACAGAGGCTCCATTTTCCACAAGAAATTAAATGAAAATATCTCTTTCAGTGAAAAACAATTTTTTTTTCTCAACCCAAATGAGCTGGGAAGATTGACCCTCCTAAGAGAAAAGAGGTATTCTCTTGAGTGATATGCAGAGTCTGAAAAGTGCTCTATATAATTTGTGGGGAGCACAGGTGAGCAGAGGGGGAAATGAAACAGAAGAATTTCCTGCATTCTCCTGGTCTTAAACATATTTTTGATTGAAAATAACAGAGAAACTATTAGAGAGGAGCACTGAAATTCTACTGATTCCAAGGATTATTCTTCCCCTGCTTTTTACACTTCACCAAATGCCCATGCTATTAGCTAATGAAACACTTATATGCAGAAAAATGTCAGACATTTCCATTTTGTATGAGTTTTCACTCATCTGTAGTGCTTTTAGATGACCACAGAATGGTGACAATTAAGGTGTGCTCTTTAGAGATTTATTCCATGCTTCTCAGATGTACTCAGCCTTCACTGATTTTCATTTCCTCATACTCATACTATCACAGGCATGCAATGAAATAACATGACATTGTTCAAAACATGATTTCTGTATGATCATTGAAATTGATTTGCCTCCCCTGACTGGAGCAGCTTGACATTTTTATCAGTGGCTTATCGGTTCCTGCTTGTTCTAGGCCAACCAGGTTAATAGCAGCGAGCTCTCACGCTTGGAGAGCTTTTCTTTGTCACAGCTCTTAAATCTGAAGAGCAAGTTGCTTACCACAGCTCTCCTAGTGCAGCAGTTTTTTTCTCTCTGATCAGAAGGCAGCTGGTACCTGTCTTCCTATTTAATTTTGTCACTGATGAATTACAGATATCTTGATTCTTGGGGTCTCAGCCCAATATTAAAAATCTGACACAGTGTGAAACTGTCCAGTCAATACCATTCTCATATGCTTAATAATTTCTTAGCTCTGTGTCTTTTCTTACAACAATTTTAAATTAAATTTGTGCTATAATTTGGCATTATAAATTCAATTAATTTGGAAAACATGCAGGACACATCAAATGCTTGTAAATCGGTGTTAAAATGCTGTTACTGCCTTATAAAACACCAAATGATTTCCCCCCATCCAAGCAAGGCTATTACTTCCACTCTCATGGTTTTAAAATTATTCTCATGGCTGTCATTCTCTGTCCTATAACTGTTACACAAAATCTTATTATATTCATGCTATCGACTTGTTCAATGGACTTATGCTACTTGCAGCTTGGTTTAATCTCTGAAGTTATTTATCGGTGGTTAAAGCTCTATTGTTCCATCCATGTCAAAGCTGTTTCACAGAGCATGTGGCAACTGTTCACTGTCATTAACGAAGCAAGCAGGAATACAGAGAGGGTAGGCAAAACAGTGTAATTTCTGAGCTGCAAGTAGGATAGCTGTAGGAGTGACTACATGAAATCTCGCTTGTTCTGTTATCCACTGATATATTTTCTTGTGTGTCTGAACATCAGAGCAGAAGCCAGAAACTTTGGTAAGGTCAAGGGAGGAAAAACAGAGTGGTCTGGAATGAACTGTCATAGTACATTAATGATGTTTAGTTTTGATACATTGATCAAGTGTAAAGCCAATGAATGGAATAAACTCTTCAAGGACATTTACAAAATATAACTGATAGAATAGTCTTTGTTACTTGTATTTTTCATATTTTTTCAGCCTTTTTTTTGCAGCAAGTATTTCTTGTTTTATTTTGTTACAACTCTAAAAAAAAGATATTGCGCTTTTTTTAATCTGATGAGAAAGAATGCTGTAGCTCATGAGAAGAAAAGATATGAAGTATTAAACTGTGAGATGTATTTAAAAAAATTGTTAAAAGTTTTACCAAAAAATTACAATATAGGCAGAAACAAAGCTTCTTATAAGAAAAAAATAAAGCTGTTGTTGAAATTCAAATTTTTTCACAGTGGATAAAAACAAACATGCAAGCAAAAGACCTTTATTTGGAAAAAACCCAACTGACTAAATCAAACTTGCTGACTTTATTTTGCCTATTTGTTATGCACTAAATTCAGGGTAAATTGAAAGAAAAACAAAATTATTTACTTATTCATTTAAAGAAAGAAGAAATTAATCATTTTATTTATTTGCATAATCCCATTTTTTTTGCATTGCATTTGAGTTAAAAAAATTGTTTGAAAAATTCAGTGATTGTTTTAAGAGTGAAGGACCTCCCAGGGGGTGAATCCGGCTGCTGCTCTCTAATGGAGCAGATGACTAGTAAGATGCTTGTGGCACCAAAAAGCACAAATATCTTTCGGGCTTATATGTAAAATGATTGAATAATTTTATTTTGGTGTCCTCCTTAGTGTGCCAAAGACAGCTATTGGAAAGTCATCCATCATTTATGTGGGAAGCAAATAATTTTTAGTGCTATTAGAATTGCTCTTTAAAAACAACCCTTCTAAGATATTTTGTTTCTTGCTGAAGGAGAAGAATGATGTCTGAACGAAACTTGCTCTGAGATTTTCCCAAGGACTACAATGAGACTGATGAGCCACTTGTTTCCTTAATTACCCTGTTGTACCTTTTTAAGAATGGACACAGGATTTGCCTTTCTTCATTTGTCAGTGGTCTCTCCAATATTCAAAACATTTTGAAGATGATAGAGTGACACCTTGTAAATACATTGGCCATACTTCTTGGAGTTAACCGTGGAGGCCTTGCATGAGTTGAAATCTCTCCAGTAACCCCTGATTAAATTCTCATCTGCATCTGGTCATCCTCCTCCTTGAATTCTGCCTCTAGTCACAGGTACCTGTGAGATCTTGCTCGCAAAAGCTCAGGCAAGGAAGGCACTGTGTACCTCAATCTAGTCGGTGCCCACAGCGACTAAATCACCATCCTCACTGAGAAATGGGCTTCCATTTTCCTTAGATGTTTGAAATAATGCAGTGGTAGAAGGTCATCTTGTTGGCCACACTGTCACTTGCAAGTCTCAATTCCAGCTGAATTTTGACTTTCCTCATGCCATCACTGCATGGCCTGCTTTTAAATTCCTCTTTTATACACCGTCCCTGCTTCTACCCCCTATGGTAATCTTCTTGTGTTGTAACTGAATCACGGCATTCCTGTCCAGGCAAAGCTATGCAGGACGAATGACCTACACTGACTGTCTTACAGCCTGATATTTCCCAGATTTGGCATACAATGAAGTCATACTACCTTAGAATCTTGTTCCCTGTGTCTTGCCTTTCTTTCTTCACTTTCAAGGACAATTAATTATATAACATGAATTAAATTCAAATTTCATGTCTTGGTTAACAGAAACTAAGAGAGTTATCATTGCCTGTTAAATTTTATAGCCCTTTTCTGTAGGAAATTACCCTAAATGAAATAACCATTAAGTGTATGGTAAAATATTAGGATTAAACTTGATTTTATAATGGCACACAGAATAGATACTTACCAACAGATACTGCAGCCCCTAAATGAAATAGAAACGCAGGCTCACTGAAATACTTCTGGAAACCTAAATATGAATAGTTCTTGTCTTTCTAAAATAAGGCAAAGAGCATCATCTATAGAAATTGCATTGTTCTTGTTGAAAGTCTGACAAACAGACATAGAGACTAAATTTTCAAAGCAAATACTGTAATCCCATAAATTTAATGTACTTGCCATTAAGGATACATTTCCTGCTGCTGATGCTCTGCAGGACACTACATCATGTGCTGAAAGTACATTTCATTGCAGTAGTTTGAACTGTATGAAAGTATTAATTTACAGTATGCAAGTTAATGAAATTTTTTGAAAGATTAGTATACTATGTTTTAAAATTTAAACACCCCATGCAGTTTTGCAGTACCAATGCTTAGATAAAATGTGCAAAGAAAATCAAAACATCAGCATGCCAAAGCAAATTTACTTACTATATAGTTTGAGTGGAGCAGTTTTAACTGTTTGCCAACATTTGCTAGCAAGCTAACAGCCCTGGAATGCTGCTACCATTGTACTGAAATCCCAAATATGTGCACCACCAAAAAGTATCATATTTTTTGATTCCAGGCTTCCTATAGTATCCAAATCCCAAATTTGATTTTTTTTCTATGTGTTGGGATAATTCTTGCCCATGTGATAAAGATAAAAGAGAAAGAAAAAAAAAGAAAGAGAAAGCAGTATAATTTTGTGAGAAGAATGAAAGAACATTAATTTTATGGCAGCCTACTTTTATCTTTATATATGTAGGTAAGGTTTTCTAAATCAGGGTGGCTCTATGGTAAATAGATATCCACATGACAACTTAGACTCATAGGATCATAGAATATCTTGGGTTCGAAGGAACCCACAAGGATCATTGAGTCCAACTCCTGGCCCTGCACAGGACACCCCAAGAGTTACACCATGTGCCTGAGAGCATTGTCCAGACACTTCTTGAACTCTGTCAGGCTGGTGCTGTGATCACTTCCCTGGAGAGCTGTTCCAGTGCCCAAACACCCTCTGAGTGAAAAAACTTGTCCTAATATCAAACCTAAACCTCCCCTGACACAACTTCAGGCCATTCCCTTGGGTCATGTCACTGGTCACCACAGAGATCAATGTCTGTCCCTTCTCTTTCCCTCATGAGGAAGTTGTAGACTGCAATGAGGTCTCCCCTCGGTCTCCTCCAGGTTGAAGAGACCAATTGACCTCAGCCCTCCTTGTATGGGTTCCCCTCAAGACCTTTCATCATCCTCGTAGCCCTACTTTGGATACTCTCTAAAAACTTTATATCCTTCTACTGTGGCACCAAAACTCGAGGTGAGGCAGCATCCGTGCAAAGTAGCGTGGATCAACTTGAACTATATCAGCTAACCACGTGCCTCTTAATATATTCACATGAACAAATTCTTACCATGACAAACATTACACTTTGTTATAACTAAAGAAGCACCTGGCCACCAAATAGCAGGGGTATGTCAAGCTGCATAGTATACAAATTGTAATATCACAGTCACCTAAAGACCACCACAGAATTCAACTGAGATTAAAATCTGACTCTTGCCTCTGAAGAGAAAGAACACTCCCCCTCCATTAAATTATTTTCTCAACTAATTGTCTTATTTTGAGAAAAAGGATTGCTACATTTACCCCAAGGAAAACTTCATAAAGGTTAAAAGAAAAGACAAAACACTATTTCCCCAATAGAGATCTCACTTGTTTTTTGAAGGGTAAACTAGAATGCCAAAAATAGGAGGACACAAATTAGACATGAAATTTGCTCTGGATTCTTTTAGCTGTCGTTGTTTTTCAATGACAGAATTTACACTGTTACAGACTCAGAGGAATAATATCAAAAGTAAAGTTGCAGACAACTGCCCCTGTAGTTGGGAATCTTATTTCTGTTTAAAAGAGATAACTCATGTTCATTTCTAAATTGCACCCAACTACTTTCCTATAGAACTATGCATTAGCTACTGAAACAGGACAGAAGTACTCTAGGTAGTAAAATTCAGTTTAAATGCCTTTGTGGTCCCTGATCTTCTGCTGTTTTGTTTAATTTTCACTAAAGAATTTCTGAAGCACTTTTTTGTATAAATTAATCTTAATGCTGAGAGAAAACATGATAACCTCATTATTCAAGATTGCAAAGACTGAAAAGAACAGAACTTGGACCGGGATACTACCCCTTAAGTTAGGCAGTTTAGCTGAAGGAGTAGTAGGTCAGGAGACGGAATTAGGGCAGTATTTGTTCTACACTTCTAAATTGTATGATTGCATGTATGTGTACATATAAGAGGATGCCACCTTACCATGTAGTTTAGTACTGCCAGTGGTTTCCAAAACCATTGTATTCTTCATATACAGGACTAGCTTTCACACAGAACCACTCAAAATTTAGGTATAACTTTGAATATTTGTTTACTAGCTTGATTCTGCCCAGATGTAGTTGATAGTTAGTTAGTTGCCCATGGGGAAGTATACATGCATGAGTTTGGTTATAAGGTTTTCACAAAATCATTGTGTGGGCTTCCTATGACACTTCTGGAACAGCTCTTGGCAAACACTGGATGAAGCAAATTCTGAATATGTTTGGGTTTTTTTCCTCCATATTTTTAATAGATACCTTATCATGAACAACAGAAATTTGACTGGACCCACAACTGTAAATGTTAACTGTATTAAAGTTGTACACTAACTCTCTTCCATTCCTAAAAATCCACAAGAGCTGTATGTATGCATGCTGTAGTATTTGATTCTAGAAGTTTGATGGAATATTTTCCAAGCATGGGATAAGGAAAGTGAAAATTTTAGAATGTACTTTGCTCTTTTGTTTTCCTAGTCTTTTTGTCTTAAAAATAATGCCTCCCCATGAAAATATTTCTTCAAAATAGAAATGCTAACACCTGACACCCTTTTTCTCTTTCAATGTTTTGAGTAACACTCTTTCAGCACTCCATTGCATCCTCTTTGTTCTGTGAAAAAAAAAGACAGAATAATCTGCCTGTTATTTTGGCAGGAAAAAGGCTTCTGACAGGCTTAAAAATGCTCTTTACTCAGGAGAATACTACCTGCATGTCCTTGTCTCAAGTGATTTAGTTAACTTACCGAAGCATCCAACTTCTGAACTGTTTGAATTTTGTTCATAACTAAGGAGACTAGGTCGGCCACTCTAAATAAAATGCTTGTGAACTAATCCTGAGATAAGGTGGAGCTCAGACTAAATTGGAAAACTTTCTAGTCAAATATTCATGTAAAATTGCATTGCTGTCTTAAATTTCTTTTCCTTTCAAACTTCACTTTTGATCACCCTCTATGTTTCAAAGATATTATGCTTTTATCAAAACCATTTTTTATGTTGTCATGCACATTTTCAACACATAAAACCACAGTTACACAAAATGACAGACAATTAGTTTTTAATCACCTTCAGTGGAAATGGAAATATAAAAAAATGCTCGCTTCTGTTTATCATTATAAAGCCAGCAGAGAAAATGTCAAAACAAAAGTAATACTTTGTGAAACACAGTTTTCCCATGCACACAAACTGTTAGTCAGGATTTTGAAAGGATGTAACAAATTGATATAATAGCAAGTGAGAAATGCAGTACTGGAGTCAGTACTCCCGGTGAGGTCTCACAAAAGCAGAGTAGAGGGGGAGAATCACCTCTCTTGACCTGTTGGCCACCTTTCTTCTGTTTCAGTCAGAAATGCAGTTGATTTTCTTGATCTTGCTGTCATTGCTAAGATATTAAAGAGCATCAGTGCCAAGACAGAGGCCTGAGGGATGTCACTTGTCACAGGCCTCCACCTAGACATAGAGCTGTTGACAACAACCCTCTGGTTGCATCCATTCATTCATCCAATTCACTAACCACTGAATAGTCCACCCTTCAGATACATGTCTTTTTAATTTGGAAATAAGGATACTTCATGGGACTGTGTTGAAGGCCTCACAGAAGTCTAGGTAGATAACGTGGGTCACTCATTCCTAGTCAACTGTTGTAGTCACTCCATAATAGCAGGACACCACATTGGTCAGGCACAAATTGTCCTCAGTCTAGCTGTGTTGGTGGGCTCGGATCACCTCCTTGCCTTAAATGTTGCTTAACATTGCTTTCATGAGGATCTGCTCCATGACCTTCTCAGGCACAGGAGTGAGTCTTCGAGTCTGTAGTTCACAGGGTATTCCTTCGTCCCCTCTGTAAAAATAGGAATGATATTTCCCTTTTTTCAATCTCCAGGGACGCTGCCTGACCACCATGACCTTTCAAATGTGATGGACAGTGGAAACAACAATGACTTGGAAGCAACATCAGCCATTTGCCTTAGGATGCATCTCATTAGGCCCCTAGACTTGTGGCTATTCAACTTAATGAAGTGATCCTTTATTTGCTCTTTTCTTAAAGTGAGAGGGTCATCACTCCCCCAACACCCACCTAGGGTTCAGGGACTTGAAAGATGCAATTATAAATTACATTTGAGCTTTTATTCTGTAGGAAAGTTTACAGTATATGAGCATGGACACGAATTTAAATTAAATGCAGAAAAACTCTGTAGAAATGAGCCTTGAAGAGATAAAAGTTGGGAAATTAATCACTGTTATTTAATAGTTTAATTTAAAGGTCAACTTTTACTTACTTTGCTCCTTACTTAAGGAATGTAAGTCATGGCTGCATTTTCTTTCTTCTTCAAACGTATGCTGCATTACATTGGCAAAAGTGGGAATGTGATTCTCTTCTTATTTCAAGACTAAGTTAGCAATAAGCAATGGAGTCCAAGAAGGTACCTGGAATGTTCTAGAACTGGTGTAATTCACAAAAGAATTGGTGCAAGGACAGTCAAATATACACAGTGGTTTTTGATAACCTTCTCTTTGTTTATCAATGCTTTAATTTTACAGTTTATATGACTCAAGTTCATTGTAGAAATTTACAAACACTTATTTTATTTAAGGTAAAATTTTAGCTCCTCAAAAATTTTTGGTCTCTATTATTTTTTTTTAATTTCTCTGAAGAAGAAGGAGACTGGTTTGTTTTGTTTTGGTTTGGTTTTTTTAATTAATTCTACTGTACCCTTATTAAAAAAAAAAAACATAATTGAGATTAAAAAATTAAAAATAACTACTAGTATCTAAGTCTATTGAATTTTTTTTCATTACCCTGAGAAGACCAATATAATGCAGTGAAACTAAAATTTTGGTTTTTTGAGATAGTGTTTAA
The DNA here is from genome assembly GCA_014706295.1 of Lycocorax pyrrhopterus obiensis. Taxonomy (NCBI): domain Eukaryota; kingdom Metazoa; phylum Chordata; class Aves; order Passeriformes; family Paradisaeidae; genus Lycocorax; species Lycocorax pyrrhopterus. The sequence continues at coordinate 94,288,993 of JACSVZ010000002.1, read as the reverse complement.
CAGGAAACTCATCTTTCTGTGAACTGTGGATCACATTTTGAATGTTTGTATTTTGTAGATAAAATCTTGATTCTGTTGTAGGGTCTTGTATGTCTTAATAGATTTGAGATCTTAATTTCAAATCAATTTTTCTTATTACATATCAACAGGTCTGTTTTAAGTGTTCAGGTAATTTAATGAATTCAAAGGTTTCATGTTTTCTGTTACTTCTCTGCACACTTCACTCATGCCTCATCTATTTGTAGGTAATTATACCTTATCAGTCGTTTTGCTCTTTCTGCATTTGAAAACTAGTTTGTAACACATTTTCGGGGAAGCCAATATCAACACCAAACTGATTTTGAAATATTGATGTTGTGTGATATCATGAAGCAAGCAAAAAACAAAGCAAGGCACTTCATTAAAACGTCACAGCAAGTTTTCATTTTGGTGTGGTGGGTTTGTTATTGACTGTAAATATTTCTATGACAGATGGTGTCATATTTTCATAGAAACAGATTGTCCTTCAAGGAAATGAAAAAACAAACAAAACCACAACAAAACTTTGGCATGCAGGGATTGCTATCAGAAAACCTTGAACTTGTATTCTGTCATTACAAGCAGAAAAGAAAAGTGGCAAGTTTACTAACAAGGGGGAGTACAATAAGGTTGCTTTAGTTTTCAAAGTTGGTGAGCAATTTGTGCACATGGGATTTGCTTTATAAAAATATTTTACATTTGAAATGCCCATTGCTTTTTCTCAATTTTTTTTTCTGTTCTAGCAAATGCAATGCACAAAAGTAGAAAACATTTTACTGTGTCACTGCTTTGAATGTGCTACAGTTTTACAAAGTTTCTTTTTTTGTATAGAATGAACATAACTTCTGGTTACGGAAATTTTGAGAAGACATTCACTAGAAATAGTTTCAGTAGTACCCATGTATTGAATATAAATGGAATCCCTGCAATTCTGTAACGTGAGTCTCTGGGGTTTGTTGATTCTCTTCCCATTGCCTCTTATGCTTTTAAACAGCATTCCTGCATGCACTGAAATGCATGCAGATGATAGAGCAGATATGAAATGTTTATGGAATAATGAATGCAAAAATTGTCAAGATAAATCAAGGATAAGGTGTTTATTAAATTGAGAACTCAAGAACTTTTCTGCAGTTAGAGACTTCCACTGAATGCTGAATATAGCTAGATCTCTTCTTATTCATTTTGTGTTTCTATGCCTTGGATGAAGTATTTCAATATGCATTCAGAGAAGGGGAGGCTGTCAAGCAAATGGGGCAATGTCTCGGCTGCCCTTAATATTTCATTTTTTTAGAGTTTGATATTGCTGCTCATCAGAGTGGTTACTGACCACTTCTCACCCAAAATCAAGTAATAGATTCCATTGCAGATTTCTGCCCCCTGATACCAACAAGCAGAGAAGTAATTGCTTGTAAGAACCAGATATGAAGTATTTCATCCACTGTGCTTTTGAAGTACTTAAATAGAATTTCTACTTCTGTCTCCTTTGGTTCCATGCAAGCTCTCTAAGAGATATAAATTTTTTTTTGATTGATTTGTCAGCAGTGTATTTCAGGATTAGGTAAATCTTGTTAAAAAAGCTAGCAATGTATATCACAGCCTGCATTTTGAGAAGTTAATCTACGCTAGAACTCATGTTTTGACAAAGCAACCTATTTCTCAGGGTATCTGTTAAATGCACACTAGTCCTTATTATCAGGGCCATTAGTGTTCATATGCAGAAATTTTTGTCTTAATAAATTTATACTCTCCTTTTGAATTTTGAGAATGATATTTTTTTGACTTCTATGAAATACATGCTGTCAATGAGATGTGTTTACACCAGTATCACTCCGATGGCTTTTTCCAATTATTTTTGTCAATTGTCAAAACAGGCTTGTGAGACAGTAGTTGAGTGTGAGGGTTCAAATTCACCTCGTAGACTGAAATATACAGTCCCTGATGAAAACTTGTTAGAATTAAGGTGCTTAGGTACTCAATTTCCATCAATCTATACTGATTAAGGTCAGCATTGAAAGACAAGGAGATCTAAACACTTTTTTAGAAACCTAGCAATGCTGAAAGGCTCCTGGTGGGAGTCTCGTAATGCCCCCAACTCCTGTCAATTTCAGCTCTAGTACCATTTATGTCTCAACATAAGGATTTGAAAGTTGGAAATCCACCAAAGACACTAGCAGATATCTAAATGTCCCAAAGGAAATGGCTGAGGAAAACATGAAGTATTAAAATGGAATTGATTTCTAACAAATGCTAAATGCCATCAGAGAGGTCAACTTCTTTTCGTAGAGTTAGGTTGAAAAGAGAATAACTATATTTGATAATGTGGTAAAAAACAGAGCTCAAGTATCTCCTGTGGCAGGACAGCTACAAAAGCTACTAGTCAACAATAAAGAGGTCATAAAACACCTGTGGAAACACACAGACATTCCTGACAGGAAGACTTGTTCACAGAGAACCCATATGAGACTTCATGACACAGAAGAATACAAAAAAAAGAGAAGGATAGAAGCACAAAACTTTTGTCTTCCTTTTTTTTTTTTTTTTTTTTTCTGACACCACAGGAAGGAATCAGATTTATACCCAAGGGACTGAGTAGGGACAGGACAGTTCCAGCCCTGATGCTTCTCCCTGGCACAGCACAGCAGAATCTATGCTGAGACCTCTGCCATGAAGAGCTTAGTCAGCTCTTGGTGTGGTGATGCCATGATGATTTTTTGTCTTTTCTTTTATACCCCTTTTATATACCTTTTTATAACTTTTGTATTCTTAGTGTTTTTAAGCCTACATGCTTAGACTTATTTGTCAATCTAGGAGACTTAACATCTTAGAAGCTTTGTAGTTAGGGGTCAGAAAGCCCCAGACACCAAGATCCTCTCCAGAACACATTTTCTAAACTAAGATAGGACCATCCAGGGGAAGGTTCCTCAGGGAGGAGGGCTCATTTGAGCCTCTCATTGGGGAATTTTTGATAGATATGCTAATTTGTAAGACCTCTAATGTTATACCCAATCTATTGTGTGTGGGCATTGTCGTGTGCATTTCGGGGCTTTCCATCTGGATGTAGTGCACCTAAAGATCTTTAAAATAAATACAGAGGTAAAATCCGTTTTTCCCTTCTAACCATGTTTGATTCTTGATTTTAAGACCAGGATAAGGCATCAGTAGCATATCACAAATTGTGTCATTGGGGTGGTAAGGACAGAGGAGATGCAAGGTAAACTATGACATGCATAAATCACTTAGTCAATGTCAAATAGAGTAAATGGCTTTACCTCTCCACACCAAACCTGCTCATAGTTTCACAAATGATGTTTACTACATTTTAGGCATATGATCACCACCACAAGGAGTAATCCAAAGGGAAAGAGAACCTAAACAGTATAGAAATCATCTACAGGAGCTTCTGTTCTCCAGCTGTCCCGAGGCACGAGGTACAAACTGCATAAAATCATGCTGATTATATTAGGTCAAAACAGAGCTCGAACTTCTGTCATCACAACAGTCAGGTTGAGTTTAACAGAGTTTTGGCTTCAGTGAAATTGCATCAGAAATTAGGTGAATGAATCTTTCAGTCTGCATGCTGTACCAGTCATTTACTATATTAACAAGAAAACTTGTTGGTTTTCTTTAGTAGTGAATTCCAAAAGCATTGTTGAGTTATATTGAAAGAAAACCAAATACAGTAATTTGATCTCAGCCAAATAAAAATAAAATTGTTCATACACATTTATGTACCACATAAACAAGTTATGATGTGCCTCGTAATTTTTGATACTAGCTAAGAATAATCAGCTTTGAGAAAATTGTCTTCCAAATCTTGAATGACATTCTTTGGATCTAACATAGTAAGGTTTCACTGTAAATTATAAACCTTAGAGAAGAGTGTCAATTAAGTTCACCAGGATTTAGAAACAGAAAATCATAAAAACAATACTAAATTGTTATTATTGTAGAAGTCAGTTTACTCAAAATATTTTACATAAAGTTTATTTTTTTTTAATTTCCTTTATGGTTTGTCTTGTGCTGAAGAATAAACTCAAAAAGTTTTTACCGAAGTGGCCATGAATGATGTTTGGCCCTGATGATAGTTACTGTAAAAAATTATAGACTAGAGATGGAAAAAGTGGGAGGTGGTCTACAAGCAAGAAGAAATTAAAAGGGATGATCAGAAAAGAAAGAAATATGGAAATATGGAGATGAACCTGAAAGAAGGCTTGTACTGGAACAGGGTATTTTGCACAGGTAGACAGAAGTGACTGGCCACAGCCTGTGGGAGAGAGAGTCAAGACCAGAAAGCAGAATTTCTGTTCTTCCTCATGGAGTGCTTTTATTCCCATTTACTTGGCTCTTTACACAGACAGGTTTAACACATGCACGCACGCACACACAAAAAAAAAAAAAAGAGAAAAGAGGAATTTTGTTGGCTTTTTCACTCTGAACTGCAACAAAGTCATTAGATGTGGCGTGCTTTATCACTGGAATGTCGTGCATCAAATATTAAGGCAAGCAACATCGTATATATTGTGCCACCAAGCTCATTTATCTACTGCTGAGCCATCTGAATTATTTACTGTCAAATTATATTACTGATATTTTCTTGACAAATTGAAGAAATAAGAGATTAGTCTGACTGAATTAGAGCAATGCACATTTTTCCACCAAAATTTGCTGTACTGAGAACTATTCTGGCATGGGTCAGGGAAGCTCCTAGTGGATGTACAACAGTATGTTAACAATACCTCTCCAACTTCTGCAATCATCGCAGATATATAACTGAACATAACAGTTAGTAAGTTCTTGAAAACATAGCTGAAACACACCTGTGTTAAACTTAATAAATGCTGGATTCAGATAGAAATATTTTAACTAAACTGTATGAAATACATTTTGGACTGTGAAATGATTTGCGAGGTACTTGCTGCGTAGACAGAAGGATGGAGGCACAGGTCACTGCTTTGTCAAGTTCAGGTTATTCTTTAGTCCTCAAGAGTTATAAAAGTTTCTCTTAATAATCGCTATTGGAGATAATCCACTTTTTGTCACTACCTTTATTGGTCCACAGGATAATACCTTAGTATTGTATCTGGGAAGTGGGGGGTATAGTATATAGTACCCTACGCTGTCTTATTCAGAGGACTGCAGAGCAAACATTCTTAACTGGGGACTCCCACATGCCCACTGAATGCCCTGAATACCAGCTCGTTAGGTGGGTTAATTGCCAATCTGGGGCTGAGGGCTCTCCCTCTAAGAAGTGGCAGTCCATTATTTCACTGTAATAGACACTAGAAAAACATGGAACTTTAGAATGTTGTCATAGGAACGCTAAACACTATCTGTATTGTAGTGTATATTTCATATATGTTGTCTTTTTCACTACTGTGGTAGGCAAGAAATTGATTCAAGGGATGCAAGAAAAGCAACTTCACACACAGGTTTCAGACTAAGTAGGAGGGCTCACATCAGCACTTTTAGGAAATGACAAAGTTCTCACTTGTCAGTGTGTGCAGTAACAGTGAAAAAGCCATCTGGCAGAAGGTAACAGTGGACTTAGTAGAAAATGGATTTCATAGTTTCTATGAAAATTTTAAATTCTTGTGTGCTCCCTTCAGACTTTAAATAACTTTCAGCAGCGAATAATTAAAGAAACTGTAATAATATTACATATTTTCATATATGGTTTGACCATGGTGGTGGTTTGACCCTGACTGAACATCTGGTGCCCACCAAAGCCACTGTGTTACTCCCTTCCTCAGCTGGAAAACGGAGAGAAAATATAACTAAAGGCTTGTGAGTTGAGATAAGGACAGGGAGAGATCTCTCACCCATTACTGTCATGGGCAAAACTCAGGGAAATCAGTTTAATTTATTGCCAACCAAATCAGAGTAGGGGGATGAGAATTAAACCAAATCTTAAAAATACCTTCTGCCCACTGCTCCCTTTTTCCTGATTAAACTTTACCCCAAATTTTCTTTCCCTCCTCTCTCCCAGTGGCCCAGGGGGATGGGGAATGGGGATTGTGGTTAGTTCATCACACGTTTTTTCTTCTCCTTCTTCCTCCTCAGAGCGAGGACTCCTCACACTCTACCCCTGTTCCAGCATGGGGTCCCTCCCATAGGAGACAGTCCTCCACAAACCTCTATAATTTGAAGTTGATGTTCTCCTTCACATGGTCTGCAGTTCTTCATGAAGTGCTCCAAAGTGGGTCTCTTCCATAGCGTCCAGTCCCTCAGGACCAGGCTGCTCCAGTGTAGGTCCCCCACGTGGTCACAAATCCTGCCAGTAAACCTGCTCCAGTGTGAGCTTCTCTCTTCATGGTTCCACAGGCCTGCCAGGAGCCTGCTCCAGCATGGGATTCCCACAGTGTCACTGCCTCCCTTGGACAACCACCTGCTCCAGCGTAGGGTCCTCCACAGGCTGCATGTAAATATCTGCTCTGTTGTTGACGTCCATGGGCTGCAGGAGGACAGCGTGTCTCACCATAGTCTTCCCCATGGTCTGCAGGGGAATCTCGGCTCTGGTGCCTGGAGCACGTTCTGCCCTTCCTTCTTCACCAACCTTGATGTCTGCAGGGCTGTATGTCACATATTCTTACTCCTCTTTTCTCCAGCTGCAATTGCACTGCAGTGTTTTCCTCTTCTTAAATCTGTTATCCCAGAGGTGCTACTACTGTTGTTGATGGCCTTGGCCTTGGCCAGCAGTGGGTCCATTTTGGAGCTGCAGAAGCTTCTGGCAGTTTCTCACTGAAGCCACATCTGTAGCCCCCCACTACCAGAACCTTGCCATGCAAACCCAAAGCAGTAGTCGACTGGAGTAGTTAACAACAGCATTTTACAACTTTTTAGGTGTTTCTAATATTCTTTTTAAATTTACATCACATTCACATTTTTATCCTATCTGAAAATCCTTCCAGAAGTTGCTGGTTCAGCAGCCCTACTGAAAACTAGTCTTAAGACATCTTGCCTCTTTGTATGTCATTATCTGATAGTTTTGTCACACCCACTTTCAGATTATTCCATCTCTCTTCAAAACTGTCAATTTCTGTGCCTTGAACATTAGTAATATTATTTTGACACCTGTATCACACATGTGCCCCCAGTTTCTCCTCTATGATAAAAATTTGCATGCAGTGACAAGTGAAAGGCACCAAGACCTCTTTTCTGCTTCTGGGTTTCATGCATGACATACAGTTTACTGATCTCTCATCTACTCTCAAGAGCAGTAGAAAGTCTGTGGAGCTTCTCTGTATTCAAATACTCAGTCCACGATATGGAGACGCATATAGAAAAGGGGAAGAAATATTGTAGGAGTAGGAGTGGGTGGTGAGTTCACTTTCATGAATAACAGTGTGGGCATCTTTGCCTTGCCCCTATTCACAATACATAATTTGCTGCCTGAGTCTCATTTGGTGAACCAGGAAAGAGCCAACCAGTCATCCTGTTACTATCATCAATGTTTTTTTAAGTAATTCTGTTCAATTTATTTAACTAATAAACTTTGAATCAATTTAATTAGTTTCCCATTGTTTCAAGGCATTTAAGGCACGTGTCTACCTTTAAGCAAATGATTAACTGCATTACATTAAAAGGATGACTAATCGCACTTTTAAAAGGTTTAAATACTTCTTTGAAGCTAACCTTAACTTTTACACTACAATAACAACTGTAAGTGAAGGCTTGAGACATCTAATCATCAATCCTTTCTTCGTGTTATCAAAGGGAACAAGATTGTTCTTAGATCCTACATGCACACTGGGTTCCTGTGGCATGCAGCTGCTTAGAATCTAGCATTTAATTCTTGGTACCTGACACGTTCATATCAGTGTAGGTCTATAACCAGACCAACCATAGCTGACTGCAGCTTATCTTAAAATTCCCTTTAAAATGTTAGCACCACTACGGAGAAAAATTTTAGTTAAATTTCTGAAAAAGCTAATACAATTCCATGCCTGCCGATTAAGTACTTGTGCCCTATGAAATTGCATCCTCCATTTCATGTTTCAGAGCAAGAAAAAACACAAAGTAATTTAGTCATGCACATGCAGACACAAAAAGGGAGCTGCACTGACAATACTGTAAGTATTGGAGGGTAAGGATATTTATTTCTGACTATGGTGACAGGAAAATATTGTGATTTTATTTTTGTTACAGCTATCCAACAATTCCAGTAACAGTATGTGTTCCATGTGAATCAAGAGGTGAAAGCAAAGTCTGGTGACATGAAAAGAATACAGAGCTGCTGCTTGCCACTGTAGGGAGAAAATTCATTTGGCCAAAGCTCAACTCCAATTGAAGCTGCCAGAACTGTGGGGGACAAGAAAAAGAGTTTTTTCAAATACAATAATGGCAATAAGCTGAGTAAAAATAACATTTAATCCACCACAGGATGAGGATGGTCATCTCACAAACAGCAACATGGACAAGGCAGAGGTATTTAATGCATTTTTTTACTTCCGTCTTCCACAGGGATGACGGACCAAGGGGTTCCCAGTGCCCAGAGCTGGAGTACCACGAGAATGATCAAGTCCCAGTCGACCCTGAAATTGTGCGGGATCTGCTACTCCAGCTGCATCCCTAAAAATCTATGGAGCCTGATGGTTTTCATCCAAGGATCCTCAAAGTGCTGGATGATGTCATCACAAAACCTCTTTTAATGATTTTTCAGCAGTCTTGGGAATCCTGAGAGATTCCAGCTGACTGGAAGCTGGACAATATTATCCTGATTTTCAAGAAGAGCGAGGAGGACCCCAGAAACTACAGGACTGTCAGTCTCACTTCAGTGACTGGTAAATTTATGGAGAAGATTATTCTGCGAGGTATTGAATAACACCCGAAAGACAATGCAATCACTGGTCACAGCCAGCACAGCTGGGGGAAAGAAGGAAGAAGGAGTTGTCCACTGACACGCTTACACAGCATAAAAGATTGTGGCTATCCATTTGTTGAAATATCCACGGTCTACTGCGAATGTAATATCCTTAACTACATATCAGGTATTGATATGTTGAGACTTATGATTATATAAATTCTTCCACAGAAAATAAATAAATAAACTTCAAAAAGTAAATACACAATTTTCTTTGTAATTTGGTAATTTTTTTTTTTTATGTGAAGTGAAGCTGGCCCACAAAGTCTCCCAGGGAGAAGTTGATAATCTGTTCGCTTGACAGAAACTCAGAAAAGCTGAGTGAGGCAAAAAGTCTGCCAGTGTTTATACAGGGCTAAAATTCACACACAAACACTAATGCACACAGCATAAATAACAGGTATGTTCTGATCTAAAGTGTCAGAATGACAACCTCTTTAAATTCTTTTAAATGCTCCATAGGAGCAGAACCTGCCCATTTAGATATTCAGTGGCATGAAAAGTGCTAGCTGTTGGAAAGATGAATAAGATTCATGTTGACAGCTGCTTATAGCTCTTTTGGCTGCTATTTGTAAAGTGGGGAGGTGGGGATACAAATCTATCTATGTCAGCCTAGATGTTTTGATTTCGCTATTGCGGGTGATAGCGGTAACCTATTACACGTGGTAAATGCTTTATAAATTAAGCACAGTGTCACCACCGAGGGGTACCTGCTCTGTTATTAGTGCAGACTGGTTGAAGCTGTTCTGAGGAATGTGGTTCACAGCCATTAGTGTTTTCTTCTGTGGTTTTTGGTTATATCCTGACAGTTACACTGGAACTGTCAGGTTCCAGTCCATCTCCCACTGTTTCTTACATCAGCTTGGAAAGAATGTGTCAAAAATACATCTGAAAAATGTTAATTTATTGTAGCCTCTTGCTTTCAGGATTTGCAGAAAACATCCTGATAGATCTTCATGTTTAGAAAAGTGAAATTCAATGATGAAAAGGATCTAATGGTTTCTTCCTACAATGAATTTTTTCCCAAAGTAGTATTTACATTTGCTATCTTGTATTTACCAATGTCTTTCCTTCTCTTATCTGTTTTTAAAATGTGCCAGAAAATATGCTTTCTGAAAATAAGTGTAGGTGAATATTCTATGCCAAGACATTTTCACTGACACCCAGACGACATTTCTATTATTACTATTACTATTATTACCACAATTGTTTTACTCTTTGAAATTGTGTTTTTTATTACAATAAATAGCTCCCCCTCCCACATATTTGCACCCCTCTGACATTGCTACCCCTAATGAATATAGAGAATACAGCACAGAAAACATCTGTTTTCACTAACAAATTTGGTCAGTTGCAATAAGCATATACTCCACTTGTGCAGGAAGAAATGCTTTTCTTTTCCTGTGCACATAGATGTATAAAATCTGAATGTACCAACAACAAATCCTGTCTATACACAGGGCTGCCATGAGTTGAGAAACTGTTATGGGAAAACATCTGTATTTCTAAGTGGAAAATACCCATTAAACACTATTCTTTGTCAGGCATATGCAAATACTTCAAATATTTTTTTCATATTTTCTCTTTCTCGTACTCTATTTGGGTATTTTGCACAATATCCATAACCACAGGATAGCAGTGCTTTGAGTGTTGCTATATAACCATTATTCATCAAATGTGTGAATGAATGGATTTACTACTTGGATAATTTTCTTCACCAAGCCTTCACGTGGACCTGGATTTCATATTGGCTAGTGGTGTACTGAATCAGTGAAATAAAATCTCATGTATAAATAAGACGACTCATTTGCATAAAAAACCAAAACTAAGTAGTCTGGGAAAAGAAAATCAATAAATGTGTAATCACAACAAGGAATCGGGCCAACCGGGTTTTATGAAGTCCTTCAGATTTGCCCTGGATCTAAACTGAATTCCTATAATGTCTTCATCTAAATCATCTACCTGAAGTTGTTTGTACTGGCCTTCCACAGAGAAATTTGCTGTTCAGTGCAGTCAGTTCTCAGCGTTAGAATTTGGCAGAAACCTGTCTTGCTCAGCAATATTTATTAGCAATGGGAAATTCTAAAACAAGTGAGGGAAACAATTATGTGTAATTTCATGCAAATGTACCCATTTGGAAGAGGGAAATGCTCCTCAAAATTAGAAAAGAAAAATAGGCATGTGGATTTGTTTTTTTTTTAATATTGTACAAGTATCTTTGCAGTGTAGGTTAGATCTTATAGACACATGGTTTGTCAGGAATGGCCCTCACTAGTCAGTCTGGAACTGGTTAAAAGGCCTCAGTACGAGGAGCTGCCTGACAATGTCCTCCCTCTGCTATTGTGCCAAAGTAATGCATTTATACTGCTTTTGAGACTCAAATTGCACAGTGCTATCTGGACTCATTAAGCCATCAGATAAGCTGCTTGCCCTTGATACTTCCATTTCACAGGGTAATCAAAGCTCTGAAACCAAAAGGTCAATTTGCACGGAAAGTAGTGTTTGAATGGCCATGAGGAATATTAACTTGTACTATCCCTTTTCTAAGTAAAAACTGTATAGCAATTACAATTTCTAATCTTAATAGCAGAGCTTTAGTTGTGTGCAAGCAGATTTTAGCCGAACACAGTGACACACACAGCCACAGGCAGGTGCCTTCACATATTAAATGACCCTTCATTGCTTGGCTGCCACATTTCCAGACACCAGACATTGCGGGTGGCAGCAGCCGCGTACCGCCCAGCTGGTGACCAGGGAGGGATGCCTTGGTGACACAGGGCAGCTGTCACCAATGTCACATATGGCTCTCTGGCAAACTTCAGGATTCCAGGGAAGGCCATGCAGGTACCTCCATGACAGGCCTGCTGTCTCCACACTATAACAGGCCCATGGAGGTACAAAAGAAAAAACTTGCAAATGTTTAATCTTAGTACATGCCCGTTGGTTCATAGCTTCCAACATAAGAATTCCCTCGAAGGAGTCTACACAATGCATGGGCATATTTTTACCTCGGTTTTGAATTGCTTGAGGCCCCAAGATTAGAACTACATTTCTTACAGTAAACAAAGGAGTGACCATTATAATAATTTTGACTATCTGAGTAGAAATCTGAAATTTATTAGCTAGTTATTCATGATCCCTCTCTAGCAATCAGTGAAATCCCATTCCCCGAGCATATTTAATCCAATCCTACAAGTTGTCTAATTTATAAGACTTTTTGTTTGACTCCAGATAGAGTCCTGCTTGGATCAAATCCCAGAAATTAGCTGGTAATTAAGACAGTAGAAATAAGTGATTTATAATTTACTCTTGTACATTTTTTGTTGGGAGCCATTAGAATGGAAACTCTCCACCTATTGGAATTTCAGAATAAATATCATTTACAATAATAAAAATCTATTTTGTGAACACTCTAATTTGATTTCATGACAAGAACAAGGCAATTAATTAAATCTGAAAAGTTGCTGAAGACAAGTTAAGAGCTATAAGCAATGAGTGAAATAAAATTCAGTGACAAGGAGTTTGTTTTCAGATAATTTTAATCCCATGGGGAGAAAAGAATAAATAATATTTTGTATCATTTCTTTAAAAGTATGCTAGTTACATACAGTGGCTCTTCCCCTCATCCCCTCTGTCAAATTGTACCTTTTTTTAGCTGTTATGGTTGTGTAGTTTTATAGAACAATTTAGACTGGAAAAGAGTTTCTGGGATAATGTGGTCAAAACACTTCTGCTTAGGCAGGCAGAGCCCAACCCATATTGCCACATGGGTTTATTCAACCTTTGGTGCAGAACTTCACTTTTGTCTCCACTAAGTTTCACCTAATTTTTCCAGCTTGTTGAGATTGATCTGAACAGATTGATTTTCTGTTTTGTTTTGGGGTTTTTTTCAGTCGCATTTAATCTCTTCCCAACAGTCCTCATTTCTGAGAAGTCATGAAAGTCAAAGCCCTGACTGCAATATCAGCCATTCAAGCATATGTTGACCTGCAAGATGATCATCTACCATTGACTGACGTGATATCTTTTTCTCTATAAAATATATTGAAAATGACACCTATTATAAATTTATGTTAAAGGGGAAAAAAGGTTTTTAATAATTTCCTGGTATAAATTGGTGATTCTTGAGTATTTTTTAATTGAGAGGGCATTTAATTTTTCTTCTGGTCTGTGAAGCACCTTGTCACTTATCATGTAAATCTCTAAAGAAAAGGTGATGATACCTTTCCTAACATTGATAAAAGATTATGGTGGTAAAAAATTGTAATTTGACAGACATTATTAGAAGTCTTTTCAACCAGCAATATCAATAGTGATCCCACAAATGTTTGGACTTGTATCTTTTGCACAAGTTTATAATAAAGTTTTGAGTAGGCTTTCAGCTGGACATGAAATATACATCTAGCAATTCTTGAGCTCCAGCTGATAGCAATACTTTCAACAAAGTGCTGCTTGCTAAGAATATAAAATGTGGCTTTAGACTTAGTTTTGCAATTGCCTTGGGTTTGTGCAGATCAAAGAACATGTATATGATTAATATCTCTACAGTCTTTTTATTGTAAGAGTATGTGACTGAATTTTACCAGCATTACTGACTGCCACAAGGAACATTAGATAAGGTGGCTGAGTTGCAGGGGTAGGTGTTTTGAGTAGCACGGTTTATTTGCTCAGTGACAGCCTGACAGTAACCAAGTCCGTGTGAAGGTTTTTTGTAGAGTTTTCCTGTTAGCTTGCTAATTTTTGGCATAGGGACAGACAGTTTAATAATGCCTGTCTAAATAAATGCATCTTTGAATAACACTTTGGAAAAACAGGAGGTTTATGTTTCCTAGATGTACATCACAATCTTCTTAATAACAATCTAATGGGCTTGGAAAGGTCAATAATTGATGCACATTGAGAACATGTAGATGTTCTTTTGTCATAATAGCTACTTTTGTTATCATGTGTTACATTGTGATCGATTAGGCTTGAGAAACTGTCTCGTATTAGTAAAAAGGGAGGTTTACAACTCCTCGTCAGTCACTTGTCTTTGGTTAAAACTTTTTTTTTCAGTCCTGACTTGGAGACATCAGTTTAGGAAAAATAATTGCTCTCACTCTCATTATTCAGTATACTCCAAGAATAATAAGTATTATTTATGCTGATAACTCATGCCATTGGTATATAATTAATCCAATTTATTTAAAAAATAACTTCTGCCAGGTACTTATAGTTATCACTTCATTATTCACAAAATGAAAATTATATCAACTCAGTTTATGCCTGTCAAGCTATGCAGGAACAGAAAGCAAAATATGTTCTGCCTCAAAAACCTTAAGATCTGTCTCTTTTTTACCTTTAAACACTATTGGACATATATAAACAACTTATAAATTAGCTCTGTGGAATGAACTGTGGAGTTCAAGCCGGCTAGAGACACTTCCACAGCAAAGAAAGACACTGTATAATAAATAAGTGTGGATTTGTTACATATCTCTAAATTTTTATATATAGATAGTTACAGATATATATCTATTTAACATAGATATATGTTTCCCTGGAGTTTTCCTTTGTGCTCTTAATTTTAAGGAGAAATGTAAATGTATAAACATTTTTTATTTACCTTTTTTTTTTTTTTCAGATTCAGTCCCAAGATTCTGGTCTGTTTACATCTCCCCTCCAGTCTTTCCTAGAAATCCCGTATTCAAGTACATTGAAATTGCATTTGCTCCCACCCCAAATTCTCCCCCTACCACTCCCCAAATTAAATACCTCAGGGAACAGATGTTCCAGCAGCTCATGTTGTGTATTGACCTTAATGGCATTTGGGATTCCGGCATGGCACAGGTGAGGGAGACTCTGTATGTGCTGCTGCTTTATCAAGCTGATAGACAGGGCGAGGAACTGCAGTGGCTGGGGTGAGGAGGTTAACGATAGTAAGCAAACAGCCCAGCCTGGTGTTTTCCTGGTGCTTTCTCTTGTCTTGTCACAGATGTAACCTGGGTTATTGTGACATGTGTAGAAAACCATATCACCCTAAAGTGTAACACTTTAGTGGTATATCTGCTGACCTGACCTATACAAAGCAAAGTGATTAAATACTGGTCAGACTCTGTAGGAAAAAGAGAACAGAAATATTCCTTGATACCAGACATTTCAAGGCAGTTTGGATTCCTGGATTTTTTCCAAGGATGGGTCACAAAATTCTTTCCTTGTCTGTTTCACATAGACAATCTCACTGCAAAAGGATTTTGGAGGCTTCATTTTGGAGGCTTCATTGTATTCTTATTATATGAGTAAATTATTCTCTCATCATGTCTGACTTTGGGCATTATGGATAACTTTGCCCAATCTTTCAAAAGTAATATAAATTTGACCAAGTGTAAGTCATTATTATTCAAAGTTATGTTATCTGTATCACTAGCTGGCAGCTGGCAACAGTCTCTCTTACTAAAGAAGTGCTATGAAAATAAAGATAAAGAACTCAAATTTAAAAAAAAAAATCCCCAAAAAAACCCAAAAACCAAAAACCAAAAGCCAAAACAAAAATAAGAAAACAACAAAAACAAAAAGCAAAATCAAAAACAAACAAAAAAACTCCACAAAAAACCCCAAAAAAACCAAAACCAAAAAAACTTGCTTTAGGGCTTGCTACAAACTCTACAGATTTAGCAGTTCTTTCTTTGTGCTGACCAGACCATGTCTTTTTGGATGTAGCCTGTTGTTGGGATGGACTCTGAACAGAAGACCTGCAATACTTTGTGTTCAGCCCGTCTTGTGAGACAGAGGTGTTACTGTGCTGGTACGCTGATGGAAGGAGGGCTTCTGCAGCTAAGACTAAAGCAATGTTTTTTCCTGGCTACCTTCAAACCTCAAAAAAAAAGGAGAAAAAAATACAAAGCAAAAAACTATTCATATTTCTAAATTTCAAGTATCGACTATTAATGTGCTCATCTGTTCCAAATAAAAAAGCCGGGCCTGACTAAAAAACAACAGCAAAAAGCCCTCAGTGTTTGCTGTGCAGAAATGAGCATGTGATAAACAGTAGTCAATAATAAGGAAATGGCTGCAGTAACACTGAATGAAATGATAATGAGATTTTACCTTTCATATGGGTTTGAGGACCAATTGTCCCATATTAAGAAAATAATTTCCATGCCACAGGTGAGTGAATAGCGGTTAGGCAGAAATTGACAAAACACTTGCATGAAAAGGGAGACAAAAGATTAGGGTCACTTAGCCAAGGAAATAAGTGCAGAAAAAAGAAAATTATTCAAAAATATGTGAAGCTGCTTAGGGCAGACTTTGCTTGCTCTCGTTTTTAATAACACAGGTGCAATGGGACCATATGGTACACCTGAAAAGCAAAGAGGAGGAAATTAATAAAAAATACTTTTCAAAAATATGCAGAACCCATTGCTGGAGAAAGTGAGCAGAACAAAGGAACTGGGGATTAGATATATGGAGAAATAATGGGGGACTGTCTACAGAGTTAATTGCAATACATGTAGCACTAATTGGTAGGGATTGCTAAACTTTCTTATTTAAATCTCCTGTCTCCTGTTAATTTTCAGGCTTAAATCTCCTGCTTAACACTGGATTGAAACTAAAGGCAGGGACAGACTCTCTCATACTGTCTACTACAGTCTTCTTTAGTCTTCCTCTAAAGCATCTTTGGCTTGCCCTCATTGGTACAAGAAATTAGATCTGAATTTGAAATCTGATCAATTTTTCTGGTCTTGTAATCCTGCCTTATATTTTTCCACTCTCAGCTAAGATGTTTAAAACTATTTGAGGAATTGTCTCTCAGAAGCACAAAGTTAAGGAACAAAAGACTAAACAGCCCACACACAAACTTTCCAAATATGATTGATTCTTTTATAAGTCAACTAAAAGTCTTATGAGTTTGCTTTTCATTGCAGAAAAAAAAGATGGAATTTGAAGATTCTATTCTATAAGCCCTCTGAAGAGCATCATACTTCTGTGCAATAATCTATAACTGTATTTTCATTGTAGATATCTTTTATTTTATAGTAGCATTTTATATTCTCTTGAGTCATGAATCAAGCACCATAGGCAAGATTCATCTGCTGAAGATGAAAAGAAGCAGAAAACATCCCCCTGGAGTCCGTAGTTGATATTCTGCTTCAAACATAGAAATTGAGTAGTTAACTTTCCAGAATGAAAACAACTTATTTAGCACTATTATGAACAATTATTCTTTCTTTTAAAATAAAACTGACAAACCAGTTTTTTTGAGTTCTTGTGAGATGCAATTTTATATACATGTATGTATGCGTGTGTATTTTGAATTACTTTTTGTCTAGAAGCAGGACATTTGCAGTGAAATATCTATATTGTTTTAAGTAAAGATGGCTTTACTTCCTCCTCCTTATTTCATCAGATGCAGTTTAGACTAATACATTAAAATGAGAGGCTTCACAAATCACTATCAGATGTAGACTCAGTCAGATTTATTATAATTTCTAACACTCGGTCAAAGAAATTAATGCTTCTGCTAATAGTTCAATGAATAGGCCTATCAGCCCACGAGCACAGTTATTGGAGCTGCCTTGGGACTTCCAGTTCTCAAACCAGCTGGAAAAGGGGCTATCATACAGAAAATATTCTGAGACTCTGGGAAAAGATATATAGAGTGCACTGTGTCTTTGTGTTCCCCTACCAGCTGCTTACAGAGTGCTAATGCAATCTCGGAGGAGCCCGCCTGCCATTTCACTTGTAGGGTGACTGCAGCTATCACAGCTGCTTCAAGTGAGATAAATGCGGAGGAAGAGGAGGGTACAAAATAAGTTAACCCTTCAGTGATACGGATAGAAAAAGTGTGGAAGCAGACATAGAAAATGCCAAAGCAGAAAAACACAGTATGCCTGTGAGTGGACTGGTGGCTGTAGGAAAGCAATCTCTCTAGAAATACGCGTACTAAATGATGATGTGTGAAACATGACATGTTTTCAGTGCTTATTTACTCAGAGATACAAATTTTTCTGGATGTTTACTTACATGGTGGCTGGCAAGCCACGTTTCAGTGTGAAAAGAGACCACCACAACCTGAAGAATTCATCTCAGTATTCCCAAATTATTCAGTTATAAATTAAAAATTAATCGGAGGAAAAATATAAAAATAACACACTTAAAAGACACTTTTGAATTTATATCTTTTTCTGTAGTAATGATCATTGTCTATCCCATAAGCTATGTGCTTCAAAAGATCAGGGCCTCAGTCAAGTGCTTAATTAACAGATTTATTTCTATGGTAAACAAGCTTTCAAAGTCTGTTATTACCTACTGTGGAAAGATCTTCAGATTAAAAAAATGAAAAAAAAACCCCACGCTTATAATTAATTCCATGTAGTTTGAAGAGCTCTCTGTTTGATTTATAATAATGACTTTGCTGGAACAAAAAGCTTGGACTACTGTCTGTAATATGTTTTGTTCTCCAACCAGGACTCTAATGTAAGGTACCAAAAATCAATTAGTAGAAAAAGTTGCTTGCATTTTCTAGGCAAGGATTGTATTATTTAAACAATTTCAACATTTTGTGGAAAATCTTAGTTTTGGATGGATCTAACCATACTTCCCCTGCCCCCAACACAATTCTAAAATTTCATATTAAAAAATGCATCATGTTGATGCTTGTGAAGGCTAGTAATCATTTGAAGAGTTTTCTTCACAGCACTGCTGTTCATCTGTGGTAGAAATAAACCTCAACATATGCTGTCTGCAAAACTCTTCTCAGTATTGCACAGCGTGCTGACCTTAATTGTTTGCTTGTCCATCAGAAGAAAGGTGTTGTCTCTATCTCTTTAAGAGCCTCACACCTATTGTAAGTACCTGTCCGGGAGTAACAAATAAGAAGAAATCCCAAATCAAGATAATTCCTTCAGCAGAGAAGTTTAGATAAAAGACTGTGGAGGGAAATTCTGAATAAGCAACATTTTGAAGTAACTGTTTTCCTCCTAGATCTTATCTGTGTGGGGGATCCTTTGTGGTTGACTTTTTCTAATCGACTTTTTCTTCTCCTTGCCCACAATAGCTGACGTTCATTATCTGTAATCCAGAATCAATACTTAAACACTTGTTCCCTCATGCTCAGGCAGTGCTGGAGAAATTTCAACCACAGACTTACACAAATCTCTTGGAAATACTCAAAAGCAGTGACTACCTTGTAAGTGTTGATCAGCCAATTTTGATGATGAGATATTACAAAAATTTCATGCCCCATTTCCCTGATACCCTGGGCATAACAAAAAAAAAAATAGAAAATGGGAGAAATTTATATGCATCTTTTTTTTTCTTATTTAATTGTTTTTACCACCTAAAAAATTAAGGGAAATAGAACAGCTTGATCATAGTAAGTACATTCTATTAAAAATTGCTGGTACTCTTAAAATGGGTAGGAAACACTTTTGACAGATGGCACAAACCTCTTTCCCCCCAAAAAAACCCCTATTACTGAAAGCAAAAAAATTTAAAGGTCATTTTGTTACCACTCTCTCTTGTGCACCAGATGTCACAGTATAAGCAGAGAAAGTTACTGTTCCTTTTCTCCAGGACATGGAAGAGACATTTTAAGGTCACTGTAACAAAAAACAGCAGGTAGACATGATCACAGCTGTACATCAGGCTGGAGAAATTTTGCTTTTTCATCGCAGAGATCCCCACTGAACAACCCTTCATCAAGGACAGTTACGATTTTCCTGTGTAACAATTACTTTGAGATCAACAAGTACGAGTTGGACCGGGCCCTACAAGCATGGGGGGCTGCAGTAGGTAACTTCTGAACCCGAAAGATCTAAAGCTACAGATTTCCACTTTAACACAAACAACTGAATTAAAAACCTGATTTGTGCCTAAGATATTCGGAGCAAGTCAGTGAAAAAAAATGTATTACCATATGTATTTTTTTTACATTTATTTTAATTACAGAATGTATGCAACATGTATGTTGCATATTAAAAGCTCATAAGAGTGTAGATGCTTCAAATCAATCGAGCATTTTCAAAATAGTGCTGCCAGGCTATCTCAGTTGGATTCTTGGCTGATGTAAATTACCGTCTCTTCACTGAAGTCAACAGCTTTATGCTTACTTAAACCTGTTGGGGATTCGGTCCTATGCCAGATTAATACAAATCACTTAAAGGATTAATTTTGGTTTAAAAGTGTCAAATATCATTTTTGGTTCAAGAAGATAGTCATGAGTCTGACAGGTTTTGACAATAAAAGTTAATTACAAGCAACACATGATGAAACAGAAGCATGAACATCTGATTTCTGCAGACTCTAGAGGCTGTGCAGTTGCAAATGAAGCACAGTGAGAAATCACTCAGCCAAAATGCATAAGAGAATATCTCAATTATGAAACTAACAATAAAATCATGTCTATACAGTTTAGTTATCAAAACAAATTAGCAGATTTAACTAAGGCACAACTGACTACTGTCTTTTAACCTGCAATAGATTAAAAAAGCATGTACTGTTCTGGTAGTTACTTTCCTTGGGAACTTGACCATAAAAATGCTTTTTGATGGTGCAGATGTTTTGGTCTCATGGAAGTTAACAATGGATAACCATTAGCTTTTGGGAAAGGAGAACAGAGATAGTCCTATTTTCTCTTCCTTACTGTTCCACAAAGCTGAAACAGTATTTATCTAACCTGCCAGCTTATACTTTTGTAGAAAATGTCCTTAGTTGTACTTTTATAAATGAAATGTGTGTGTCTGTGTGTTTATGTATGAGTGCATGTACATGCATTTGTATATCCATGTTATTTACAGAACTCATAGTTTCGCAGCACGGCCTGTCAAGGGCAGTCACAAGCTGATTAAAACCACAGATTCACCTTTTTGGGCTCCCTTTCCACAAATTTTAATAAAAACTAATTATATACCACAGTAATGCAGTCTAAAATGTCTTTATCTTAGCCAAAAAAAATGGAATTATGTCAATGCTGCTTAAGGGAAAATCAGCAAAGATAACCCTAAAAACGACCCTTAGTACTTGTTTTATTTGACCACAAAGCTGAGTCAGGGGAAGTTTAGGTTAGATAAGGTTTTTCACTCAGAGGGTGATTGGGCACTGGAACAGGCTCCCCAGGGAAGTGGTCACAGCACCAGCCTGACAGAGCTCAAGAAGCATTTGAACAATGCTCTCAGGAACATGGTGTGTCTCTTAGGGTGACCTGCACAGCCCTGGGAGTTGGACCCAATGATCCTGATGGGTGTCTTCCGACTCAGCATATTCCATGATTCTATGAAGTCTCAGGGCCCTAAGGACTTCAACAAGGCTCCATTGACCTGAGCAGCCTCAATTGGGGTTTCCCAATAGTGGCTTCGTGCCCATGGGCCCAGGGGCTTAAACAGTCTGATCCATGTGGCAGGCAGCCCTGCCTCCAGCAGTACTGGCTTCGTGGCTGGAGGTCCTAGGCTGACCCTGGACCTGACCCTACCTCAACTCGTGATGGTCCCCAGCGCTGGTGCTGTCCCCACCCTGACTCTGCTTAGGTTCCCTGGCCTGTTCCCTGTTTGGTGGGCCAACTGTGGCCACAGACTGGCTTTCACTGTGGAGCATCCCCCTGCACCCTGGCAGGGAGGCAAATGGAACGCAGGACGTGCAGTTTGAGGAACTCTTCTGCACAATACCCCCACTGTGTCGGAAGCATCAGAGGAAATACAAAGACAAAGCTTTATGCATACCTTTTAGCAGATCTTTAGAGTCAGTTTCTGAAATATTCACACAAGACAGCCTGGATCGGAGGTCTAGACAAAGATCTAAAAACTAATGACTGTATTTTCCAATCTGGAGACTACATCTCATGGAATACCAGGTCAGAAAGACCAGAACAATACTCATGTTTGAGGCAGCACTAATTCTTTATGATTTCACCATGGTTCTGGCTCTTGAAAAATGTCTTTTTGTCAGTTTTCTAAATAGTGTTTGGAATGGTGTCCTTACAGATGTCCAGCAGCTGATAAAATGTGATTCATAATTACAATGACATTGCACCTACTTCATCAGAATAGTAGCTAGGAAAGAAGTTTCCCCCTGTGACTCAGTAGTTATCATTTATATCTCAAGGCATAAAGTTATCTTCCTCAGCTCTTATCATTTTATGGTAACTGAGGATGATTCACATATTTGACAATGCCCTGCTTACCTATCAAATTTATCAGATTTTTAAAGGTAGACAAGTATCTGTCATTGCCATCTTATTGCTTTTGCACATTACTTGCTCAAAAAAGAAGCTGAATTTTCTGTTCTTTATTTAAATGGAAAATGTCTTACTGAATTGTGAATGAATTACTGAATTACTTCAGATTTCTGTGGAATTTTCTTTGTTGTTTTCTCTCTGCATTTGCTGAAAATGAAAACCTTCAACAGATATGGTGAGGGTTTTTTGGAACCATGCTCTAGACCTGTTATTTCTTCATTTTTGCTTCCATCCTTGACATTGATCTTGGAGTGTAAAGGGTCTTAAGCAGAGGATAGATATCAAGTATCCACTATCCTTTCACTCTCCTAAAGCTCAGTATTTGATTCCAGGGCATGTGAGAATCACTGTCTGTGAATCAAATTATCTGTGATATATATACAAGACAATTACGTGTCATGTACTCGTATGCCAAAAACATGGTGGTCAAAACCTTTTGGTTGCAAAATACAAAAATGATGTACTACTTGTAATAATATTAATAAAAACATTATTAATTCACAGAGCTAGTAGGTGTCTAATTCTTTCCATGGAGTGGTCACCAGAGTGGGATAATTATGACAATGGATAGTACTAAAATTCATCTAAGAAACTCTCTAACTTTCTCTAAGGAAGTATTTCTCAACATATAAAAATTTTGAATTTTAAATTTAATTCTTCATCTAAACACTTGATTATTCAGTCTACAGAAATCTTGCTGAGTAATGAAGACTAGTGGAAAGAGTGATGTTTTGTGAATTTAAAAATCCTAAAAAAGGACCTCAGATGTGTCTCACTAAATATTATTAAGTTATTCATAAGCATTCACCATCTGATAGACTAACTTCACATCCAAAAAATAGTTAAGAGCTTAAATGGAATATCAGAAGGAAAAAAAAATGTGTCTCCTGTAATTCAGCCGCAGCTTCACTAGAGTAACATCTCATAAAATGAGAAAAAAGAACAAAATAACCCAGAAAAGATTGATAGGTATAGATGAAGCTATATTCACTGAGTTACAATGGCTACATAAGTTATAAATGGCAGAGCTACAAATGAATAAAGCAGTTATTGCAACTATAAAAACTACGCTACCATTACAAGACACTCATTTTATTTATTCGTTATGTATAAAGTGTAATTTTAAGGATAGTTTTATTGTCTAACATTATTAAGCGGCATTAAAAAAGGAACTATGTGTGAGTAGAAATGTGTCATGAACGCTCATTAGCTCGTAAGTGCATTCCTAGAATGATGCACCTAGAATATATTAAGTAAACATTTTTCTGCATCTGTTTATTCTGAAACACTAAGAGTAGCTAGGAAAATTCTGTTGAAAAACTGCACCTTTTGTGCAACCTGTTCCTTAAATATTAGACACAGTCAAGAAAGAAAATACAACTGAATTTATGAAGAAAGCCCACCCTTTATAAAAAGTAAAATGTTTCTCTTACAACTTAATTTATGTTGTTATTGAAGAATAAAGGTATCGTTCATACTGCCTTCCAGGCTTTTAAAAAGCTTCTCCTCCTGTGTTATGTGAACTGTGTGACAGAAGTGTAGGAGAGCAATATCCAGGCTGGTTCAGCCACGTCCCAGCAGCGGCACAGGGAATGCCACACAGCATTCACTGACGTACCGAGTACATAAGTTACGTCAGGTTACCTCTCTGCGGAACACCACCAGGCATTTAATGCTGAGATTACTTACATGCAGTACTGTATACACCTTTTGAACCTTCTTTCTTTGTTGCAGGATGCTTTCAACTTCTGCTTCACTGTGGGGGGAAATAAAGGGACTGATTCTGACAAATAGCCGATTGCTGCTGCTATCACTAGGATGCCAACAGGAAATTTCAGATGTGAAGTTTAAGTGACCACTAACTTTCTGTACGAAATCTAATGTTTCAGTCTATTTTTTTCAGTTTTTCGATGGAACAAGAAGAAATTTTTGTTGTGAATAAAATTTTATATTTTCCTTTTTTAAAATTTTTATGACAGAGAAATAAATTAAATACTGAATGTACAAAGTTCTTGCAACCTGAATACTTTTTGAATTGAAGAGAAAAAAAGAACACTTGGAACTAACACTGGGCCTTAAGAGTTCAGATCCAGTGCCCTGCTCACTGAATCTATCAACCTTTTAACATGCTTCTTCATATTGCATGCATATGAAAGCCACAGACCTTTAAATACCTGACTATACTGGGCTCCTCAGAGGGAGGGCACATCACTGAGGGTTTTCATTGTCTAGGTACTCATATTCACTGCTCTAGTCAGATTGGACATGCTTTATTTTATCAGCTCATTATACATTTCATAAAATTTGTACTTTATGTGTTTACAGAAGTTCTTGTATTGACTTCAGTTGCACCTTGAAGCTTCCTTGTAATTTTAGTAATTAAATTGTGATTGTCTCAAATTAGGTACTCAATACCTGGTTGTGAAACTTTTGCCTATATGCCAAGAATTTCAGGAAGCAAATCTGTTTTTCAGGTACATTACCTCAGGAATTTGACTTCTTTTTGTTTTTAAATTCTAGCCTAAAAGGAATAGAAATAGTGCAATATAAGAAAGTACATGCCCTTTGAAACTACAGTGAATTGGTGTTCAGCCAAGAAATAATTGGAAGAGGACATGAGAACCAGCTAAGAGAATGTGCTGTGGGAGAAAACTTTCATGATTGTGATGAATCTTCAAAGTTCATCTTAAAAGTTAACTATAGCTGGTGGATCTTCAGACTTAGCTTGAGAGTACGTCTGTACTCAAGAGCTTAGTGCAATGACTGAAAGTAATATCTCTCAAAGAAAAGCTCAGATAGAGGTTATATAACATTTGACTTCAGACTTCAAATATGATGTTTTCTTGTACAGTACATTCAACATTTACACGCATATGACAAGACTAAGTCTGAATTCTACTTAAAGCTGCTAAGCATTTTGAGAAACCATGCTGCCCAAATTGTTGGTGGTAACGTTTCCAACATACTTCATGTACATGAAGTAAATTATCGCCAGCATCTTTTTATTCCATTTCAGTCTCTCTGTTGGTGACCTCATCTTCCTAGATAGGTAATACGATAGTCATATTTTAGTTTATAAAGACATTTTTAAAATCTAAAACCATTCAATTTTCTACCCTTTTTTTTTTTTTTTTTTCCAGATAACCAGTGTCACATGAAACCAGGTATAAAAAAGCATGGAAAGAGTCCTTACACAATCAGTCCTTACACAATCCTCCTTATTGACATTATTGTTGACAACTAGTTTATAAACGCCATCAGCTGAAAGTGGATTTATTATTCTCTGCAAAAGCTAAATCTTCTTTTCTGAACTCTCCACTCTCAGAGAGTAATTCTTTACTACTGGATTTTTATAAAACATTTAATTTTTTTTTTTTTTTAATCTCAGTATGATCCTTTCTTGACAGGTGGGATGTCTCTATTACGCCCACAGGAAACAAAACCTAGAACACTAATCCATAGACTTCAATGCAATGTGAGTGTGCTAGGTTTAAGTAGGATTATTTTACATGAACCTTTCTTACAGCTGAACTTGTGGGAGTTTCTTCTTGTGACTCTACCTCGTCTGACTGACTCACCATCGGTCTGTTATGGCAACAGAAAAAAATTGTTTCCATGTGTTAGAAGTCAATGAAACGTTAAGTATGTAGTGGAAATGATAATTCTTATAAAATAACAAATTTATTTCTTTACTCCTGCATAGTTGTCATTAAGATCTATATTTTCCAAAGAATTCCCTTAGGTGCAGTTTTTTACTGGCAGTCAATAAAGCCTGCAATTTACATAAATAGACATCCACAGGATAGATACAATTTGTGCAAGTATATATTCTTGGCTTTACCTGTAGGCACAAAATAATGCCTGCAAAATTGAAACCTGGGTTGACATAATTTAAAATAGTCTGTAGAAATTGAATCATTGTGCCTAACTTGAAAAGAAAACTCGAGGACATAGGTGTCTTCAGGTGATGAGGTAAGGAGAGCAGAGGTGGAGAAAGGAAGGATAATCTCCATTTCTAAATAGAGAGAGAACTGCCACAGGAAATTGCAAATGTAATGACAAGGATTTTTAATAAGTCTATTAAATCAGAAGAGGCAGCAATCACACATTTACTAAGCCGTCAATCTCATCTTTTCTATTTTCTAATCGCATAAAAACCTGTGTAGCTAAGACGTGTAAAGCTTTAGGATCAGTTTTGAAGAAATGATCAAGAAAACATGTCATTAAATGGATAGTTAAAGGAACACATGATTAAATTGGATCCTGAAAACTCATTAATTTCTTTCATATAAATACTTTTAGGAAGAAAGATGTAGGAGATAATTCTGTTTCAGTTAAATATTTGACATAATATTACACAGGACAAGTATTAACAAAATTAATATCATGCAAATCTAGACATAAAGACTTACAAAGATGGTGAAAAAGTGACGAAAAAGTGGTTCTAGGGAAGATAAACAATAAGACTGAAGGAATGTTTTTTATTAAGTCATCAAGAATGGTTTGGTGTGTTCAAAGTGATGAATACAAATAGTAGAAGTTTGCTGTGCAAAAATAGAAGTAATAACCCATGTAAGGAGTAGAACAACAGCAGAGGATGCGATTACTATGTACAAAGAACTGGATCAGTTTATATTAGGAACTGGAAGATAATTTATTGTATAACACGAGGTTATAGCGTAAGGTTATGCTACTACAGCTTAAAATCGCTTTTCTCACCTGTTCTCATTTACAGAGCAAGAAAAAGTAAATGCGTTTCAAGTGTAAATGAGAAAGGAAGACAAAAGCCTGAATATTATTAGCCTTTTATGAGATGGTTATTATACACTATAGAAATTAAACTTAAATAGAAGAGGCTTTCCGGATAAACTAATTGCCATACAGAAATTCTCATTGACAAAATTGTGCCGGCTACGTGCATTCAGTGAAGATTGATTCATATTGAAATATTTGTAACTTTGTATGGACTGAAAGAGAATTCTCTGGGAATTCTCTGGAATGGTTTAAGAATGTCTTAAAATAAATTTCTTTATTTTTCTTACTGTGTTATTCTGTTGGTTAGTTACATAATTCACTGTTTATGAATGGCGCTTCAAACACATGGTGTATTCTCCTGCACCAGATTTATCAATTTCATATATGGATGAACTTCAATAGTAGCTTGCTTTCCAGATAATTCCTGGACAAAATCCTCATGACATTTTTATCTTCCAAAATGTTTTCAACTGAGGAAAATATAAATATTAATAAATTTATTAATTTAACTATCATTAAGAAGGACTCAGTAAAATACAATCTGAAGCTGAAAAAAACTTAAATTTTAGACCTTCCTGGCCAACAAAGATAAATATTGTAAGCCAGGAGTTAGAATTACCCCCAGAAAACCCTACTATTGAAATGCCATCTGATAGTCTCGTTGCATTATTTAATTACACTTCACAGCTGTATCATCTAGTAGCATAAACCAACATGCTGGTTCTTTAAGTTCCATCCTACAGTGAAGTAAGCAGCCCTATAATTTATCCCAAGATTCCTTTTAAATTGTTACACTGTACTGTGTAGTTCTCAATGTTTCTGCTGCAATCTGTTCCAAAAATGACATTATTCAAGAGACTGAAATTTTTTGACTGAAGTCCAGCCTGAATTATTAATGACCAAGTTGTGTTCATTTGCCAACTTTTGCTTTTTGCTTGAACTACTCTCATTTTGTTTTTTACTTCTTCTGATGTGGCACTGTGGGTTTTGTTTGTTTTCTTGATTTGGTTTGGTTTTGGGTTTGATTTGGCTCTACAAGGCAAATTTCTCCAATTTCTTCTATTACAAAAACCCTCCTGTGCTCTCTCACCAGATGTATGACAAGATATTCTTTATCTCTTCAAGAGAATAAAACATGACTTTTCTCATCAGGTTGAAATAATTTCAGTAACAGAGGTCATGTAAAAAGGAGACAGATACTTAAAACACTGAATCTCAAAAAATGTTAACCACTATTTATTCATATTCTTTTAATGTAGGAAATATAATGCTTTTACTTACAACATGAAAAAAATTATCACACTTCAAATGGGAACATTGACCCTTTATTTTGATGTATAAGCTAGAAAAACCAGTTTTTTACTTACCACACTGACACTACCTATGTATACATGAGGATAGTTATCTTACCTTGTGTTACCTCACCTTACTCTTACCATGTTGCTGAGGTCATATTTATGTTTATCCCAAGGCCTTTTTTCGTTTTTGTAAAACTGATCTTTAAGCTGCAAATGTAAATGCCACAGAAGGAGCCCAAAATGGGAGCGCTCCTTCCTCAATGCAGGCATACAGAAAAAAAACTCTGTATTTTGCTTGAGTCCTGCATAATCCTGATGACCTTGTGCATTTAACTTGTCCCATGACACTAGACGCAGCTCTCCATGCCTGTCACATCCGGGCTATGCTCTGTGTCATTGCATTGTTGGCCTGCAACATCCCTTTGGATTCTTTGGCCAGCAATGCGTTTAGAGATTTCAGCTAGACCAATACTAATGACCGGAGAGATCAGAAAATGGCTAGAAGGGGCAGAAGGGATTTTCAGACAAGTAGGAAAAAGAACCACCTGGGTAGATGCACCTTGTTCCCAAAACCTAGGTACCATCTGTTTTCTCTCAGATCACTTGGTTTCCTCATCACTCGAAAGTTGGCCCAGCCACCAGTACCCCCTCACCCTTCTCATCCATTCCCCCTTCTTCTTTATCCTTTCATCAAACAACAGTCCCAGAGGACTGGCTGACTGCAGTAGCACCATTCTAGGCAGTGTCTGCTTATTTTACAGCAGGAAACTCTGTCTGTAATAATTTAAAGATGGGGGCTGTTTAGCATAACCATTTACAGACTGGGGAGCTCTGAGTGTGGAACTGCAGGACTTCCTGCTTCATATGGGTATAATCTCAGGGTGTTGGAAATACCGCAGTTCCTTGCTTTTACATGTCAGTTCAACTAGATGCCTTCAAGTTTGGAAGTTCAGTCGTGTGTTTACACGAGGAATGGAATGGGATTCAATTCCCAAGGCTGTGTAGGCAAAATCTGAAAGTCTTGCAGTCACTAACATTGAGCAGAGGCAATGGAGGTACAGAGAGATAGTTTCAGAATAAAAAATTAAATACAGGTGACTTGTGGCATATGTTAATGAACTAGCCATTGATCATACTTCTCTCCTTAGCAGTCTTCAGAAGATTAGTCCCTACCCACTTAAAAAGAAATACAACTATTATTAAATCAAAAAAACCCAAATCATTTCATTTCACATTATCTCCATTAACTTTCTCTAGTACAAAACAAATATTCAAGGGAGAGCTACATCTTAGTATTAGAGAGAATTCCTATGGCTCTGTGGTCATGAAGTTCGGTCTGCAGTAGATGCAGTGTGGTTTTGCTTTTAGGTAATGCCAGGACATCAGTTAATGAGGTTAGTGGGGAAAAAATGTATGGAATGGCATCACTAAGTTTAAATTCCTAAAAATTATTACTGAAAGTACAAGTGCGTACAAGGAAATAATAAAGTTGCTTATAACACCAACTGCTATTGTAATAGAATTTGTTATTTCAGAAGTTCCTTTCCCATGAAGAAAGGTTTATTTAATAAATAATAGCACACTGCCTATCACATCTTGTTATGGGCATTAGTATATGGCACATATCTGCAAAATTAAAATGCCTATAACTAGAATATGCTGACTGAATCCACAGCTAATAGTCTCTATGTTTTGATACTTAAAGTGCTGAATTAAAATGAAGTCATGGGCAAAAAGTGATGCTCCATTTCCATTTAACAAGATTCCTCCAGTACTCATGAGATTCATAAGAAATTAGATGCCACGCAAAAAGCTAGGATCTTTAATAATGGCCAAGATATTATGAGGATTGGAGGAATTTGAATGAACAATCCCTTAGCTCAAGCAAGAAAATTATAAAGGATAAAAGGTAGCATTAACTATTCAGGGGTCTTGGCTATGTACTCTACTGCAGCTACATCAGATTAAAAGCTACTCACTTGATCACTTAAATAAATACAAATCCCCCCGAACTAGACAGCAGCATGAAACAAAGAGCCTTAATATCCAACAACCAGGATGTTATTGGAAATAAAGCAATTAATTGTGCATTTAATTTTTTTCATGACATTGGCCTGTGTAGCCATCGTTCTGTAGTAATTTTGCTTCTATGTATTTCCAGACCATTTTAAGATTTTTTTTTTTAATGAAGTCTTACTTAAGATTTGGGGAATTATGTTGGTCACAAATCTCACAATGAATAGGTTAAATCTTTGAAAAGTATAACTAAGCTATGCTGCCAAGGTTTGCACCAACTATAACTTCATCTCACTTCACTAAAAGTAATATTAACAGCACTTGAAATTAGGTGAAGCATGGAATAGTGACTGAAATGTTGTGCTCTGCTATCAAAAATTACAATATATTGCAGCATACTGCACTTAAACTTATATTGCCTTTAATCAGAAGAGATCTTGTCTCTCTGCCTGAGAGTGATTCAGAGGGCAGCAGAACCCAGGACTTTGTGACTTCTGGATAAAATGGAGCTAAAAAAAGTAAATTAAGGATGAAAAAAAATTCTTTCTAGAGGTCTGTGGAAAAACTTCAGGCCAGGACTTCAGCTGGAGCCTGGCAGGCTAGTACAGAAACGGTTATAATTTGAAATAAATATTTATCAGATATTTTAAAAGTCCTGTTTCCCATGGTCTGTCTATAAAGATATCAGCAGAGTGAAGTTTGTAGGAGTTTTTCTTTAAGAAAATATGGCACAAAATTTCAAAACTGTTCAGAGCTGTAGGAAATACTTGATATGATACCAGCATATTAGCAAAATGCCTATACTACTTGGATATTTATTCCCAGACAGAAACACTGGGAAAAAAAAAGCCTATTTCATAAGTAAAACTTTCTGTTGACTCAGAAACCATTACCTGCTACAGCAGCTCTGAATTGTCAAGTATATCATGCAGCTGAAAAGGTCGGCTATCCCCAAAGAGCAAGCACATAAATTCTAGATAAGCAACCAGACAAATCCTTAACAACAACAACAAAGTAAAATCTAACAAAAAGGAACTAACAGATTTTGTTTGGACAAGACTTCTTCAAAAATTTTAATGTATAGATTATTAACAACAATTATGTATTGACCTCTCTCTACTGATGGAAAGAAAAATCAAAATACCAGACACATGATATGATATGCTAAACGTATCCTGGATGGATGGATGGATGGATGGATGGATGGGTGGATGGATGGACAAACGGATGGAGCTGAGAGACATACAGAGAGAGAGGGGTGCTTTAGTTATACCTTATACATGCAGCGATTATAGATTTCATGTGATATCCTATCATCATTACTTGTCACTTAAAACAAATTTCAAATGTTTACATGCCTTTTTGTTTGAACATCATCACTCAATAGAGCCTTGCTCCCATGGGTTATCCATGTCAAGAACAACATTCAAGCATAGAGTCCAATATGCTAAGAAAAGGCAATGAACAAAAGAACAAACTGGCAACAACTAGTCTTTTGGGGGTCCTTTGTGCAAATTTTGATGGGGTTTTTTACTTCATTAGCTGAATCTGGCTGAGTGAAGACTACTGCCCTGTAGTATTTGCTGCCTTTCTTCTGGGTGACAAGGACTGGTGAGCCAATGACGTGTTGCCTGGAATAAAACACAAAACCTTTCCAAACAGTGTTAAAATGATAATATAAAAACAAGCATTTAAAGCTTTTAGGTGCACAATATGGCTATATGCACACGTGATACAGTTTTTCTACAATTTTTATAAGGTTAATTAATTAGTATATCTAACAAATATTGTCCAATTTGTTGGTTAGGTAATTTCCCCCTGATTCTGCCCCACTGGAGTTGTTCCAGGGACTTCTTCACTCCTTTTCTTGTTATGTCTTCTGAGTTCTAGTGGAAAACAAAATGTCCTTGTCAGGCTTTTTCTTCTTAAGAATATGACTAAACAGAATTCCAAGTATGCACTGGAAGGGTTAGCTTATTATTCTAAAATCTAAGAGAAAGGGTAGGAAAAATACCAGGAGCTATATAACCATGTATTGTCTACAAAGCTACAAATATATGAAAAATATCTAAAAAGCTAAAAAATCTTTAGGCATTAGAAGAACCCTGGGAGAATGGCATAATATTAGTACTGTCTGGCAAAACAGGCAAATGTTGCATGATGAACACCATTTCTTTCAGCAACATTGCTCTAACTGTTGAAAAGACAGCTGATGTGTAGATATACCTTTGTTGTGGGTGAGCCCTGGTAAATGCAGCTGTTTGCTCACATCCCCTGCATTGGGATAGGGTAGGGGGTAGTGTATAATATTGTAATATAAAATATAAAAATAATAAAAATCAGGGTAAAAGTGAGAAAATTTGTGCATTGAGATAAAGACAGTTTAGTAAGTAAATCAAAAGCTGCATGCACGAGCAAAGTAAATGAGGGATTAACTCACTAATTCCCACGGGCAGCTACATGTTTAGCCATTTCCGGGAAAGCAGGACTTCATCACACACAGCAGATACATAGGAAGACAAATACTGTATCTCTGATAATCTCCCCTTCTCCCTTACTCCCCACAGCTCTGACTGTTGAGCATGATGCCATATGGTATGGAATATCCCTGTGGTCACTTTGGGTCAGCTGTCCCGGCTGTCTCCTCCTAGATTCCTGTGCACCCTCAATCTCCTCCCTGAAGGGCTGCAGTGTGAAACAAAGACCTTCACTCTATGTAAGCATCGCTCAGCAACGTGTTATCAGCACTGTCGAGGCCACAGATCCAAAACACATCAGTGTATGAGCTGCTATGAAGAAAATTAACTCGCTCCCTTCCAAAACAAGTATATAGTTGTAAATAAACATGCTGAGAGAAGCAGTGAGAGTTATGCAGACACTTTTTTTCCACTTCAACCTTTCTTGCACTTGTGGTAAACTGAAATGGGAAGGAAGACAGCATTGGAAAGGCAAAGTACCTATACTTACAGTGAATGATGTAATGGAATAATGTTTCGTAAAAGAAAGTTCAGGAGGGAAAACAATACAGTGACAATGAGGAATTTCTATATTAGAAGAC
Organism: Lycocorax pyrrhopterus obiensis; assembly: GCA_014706295.1. NCBI lineage: Eukaryota > Metazoa > Chordata > Aves > Passeriformes > Paradisaeidae > Lycocorax > Lycocorax pyrrhopterus. The sequence continues at coordinate 94,255,778 of JACSVZ010000002.1, read as the reverse complement.
TAAGGTAATCCTGTTTGTATCAACAGTCATTAAGTTTGTTCTACCTTGCTACTGCTAGGAAATACGGCTTCAACAGAGAGAACTGCCTAGAGTATTTTTGGCAGTAGCACCCTGATGTTCAATATACACTCCAACAGAAATCTGCATCTGCTGCTCACAGAGACTCCTAAATCCATACTTAGAAATTACCGAGATGGATATAGTAACAGAACGTGAAATGGTAAAGTATTTTAAAATTTGATTGCTCAAATGTCATTTATGGTAGCCACATCTGCCAGTTTCTGTCTGGTGTTGTACAGCCCATATCTTGCTCATGTGAAGGATCAATGTGTTTAATGACTGGAGAATGCCTCTTATGTGAGGTTGCAGATGTTAATATAGAATTCACAGACAAAAATCTCCAAATGGGCATGAAAGGAAGGACAAAACAGAGCCCAGCTGACAGATAAGATCCTCAAAACAGTTGGTAGCCTACATGGTCTCAGACCACAAAAGCTGGAAAACCAGTTTATTGATCTCACAGATCAAATATTGAAGGAGGGTGGAAAAAACCCAACCAATTTAATAGAAGAGTGTTAAGGGAAGGGTTTGAAGAGTTTATTTAACAGAACTTAAAAAAAAACTGAGAAGAAAAATTTCCACTGAATCTGAGTAGAACTTAGTAGAATTCCACTTATGTGGAATTCAGTTGAAACAACATATGTGGTTGCACACAGGATAGGATTTAGGGAGTTTATATGAAAAAAGTAGTTTTCCAACAAGTGCTAATAGTATTTTACATAGAGAAATATATTCAGAATATTTCACTAGGTAGTCGCTCATATGTATGTGCATCTTAAGTAATAAGAAGAGATATAGAATTTTGCTGATAAACTCTTCAAGAAAGTAAAGTAGAACACGGATGCTTAATTTCTAAAATATACAAATTATATATAATAACCAGTAAGAAATTCAAGGAAAATGCTAAGGCTGGGTAGAAGGTGAGGGGTGAAAGGAGTAGAAATAGCCAGTGAAGGCAACTAAGGAGGAAAGCAAGGACATGTTTGTAGAACATTAGAAGCTTGTCTTATATTAATCCCTGATCAGTGAGACACAAAAGTATTCTGCACTGCAGCTGTAAACTCATTCAATGTTAGCTAGAAACCACCTAAATAAATTTATTTCAAAAAAAGGTCTGTGTTGATTTTCAAAATGCCTTTTGTCTTCTTTATTTTACTTTTTAAACTAAATAAGCCCCAGGTTTTTAGGCAAAACACCTTTGTCAGTTCAGCCTGAATTTGGGAAAAATTTTATTTCATTAAAGCTGGATTTTTTCCTTTTTTTTTTTTTTTTTTTTTTTTTTTGTGGTTCAATACGTGCCTTTTTTAGAGGAGGTTGGGAAGAAATGTTCATCTGTATTAATCTTTAACCCTGTTCTATATTTTCTGCCTGGAGCCAGGACAAAGATTATTACAGCTGACTTCAATGCACTTTTTGATCAGACCGTGAATTAGGGAAAGATTCTAAAATCAGTCTGTAAGAGCAATATTGTTCAAGGTAGAAAACAAATTGTGAGGGTGAAAAATAAAAGGCTAACTGAAGAAAATGGTTGCTAGGCTGGGAAAAAAAGTCAAGTAAAAAGATCTAGGAAGCTCAAACATGAAAGAAAATCAGCTGGAGATGGGAGATATTCATCTAATAACAAGATGAATAATTTACTTATTTGGTTTATTTCATATTTATACAACATTAGCATGGATTTTGTGATTCTTGTGTGCAAGAAATTCTTTTAAACAATTCACAATGATTATTTTTTCATATTTTTAAACAGACTGTTTTACATTTATAGTATTCTGAATCTGAGGTAGGAGCAGTGTTTGCAAATTTCCTCTCCAGTATATACTCTGGTACTCAGATTCAGAAAAATGCAAACATATAATCTAAGACAGGAAGCATCTCTGAACACAAAAAGTCTGTAAGATTGTGTTACTTGAATAGCAGGATTATTCTAGGACTGATCCAAATCATATTAAAGCACATTCTGCCCAACACAGCAGAGATTTTGTTTTAAGATCCAGTAGCATCACACGGAATGAAATAGGAGCAGATGATTTATTGCATAGGTACTTCTCCAGCTCTTAGAAAATGTTAATAGAAGAGATTCTTTATAATTAAGATACAAGAAAAACAGCATCTGAGATACTATTAGTTTATTGTTAAACACTATATGAAGGTAAAGAAGCTACAGGTTGTGAATTGAAAAATTAATAAGAAAGTTAAGTAAATGCGGTTTTCCACAAAAAGTTCAGTAAATATAGGGTTTCACAAAAGGATGGTTTTCAGTGAAGCCTGTGATTTTAGAAGGACATCACACAATGGTAGGTATGGTATTTTGCTAGGAGAACCTATAGAAGATATAAATAGGAGTACAAAGAAAGCTAATGAATAGTGTTATGAATAGTTTATTAATAAGAGCATAGCAGAAATTTGTTGTTTAGAGAATCTCTTGATTTTAAACCACTTTTGTATCAACCCATTTCTCTTTGATTTATTTAACTAGTTTTCTTATCAACAACCTAAATATTATATAGGCGAGAAGGTAATAATTTAATTACTTTATAGATAGAATCATATGATCAGAGAACCATTTAGGTTGCAAAAAGGCCTTTAAGATCATCAAGTCCAACTGTAAATCTGACACTGCCAAGTCTGTACCACCCCTCCTTCCCAAAATGGCACTGGATCAGCTCTCAGACACCTGCTGGGGTCTCATACTGATCTGACATGGCTTTCATCCCACAGCTGTCTCAAATTTTCCCCACAACACAACATATATGGGAAAGAGCAGCACTAGTGAGAAACTAGTGGCATTTGAAATGTGTGTTATCTCTGTAATTACTGCTGTTCCTCAATATAATCTGGTGCTAGTACTGTAATATGGGCAAGCCACTTTTTTGTCTGTTTTTGAGCAAAAAGTTCCTTACTGGGTGTCAGTCCATAGATGTTCTGCTAGAAATCACCCTTGGGAATTGTCTATTGTCTCCCTTTGGGAGAAATTTCATTATGGATAAAGCTACCTGTTATTTCTACCTATGAGGGAAAAAAAGGAATTCTAAGACTCTTCCTTGATGTTAGTAGTTTTGAGCACTGAATGATATGATTATATGGTTCTGTGAATACTCAGAAGAAGAAAATCAAAGCCTATAAGTCTTGAAATTATTATTTATTTGTTTATTTATTTTATTTTTCTCCTGTCTCAACCAGTCATTGCCAAGGAATTTGGGATAGTAGATTTTTTGTTTTCAGTTTACACTTACCAGTAGCCCATAAAAAGCAGTATGTACCTGAAACCCCACTTCTGTCAACGCACATTATGTTCTTTTGAATTTACGTTTACTTTCTTTATATACAGTTCATGTTTCAGGGTAGCCTGTATACTGGAAATAGATATATTTGGCTCTGATTCCAGAAAACAGGTAATCTTGACTCAAATGCTAAACCTATTTAAGAAGGACTCCTGTAAGTTTAAGTGCATGCTTGTGGCCTCTCCATGAATAGATATGAACTTAAATGCATTCTTGAATCAAGGCCAAGGATCCTGGGTTTTTTTCCCTTGTATGCACTCTGAAAGATTTCAGTGCAAGAATTCTCTAAAGGTAAATTGCATGTTTGAGTGCACACACATGCAAAAGAACACATCTGCTGACCATGATGACCTTCAAATCAGAACCTTAGATTAAAAACTTTGAAACATCTCTTTTTTTCATGCTTATAAACTGTTTATTCAGCAGATTCAATTGATAATGATAGGGCTATTTACAACGTTCCACATTTGTTCCTAGACTTGCTTTATAGAGAAGCAAGACAGGAAACACTGATGCTGTTACTTTCACAGTGCAGAAAGCAGGATGTACTACTGTATCCGCCGAATTTGGTCTCCTCTTCATGTATCTAAGGCACTTTCAGATCAATATGCAAAACCACTTTCATAAACACATCTCACCTAATAAGAAAGCATGAGCACACGTTTGGTATTCCAGATTGATGAATTTGAGCAACCAGTGAAGAAGATAGACAAAGGATTCTGCTGGATATTGTTGTCTTGGATATTTATCCAGTTCTCTGGTTTTGTGATAAATATATTCAGAAAAAATCCTCTGTCACAACACAGACACATTTTTTTTCTCTCTGCAGTGATTTTCAGCTCAATATCACAAGTTTAGCCTTTAGACAGATTTATGAAAAATAAAATTTTTAAAATTTATGCTAAAATTTTATTTAGGTGGGATATATTTTATACATATATTTCTAGGAGGGAAAAAAATTTAAGAATAAATGAAATGTGAGCATTATATAATGTTAGAGTTTCTTAAAACTGGGAAATACAATTTTATTTATTTACCTAACTTCTGGATTAGCCAGATTTCATTTGAAAGTTTTGTTTCTTTTTTTTATTTTTTTTTATTTGGTGCCTTTTTTTGAGGGGGTTAGGGAGGGGAAGGAAATGGGGGAACTGTAAAAGGAATAGCTCAGAGAGGACTTCCACATCTTTATTTTCACTTGAAAACTCTTTTTCTATTTTTTTCTTTCCCAGCACATGTAATTTTAATGATTCCTGTGATTCAATGTAATGACTATTTATTTGGAAATTTGGAATCAGAGACTTAAAATATAACAGAAAATTATTTGGAGCAAGCCAAGGAGCTGAGCTGTGGAGGACAGAGGCAGTAGCACCCTATACCCCAGGGAGCCTGGGCATTCAGCTTTGCATGCAGTTACAGTGATCCAGGCTAGTGGGGACTGAATATAGATAGTACCCTTTTTCCTTTTTATGAATCTTCATAGCAAACTGAAATTGAAATAAGATCATTTTGCACAACAGTGCTATCTAGGCCTTCGAGCCTAGTGAGGAATGCAAGCACAACATCCATCAGAACCATCACTGTGAGGAATAATCCCTAGGCTGGAAAGCAGAGCCAGGAATTGGCCAGCACTGTAAAAATACACCCTTTTTTTTAACTGGCATTTAATAAGGCTTGGTTCAACACCATGCAGAGGGAGTTGCTCTATCTGGAACAAGAAGTTTCATTTCAGGGTTGCATTAGATGAAACCAAAACACATGGTAGAATATTGTTCTATATGTTCCTAATATACCCGTCCAGTATTCATACTTTGATAAAATTAATATAAATTTTGTATATTGTATAATGTCATGTGAGACTAAATTATAGAAGATTAATACAGCCGTGACATAAGTTTAGTGTTTAGAACAAAAGCAATATGATTTCACAAAAAACATCTTACCTGCACAATCTTATGTTGTACCATAAATCTGTCAAATGACTTGGGAAAAAAACAAACCACCAAAACGACCCCAAAGTAAAACAATCAGGAGTATAAGGATAATCTGTGTCTTTCTGAAGACAAATGAGACATGCTTTGAAGTTCCACTTTTACAGAGTATTTTGATAGTGAAAGCAATCAGCTGGGTTTGGTCCCCTGAATATAAACCTTGTTTAATCCAAGTCTATTTAACAAAAATAAAGAATGTGTAAACTCTAACATAAACTGTTTCTCCTGAAATAAAGTCACAGATCAAGTAAAGATTTTTTAATAATCTAGTATGTTTTATGAAAAAATAGAGGTTACAAAAACCCTTCCTTTTTTTCCTAGTAGAGAGAAAAAGGAATTGGCTTTGATGTCGTAGAAAAATGAATAAATATTTAGAACTTGTCGCGACCTTTTATATATCTCCACTGTATTACAGCCTACTGTTCAGCAGAAAAATATGCTTTTCAAGTCTCAGCACAGATTTATTAGGTGCTATAAGATGTGCTCCTCCATTGAAAAGCCAAAAATAGCACATTCATAATGTCACATACTCAAGTGCTTCTGCAGTCTCAGAGGTCTTTCTTATTGCATCTTGACGAGTAAAAGATTTACAAGCACAACAGAAATGGCCTTTAAAAATCCCAGGTATTAATGGCAGTTTCCTGATAATAGTTTTATTGCCTTCTATTAAGAACCTTATTACATCAGTCTAATACAATACTACTGTATTACTGCTATAATACAATATGATGAATGAGTGCTACCTCTTCTATATTGCATTAACACCATATTAAGTTAATTGAATGCAGGCATAGCTTAGTGTGATGGATGAGATGTACACTACTGTCAGCAATTATGTATGGAAAAGGGAAGTCCGTAATTCCTATATTTTCTCACATTTGTTCCAGTGAAGACATATGCAGTTCTAAAAAATTCTAACACCAGTTGTTTTTGATACTGCTTTGCATTTATTGAAGAGTTCTACAAAAAATAAATGACAAAGTCTTCATATAGAAATAAACAACTGAGCTGATAGGATTTTCTTCATGTTGTTGGTCTGTTTGATCATCATGTTTTGACCAGAACTTGTATTTCTGAACTCAGTGGCTGCCAACCTAGGTATTGGTTTTACTGGCTGAAAATAAAAAATGTGAGATTTCTTTTCTTGGCATCATCCTCCTTCATGGTTTTTTTTTTCCACCTCATGAGGAGATAGCATCATTCAAATATACTTAAAGTAAGACAGGAAGACTCATTCACATCCAGAGAAACCAGCAACACACTTTTTCCAAGTTATAATGGCATTATATCAAACACTAAAATGTATTCTTGTACTTTTTAGGCTTATTTTTTTTTCTGATATCTGAAAGAAATGAACATTTTTCAGTCTTGGCACTTACATAAAGGACATGGAGGCCATTTGTGCAGTGTGTTAATGATAAACATGTGACAGAGATAAGCTTTAAGTCTAAAGGCTAAGTATCATTGGTGAAAAATGTATATTCAGGTGGATGGAGAGGTTACCTTTCATGGCTCTCAGTAATTCATTCAATTCACTACGTTGAATGAGCTTCTGTATATTACGGAGAGAAACTTTGGGAAGCTATGGTAGAACAGGCAGCTCTTACTGTGCTAATGTCTGTACTTCATTTTAAAGGCACATCTTCAATAGGAGCATTCATATACTCCAAGACAGTATCCCTTTCACACAGTCTACTGACATCAGGGGCAGAGTAAAGGAATTTACAGAAAACATAGGCAATCATTCACATTAAGGTACAATTTATTAATTATATCTGGGGTTTTTTTCACTGGAATTAAGAATTTGCCCAAAAAGCAGATTTGAAAATTGCACAATGAAGTACATGTAGAATCTTAACCTCAGTAAGTTTATATCCTTGAAAATGTAAATCCATTCTGTAAAAGTTATCTAAGAAACCATCTTATCAATCATCTGGTTAAAAGTACAAGGTTAAGAAATAACAATAGGAATAAGTATTTATATATTGAAAAAATAGCAAGCCTTTCAAACACATTGACTTCATTCAGCCAAAAATTTGGTATTTGCTCAGTCTCCAGCATCAGCTATAAATACTTTCAAAATTATAAAGATTTAAGATCATACTTAGTTGTTTTGTTGAATAAAAGCATGTTTTCAATTATTTGATATAAAACATTTCCTTACTCAATTTGGTGTCATTAAAAAAAAGTAAGAATCACTGGCTACTCATGCATAATGAATAAATTCACAGAAGTTATGTATATTCTAAATGAGGAAAAACTTCCAAGTGTACCAACTAAATGACTCATTATGGAGTATACTTTCCACTGCTGCCTGAAGGAAGAAAAGTTGTCACATGAGATTTTGGCATTTCCAAAAATGGAAAAAGGAACCTTTTAAAAATACATAGTATATTGGTTTTACAATTAAAATAACTTTGAGATTTTATACTCAAACAGAACATAACAATGCCTACATTATATGCAAGCCAGGACTTGCTAAGCATTCAAATTGTAGCTTCAAAGATAAAAATCTGAATTCATTTTAAAAAATGTTATTTTGTTATCACGATTCGTTCCCCCTATCATGAAACATGTTGTCCCATTGATTTTATGTAGCTAGTATTTAATCTTATATAACTACGAACAGAGAGTTATTACAAACCATAAAGAAAGTTGTTTAACCATGGTTATTTAGTGAGAAGAACTAGTGGATAGCAAATACAAAAATATATAAATTGTTTTTGTGAGGATTAGACCTTTCCTGGGAAGCAATATGAGTAGGAGGCACAGCTCTGATCCCAGCACTGCATTCGATTTCAGGATTGCTTTTCTGAAAAGTGCATTGAAAGGCAGGTTGAAAAAACCCCAAACAATGCAACAAAGAAATTCCAACCAGAACAAAACACTTTGTGTAATACACTGTTCTCCCTTTGGGGAGAGATGCAGAATAAGGATGCATCGAAAATTTGAAAATTATCAGATATTTCAGTAAATGCACTATTGACAAGCAATTACATGGAAGATTTGAGAATATGTATAGAGAACTAGGGAAGTAATGCAGCCATGACATTATATTTCAGGCCCTACCAATTCACTGAAACCTGTAGACCTCCATCTCCAACCATACTTATCTTTGTAAGACATCTTGTGCTCTTTTTAATCTCAAATTGTCAATTTTCTGTCGGGAACAAGAAAAACACAGTCAAGTAAGCAGTATGGGAAATAAATGTCTTCTAAATTTATAATACTAGAACTTAAAGACTAATGTCAGTACCACAAAAAACTGTCAGAAACAGCCTGTGACTGTATTTCCTACTGATAAACTTAGCCTTGGAGTGGCCTATCATATTTCTAGGCACTTTTTGACAACAGGTAAAAAGGCAATAAATGTATTCTAACAAGTATAAGCAGATTTTTTTAAATCAGCACTTTATGTAGAAATAAGACATAGACTAAAGGATTAGAGAAGGATGAGCAGTTTCAGTCACACAGGTGTAGCCTGTGAGCTTTTTTTGAAACCATGGTAAAACTTTTCTCTCCTGGATCTCATGACCTGTGCTAATTATTAACCTAATTCTGTTCAGTGTAGACTCACAGTGCAGGCTTTGGAGGTTAGCACCTCCAACATCAGTAACTGATGTTAAAATACTTTTCTCACACATTTTTGGGTTGGCAGAAATGATATTGCATGGAAATACTAACAACTAGACCATAGCATAATTTATTGCTATTCTTAAACTTAGTCCTAGTAGGTTTAACTACATTTTCTGTTTTAAATCAGCAAATAATTCAAGTCAGAACATGATTTAGGTCCTTTACAGTATTCACAAAGAATCTTATTTCCCATTCAGAAATGTTTAACGAAGTTTTCTGAGCAATGACTCTGGCAGATCATGACATGTCACAGACAAGACTGAAGTCATTTTACCTTACTTTTTTTTATCAAGGTATTAATACTTAACCAGCATGTTAATTTTTTGAAAGCCCGATTTATGAGTCTGTGGACATTTAAAAATTTTGGAAAAAGGGCACTCAAATTTCTCAGAGAGTCAGGCAATATTGAGGGCTTCAAAACCAACATATTTTTGAAAAATATCTTTCTTCATTATAAAAGTCTAAGAAAGATGCCCACACTGGGGAATGAAGATGTGTTCAGAGACAAACATTCAAAAATATGATTTACATGTTCCTTAACTATAGTCATATTAGTGATTTACAGTACTGTGTGAAAGTTTCACAACAGTTGTACACGTCAATAATGCCAATGCTTGAAACCTATGGTAATGCCCAGAGCTATGTATATTTAATAGCACTGAGCTGTAGAGTGATGTTATGCATTGCAAATCTACAGAGAGAAAGGGAACAGATTTATTATGAGACTATTGCTACAGCTGAATCAAAAGCATTGTGAATCTCAAGGGATGCAGGTAACTTGTAGGTCAGAAAAGAAGTGGTTCCAGTTAGCTCATCTATATTAGTCTCCAGTTTCAGAGGGACCTGTACTGACATATAGAGCCATATAAGACAAGGGTGGATCTGTCATCCTTTTTGTGACCTCCCAGGGAGAAAATAAAGTGTAAAACTGACTTGGAGACAAATTGGTATGGGTAGTGACCATCCTGTCACTTCTGTTAGTGTGCTTCATGAACGTGTATCTTGCTCATTCAGTTGTGTTAAAATTCAGAGAGTATTTCAATTGCTATCATGCACAAATCATTAGCATTTTTCAGAACTGGTAATGGAGGAGTCATACAATGTTTTCAAATGCAACGTGACTGTAGAGAATTCACAATGTGAGACCTTATCACAAACACTCTTTTAAGGCCCAACATAATTGATCAACATTGTGGGCAGGGCACTGAATAGAAAACATGCTTTTCTTTGTTTCTTTACTGCTGTTGACAAAAAAAACTTAAAGGAATTTTGTCTGAACACTCCAAAGGCTTTTTTCTTTTTTTCATTTTATGTGAATCTGCACCAAAATTTCTATATCACTCTTTCCCATGCTGAGTTAATTTTTTTAAAAGCACTTGCATCCATAAGTTTTAAAATTTTGCTTAGTTTAAGATAAAGAACATGAAGGCTAAGATCTACTTCAACATTCTATGCAGATGCTTAGGAGTACAGGAAAATATTAAAAGCACGTCCCTCAACCACACAGCTTTCATAAGAATGGTGTTTTAAAAAATTATATTACAGTGTCTGCAACTTATACCAGATTCATTTGTTCTCACTAAGAAATATGCCAATTGTCCTTCTGGCAGCATATGCCAAATTAAATGAAGGTAGTTTAAAGATAAATAAGTTTTACTCCTTTACACCAGTTTTGCATCTCGCATTAAGGGCAGCTCACCCTGAAAATGAGCAAGTGGCTTTGGTGCTGCCTTTTGCCTCCAGAGACTTGATGTGATGATGCAGCTGTAAAATTTGCTAAGTGTTTCCCAGAAGCTGTATCTGTAGAGAGGTGAGGGGATATTTTAGATCTCCTGAATGCCATAGTACGAGCTCTTCTCCAGAGATCACCTCCCTCTCTGAGGGCTGTGTGAGTTACACTCTGAAAGGCAGTGCAGCTTCCCTCCTCTTGGAATATAGCTGTGACTGAGTTTAGATAAAGCTTTTGCTGTATTCAGCTGTCACTCACTTACCCAGTATAATGCAATTCCTGATTGAGCCATGACAATTTGTTTTTGAAAATGCAGGAAAAATATCTTTTAAAACTCTTTAATTGAATATATGTCTCTTTGGAATATTGCCAGTATTAGTATGAATTTTTATCTATTCTCTGGCATTTAAATCCATTTGACTTATTCTTCTGGTGAAGTTCTTTTCAATCTGAAACATACTCGATGAGGTTTCTTTTTCAGTGAAATCCTGTACAGAGAGTTAATTGCCAGTAACAGCTATTTTTAAAGACCACAGATGACACATGGAAAACTTCAAAAATCATTTCATGTAGAGTTAGGTGGAATATATACAGTACAATTTGTGCAATTCTCTTCCCTTTTTTATTAAGAAGAGCATTTGCATGTAAACAAAGTCTATGCTCATCTGCTTCTGTTGCTTATTTCTCACTCTAGGAGATAATCTTCAATTTGAAGCCTCATGATTATATTATCTTCCTTAGATGTGTTTATTATGGCACAAAGATAGGTCTATATCTTCAAGCTGAGAATAAGGAAAAAGAACAGACGAACTCTTAAATACCACAGATCTTGTTGATAGGTGGATATGACTAGTGGAAAAGGACAAGAGAGAAGAAACAGAAACTGATACAAAAAGAAAATAATTTTGGGCCAAACTTCTTTTCCAATATTTTCAAGGAAAAGCCAACAAGTTATCAAAATACAGAGATATAACATATATGAAACACGTGAATGATCAACGTATAATTGTATGTAAATCATATAAATGTATCATTGGTTTTATAATTAATTTCAAATGATCCTTAAAATGTATTTTTATTATTTGTAGAAAACATTTTTTTACCTAATATTTAAAGGCATTGTTTTAGGGGTCTAACTGACTCTCCAAAAATACCTTCCGGAACCCTTAAGATAAGCAAGATGAAACAAAATGAAAAATGGACAAAAAACTCTTCTAAGAGATAGATAAATAATATGATGACTCAACATGGAATTTCATCAAGGAATCTTGACTGACACTGTTTACTTAGAAGGACTAAATCTCAATTCATGGGTTTAGAAAAATAATTATGCTGTTAAATTATAAGAAGCCAACTACATAATAGTTTATAAAACATACCATACATATTTGATTATATTCTTTGTTCTGCTTTTGGGGAACAGTTATCACTTTAAGGCTTCATGCTGAACTATTCCCTCTAGAAAATGATATTATATGGACTGTAATATTATATGGACATTTTCTTTTCCACCATAGCCTGATTTTTTTCATTCTGATCGTTATATTGATTTTTCCTTCTTTTCAAAGCCAATCTTAATTAGCTACTGTTACTAGACAAAAACAATTTTGTCATCCATCTGGAACACTTATATTCTACATTTTTTCTTGTAAAAAGTTCCTGTTAGAATATAACCAGAACCATGTTCTTTCTGCTGTATGCATTTGGTATCTCTGGAAAAGAGAGGATCCACTGTTTTGGTTTTTTTCTTCTTTTATCCTCATAAGAAAGTGGCTACAAAGACTTAGATGAGTTGGGATACTCAGGTGCCATTCACAGTGTTGAGGAAAAGGTCAAGATGTTCTTGACACTGATATTCTTAAGTCCTGTGCACAAGCTGCTAGGACACTGTTTTACTTAGTGGTATCTCTTTCTGTTGTCATTTGGTACAGGGATAGAGAATGAGATCTCTGAGCTTTAAGAAAACTTATTACTACTTTATATTGTATAGAGTAATATCTTTTTATTTGTTGGATTGTTATGAGTGGATGATGTAGGTTTAAATCAGCTCTTGCCTTTGCCCAGGCCTCTGGCAGCAGGGAGTAGCTGTATTGAGGTTACCAGTACCCCCAAAATCCACTCTCATTGGCAAGTTCTTTAATAATGGCTGATTCGGTCTATTATAAAATGAATTATTTATTAATAGGCACAAATCTGACAGACATAAGACTTAAAACAGACTATTACTACACAGGGATAAGACAAAAGGCAATACTAGTATTGCGGAGTTAAAGGTACCATTAAATTTATTAGCTAGCTAAGAAATAGTATAACTTAGGATTCAATGTTTCTTACCTTCCAATCTGGATGGGGTACACATGGAAAAATCCTCTCTCTCAATTCCTGGGAAAGTGACTTCAAAAGTTCGCGTCCACACTTAAGGCAAGAAATCTCCTCGCACGTTCCAGAGGAGTGTGTAAGAGACTTCTGCCTCTGTGATAATTGTGTGGGCTTTTATAGACATAAGAACCGTGTCTTTTGGTCAAGAATATTTCTTTCACCTCTTCCCACATTTGCTTTCTAGACTAAGATGTTGGTTCTTAGCTGGGGGCCTGAGCCCTTTTGGTGTCAGAGATACCCCATGTGGGGCCTGTGACCGGCCCAATTTATCGCTTGCATGTGCACCAACCACCTCTGGTAGAGAGGGGATACACGTGTCCTGCCACATGGATCCATTCTACATCAAAATGTAAGACTACTTATATGTTAACTCATTCAAAGAAATTAAATAAAAATATGTACATAATCTAGGCCTTAGGGACTTATCCTTCTGACACTATATATTTAGTTATCATTTTAAAAAGTTATGTACTTTTATCAAAAAACAATAGAAGTAAGGGACCTACTGCCACATTCAATAGAATAAGTTCATGGATTTATTACTCCTCTACTGAGATACATAGAAACACTTTTCTGATTCCCTGAACTCACAACATTTTTCTAATTCTAACATTTTTCTGTATTTTCTTAGGAAAAAAGTGTTATTGTGGTTATTAAAAACAAGTTATGATAATAATAGTAATTATCTAGTGTTGCTAAAACAATAATTTGATTTAATGGGACTGAACTCAAATATCTTTATATCAAAGGGAGTGAAAGGTTTAAGATCTAATCCTTAATGAGTCTTTTGAAGTATATTTATTGTAAAATGATTTAATTTCACAGTCTTGTACTTGGGAGAATCTAATGGAACAACTTATCAAGAACCACTACAGGGCTTGGAGCCTTATCCATGAGCAGATCTGCACCGTTAAATTTTAACACTTAGAAAGAAAATTGCATCTATATTATGCATTTTATAGAAGTAGAAATAAAAATGAAATGTTCTTTTGGAACATTATTCAATGTAATATATTTTTATGAAAACTATTTTCAATTTTAATTAGGTTGTAGTCCCTTGAGATCTGAAAGATCAAAGGAACAAAGAGTCAAACTCAGAAAAAGATATTTTGGTTTTCATTAAAATATAATGATACCCTTAATGCTTCTTGATTCTTTTCATAATCAAAGATTAACAATAACAGATTAGGAGATAGTAAAGTTTTTGGTTTGGTTTTTTTTTTTTTTTTTTTTTTTTTTTTTGTCCTGGATGTCATATTAGAAACAGAAAATCATTTTGATTATGAGAGCAGTTATTTCATATGAAAGGTAAGTTCCATGCCTCATTGACAATGCAAACATTTTAGACCTTTCTGTTGAAATGTAATTAGCATTCTGTACATTAAAAAAAACCATTGAACCACCTTTTCAGAAAAGAGGAAAATTTCTAAACCTAAGGCAGTGGATGTTTTTCTTAAAAGTAGGTGGGTTATTACATACCTTTTCAAAGCAGTCTCTTTATTAGTGAAGGAACAATTTTACTGTTTTTTGTAGATAGAGAGGGAAGGCCAGTGGACCCAAATTGATTCACTGGAGCTTGTAGGTACTGCTGAAGTTAAATAAACAGACAAACAATCCTCCAGTAAATAAATGTACTGGGTACTTGCCATCTGTGTTTCTAAGGATGACATTTAAATTTCTGGCATCAAGAGAATTCATACTCTCTGGAAGTATCTACAGACTGGTTTATAAAGAGTTTTGCTTGTCTCCAGGAATTTTGCAGGTAGGGGCATCTCAAATTTCATTTAAATGTGGAGTAATTGTTCTTCAGTCCAGGGCCTATATATCTCTCTCTTAAAGTGAGGAAGAGTGTTCCACAGTCTCTGTGCAGAGCTAAGCAACCAGCCTCCACCAAAAAAGTAAAAACAATGACTGATTCCTGTGTTAAAATGATACAGATATTATGAAATTCTAAACTCTGTGACAAGCTGAAGACCATTATAGATGTTATCTGTTTTATTTGTAGTTTACAAACTGTGTATGATGTTCCTTTTAACACGATGTTACTGGGTATCAGAAAGTGGGAAGCAAAACCTATATGCTGGCCTTGTCCTTATTATTGGTCTCTGGGTTACTCTTTTATTACTGTTCTATAGGTTTTGGTTGCTTTGTTTTCTCTGTTTTTAAGATACTTCGTTCTAGTTTTTGCTCAAATCCAAACTAGCTTTGGTGTTTAAGAGCAGTATTGATTTATATTCACTAAAAGGAAAAAAATCTATCCAGTCATCTCACAAAGCTCTAAAGATTTTGGAGCACTGACACTGTATGCTGAGACAAAATCTCCTAATCTGTGTATCCTTCCAGCTTTGTGTGGTGGTGCTATTAATTTTTTTATAATAAACTGAATAGACTGACAGATATTTAAGATTTGCTCACTAAATTACTAAAAGAAAACTATCAAATATTAGAAAAAACAAAAAAAAGTTAATGAAAAGAGCTACGAAAAAAGCATTTTCATATATGAAACATTCTTTTTTCTAAACAAATAAATAGTAAGAATCATAGCACTCCACCATCCAGGGAAAAGAGTAGTGAAAATTAAGATTGCAGAAAATGTGGAACACATGGGAAAAAGAACAATACTTCAAACTGATATATTTTTGTCCTATGTAAAAAGTACTACTAATTAGATTTTTCTCATGTAATAGAGTACAGTTTTCCTACCATTTTCAAAACAATTTGTTTTGTATAGACTATAGTTCAGTACAGGATAGATGCCTTTATATATCTAATCCATCTATTCTAGCACTCTACGTTTCAATTGATTTCTAAGATAATGAATACATGCCTCCAAATTGTGCTGGCACTCATCTCACAAGTTGCTGTCTTCGTGCCAGTTACAGCCACTGGCTTTGGAGATCTTATTTAGAAAACTTTAATGTTTGCCACTTTCATTTGCTATCTTGATAGCCTTACTCGTTTGGTGTGTTCTACCAGAAGAATATCCTCTACTGTATGCTTTAAACTGGAAGAAGATTTGCAAACAAAAAACTATAGGGTGAAGAACAGAGATAGATGCATGTCTGTATTAAAAAAAAAAAGGAAAAGAAATTGCAGTTTAAGAGTTTAATACTATTAAAAATAATAACACAATGCCATTATTTAAAATAGTACACAGTAATACATCTATATGCACCATCTATGACTGTTTCAAATTAATATTATATTTTTCCCCCTCTTTTTCTATTAATTAAACCATAATATGGGAGAAAAACATTTGCCAAGTGGATGTGATTTACAAGTCATTCTTATATCAAGATTTTGGTTCTAAACTATAACATGCTATGAGGTGTTGAAAGTCTAAGGCGGAACTATTTCCCATGAGTAACATGACAAATCCTGTACTTCCACCTACAGAGGCATCAACACAGGGTTTTCAGCCAAAGGCTTGTAAATGCAGAACATATTTTTCATGGCTGAATTGCGTCTGACTGAGCCAAAATCCAATATCTTCCAGGTATTCAGTAATTACTTTCCACATAATGTGGTAGATTGTTTTTTTTTTTTTTTCTTTTTTTAATAGTTACACTGAAAAAGAGTCAGCTAAGTCTTGTGACTTTTTTAGTGCAGAAGAATCTCTCACACATGAATAGGGAACTAGATGTTATACTATTTAATTAATCATTACAGTTGTCTGTTGTTCACAACTGACAGAAACTTCAGATAAAAGAAAGTCTAGAATCTGTTTTTTGGTTGGGTCGTGATACCTCCTATGAGACATAGCAGTAGGTACTGTGTCTTTGTCTTTTCTGAGAGGTATATTTTATTATGTATACATCATCAGTAGTTTTCTTTCTAAAACACTTAATTATCTTAATTCATACACATTACTGAATTTTTTTAGAAAAATTAAAAATCAGTTTAAGTGATTAGTAATCAACAATGCTTTATTTTCCAAAGAACACTGCTATTGACAATTACATAATTTTCCAAAATACTCTTGATAAACTTCTGAGCTTGGCAGTGACATTTTTATGTGTATTTTTTGCATTATTTTTTAGAATGTATATGAATGCAAGATACATTTGTAGATCTGTAGCCCAGTGATGTAACATTACAGATCTCAGAGCATTTCCTTAATACTGCACTCTGTGTGCTCTCAATAAAAAGAACTAATGAAATAAACAACAAGTAAACAAACAAATCATATTGACAAAAAGTTACTTATGATTGCATATATATATATAAGAAGAACATAGTTTAATTTTTCTTTGAAAATATGAAATAGAAAATACTCATTAAATCTAGAAATAGTGTTCTTGTTTTTAATGGAAAAATGATATTATTTATTTAATGTTTAAAAATATCAGAGTTTTCAATAAGATATTTGGTAGGATATTTGTGAATAATGTTTTCCATTAGGAGACATTTTGAAGTATGTTGAACCTTGGATGGTGAAAAATGTTTTATTCAATCTTCATATATGTACATACTTATTTTCAGTAGAAAAGACAAATTTTAATCAGATAAAAATAAATTGTCCATTGAGGCATTTTGATAAAGAAATATAAAGTTGAAACTAGTTATGTATAATGAGTAAAGGAAGACTGCTAAGAACTGGGAAGTAGAAACTCGAAAAGTAAGTGCAGTTCTGTAATAATATATCTATTTTAAGAATAGATAAGCCAGCTTGAAGAAATAATATTTTAATCATAACTTCCTAATGGTAAGTCATATATTCCTTATGCAGAGCTGAAAATGTTTTGAAGATTCTTGATACTTATATAAATTACACTCATAAATAGAATTCAAGTTTTCATTATTACTGTATGTACTATGAAAAAAAATGCTGCTTTTCCAAGTAGTTTAACTTAAATCAGGGGATTGTATTACATTCAGCATTATTTTACACTTTGGTTAATATAGTGTTATTAAACAGTTCATTTCATTCTGTCTCCTAATTCATATAAAACATTATACTTCAGTCTGTCTGTTCCAATGCCTGCCTTTTAAAAGGGGAAGGGACTGGAGTCTTGCACAACACAAAAGGATTGCTGAATTAGTGGGAAACAAGAGGGAAACACCTGTGATACTCCACAAAGGAATCAGGGTATGTTTCTCTAGTAAGTTGTCATGGTTGTTGGCCCAACTGGGCAGCCAGAAAGCCGTGATCTTATCACCAGCACTGAAAAATGGTGGGACAAATCTGTGGTGGGTTGACTTGGGCTGTCCATCAGGTGCCCACCAAGTCGTTCTATTATTCCCTCCCCACCAACAGGACAGAAAGAGTAAAGCTCATAGAATGAAATAAGGAGAGGGACATCACTCGACAGTTACCAACACAGGCAAAATAACTGGACTTCGGGAAATTACTTTCGTTTATTACCAATTAAAGAGAGCAGGAGAATGAGAAATACAAACTAATCTAAAACCCCCTTCCACCCATACCCTGCTTCTTTCTGGGCTTAACTTTATTCCTGAATCTCTACCTCCTCCTCCACAGTAGAACAAGGAAATGGGGGCTGTGGTTAATTTATCATGTCTCTGCTGCTACTTCCTCCTCAGGGGGAGGACATCTCAAATTCTTCCCTTGCTTCAGCATGGGTCCCTTCCATAGGGTGCAGTCCTTCAGGAAAAGACTGCTCCAGTGTGGGTTTCCTGCAAGGTCACAAGTCCTTCCAGTAAACCTCCTCCAGCATTGACTTCTTTCTCCACAGGGTCACAGGTCCTGCTGGGAGCCTTATCCAGTGTGGGCTTCCCCACAGAAGCCACGCTCCAGTGTGAGCTTCTTGACCAGAGCCGGTGTGGATACTCATTTAGCAATGCAAACTCACCATTGAAAGGTTCAAGGCCAGATTGGATGGGGCTTTGAGCAACACAGGCTAGGGGAAGGTGCACCTCGCATGCCAGGGAGGTTGGAACCAGACAATCTGTAAAGGTTCCTTTTAATCCAAACTACTCTATGATTCTGTGATACAGCTATTCATGTCATTTTGAAAAAGAAAAAAAAAAAAGGAACAACCAAAGCAAAACTCCAGCACTAAAGAAGGCAACTCTTCATCTTCACTAGTAACAAGGAGATACTTCCTGCTTCACAAGAATGTTGCAAATAAAATAATTAGCTTTATATAAGAAACAAAAGGTAGTGTAACTATATTATGTGCTTTGACAGCTAAAATTGATGTTCACGCATAGCAGAAGGATTTTTACTGAATTACGTCAAGTTTAAAACAATCCACTTGACAATTGCTTTTCCAAGAAGGCTTAATCCTCTAAGAAAATTCAAAACACCTTGTGAATTCTTCACTGCTTTTCTACTAAAGCTTAATTGTGTTCATATTTGTGCATTTATTTATGATGCTTTGTCAATTAATAATTTCCATGTTAGAATATTTTGAGCTGTAAGTGATAAATCTGTCTTCAATGGGAGTAAAGGGGTAAGTTACTTTGAGAACTGCACACTTCTGTTCAGAGAGGTAAGGCTGCATTGAAAATGCAAACTTCCTTTTGAAACTCACTCTCTGAAAATCCACACAAACCAAAGATTTTCTCCCACTCCATTCTTTACTCATGAACAGCAAATGCTACAACTGGTTATTAGTACAGCTGACTGCTTTCAAGTTGTCTGATAACATTCAGTTATTTCCCTCGTAAATTTTGATGAGACTTCAGGGAGATGAGTGAGCAATGCTAACACGGGAACACGAGGAATTTCCTTTAGGGCTTTATGAGAGTCTAATACATTCTGACCAAGCTCTTTTAGATGATCTACATGTGGGAGAGGTGCTTATTACTGAATTTTAATTTTTTATGCTATACTGAATTTTAATTTAGTGAGGGATATAACTGTGTAGGTAAATCGCAGGACAGATAGAAATTACACTTATGAGAATATGACAGTTGTAATTTAAAGTAGAATCACAATATAAATGCAATGCTCATTGCCAGTCTCTATAGTATAAAAGATTATTTCACTGTACAGATAAAGGCAGTTGAACCACTTGACTGATGTGGTTTGTTGCCAAATGCACTCAGCTGATGTGGCTGGCTGGTTCAGTCAGGTTATGTGGCCGTTTATCCAGGCCAAGGGCCACCACTCAGTCCCCTTCATGCTGAGATAAATTCATCTTTCTTTGCAACAGCCATGGTCAGTCACTGCATATATTTTTCCCTGACTCTCATGAATGAACCTTCTGTGTCAGTCTTCTCAGAGCCTTCTTCCATTTTAGGGTTTTCAGTAAAGACTGAGAGTAAATTGGTAGCTGAAAAGATTTGGATAGAATAGTTCTACGTGATTATCATTAATTTGGATTTGAAATTTTCACTAAATTAAACATATATATTAATAAGCATAAATAAATAAAAACTAGAATTTAAAACATCCAGACATATCTACCTGAAAGCCTTATATACAAGAAATTAGGAGAAATATTTTTGAAATGAAATGCTGCTTTTATCACCTTTCTGCTTAAAACTCCTCTTTGACACCAAATTTGAATACCTATTTAGCAATGTAAACTCAAGACTAGTGAGAAATGTTTCTCCAGAGATGTGGCACAGAACCATGTCAGTAGAGAAGCTAATGTTCTCACCTTATTTTAGATATGAAGGCGGTTTGAATACAAGGAAAAGAACTAACAGTGAAAAATTACTTTGGCATTTCAAATGGTTAGATTGAATTTATATTTTTGAGCATTTCCAAAGAATAAGGTGACATAATAATTACACAAATAATATATGATGTACTGTGTTAGATGAGAAAAATGACAAATTCATGTTTTCCAAAAAATAAGTAATTTTATTTTTATATATTTTCAAAAGGACAAAGCCCATACAGAAGAAAAAATAAAAATATTTTCTTTATGATTTTTGGACTAAGGTTCATACAGAAGCAGTGAGCCTGTACTGTCAAGGCTAATCATTCAGCATAGGTGTGCCGGTTTGGCCAAAATCTAGCAATATATCCTCTGAGAGGAAACCAGGCTACAACCACCCTTCCCCCCACAGGGTTCAGGAAAAAAGGAAATTTTCCTCGAAGGCAAGTGAAAGAGATAAGAACTATTTATTTAACAAACACACAGGAAAAGGATAATAATGCTAAACAATGAAATGAAATCTCTCGCTGTGGAGAGAAGCCTGGGAAGATTTCAGAGTCCTTCTGTAGGTGTGGTCTCTCTCCTCCTCGGAGCTGGGTCGGCGAGGGCCCACCCCCGGGCCTCGGGGAAAAATTCTCCCGATGTGTTCTGATGTTGTTGAACAGTCCAGAAGAGAAGAAGGGAAAAACCAAAGTCCTAGGAAACAAAGTTCAGCTCTCCGTCTCACACCGGGAAGAGAAGGAAATAAAAACCCGAAACCGCTGGCTGAAGCAAGCAAGCAGGGTGCTCCCTCCTGCTCCTGCAGCCAGAGAACGCAGAGGAGTGTACTCTCTGTGTCCTTGGGAAACTGTTTTGAAAAGTTCGTTTGGTTTTTTTCTTTTCTCCAGCTCAGTTTAAAGGCACAGAAAAGGCACAAAATTACTTTTTGGGCATAGAGCATGATAGGGGATACACATAATAGAGTCACCCCAAGACAATAGGAAATAACTAATTTCACACAGAAAATATAGTACGTGTCCAAAGATGCAGTGAAGTAGTTGTACATGATGGAATCCAGTCCAAGAGAGGTTTGTTTCATACAAGCAAACAAACAAACAAACCCCAAACAAACAAAACAAAATAAAACCAGCTTTGCAGAGATGTACCAGATCATTTAATTCCACTAAAAAAAACTGTATAGTGGGTCATCTTCTTGGTGGGCAACTGCTATAGCCATCAATTAAATCACAGTAAAACTAGAATAAAATGTTTGGCTTCTTAAATTAAACTAGTTGCTTTTTGGAAGATATATTAAAATTAAATATAAGTTACTGGCTCAAATGTATTTCTGCATATTTGAAATTTTGCACTTGTAGTCATACTGAGAGAATATGGGTAATCGAATAAATGACAGATTTCAAACTGTTTTTAAAAATTCACTTTTAATGGTAGGGCTGACAGAATGAGTCAATTCAAAGTTTTTTCTAGTCCTGCACTCTGTTTAAGACAGCAAAGAATAATGGATATTCAGGAATCTGAATATGGAATAAAAGTCATAAGTCCTCCTCAGAATAACTTCCAAAACTTCAGAAATTTTTTGCTCAGTCACTTCCGTTCTTAGTTGCCTTGAACAGATCTTTCTTCAGGTCACGTGTACAGTTAGGCATATTTCATAGTAGAAAATAAGCTGCATAATGTAAAATCACAGTAGCAAATCAAAGTCTCTATACAAATATCAGTGTCACACAAGCTATATTTTAGGCATGAATTTTTCAGTATTTTGCTTTAAATGGGAATTTTCATGTTATCTTGTCTATTAACTTCTAAGTTTTTGTTTGTCTCCAGTTCCAATGCTTGTATTTCCAATGGACAGAAATATCATTACTATTGATGCATAATAAAATTAGAATAGTTCCTTCAAAAAGTCTTGAATTTTTGTATGCAACATTGACAAAAAAAATCAAAGTCCCTATTGGTCTTGTGACTTTTGGCACTTTCCTCCTTTCAGAACTCCACATAAAAGGTCTTTTTCATTGCTCCTATATTTTATAATATCACTTTTAGCATTTCTTACCTTTTTCTTCCCCCCTGCATGAAACTGGCTCAGAACTGTCTATTTTCATAGTCTAGTAATCCCATAAGTGCATCAGGAATTTCTAACAGCCACTCCTCCTGATGTGATTACCTTTGCTACCACAGATGACAAGGAAACCAAGAGAGATTTCTCCAGGTCTTGCTGGAAGGATGAGGTAGCAAAGAAGACCAAAACACTGAAATAGCACTCATATTCTCAATAGCATTCATTATATTCTCATATTGTCTTATAACTTTACAGCTATAAGAAAGATTGCAAAAGTTTTATCAGGGTTTCATTTAGACATCCTGAAGAATATGTGTCTGGGAGACAACGCTTCCCAAAAGCAATCATGAATTTGTTGCCTCAATACTAAACCAAAGTACCATTAACAGACAACTAAGCAAAAAAAGGGGAAAAAAAAAAAAGAAGAGGAATGTAAAAGTATAGCTTGATAGCTCTGCATGAAAGATGTCCTACTATCTTTTTTTTGAAAATCAATAATCTATTAAGTAGGTACAGTACTCTGAACTACCCTTGTGACTTTCAATTCCTCAAAAGAGCTAAAAATTGATTTAATTCATAGTTTCTAATTGCAGCTATAGATTGCTTTTGAAATCTATGTAGCTCACCTTCTTTTCTTCTGTGTTTTCAATTTTACTTGCCATTTGTTCTGTTTTATTCTCCTTTGTTCTACCAAGATGAACATTTTTCAATTTTCTATGCATAAGTCATTACTCCTTATTGTTGCTTAGTGGGTCCTTTGGCATCCCTAGCTTAAACTGAGTAATTAAAAGAGCTCAGAAAATCCTTAGCCTAAGCTTTCCACAAAGCAGAAAAGTGAATTGTTCCCCCAGTGGCTGCTGTTGAAAGGAAAGAAGGAAATTGAGGAAACAGGATGATTAAACTTTACACCACTACCTCATATTTTATTCAGTGTGATCAGAGAATACTTAGCTAGTTCACCACCGTGGGGAAATTTTTCATGTTGATTGATAGCAGTAGTTCCTACTTTTAACATGGAATTAAGATTTAAAAATATGTGATGGTTTTAAAGTACTTCAATGTAAAAAACTGTTCAACTAACCAGCTTTCATCTCAATGAAATCTACTATTTAAATTAATGTGCTGAAGCAGAAAGTGACCGACCACCATTTAAATGAACAGCAACCCCCAAAAGCTAAATATTAGGTAGTCCAACACCTGCTGCTATTCTAAGTTATAGAATTGTTCTTCAAACCCCTTCATGCGAATAATCCTATTTTCTTGTCAATCATTCTATTTAATGAAAAAAAAATAATAATATCAAAACAACATAATCCAGACAACTAGGGAAGAAGAGGATATGTTTATCTGTCTTTTGTTTTCATTATAAGAATTAAGTAATAATACCATGGCAAACCATATTTCTTATTAATTTATGCTCTGAAAGCCAGAGAGAGCACAGAGATTTTCATCAGATCCCTTGGGCATGATATTCATCTGTTTAGACAGTAAATTTAAAAACCAGGTTAATTCTGGACTCAGCTCAGTGGGACTGCACATCCGCACATAGTTAAGCGTGACTGTATTATGTTCCATGAATGTGCAACAAATTTCACACTATAGCATATTTCATGGTGTAAAACAGCATAAATCAGATCCCTAAATAATCCACTGAGTTTTATGAAGAATTAGTAAATTTTCTATACATATGATTTTTCATTTTAGCGTACTCAATTCCTGGTATATTCTGAATTTTATTAGACACACTGCTTTAGTAGCTAACTTAAATTATTGCACAGCTCTCTCTTGAAAGATGGCTTTATAGGGTTGTGTTAATACATGCCCTTCCTCAGCTGTTTTGGAGGGCTATACCAGCAGTGAAACCTTTTTACTAAACTTAATAAAACATCAAGATATATTAGTTATTTGAACCTGAACGACTTTTTTTTTAATAAGAAAATAAGTTATTATAAGAAAATTTGTTTACTTTACAGGGTGGGATGTTGTGTCCATTATATAGTGCACTGAAACAAATATTTTTGTCCTGATACCTATCAATGACAAATTACGAAATTCAACTGACATTTCATAGTGCAATTTCTAAAAGAGAATAAAAAATTCCATTTTGTACACACATTTTAACAGAGGATTTTTGTGTGAATACTCCTCAAAATTAGTCTAAAATTAATGAAAATTTAAAATCTCTGGATATTTGTAATACTTCTGATAGATTGTATTGCCTCTGAACTGTATCGACTTGCTATCTATCACAGGATAATTTCTGTCTCTAGGCTTTATATTGCAGTATTAATACATATTAAGTGCTATTTTTATTGTAGAATGGATACTACTTAACTTGGGAAGAGCTGGCAAAAAATTAGTTTGAAAGGAAGGAATTTTTCAAAGAATCCTAAAAGGCTTAATACTCAGACTTGCTGCAGCCCAGCAAGAGTTGGAAATCCACCTCCCATTATCTGTTTGTATTCGTGCTACTTGAAAGAGCTCACTGCCAGGATACCACATCCAGACACGGGTCAAAAGTCAGATGGCTCAGCCCCACACCACAACAAGACCCGAAGACAGACTAGTCCTCTTCCTCCCCTCACCTACCAGCACCCATGCCTTTGTTTTCAAGAAAATAGTCACTGTCTAATGTTTTGAACAGGTACCAGTTTGTCTAATTGCCAGGAGTCATCTCAGAAGCACATTATGTGCCAACAGACATATCTGGCTGCAGACTGAAAGTACCAGCTTCAAAGAATCTTCATAGTTTCCCCCTTTTTCCATGAGAGGTAAACTGAAGCTGGGGCATATTGTTTATCCCAGTTAGGAAGACTAATTGATGCTGTGCCTAATAAAATTTATAAAATTCTCTTTACTTACAAAAAATACATACATAGCTTTTCATATCTGAGTGCAGACTGCAATCTTCAATTAAGAACAGCAATCGTTTTCAAACCTCTCATATCTCACGTTCTTGTAGGAAGGTCGATGAGGCTCTATGAGGTGCTTTGTCTCCTTGTTTTCACCTGCACACACCTCCTCTACAGAAATATCTACTTGAATGTGCTCTGGATAGAGAGCTTAAGTTTCTGAACAGTCTTACGTTTTCTTTCATTTTGAGTGGATATATGAGTACTACATAAATTTTAAACAAAAGAAGAATAAAGTTTTGAAAGAACTTCAACCTAGTGACCATGGTAGAGTAATTTATTGCAGTCTATATCATAACGAATGTCTACTGGAATTGAGATAATAAGTAAATAATAAAATAGTGTAACCCAGCATATATAATCCCAAGACAATGTCTATTTACATGCACCAACCGAGTCTCTGAGGTACATAACATGCATTATTAAATCCTGTACAAATATGTATTAGATTAATATCTGAAATTAGTTGCATCTGTTAAGGTAATGTTTTGCCATATTTCATTTTCTCTGTAATTTATTGTACATATAGTATGAACTCCAGAGTGAGAAACGATAAAACTAAAAATTGTATTAAATATATATTTCATTGCATATGAAGTTAAACTATATTTTAATTTAATGCAACAATCCCAAACACATTAATGCTATGCACTTCAAAACTTGGAATGGCAAATTGCTTGTCTTCTTATAAACTCTATTAAAGAAAAAACACAGCAGAAATGTTTCAAAAAGTAATTATATGTTATTTTTAACTGTTCAATATAGAATATGATGGCCTAAATGTAATTATCCTGTAATCGGTGCACTTGACAGTCTCATTCTGAGCCAAACTTTGATTTTACAAACAAGGCTTCTGCATCAGTTTTTCTTTCACTAGTTTGGGCACAATTAGTAAGTGTGCTGATATCCAATGAGACTGACTATTTTTCTGGTTAAATTTAAGTCACAATTTATCTGTTCAGTATCTCACTAATCATGCTGGCACAGTTTTTGCATTCAATAGAGTGGCAGTCTCAGGCCAAAACTGCAACACTTTCAGGCAAAGAGGGTTTTAAGTAGCTAGAGCAAATTTCTCTTCCCAAGTGAGAATTACAGAGTGACTTTCCAGGTAATGTTGTCACTGTAATTCTCTATAATTTCAAGGGGGAAGAGGAGAGGGGAAGAAGAAGAAAAAGCAGAAATAATTTCAAACACTGTTCCTGATATATTTTGTCCTTATTTACAGGCCAGAATAAACAACAGTAAAAAAAATGCTAATGAAAATAAAAATCCTGATTCTGAGAGCCCTGTCTGAAATTATACCTGTATGAGTAAATTTAAATTCCTGACTACTTGGCACTTTAGGTTTGCTGAAGTGATACTATGAAGGATGTCACCAGGACAACAAACATCTTGAAGGCTGTCTGAGCTCAAGCACACTGATTCAGCAAGAAAAGCCTGACACTTTGGGATACAGTCACTTCAGAAACGAAAAGCTGCTTGTTTAAAATGAAATTCAGTCTATTGAATTATTCAACAATAATTGATTACATTGGGTAGAAAACCCCTCACTAGCACTCGCTCACATTAATGAATTAGAAATAGAAAACACTGTCAAAATAAAAGTATAAATACAGCTAAATTTGCAGTCAGAAGTACTTTGCAGTAGACAGCAAAGACTGCATAATTGGATAGTGCAATCTGACAGCATGTGAAGTGTAGTGAACATGGAAGATCCATCTAGTGTTAATTTTATCTAGGAAAGTAATTCCAATGAATAGCCTTTCAACTCTAGGTATTTTTATAAAAAAAATTGATCACGGCATTTACATTCTCATCTATTGGCATTGTGTCATAAGAAGCAAGTTGATTTGAAAGATGAATCATATGCAGTTTTTGTGTCATGATTATTGATTATCTTTCAACCTATAAAGACTCTGTAAGGTTATGAAGCACTTAAAGATTTATTACCTTTATAGATCTATCTTTTCTGTGGTGATGAAAGTAAACATAAATCTGTTTTACCAAATGATACAGTAAACATGATCGCTTTAAATAATTAAAAACATATTAAACATAAAGAAATAACACTCACTGCAATTTTTTTCAAGTTAAGAAAGGAATTGAATAAGCATTTTTAATATGCTGTTCAGCTTTGAAGAGTTTGACATTTTATTTTTATTTTGCACTTTGTCAGAATGCATAGAAACACCACCCAAATACCAATTGCATTTAGAGGCCTAAGAAAAGTACTGGGTTTTCTTCTGCCTTGTAAGAGGAGTTGAGGAAGACATGTAGGAAGGAAGAGAAGCAGCAGTAAAAAAAAGTGATGACAAAGAAGGAAACATAAATCAGCAGAGTTGAGTTTGCTCAGCATCTACTAATGTTGCTCAGAATTTATAGCCATTGGCCAAACAATGCACCCAACAGGCATATATGAACACTGCAACTGCACCAAAGACCAATGACCCACTTTAAGTTGACAGAAACTTCCGACATACAGAAACCCATCCTTTCCCTCTCTACCTTTGTATGGCTCCAAAACAGCTTCTGTGACTGTTCTGTAGCCACTTACAGTTAAATGGAGTCGTCAGCAAAGCTGTTAATCTTCAAATCTGTTTAAGATTATCGAGTTCATTCTGATTAAAACGAATTAGGTCTTGATGGCAGCTATTCATAGATTGTTGAGAATGACAGACAGACAGTGGAGAACAGATGGGTTTCCAGAGGTAATTCCAACCCCCTCAGACATGCCCAGAAAGCCATGTCTGCCCACACACTCAAAATTCATTCTTAAAAGGCAAACCTAATCCCAGCCTTTTTGCTCAGTAATCCTTTTCTATACTCCATAGTGTACAATCAGCATAATGGTATCACTCTGTGCTAAATCTTAATGTAATTCTCATGGTACATGTACAAAGTGATCCAACTAGTACCCTACTGTGTATTGTATTACTACATGCATAGATGCTGTTTGCAGAGGATTAAAGTTGCTTTGGATGATGTTTGTAGATACAAAGGAGATAACTGAAATACTCATTGTTCATCTGGATAAACAGCAAGCTCTCTTCCTCAAGACACAATTGATTCTGGAAGCAGCTGAGAGCTTTGAGGCTTTCGCCTCTTGATCATCTACAAGGATCTGGGTTTAGTCAGTAGAGAATGAATACGTGTGTAGATTCCATAGGTAATGGTGACTCCTTAGATTGGTTTTGTGGACTATAATACCAATTCTCATAAGACTTCAACATCACCCTTTGTACGCATTGATGGATTGAGGCAGAGTTCCAGTGAGACCATGGGCACCAAAGTGATGTTAGATGAAGCTTCAAAAACGCTAAAAGACATTGTACATAGGAAATCTGACATGCAAAAAATAAGGAAATACTTTGTTTAGTAGCAGTCTGTATAATGATGTATGAATATTTTTCCATTAGAAGTTGACAGACATCAAGGTCTTTCATTTGCTGGAAAATCATTGCTGGAAGATCAGCACTGTAGTGTTGATAATATATTCTTAAGAGAAATATTGTGAGCAGGCTGTTTTTAATTTGTGTAAGATCTAACTATTTATTTATCAATCTACATTTGCATGTGGATGTATTTACTGCTGAAATTAATAAGTACTTCTTTATTAGAATAATTTAGAATTAGAATTTTTCTCTAGAAATATTATGTTTACAACATTTTTGTGTCTGAGTTGCTTAATATTTCTATGTCATAGATGATAAATATTTCTGTTAACCCTTTTAATTAGAAATTTAGTTAGAATTCATATTTTCTGTCATTTCCAAGCTGAGTTCTCTAAAAACATATCAACTAATTTACTGCTACCTTCTTATGAAACCTCATTTTAAACCTGATACTGACACTGGTTTTTTGACCTTTTCCACAACCTTTCACTTTCACATATAAGTACTGGGGAAAGTAGCTGTGCTCAAGCCTTCAGCCACCTCCCACATACCATTACCATTCATCTTTTTCAGTCTATATTTGTAACTATTATCCAGTTATTGCCATATAGTAGCCAATGACTGTATTGTCTTTCCCACATTTCTTACATGTCTACCTATCAGCAGTGGCTGGTAAACTTTTTTGCCATTGCCTAATAAATACAAAAAGAACTGGCTTTACAGGTAATCCCAGCTGTTTTCCCCTGCCGTGACTGGAGAGACAGAGACTCTGAACGGGTTGGGTCACCCTGTGCGAAGCAGATGGCATGATTTTCTTTGGACATGCCTGTCCCTTTCCTTTGACGGTTAAAGGGATCCAAGTAATCATCTTAGACAATTAGACAGATGAAGGTAATCTTAGCCTTCTCACTGTGTACCTATTGATATTTCTATTAATCTCATGTATGAATGTAACACACAGTAACCCCTTGAGAAGGGGTACCCTAAGCAGGATCAGCTCATCCAGTTTCTTTCAGATCTCACCTAAGTGAGTTTTCTTTTCTACTTTTCATATTTTTCTTTTTAAAACATGGTTTTGACTTTCTATGTGGAAAAGTAAATCCATTATTTCTTAAAGAGTTGTGCTCTCAAGTACCTTTGCAACCCTTGGCAGTTCTGGTGTCAGGTTACTTCAATAGTTAGCAGACAGCAGCAAGTGTTGCTAAAAAAGTTAATTGTTAATTCAAATACACAAAATGCCATAAACAGAGAATTACATACTGGGACAGATCTGCTTGGTGACTGTCCTTCTTTGAAATGTAGCTGGTTTATAACTGTACTCATCATCTCTATTTTACAGACCTCCTCTTAGATTAGATGAATTGGACAAGTTCATTTCAATGACCAACTCCCACTCAAATTACACTGTCAATGTCACATGAAATCTTTCAGATTTCATGACTTAACATCAGAAAAACCCTATAGAATACATTTTGCAATGGAAACAAACAAAAAAAAAAAATGCATGTCCAACACTGTAGTGGGTTGACCTGAATTGACAGACAGCCTGTTAAACCAATTATGCTTCTCTCAATGTCACATATTTAAACCGCGTGGAAACGTGGGATTTTGGGAGGTTTTTTCCTGTTCCAGCTCAGAGACTAGACGGGAGTGGGGATGGCTCTCAGAGCCCAGGGCCCGCCGGGGCGAGAAGGGCCGAGCTGGGTGCCCCTGCCCCTCTTCCCCCCCGCTTTACTCCTAACACGGCAGCACAGACCCTGGGTTGCTGGGAGGAGGAAACTAATTAAGCCATCCGACGTGGGTTTCTTAAGAAGCCGGCGGGAGCTTACAGCTTACAGCCAGCACACTTCACGCCGAACTGAAGCGAATGCCGTGCAGTTAGCGGCGCAGGGAGAGCAGGGGGCTCTCCTCACCGTGGACTCTGAATGGTAACAGCAACTTCAGAGGCAGAGAGAGAAAGCTGGTCACGTGGGATGAAGCTCCAGAGCCTCTAAAGATGGCTTCGGAAGAAGACGGAGGGCGGTGCCACGCTTCTTGCGCGCAGCTTAAAATACTTCTTGCAATGCCGTGGTAAAGACTGTAATATCATAACTGTCTCTTTAATCCATTTAAAATACATGGGGGGATGGACAATTCACATATGGCTCGTGAAGGTTGTGAAAGTGCCCATGCCAGGCTATTTAAAAGCAGAGAGAAAGAGGCTTTTAAGAGACTGGTGGCAAAAAAACCTTTGCGTTTAAGCCAAAACAACTCATCCTTAAAAAGATTAATAACCCCATGTAATGGTCCATGTCTTGCAGTGTAACGAAACTGTGAGTTTTCATGGAAGAGATGTTTCACACCACAGCAGGTTTTTTTTTCCTTTTCTTTTCCTTTTTCCTTTAAGTCTGTTAATAAACTTCTTTATATTCTGTGAGTTTTGTGCCTGCTTTGTTTTCTCCTAATTTTTATCTCACACAAAAGAAATCAGTAAGTAATCCCTATTTCGAACCAAAACCGCTACAAACACTTGCACTGGGAGACAGATTAGGTATTTCGGGCGTTGGCAAAAAAAGATACAGGACCTTCCCCTGCCTCTTAGGGCATTGCAACCAGTTCATCTTAAGCAATTAGACACCTTACTTTATTCACAATATCTGTGTGGTACTGTGCCATTTATAAAAAATTTAGAGTCTCAGTCCAATTGCTACTAGATGCAGTTTTAGCATAGAAGCCAAGGAATATGTATTAAGACTATGCTAATTTTTCAGCAACGAGTATTCTTAAAGGACAGAGCAGAAGAGCATTGACTGTGCTATGTTGAAAACTTGCTTATGCCGATTTCAATGTGACTTCTCCTACAGAGTTTTATTCTGGGACTACTGCTTTCATAAGCTGCCTATCTGGCACCTCTGATTTTTCACATGGAATGTCATTACATTCCATGAGATATGTTTATTTAATCTTCAGCAGTCCATTATTTTTGTAGTAAGCAACATAAGCTATATAAAAAGGTTAAGTTCAATAGAAGAAAAACGATTTATGTCTAATAATGCTGTCAAATACTTACATTTGGCTGAAAGATCCTTATTGAATTTCTAAAACTCATTGAATTTGTATGGAATAACTTTACTAAAATATGGATTAGTGTGTAGGAAAAAATATCAATATATGTACATAAAATTTTTTCATTTAACCACTTCACCAACTGCCTTTCTACAGTCAACTATCTGATCTGCTAAGCAACTTGAAGAGAAAAAATATATTAAAAAGGTGCCAGTTTTTCAACAATTTTAAGTCAGTGACATTGACAAAAGTGAATCTTTTTTGGTTTTGTTGTTATTATAAAAACAGAAGCTCTTGCTGGAGGACATCCAAATAGCAAAAAAACTAGTGAAGGGTCTGGAGCACAAGTCTTATGAGGAGCGGCTGAGGGAGCTGGGGTTGTCTAGCCTGGAGAAAAGGAGGCTCAGGGGAGACCTTATCAAGCTCCACAATCCCCTGAAAGGAGGGTGCAGGCAGGTGGGGGTCGGCCTCTTCTCCCAGGCAATAAACAACACATGAGGAAACAGCCACAAGTTGCACCAAGTTAGGTTTTGATAGGGTATTAGGAAAATTTTGTTACTGAAAAGGGTTGACAAGCACTCAGATAGGATTCCCAGGGAAGTGGTGGAATCACCATCCCTGGAAGTATTCAAAAAACCTATGGATGTGGTGCTTAGGGACATAGCTTAGTGGTGGACTTAGAAGTGCTAGGTTTATAGGTGGACTAGGGGATCTTAAAGATCTTTTCCAATCTAAATGATTCTGTTATTCTATTATAAAAACAAAACGCAAAACAAAAGAACAAAAAAACCAATAGAATGAAAAAACCCGGTGGTTTAGTTATCTCTTTTTCTTTGTTAGGTTCTTTAAAAGTCCCATATTCTTTTCATTGCACAGCAATATTTATGTTTGGGTTGGTTTTTTTTTTCCCCAGAACTGACAGGACATTTTAACAGTTAATCTTCTGAACTTACATAAAGCCTGTCCTAGTCAGAAAATCTTTGACTCTTTGAATCGGCACTACGTATTAAGGGGATTATGCCTATGAGCAATACATATGGCCATGACAATCTCCTTTTGCAAAATGACTGTCAGGTTTTATATTAACACATGCTGGATACCTTGGCTTTTTCTTATCCATGACACCTTACAGAACACAGTGTGTAGAAAAGAGCTTTAGTTCAATGTTGACTCAAATATTGTAGATAGTGGACAAAAATAGGGAAAGATGAAGTACCATTTCATCTTAAACAGATTTCATGTAAAGAAATAGATTAGTTAGGTACCCAGGTTAAACAGTTCCTTTTATACAAGTGCATCTATTTGAATATTAAAGTCAATAAAATACTGAGCTAAGCTTCATTATAAGGTATTTTTCCTCATAATAAGTCTACAGAAAAAGAGAAACCTCTAAGAATTTTGAATTTTAAAAAGAAGCAAACAAAAATTCTCTACCAGGTATTAGCAACCATGCAAGTTTGTAGTATGAGCAAAGTAAAATTATACAGGGGAAGAAGGATCACTACATATATTGTTACTTCTTTTAAAGTGTATTTAATTGAAAGTGACAAAAAGTTGACCATAGATATTTTGAATTTTTTTTATTAGATATGCTCCAATTCGAAGTACAGTGTTAAATAACTTTCCTATATAGTCATAGAGTGACCACTCTCTATATTTGTACTCCTAATTTTTTCAACTTCATTTAATGAAAATTATAGTGAAAATATCTAGATATTTTTGTTTGTTTGTTTCTCCTAAATCCTTAACTGCTTGGAAGAACAGAGAGAAAATCCTACCATGGAATAAACTGTTGTTTTCTTACTAATTCTGGATTCTTCTGGTTAGTATAAACTAGCTGTGCACAGAAGGAGAGATTTTTAAGGAAGGCTCTTATGGTACATCCACATATTTGTAAGTTTTAGAAAGATAAATAGAGCCCAACAGACTTTTTGAAAATTACTGCATAAAAAAACCCTCCTGTATCAACCCCAGAGCAACTTTTATCACCAGGTGAAAGAATTTTATATCTTCTCAACTACCTGGACCTCGCTTCAACAGCTGATACAGAATATTGTTTTTCCCTCCTTGAGCAGATTGACTTTTCAGGCCCTGTTAATGGGATTTTCATAAAACTCTTTGAGACAGATGTCCTCCTATCTCGTTTCTGGGGTCTTATCTTTACTTTCTGAGTATCCAAAATATCTTTTCCAGAACTGCTTGCTTCTCTGATACTTCTGACCATGTCAGCATTCTTGATATTTATTATATCTACATATATCTGCTCCAGAAAAAAAATAGCTATTCTGGTTCTTGCAAGAGAAAGTCAAATTAAAAAAGAATTTTAAAATGGCAGAGTCCTTTGACAGAGTGAATGAGTATGTGGTGAGGCACAATCCATAGAACATATTTTAATTGATTGATAGTCAAATAAGAGGTAGAAAATCAAGGAGACAAGTTAGTGCTCATGATCTGACTTCAATCATATGCTGTTCAATACATTTATAAAGATGTAAAAAAGAGTAATTATTAGAAAACTGAGTTCTTAAATGAGTCAATGTTGTTAACAGTAACCCAAATTGAAGGTAATGAAGGAGTTTTAGAAAGATGCCACTAAAGTAATTGATTTGGAGATACAGAGACAGGTGTTTTAGATAAATTCTCTTCCCCTGTTCTCTTTTCTGTGTATCTGATATTTTTTCTCCCAAATTAACTTTCGTGCCTTCTCTCATGATGCAGTTTGGAAAGTCTGATTCTTTTCCCCACCAAGGCTACACTTCTTTCACTTCAAATAAGGTTAATTGAAATAAAGTTCAGTGTTTTTCTACCTTTTCTTTCTTAATTATCTACTCATTTTTTTAATTTCTGAAACACTTCTGTTTTGTCTTTTGCAATCTCATCACACAATTGGGAGGGGAACTGTATTTTAGTATCTGTTTGTAAAGCATGACATAAATTCACAGTGCAACATGCTCAGTATTTAATAAAAATGCCATACCATAAAATTAACAATTCATAGCCTTGCCAAGGTGCTCATTTGGCAGAAAATGGAGGCTCAGGTCCAGATGGGCTCTAAATTATGAAATAACTCTGTTATTTGAATTTCAGTAGAAATGTCCAGGTTCTATATTTTGACACCCTCTACAGGAACTGGTTTTGGCTTGTGCCAATAGAACAGCTGATGAAGAAATGGCAGATTAGGTTCTCTCTCTCCATGTGCATCTGTACCAAAAAGTCAGAAATTCTTCCTCAGGTACATTTGGGGTGGGGAATAAAAATCTTAACATGCAAATTTACTTTGGTTTTGCATTCCACTGAATTTTGACATAACCCAAATATAACTAAAGTGGAAGTGCTGTAACTTGAGGTTTTCTCCTTACTTATTTTTTATAATTAAAGCAGAGAGAGGGATGGTCTAAAAAGTGTGGCTTAAATCTTAGGTAGTCTGGACTGTTTCTTAGAGATGTTTATCTGTCCCACTTACCTGTGGAAGCAACCCGGTAGCATTGTTTCTAACTTAATGGATTGCCAAAATTTGAGTGGCCTGTACTTATTTGAATGATTTCCTGCTAGTATAAAACATAAACATAACAATTCACTTGAAAGAAATTTTGGGGGTTTTAATCATGTTGTTTTATATTTCTATATTATTGCAGTGTTTGTAAAACTCAAAAGAAACCAATAGTTTTCATATAGATTCATTTTCCACTGAAATTAATAAAATACACTGAAATCTTACATATTAACTCCATCACTAGAAAATACAATTTCTGTATGAAAAGAGAAAATAAAAAATAAAAGTTTGCAGAACTTCAGTAGGAATGAGTTTAGATGATTTACTGATTTAGATGATTCTGTTTAGATGATTCTGATTTAGAATCAGAATTACTTTCTCAGTTCCTTTGTAATTCTATCTCTACAACACAATGAAACCTATTATGACAGCACAAAAATAAAATAAGGAAGAAAAAACAGAATTTATTAAAATATCATGGGGTAAATACAAAAAAATAATTGAATATGTAATGTAAAAGTGAATTATACTTGGGAGACGCAGAGATCAAAGAACCAAAATGTTTGTCTTGAAAATATGGAGAACGGCATTATTTTGTGTACAGAGTGCTGTTATTCATATTTTCATTTGCTTATGTAGGGAAAAGAAAACTAAAACCCTGCTTTGGTAAATAATGATAATTTTGAATATCAGTAAGTACTAAACCAAATTCCAAGTATCTATGATTACAGTAGTAAAGGAAATGTCATTGTCAAAAAGTTTTTATTTTAAATAGAGATAAAAAGTTGAGAGAGAGAGCAAAAGAACCAAAACCAATGATACGAACATTTTCTACTAGCGAGGAGTGAAGACAGCATTTATTGACATATGCTAGTAGGTATTAAGTCTGACTTTAATAGTGAACAGAAAAGAGAAGCAATAGAAAGCAAGATCACAAGTGCACACAGAAACTTAATTAAGGAGATATTGAAAAAGAAATAATCTTAAATACGACTAACTAGGATTCTGACAAAGAAATGATTACTTTGTAATGCCAGAGAAAAATATGGCAAATGCACAGAAGGGAAATGTAAAGCAGAGACAAGAAAAGAAGGTGGAGACCATTCAGGGAGGTTTTCAAATAAAAATCAAAGTTTAACTAAACAAAGAAAATAAAAGTAATATCTAGATAATGTTATAAAAAAAGTTAAACCTGAAACTCAGTGAATGCAACCTTAACTCATGATAGTATTTTATTTCATTTAATATCTTTTCAAGATGTTTTGATGATGGATTCTTACTTAGGAAAGGTACTGGCTGCTCCCTAGGATAGTGTAATTCTTCAGATTTTAATGTAAGAAATAACTGAGCAGTATGACAAGACAAAATCTTAGAAGTTGAAGATAAGCAAATACAGTGTTTCAAAGCCTTTCTTGTTTGAAGATGAACAGGAAGCCTGATGAACAGAAAAGCGAGGCTGGAAGCCTTTTGTTACACCCAGATTATTTCTGACATCCCAGGGTCTGGAGAGATTCTCTGTAAACAAATCTAATCCTAAGCAAAAAATAAAAATCTTTTGAGGAGGTCTTCTTTTATGACATTTACTACCTCTTCTTATTTTTTTCTAAAAAGATTTTCTTTTGTTTTGTTATTTTGGGTTTAGTGTGGTGATGGCAATAATTTGTTCACATGAACAGTGGGACACACGGTGTCTGATCTAACACAGCTTTGGTTTGGGCTGCCTTTTGAAAAGAAGCCAAAATACCTTATAATACTTCACTGCATGTATCTGTCAGACGATTAAAAAGACTATTTATAATTTACATAACTAAGAGTGGCTGCTGCTCTCAGCTTTCTATCAAATTATCCTCAAGAGGCAGGACATTCATCTGTCCCTTAAAAAATGAGAGGTTTTTTTTGTTTTAGAATGCTTCATCCATCCATGTAGGATGGAAATACTGATGTAATGGAAAGTGGACTTTGGGTCATGATGTTACATTATTAGCATACTATTTCAGAAAGTCTTAGAGTTCCTGGGATGTTAAAGACAACTTTGTCATAAATGATGCCTTGTTTTTCTTTGGAAATTATTGTTTCATTAGTGAGAAGAATGTAACCTCACAAAGGAGAAGATTGCACTCTTACTTGTATATTAAGTGAGCTGCTTTGAAAATTCAAGTTTCATATTTAAATACTTTAAAACTGAAAATTAATATCCTGTACTAATTGCTACGTAAATCATCCTATATCAATATCTTGTGTTAATTACTTTAAAGTTACTTATCTGCTGTCACAATATTTCATAGTGTGTAAAAATGAAAATTAAATTTGGAGGTTCAAAAAACCCTGCATAGCTGGTGTAGTACTTAGTGATATGGAAAAAAAAAATTAATATTCTACTTCTAAAATACATAGATGTACATATACATATATATGTGTATACGTATATTTATGGAGAAAAATAACAAAAGCAAACTAAATGCTGGCATCACACCTTCAGGAGAATTTTTTCTGCCAGAGTGTTGCATCAGAAGTAAGAAAGCAGAAAGGAAACAGAGACTAAAAGGTCCAATTTTGGCATAAATCAAGAAAGCCGATGTCAAGGAGAGGCCAGAGGTCTCCAACAAATTTCTGGCTCTAAGTACTTACCAGAAGGACTGATTATAATCCATATAATAGACATGCTTTATATGTCTATATGTCATTTCTCTGTGACATACAAAAAAATTCACAAGAAAAAATCACTTGTAAGAACAACAACAAAAAATTAAAAATGTGTGAAATAGAAAAGTAGAAATAATGATATTTATAAATTCTATGTTGTTATCCCTGAAAGAAATCTAAACCTTTTGTAGCAATCTCAGAAACTATGCATCCTATACAGTTGTGGCTAGTCCATAAACATACATTTCCATAGTTTTATTTGTGATTCTTTGAAGTGAATTATCTACTTTATTAGGGTTTTTTATTATTCTTAATGTTTATTCTTCTTCT
The DNA here is from genome assembly GCA_014706295.1 of Lycocorax pyrrhopterus obiensis. Classification (NCBI taxonomy): domain Eukaryota; kingdom Metazoa; phylum Chordata; class Aves; order Passeriformes; family Paradisaeidae; genus Lycocorax; species Lycocorax pyrrhopterus. Next base: position 94,217,254 of record JACSVZ010000002.1, on the reverse strand, counting down.
TTCCTGACACCATTTTCCTGTTACTTACTTGCCTATTTCTAAAGAGCAGTTGGAAATGCAGGCTGTGTTAGTTTCTTATACTACTTCCACTGATTAAATTGTCATTATACGGCTCTCAAAAATAACTCCACTGCCATAACGCTGCACTTTGGTTGAAGGGGGCTTATTCAGACCCAAGATTTTCATGACAGATATCCAGAACATTAGTGAGTAAACAGGAATTAATGATTCTGATTTTATGAAAGAACAGGAGCTGATAGTAATGCTATGATCTGAGCAGTACATACCAATGGTGTGGCAATGGTAGGGTGTTCAGGTACAGCCAAACAACTTGGGCACACAGGCTGCACTCAGTAAAAAGATTTGTGAGACCAAATACCCTGTCATTTTCTGGAACTGTTCTCCAGATGCATCTCTGAAAAAAATGTGGTCCCTAGGCAGGCTGGGGAAACAGGCTGTGAGAACATGCAGCACAATGGGTTCAAATAATACACCAGTCCATGGTGATGCAGGCAAAAATGATCTTAGTGTCATTTCAGTGTCAAGAAGAGCCCTCTGGATTCAGTTTTTACTCCTGCTCATGTGAGATCCCAACTGAAAAGATTCTGCAGGAAAAACCAATAACTTCCAAAAAAAAAAGTCAGCCTGATAGGATATGGCTTAGAAAATAATAATTTTTATATCATATTCTACATAAAGGACTGGAAAAATGTTTACCACATATACCACACCTTATAAGGAAACCCGGACAAAAATATACGTGATTTTGGGTTCTTTCTTTTAAACGCATCTATTGCAAGTTGATTTTCATTCCTCTTCCAGTTATGTGGATGATTTGGAAATTCAAATGCAATTAGTCCGTGATCTGGGAAAATCCTTTTTGAAGTGGAATTCTCAAATCAGATGACAGACTGTGTGTTAAGAGAATGAGAAGATATTTTTGCTCACGTCTTTCAAGGATTCCTTGAAAGGTGATATGTTTCATATATCCTGGTTCTCAATAATTTAAGATCATGTAACACAGCACATAAGACCTCACCCAATATGGGTAGGCATGCAGTAATTAAGAATACATCAACTGTCACCTCAGTACTTTTAATATTGTAGCTTTTTCTATCTTCACCTTTCAGTTAGTTAGCACTTTCAATTCATAGTGCAATAAAGAAAGAAAAATTGCGTCTTTTACCATAAGATTTGCTCTGACATGGTCTGTTCTCCATTTTCTTGTTTTTGTCCTCCCTAGTGAAACAGTGGACTCTAAATGGCCATCTGTCTAAACTGTTATCCTTATAGATGTAGAACTGATTTACTTGCAAGACACGTCTTGGCAAGCGTCCTTAGATTTCACCTAAGGTTTCAGAAAACTGGGAGCTGTTTCATAATTTACAACCATCAAGTGAAAGTACTTTACATTGTGTTGTGTTGCCTGCACAGGGTATATAAAATATTTAGATGCTAGAGTGGGGTTTAGAGGGAGAGTTTTGTCACATCAGTTTTGGCACTGTTACTCATGGTCACAGGAGACGATTAACACTTAATCCTCAAATCTGTGTTTTGAGAAAAGAGTTCAGCAGTCAGAGAAACCCAAAAGGAATAGAGGAGTGAAGAAAATTACTTATTTTTACAGAGAGCAAACCAACCAAGGAAATTTCTTTTTCTTGTTATGTCCACTATTTCTGCAGTAGTAGAGACAGAGTACTACATTAGATCATGAAGATCTACATGGAATCAAGAATACTTGATGCAAGATTAAACCCAAGGTGAAGACCTAGGTTTTGGTGCCTGATAGAAAAAATGAGCTTCGTTATTTTAGGAGGAAGTTGTATTACTAATTGCACAAAGATATGGAGCATTAGTCTGCACACAAACTGTTATGACATGATCTTTTATCTATAACCTCAGGATAACCACTCAGAGCCCAAGGCTTGTGGGACATTGATGCAAAATGCTGTTGCTGAGTACTAAGGTGTAAGTCACAGACCCAGGGTGTGGCTCCTACTGGAAAGCACAAATTCAAAGGAATGAAATTACCCTGGAGAGCAGGAGGTAAGCTGAGATCTTGAAAAAGACTCAGAGCTCCTTTGGGCATGATGGTAATAACTTATGTCTCCAGGGTGAGCTACTGCTGTTGTCATTGGATGATGATTCAAACCATTCCTACTTGCCTGCCAGCATCAGTCAGTCTTGTGAACGCCCAGAGAAAGCAGCTGCCCCTGGTGGTTTGCTGCCCAGGGTATTGCTCTGCCTAGTCAAGCCAGCCGAGATACATGGCACAGCCCCAGGAATAACCGTTCTATTGTACATTAAAGTTTAATATTTTCTGAGATGTCAGGAGATTAAGAGTGTGATACCAGGGACAGGGAATTTGCAAAGCAGAGCATAAATGGAACTTAAATGACCTCTGGAAACTGTGATGGAGTTAGGAATCCCTTACAGCAGGAAGGAATTTAATCAGAGCACAGAAATAGCCAAAGGTTGTCCAATAGTGCTCAGACATAAAACTATGGTAATACCCTTTGATTCAGGATCTAACTGTTAGACAGAAAGTAAAATAAAAAAAAAATTGAATTTTAATAACATGTGCTAGACCTATCAGTTCAGAATAATTTAGGTAATAACTGTGACAAATGGATCTTTTATCATGATATTTGCTCATATATAAAACTGTATCTGAAGCAGACTTGAAATGAATATCAGCTCCTTTAAGCAATAATAAAGCCTTTAGATATAGGGGAACTTGGTCTTAAATTTTATCTGTAATGACACAAATAACCAGTTATTAAAGAGTTCAGTTAGTTGTGTAGTCTGAGAACAGAACCAATTTTTAATTCACAGCAGAGAAAAACAGGCTTTTTAAGTTAAAATAGACTGAAGTTCAGACCACCACTTATAGCTAGAAGAAAAAAAAATAGATTCATGCATTAAGATAAAGTAAATAAGGGAAGCATCTTGAACTTTGATTGAATTCATTGAATGCATCTGAAGTACCTTTGCATAAGACAAGGTATGTTGGCTTATGGTCCTTACTGGTATTTTATGCTAGCATTAAAAGCCCTTAGCACAATTGTATTTAGAACCAGCATTTCTATTTAGACTCTGGAATAATAGTTTATTCAGAATAATATGTACAATAAGAAAGGAAGAAAAATATTTTTGGTTGGGTTTGTTTATTCCCCTTTTACAAGTCAAAATGTGCTTTACAGGGGAAAAATAGAAGAGCAGGGACAGTGTCCTTCACAACAGGATTCATTATCAGCCTTCTTATAAATTGTTACAACCAAAAATCAAAGTTACTGATAAATATATGTATAGGTATATATACCTCATTTGATTTCCAAAAGAACATACATGGAAGCATACATTGATCTGAGTTATGTAATTGAATAAAATAGTGTTTATAGAGAAGAAAATTTCACTCTGGGATTTATACATCTTCTCAGTGTACAGCAACTCAGTGTAGGTTATCAATTTTTTTCACAGTCTGATAAAGATCCCAAAATTCTTCCTGTTAGCATCAAGGCAGTTGGCAATATTAAAGGTAAAGAGAAAAAGAAGAAATAAAAAGGTGAAAAAACCCAACAGTTTCAGTAATGCATCAACTGGATTTGGAGTACTAAAGGGAAAAGGCATGCCAAATCCTCATCTTTCCTTGTGCACAGCTGTAACATAGACTAATGCTACTTGTGAGCTGGATCCTGAGCTCTGAATCCCTAATCGTGTCATTACCATTCTGAACAGAAAGAGAAAAACTTGAACTTCACCAAAATAGAATACAGACGGAAGCATAATATTTGTGGGTTTTTCTTTTCTTTTCTGGTGGTTTTTTGAGGGGTTTTTGGGTTTTTTTTTTTTTGTTTTGTTTGTTTGTGTCTTGGGTTGACTTTTTGATGCTGTGTGCCTTATCACCTGCTCTATGCCCAGACATGAATCCTCTGCCTTTCTGTGCCTTTAAACTGGGTCTGAGAGAGATAGAGATGGGGAGAGAAGCCAGGCTAATTCTTCAGAGTGTTTTGTGCTCAAGGACACATACACTCCCCTACGTTCTTGCTGCAACAGAGCTGAGGAAGAGCTGTCCTGCTTTTCACTGGCTTTCGGCTCTGTTTCTCAGGAGAGAGAAGGAGAGTTAAAAATCTTTGCTTTTTAGCTAGCCAGCTGAGGCAAGATGTTTTTTTTTCCCTGGGACATTTGGCTTCTTCTTTTTTCCTTCTGGACTGTTCAGCAACACCAGAACATCACCAGGAGGCCTTACACCAGGGCCCAGAGGGGCCCACGCCGATCCCCAGCTCCAGAGAGGGCAGAGCCGCACCTACAAAGAAGTCTGGATCTTCCCAGGTCTTCCCTACAGCGAGAGGTTTTATTATTAAACATTATTCATTCTCTTTGGTGCCTGTGTGCACCCTATTTGTTAAATAAATAGGTTTTTTTAACTTTCCTCTGAGGAATATTTTTCCGGAACCTGGTGGGGGAGGGGCGGCTGAAACCTGTTTTCTACCAGAGGATGTTTTCCTCCAAACTTGTCTCAAACTGGAACAGTTTGGTTGTTGGTTGGTTGGTTGGTTGGTTGGTTGGGTTTTTTGAGAGAGAGGTGGGGGGATGGGTTGTTTATTTTTTCAACATATCTTCTAAGCAGGTTCTCCAAAAAATCAGTGGGTAGATGCCACAGAATGGTAAGAGGAGAATTAAATGTTTGTAAGCCTAAGCAGAAATGAAATTTTATGGTAGGCAGCATTAGTCAAGGAAACTCCTTTGGTAATGATAGAGCAGTGAGAAGAGACTGAACTGGAATGCTAACAGGAAAAACTGGCTACTCAAAAACATCTATTTCAGAGAAGCTGCTTCAAGTGTTTACATAGGTACTGATGATCAGGAACCCACTTTTTGAAACACTAAATTCTTAGTATTATTTTTTCTAAATAAATTTTTCAGTACCACGAGCTAATAAAACATTATACAGTCCCTATAAAGAAAGACATTCTTAAAAGAAAATATAGTACAGAATTTTAGGATTCTTTTTGGTGAGAATTACTAAAAAGTATGTAGCTCTCAACATGAGCTCCACTCATTGGTTTGTTTCACTACAGATTTTAAAATGTTTTACGTCTTTATAGGTCTAAAACAGAACTTTGTACAATCACCTGTTGTGTTTTGCACAAATCTTTATTAAAATTCTATATGATATTTGACTCTAGACTTCCACTAGCATTCCAGTAGGGCTAATGAATCTATGTCACACATGAAAAAGAGCTTTGCCATATATTAATTAAATTCTCTGTTGGCTAGTGAAGGACAAGTATTCATACTTGACTCTTTCTCTTTTTTTCTTTTCATTTTGCATGGACAAAAAAAAATGGCTTCAATTCAAGTCTTCATGAGTCTGTTTTAACAGGAAGAAGGATTCCAGCATAATACATATACACAGTCAAACTGCTGGTACCAGAAGTCAAAGCATTCAGGAAACAGTGGTGGCTGAAAATTATATTCCTAATCAGATATTCCATTTTCATTTTTTCCTTTTCCTTTGTGTCATGCATTGTAAAATATCAGCACTTATTTCGAGGTCGCACAAGTCAGGGCTAGCAGAGGAGTAGAGGCTTCCAGCAGGGATGATGGGTCAATCAGACACCTCTAGTCTCAGCGTGAAGCTTCTGCTGCAGCAAAGGTAAGGCAGATTTGGCTTGGAATTTTTTCAACAAACTAATGGTTTTTATTGGAGTGACAGGCTATTATTTTTTTTCTTTGATCTTTTACAAGAAAAAGAATAAGTAATTTTGTCTAATAGGGAATGGTTTAAGGTTCCACACTGGTAAAATGTCAGTATCATCTAAGCAAAACTATATATTACCTTTTTGTAATGAATGACATTTGTTATTAAGATTCATTTTTTCTGTTTCTTGGGCACTGTGCTAATGTATTATATTTGTCCTTGAAAAGTCTATTTAGGTTCATGTAATTTATTTCTGTTATATGCAATTCAACAAGATGAATCAGGTGAAAATACATACTGGATTCTGCATTTGGCATAGCATTAATAACAAAGTAGAGCAGGTTAATCACAATCTATGAGAAGCAAATCTTTTAGACTCTTTTAGGTCTTTTTCCAGAGGCGTGCAGATTTCTGGGTCCTGTGTAAAAATGCTGCTACAACATTCCACCTCAAGATTCACCTTTGGTGTAAAGCAGAATCATGAAATTATAGACTGGTTGCAGTTGAATGAGACCTCTGGACATCCACCCTCCTGCTCAGGTAGGGCCACCTGCTTGCCCAGGACCATGGCCAGAAAATTCCTGAGTATTTCCAGTGATGGGAGACTCCACAACCTTTCTGGGTAACCTGTGCCACTGATCAGGCACTCTCACAGTTTTCAAATGTTCAGAAGAAACTTCCTGTGTTTCACTCCATTGCTTTTTTTCCTGTCACTGGGTGCCACTAAGAGCCTGGATCCATTTCTTTGCACCTTTCCTTCAGGTGGTTTGGATAGGAGCTCCATTCCTTCAGACCTTCAGATATATTTGGCTAACTTTGTATTTGCTCAGATGGAACTTGAGCTTGGCAGAGGTGATCTTTGAACATTAACTAGCTTTCTTGGTCCCCACTGACTCAATTCAATGGACCTCTTCCAATCAGCTCTTGAAAGAGGCCAAAATCTGCTCTCCTGAAGTCCAGGCTTGTGAGTTTGGTTTTCACCCTGTTCTCAGGATCTTGAACTTCTCCACCTCATGGTCACTGGAGACAAGGCAGTCTTTGATCTTCACATCCCCAGAGATGATTTCCTTGCTGGTGAGCATGAGTTCTGGGAGAGCATCTCTCTTTGTTGGTTTCTCTATTAGTCAAAGAACAAAGTAACGGCTGATGCACTCCGGGAAGCTTTTGGATTGCTTATGTCTTGCTGTGCTGTTTCTCTAGCAGGTATAGGGGTAGTTGAAGTCCCCATGAGGACCAATGTGAAAATAAAGCTGTCCTATCTGTCTGTAAAGGACCTGATCCACTGCTCTTCCCTGCTCAGGTGGCCACTAGCAGACATCCACTTTAATGTCACCTTTACGTGTTTGTTGGGGTTTTTTTAAGTCCTAACAAATAAGCTCTCAGTTGGTTCCTCATCCATCGTGGCAAATGCCTATATGCTCCAGATGCTCTCTTAGAAAAAGGACAACTGTCCCTCCTAACTTTTTTCCTTCTGTACTTCCTAAAGAGCCCATATGCCCCCCTCCATTGCAACACACCAGACACAGAAGCCATCCCAATATGTCTCCAAAAAGACCATAGTCTACAACTGCACACAGATTTCCCTCATCGTGTTAATTCCCCATACTGCCTGCACTAGGATACAGGCACTTCAGGGGCATGAACTGATGCATATATAACTTGTGTATGGTGAAATTTAACAGGTACACAGTGAACTTGCAGACAACATGTTGGGATATCTTTGCAACTAGCTCAAACCCATACTCCTCCCACCTCTTCACAACACCTCGGGAGTTATGCCCTTATTCTACATGCTTGTTGCATCCACTTGTTACACAGTCTCTTTGAGGCTGTTATCTCTTTGAGCAAAGATTTTTATATATTTGCCAAAGTCTGTTGGTGTCTAGACACCACTACATTATAAATGCATAATAGTAGGAAGAGAGAATACAAAATACAAAAAGACCCCAACATTATAAATGTAATCTGTAACATCATTTATACATTATTCTAGGCCTTTACAGGCCGTTCTCTGCCCCTGTCCTATTTATCACTTGAGTACTTCAGAGGCAATGAAAATTTTTCTCAGAAAATGAACAGTAAGATCAAGAAAGGAATGAGACGCGTCATTCTGCAAATAATGGAGCTTTGGCCAACTCAGAACAGTAAAATATTATTTCAGTAGTTTCACTTGTCTTGGGACTATACCAGGATGGTAGAAGAATGCAGTGACCCAAAGAGAAACTCATGAGCACCAAATTTGATTCTGAAAACGTGACTTCAACTATGAAGAAAACACAATTTTCATCAAAAATTCTCACATGAATGTATGGACAGATACCAAAAGAGCAGCTGGTCTCTAAGCCAACACAAGCCCTGAATTGTTACCAGAATTGCTGGGTTCACAGCTGATGCTTTTGTAATGTTTTTTTTTAAATAAATGGAAAAGAAGGTGGACCTTAACAATTCATTGTATACCTGAGGAATTCACTACGGACCTTACTCAATCTTATTCAACTGAGAAGCAAATCCTTAACATCAAGAATATATGGGACAAACATAAATCGATTGAGTCACCAATACAGAATATGCAGGCTTCATTCCCATTCTTTCCATTTCTAGGATTTCAATATTTTCTACCATCACTAAAATGTTCCTGTGGTAGGATTTCTAATTAACCAGATTGCAAAACAATACTAAGACAAAAAAGCTTATTAAAGAAAAAGAATATACTCATTAAATGCCTGTCAGTAATTTGAAACACGTCAATTATAACAGTCTTGTATATCAACTACAGATTTAATTGTCCACTTGATGAGACAAAGAAAGGGGCCGTGATTATGTGCCACCCCTTTTCACAGACAATGCATGAGAAAATTCCATCTCTCTGTCTTTTCTTCAACCTGCAGAATCCAGTACCATGCTATTGAGAATAATTCTTACACCAATTTACCTAATCCTAATTAAATGAGTAGAGGATTTAGCTATGACAGGTGTTACGTGTTTATAAGAATATCTCAGAAGAGTTTATCTTCACGCATTTATGGCCCTCGTAGCGCTTTGTTTTATAATCCTTAAATACCATCACTCTCTTTTTTTGACAGGACACACCTGTGATTAGTTCACTTGACTAGTTGCTCGGTAATTACATTTCTTTCCTTGATTAAAAGAAAAAATGAAAGAAAAAGAAAGGACAGAACCAGATCATGTATGCAGGGGTATTTCTCATTTCACTGATACATTTTACTAGTCCTACTAGTTACATGTCGATTCTGATGTACACACATACCTCATTCTTTACATAAAACACTCCAGCTATTTGATGTTTCCATTTCATCTTCAGAGAAAACAGGTTTTGAAGAACACGTGCAACTTTGTCCATGCCAGAAATTAGTACACCAACCTTACTAGACTAAAATACTCACTCCACACAACATACTGCAGGAGTTTATGCAAAAAGGTACTTTCATTCTTCAAACAAAACTCAAACTTTTGATATTACTCTTCATAACCAGAAAAAGTCATCCTATAGAGAGTTATATACATACATAGCAGAAAATACTTTTTTCTTTAGTGCATTTTAAAACTATTTGGTCTTTGTGCATGTTGCTCTCAATCTCTCAGTGATCTCTAGGCAAGTATCAGAAAAATTTTTTCATATAACAACAGACACAGAATAGTTTCTCTCTCTCTCTCTTTCACACATATATACGCATAAAAACCCAAAGAAAAACCAATAAAGCTAAATAAATAAACCAATCAGGAAACATAGCTACTCTTCCTTTAAGTCAGGAATTGATTAAGGGAAAGGTGTGCAACATATCTTCAGTTTCTGAATAATGGATAAAATGAAGCTTTCACTAATTTAAAGTTTAGACTTCTGAAATCTATCCTTTGAAAAGCATTTCACCTTAGGAACACCCAGACCCACTCTCTGTATAAACTATGAAGAAAATATGTAACTAATTATCAATGTATTTTGTTATTATTAGGATTGATTCATATGCCTAAACATGTTTTCCAGGCCCATCTCAGGATTCAGGAGTGTCCAAGAATATTTTTCAGTTACCTACCTGCTACCAGTCAGCTGACAAATAATGGAAAATACCTCTGTAAGCCCATCTCTGCATCTGGCAAGAGGAAGGCAGGGGGATATCTGATAGGCATGAGACACCTACCTATAGGGGATCAATGCTTTCATGTCATGTGCTTAAGACATAGTAGTTTATATAATGAATAAACTTTACATAAACATATATTAGTTTATATTACATATTTTTTTACAATGCCACTTTGCTAAAGTATATCTAAGATGAAATTAGACAAAATAAAAGCAATGTCTTTTTAAAGGAATATTATCTAAAAGCAACTTTAAAAGCAGTCGTAAAAGGAAATCTTTCTTAAAATATAGCAATATCACATGAATTACTAGTTATTATACACCTATGGTTTTCTACCCAATATTCTGGAAGACATTGAAAATTATATTTATAAACATGTTTCTTATTCATCTGTGAGCTACAATTTTACTGCATTTTAGTGTCAGAAAACCTAGCTTCATTCTTTGAAGAAACTGAACACTATGACAGCCTAGTGCTTCTTGTGCTGAAGTGCATGACTATGCCATAGTTCAAAGATCATTCAATCAACTATTAGTTACAAAGACAGTTGAAATCATAGCTGGACTTTAAAAGCAACCAAACCAAGCTACAGGAAAATAAAAACAAAACAAACCCAAACCCAACAACAACAAAAAAGTAGTTATTTGAAAGTCTATTGCTTGGACTAGAAAATATTTTTCTTTCCTTATTAAAAAAAAAATCACAGTATATGTAACAATGGCTTCTGACTTGAGATCTCAGTTCTTGGATTGGAAATATACTTGGTCTATCAAAACATGAAGACATTGTTTATAAATCTGTTATCCTTACCTTCAGGATCCCCAGTGTAATTTCATACAGTGTTTTCAGGGCCTGGTAATTATTACCATAAAGTACTACCTTTCAAAGAAAGACATTACTTATATTCCACACTTAGGAAAATTTGGAAAAAAAAACCAACAACCCAACCAAAAAAATACCAATACTGATAGATCAGGGTTTTCTCTTTGGCTGTGAAAGAAGACAGAGAATACGACTTTTTTCCTACTTAAAGAATATCCATTCTTGAGTACAGCACAGGCCTAAACAGGTGAATCTTCATTTAGTGCTTCTTTAAATAGCTTGACATACTCATTCATCATTTTTAAAGCAGCTGGAGGATACACGGAGGCAAATGTATACTTAACCCTGTCTTTATGAAATACTGTGAAGAGCTTCTGACCTGTGAGAGAGTGCATTAATATAGGAAATGCAAAGATAGTGGTACACAGTAGATCATCTTTCCTGTTTGCCTGACGGAGCATATGCTGAGAGCAAAAACTCTGAAAGCAGTGACTGATGCTCCTGAAACTTATTTACTGGATTTCTTGCTTGAGCCATCATAAAAGCAGACACAAAGAAATTATTGTTAGAAATATTTGTTAAACCTGATAAATAGGGAAACAAAGTGGACCTTTAGTAATTCCAGTTAAAGAAAGTCTACCCACCATTCTACTTGCTACTTACACCCCTCAATACGTTGTTTATACGACAATTTTCACTATCATGTGATGGTTTGGGGCAAAGGGCAGGGTGGAGACTTGGAGGGAAGAAAAAATTTACAAAATACCCACATTAAATTTATGGAAATAGTTCAAAACCTCACTAAAAAATCAAAAATCAGAAAACTTAAATTAAAAAATCAAATATATGGCCTAGAAGGTTCAGTGCCTTCCTTCAAACAGCAAAACAAGAGTGGGGAAAAAAGACAAGTTTTGTAAAGTGATTTGTCAAGTGATCAATTCACAGAGAACTGATATTCTTTATGGCATTTTATGGGGAAATTCTGGAGAAAGCTGGGAAAATACAGGAGTTATTTGAGCCGTGGAAGAGAAAGTCCTTTCCTTTCTCCAATTCATGGCAAAGGCTCTCTCTACAAGGTCTACTTATTAAAGCAATGAAAGATGTGTTCCAAAACGCAATATTGAATTTTTAAATAACACATATTTATCTAAATGTGTAAACAGACACATGTGCATCTTTCCCACTTGAAGCTCCGGTGCTTTACTTTTTGCCTAATGATGATAGTTATGTTCCATTTATACTTCCTTCTTAGGAAAATTAGCTCTGAAAATTGGACATTATGATGATGGCGTAATATAGATGACCAAATAAAAGGTATAATGTTTTCCAGCCTACACTTTCAATTCCTTCACTTTGTTTATTCAAATTCTAATTAAAAATCCTTGTCTCAATCTTCACCATTTACATAGTCTACATTTTTCCTATGCTTCTTTTCATATCACTTAGCTAAATAGTGTTATATTAAAAGCCCTATAATTTCTCTGTGGGATTTGGTACTCCTACATGTTCTCTCTAACATTTTTCTGTGGCAATATAAGTACTTTTTTTTAAAGGCAATATAAGCACATTTCCTTAAAGGGCTCGTTACAATCTGCATTTGTGTTTGGTTATATAACAAAATGGCTTTGATTAATTATTCAGGGCCAGTAGTATTTGTTTCATATGACAATCTATTTCATATGGATATTTAGGGCAACCCAGGCTTTTGACTCTTTTCCATATCCTCAGGAAGATCTTGTGAGCCTTGTGTATAGTTTTGTGTTTAATCACTTATTAGAAAGCCTTTGCCATTGAGTATATGAGATAATTAATATTAGGCTTATACAGTTGCTTTTTATTCCTTTTATCACTCCATCTCAATATCTACTTGCATCCTAGTGAAACCATATTTTCTTAATAACTGCTTCTTGTATATCTAATTTCATTTTCTCTCCCAATAATGCGTCCAGCAGCTTCATATTACTTCATCTGGTTGCAGATTAAGATAGTTGTATGACACAGAAATTAAAATAGTGCTGTATTTAGACATGCTGATGTCTTATATATCAAATAAAATTTCTTGTTTCTTCAAAAGAAGGAGAAAAATGAGAAGTAGACATCAGGAACATAAAGATTAAATTTTAGTGGTACTTGAAATCATGATTCTAAATAGGGAAAGAAAAGTGTTCATCACACTGTTCTGCTGTCTGCCTTTCAGAGAGGCCAAAGAATCAGAGCAAGGTGAAGTATCTTATCTAGCACATCTACTGCATAATTCACCTAAGTGTGTTTGCCCATATTTAGATTTTTATGGAAATAACAAAAAGATCATAACAGCTTGATTACATTTAAATATCATCACATGGTTTTAGTCCCTGCTGAAGAAAATTTTGTGTTGATGCCATATACTAGCCAAGTTCAGAGACACAAAATCTAGCTGCAGGGAGGATGTATTTCACTGTGAGTGCAAGGCTTGTATTGCATAGTTCCAAAACTCCCACTGACTCCTATGGGTATTTCTGTGTTCATGATTGCTTTATAACTGTAACTTCACTTTGCTGGTTAAAAGCAGCCAGCATTTAGCATTTTTATAGATGGAAGCTTACCCACAGTCACTTCAGGCTTATAGACCATTATGGTTCTTGAGCTTAGAGAACCTGTGTATGCCCGTTTCCCAAGCAGCCTTTCAAAGCACACACATTGAACAGATCAAGTCAACACAGAGTCTTATCGTTACTATTACAGTGAAGAAAGTAATCAAGAAGTTGCTCTCATTAATGCACTTTCCAAGTGTGTTTTCAACTGTAAAGGAAATATACTATGGGGAATTATAAGAGAGAATTGAGTTGTGAGCTGTAAAACCTGCCTGCAGAGGCACGTGGCAGAACAAAGGAGCACATGGCGGCCCAGAAAAGCTTGCCTCCACCGGACCCTGGGGGTAGGAGGTGTCACACAGCAGACCCCTATAGAGAAGAGCCTGCCAGGAGCTAACAGATGAGTGGACAATGAGTGACCACCCCATAGAAGGACATTGAGAAAATGTGTTGCTGATGTGGCAATGTGGGATAGGTCACGCCATATAAGGAAATACTGTGCCTTAGAAAAGTGTATAAAACCAACTCACTCCTTTGAATGAACAATTCATATTCCCTGCCGGTCTGGGTCCGAGATTCAATCACCAAATGTTTTTATGTCCCATAAAAACAAAGTGAACAATCTGCCTATTTACTGATTACTGTCTCTCAGGTCATGGATGTTGGTGAAATAAGTGTTTCAATCTAGTCAGGTTTGCAGATTGTTTAATAGTGAATATAATCACTACCTCAGAGTAGCTCTGGATTTTGTTGTAATATAAGACATGCAAGACCCAAGGCAAAACTCTACATAAGTATTTTACATGACTCTCCAAATGCCTGAAGGAATAATGTATCACTTTCTTATCTTTAAATCCAGTGTGGAATAGTTGGGAAGGGAAGATTGGCAGCCTTACTCCCTTATGAGGTAGAACAAGACAAAAAGTTAATATCTAGGCTTGATCATTTAAAGGACTGTTACTTTTTCAGTCACAATAGCTCCAATTTCTATTATTGCATCTTATTTATTTTTCCTTATCCCTTTCTTTTTCTTCTCAAGTGGTATCGATTTCAGTTCATTATGTTCGCTGTATACATCCAAAATTATAGGTAGGTCTTTATTAGTAGAACTCAGAAAATTAAGAAAATTGTGACAAAACCAACTAGAAGGTACCTAAGCATCTGACGAAAAATACCATACCCTAACTCTTCTTTCTCCTTATAGTGCATATTTTAAAGCCCAAGATCACATGCAATATAAATTTAAGTCCTACATAGGAATACAAAATCACTCTCTGACTGCTAAACTATCTTAGATTCAGTAATGTTTCTGGTAAAACTAAGCAATACAGATATTGCAAAAAGATTTCCTATAAATGCAAGAAAAACCCAAACCCAAAACACAAACTGAAAGCTATATAAGAAAAGATTGGAAAGTAACTTAAGAATTTCCTATGAAATATAAGAATTTGTTAGTAAAAATACTTTGAAGGACCCCTGCCTCTCCCATAAGTTTTCCTCCATCACCATATGCCTCACAGAAAAAAAAAACAACCAACTTTTTTTCTGGCAAAGTGACTGCATACAATGGTATTTATTTCAATTGTTTCTGAACAGCACTATGTATAGCTTGGGAAAAAATATTATGACCCCTGTCTAATTTGCACCAGGAGGCTGATGCCCTCATTAAAAAAAAAATGGGGAAGCTCTTTGATTTGACTGTGTATTAATTTATTCAGGCAGCGAGAGATCACCAAGAGTTTAAGGTCAAAAAGAAGGGTGATATAGAGGGATTTTTGATAGCTGTGGAAAAGCAGGCAACAAATCCAGCAGTAAAGCTGTTTGACACAGGGAGACGGGCTTTTGAAGTAATCTCAAAACCTACTTTTGGTGACTACAAAATACAGTAGCAGATTTCTCCACCTGCAAGAATTGTTGCCTTCACAGGAAGCTTGTCTCCTCTTTCTCTGTAATGCCTTTCTGTAAAATTCCATGGAATATTGTAACTATTTGTGAAACTCTGCACTTGTGTATATTCACACACATTTAATCCACCAAAACAACACTATTCACCCACAGCATCAATTCCTATCCTTAAAAGTACAGACACAGTTTAGACTATTGTTTTAACGTCCTTATCTGTTGTTTGGCAATGGTCAAGAAGTTTACTGATTTTTAGCCTTAGTACATATAAAGTGCAGAAGGGTTGTTTTGGTTTTTTTTAGGAACAAACATAGTCTTATTTATGTCTTATTAAAAAGAATTAAATAGCCTTTTTTTCTAGATTTTTTAGGGACTCATAAATGAGTTCAGAGAGGAGGTGTGGAGGTACTGAAAACTAATCTGTAAAGAAATCTATTTTGATCAGATGGCAAAGGCAGCTCTAACTGATCCTGAAGTGGCTGTTTAAGTTGTAGCAATGCTTATCATTGCTGCTGGTTTGATTCAAAATCTGACAAAGGAGGCTGAAAGACTCCAAAGCACCACAATGAGTTTTGGTTCAAATAGGAGTACTTCAAAGAACTGACTTAGTGGTTAAATATTGTTTAAGTTCTACACTTCTTTCTTGTTGAAAAAACATTCAGAAAATTTCTCTGTGTTTAGAGATATTTCTGATTTTCCTCAGGGGCTCATTTTTTATTATGTCTCATTCAGACATAATAAAAAATATATGTATTGTTCAGTCATATTAACATCTTGACTATAACAGCCTTAAGTAAAGTGAGTTTTGGTAAGAAAGTCTGGGCCAAATTCAGGGCAGATAGTATCTGCTTAGTTTGTTGTACTGTAGCTGTAGCAAAATAGCCACACTATATACCAGATTCTTGAATCTGACAGAGAACTCATGGATTCTCCCCTTTTTCTTGACAGATGTCAGAAGCAGAGGCCTGGGAAAACCTGAGTATATAAAAGGGAAAATACAGAATTACAGTTTCTGGCACTGCAATGTAGAGATATTTTCTGAGCACCATTTCTTTCTGTTGTTGGTTGGGTAGTTGGTTGGTTAGGGTTTTTTTGTTGCACATTTTGATGGATCTCCTTTCATATTTCTAATCCCTTTTGGAATCCATTTATATCTTTGGCCTCCACAACATCCTGTGGCAATGAGTTCTACAATTTAATTATGCAGTGTGTGAAAAAGCACTTCCCTTTGTTTGCTGAAAATTTTCTGGATGATAACTTCATTTAGTGCCCCTTGTTCTTGTTTTACAAAAATAGTGCCTAATTGCTCCCTAGCCTCCTTATTCGTGGCTTTTATTATTTTATACATCAAGAACATATCCCTTTGGGTCCTTTTTCTCTAAGCTAAAGATGCCTAATCTAATATCCTCTTCTACAGAAGTACTTCTATCTTTGATCATTCCCTGCCCCTCTGTCTCATTTTAATTTTACTATGCTCTTTAGTGGATGGGGACACCAGAGTTGCAAGTAGTAGTAGGCACATGGTCAGCTTTCAATAAGCTGAGCACTGAAAATGAATTAAACATATAACTTGTACTTTTGCAAATGGAATGTATTAAATGTTTTGCTATGGCTTTGGAGCTATTCTGCAATGTTTCTGTTTCAGATCCTTTGAAGCTCACTTCAACATGAATACAAGGCTTTTCATCCTAGAAATCTCTACTGCCTGCCTGATTCCTTGCTCTGAACAATTTCCACAGTATGAGCTACTATGAAGAAAGGAAAGAAAACTATGAGATAAATATCAAAGTATTTTCCCCTGATATCAGCATTATTTTAGTTTCCCAGGACATTCACTGGTAAAATCTTGTCTTCATGGTTAGGAAAAATTCCCCAGACAAACATTAATATAGCGGGTCAGTTTTATGGAAGATGATGATTTTAGAATTTTCAGTTGTGATGTTAGTCAATGCCTTTTAGCTTAAATTTGGTCTTCAAAGTAGTCCACCAGCATTTGTATGAGTTTAAAAAAAATATTTGGATTTTTCTTCTTGAAGAGTTTGCTGTTTATCTGAACTCCTGCTATGCATTCCAGTCTGTGCTCTCTGCTTCAAATCTTTGTTCCATTGTCTCTTCATGATGGCTGAAAAAATATATTTCCCAAAAGTGAGAGGGAAACCCATGTAGATGGCATAAAGAAAAATGACAAGATAAAAATTTTGGATCTTTGTGGTCTGTGGGTTCGCATATGTTTGTCAGCTTTTTCAATCTCTGAGTGACATTTGAGTGACACCACGTAGAACATATTGGAGTGCCCAGAGGAACAATTCTTTCCTAAAGACAGTTGTGTTGGATAACAGTGCTACCCAGGATTCAAGACAGACATTTGAAAGAAACAGAACAAGGAATTGTTTCAAGGAAATTTTATATAATATGAAATATAAATTCACCTGATTATTATCTGGAAGGAATATTAATAGGTTGTCCTTAATCTGATTGCTGCCTTTGCTAATATATCTGTGGATACCTTTGCTAATATACCTTGGACCTAATGAAGCCAGGATGTAGAACTCCATTATCCTCTAAATTTAGAACAAAATTATCTCCCTATTTGCATCAGCGCCTTTATGTGTTTTTATAGGAATGGTGGAAAAGCTGCAATTTTGTGAAATGGTTGAGATTTTTGGAACAAATGGACAGTATTCCTAGATCTTCTCTGAATCTCTTTTAAAAGGATTCTATGAAAAACCTGTGAAATAGATAAGAAATATCTCACAGTTTGTGAGGCTGTGAATAATTACAGAAATACTGAGCTTTTTTTTATAAACCTTTACATAGATTAAAAATGTCATTTAATGTATAAGATCTGAAGCCTCTTTCATATTTTTGGAGACGTTTCTTGTAAATGCCATTAGAGCAGTCTGGCACAGTGGGGCAAGGTCCTATAAGCTTAATAATTAACAGAAGAGTCTTGTAATTTAATTTTAGGAAATGACATCATATATCTGACTATAGTCAGTAGCCTTCTGCTAGGAATTATAATGTCAATTGCACTGTATTCAACTACTATCATTGTATCACAGACTTGTTTTTAATGACTCCCTTTGTAGGAGTTCAAGTTCTTTCTTTTAATAAAGCTATTTCACATTTTGTCCTTGCCAATGTCAGTTTAAAAGAAATGAATACTTCCTATCTGTCTTGTTAAGGGAGATGACCTGTCCAACCTCTCAGTAGAAGGTTTGGATTCCCATTAAAAGTTTTCAGTTCTCTCCTTTCCTTTCAGCTCCTGTGTGTGCTGTATTTTTGTAGATACTTTTTCAAAAAATAAATGACCCAGCCAGAAGTAAAGAAGATTTTGCCCCAAAACTTTAAATTTGCTACAGAGTGATAGTGTTAGATCAATATTTGCATTAGATAAGGTGAACTGGTTGCCAAAATGAGAAGATCAATGTGACGATTACTAACCCTTGAAAAAAGTTAACTTTTAAGTCCCAAAAGACTTAGTTAATGTGTAGAAAGGAGTAGAAAAAAAGGGGCATTTGGTGTTACTTAGGATGAGTGCTAAAACCATTATCCTGATTAAAAAGAAAGCCAAAGATGTGATATTTCTGTTAAGTAACATGTTTGAGCTCTTTGACAGAACTAATATTGGTCAGCAGTGCCATTCTGGGTTACATGACAATAATAATAAAATTATAATATGATAAATACCACAAATTTGTCAAAAGTGATTTGTCTGGTCCACGAAAATTTAACTCTAATGTAAAAGTGAATATTCCTAAGAGAAATTAAGTAAATATAGATTAGAAAAAGGCACAAAAAGGCACAGAGATGATGACTCTTTCCCTCGAATATATTTGTTCTGGACTTTATTAACACAGGTAACATGAGCAATCCATGTGATATTAGAAATAGTGAATGCTAATTATGTTCCCTGCTTTCTGCTTAAACATTTCTTATTTTTTTGCAATAACTTCATCATAATGGATGACAAATTTAAAAAACACCAAATTAATAACTGCTAAGTCATTCATGCTAGATGTGCTTAGCTTAATCTGGTGGATAAAGACAGGTACCACCTTATCTTATGAAAATAGCAACTGGGGCCAGAGACAGATTACAAAGCACCTTCAAGTCTGTGGCTTAATTTTACAATGAGCAGATGGCAAACAATGGCAAAAAAATAGAAAGTTATCATTAAAAATAATCTAATAAATTATTTTTAATTTAAATTTTAAAAATATAATAGTGATGTCAAATTAAGAGAAAAATTAAAACTGGACCAGCAGCAGAAATTAAAAAATAATACCTAACGTTCTCTTGCATTTATTGTAGCAGGAGAATAAATACACATTTTTCTGTCAGGAAATAAATAAGGCAGTTTTACAGTCTCACAAGTAGTTCTGTACATGATACTTTAAGACAAATGTAGCATTTTTACCTTCCTGAAAAAAATCATCAAATCTCATATCATTTTCAACAGGTGTTCTGAGGCCTAAATGTGTGAGAAGAATATTGAATTTTCATAAAAAGAAATGTCAGTGACAGTAGCCAATTTTATCTAATGTGTTGTGGGATACCTGCATTACTTTTGCATCAGCTGTCCATATATTTGAAGTTCATTATTTTCCAAACAACCCAGTTTCATATCACACTGTCTGAGGTTTGAAAGAAGACTCTTCTTCCAAGAAGAATAGCATTTTCTGAATTAAACTTCCTTAGAACCTTCCTGTGAAAGTTAAACTTTGTGTAAAACACAAGACTGCTCACTAAACCTAGAATAACAGAAAACTTTTTCTTGTTTTAGTAGTTAGGAGATTTTCACAAGACATGCAAATTGTGCATGCTAATTCTTCCTGCAGCCTTAGTTTACTATACTGTGTGTGAAAGGTCTAACCGCAGAGGTACTTGTGAAAACAGGACTTGCCCTACTTGTCTTCTGATTTCCTTCAGATCTCTTAATTTTGTTTTATTTAATTTTATTTTTCTCTTTACAAGAAGATTATTGTCATATTTTGCAAATTCTAAGCAACAAAGTGACATTATTAAAGAAAGTTAATCCTAAACAAAAGCAGTTTACGTTCAAAGAAAGGCAAACATTATTGAAGCATGACTGTCCCCTTCTGCAGAAAAGAACACAGATATCAATACAATGACTTTCCACATTTCCCAAAACTTTAATTTTCATAAAAGATAATTTCAAACAACTTAACCAAGTGTATAAGTAGTGTTTTATATCACTGGCTGCCTGGATCATTCTTAACAACATTTTAAAATACAGTTACAGCACTTACTTCACTCTTTTGAGATATTAATTGATTTTAACATGAAATTGAAAATTCTTAGCAGCTGAACAGCCTCTTCCCTCAGCTTATGCAGAAGCTAAATGAAAAACATTGTTAGCAAGGTTTGATAATACATTTATCAAATTGTATCAAAGCCTTTTATTTTAATTCTCTGATATTCTTTATTATTAGAAAGGAACTCCAGAGTAATCAACTCCTTAATCACAGCATTTGGTAAAGACTAAAAAAAAAAATTAAAAATTAGTTTCTCATTGATACTGTGTTCTTCCTTAATGTCTTTTTTTCTTCAAGTAGTTCTCTGACAGGTTTGCTAACTTTCTTTCAGTACTCCTTCTTCTGATACAGATTAAGAATTTCTTGTTTGATGCTTATGTTGTCTGTTTGATCCTTGGTTTTATCTTACCCTTATCATCTTCTGTCCTTCCTGCATGTCAAGTGCCAAGGGCATGGCTTGACTGTTCTTAGCATAATGGCCCCAGGAAGCATTTACAAACCAGCAGATTTTAGAGCATCCTTGAGGCTGTGCTAAAGTTCGCCAGAGGCTGTAATGACCCTAATATTATCAAGAGATCGTGAAGATTTCTGAAAGACATCTTTATCTTCACCTCTTCTTTGTTATACTATGCAGACTGCTGTTACAGATAGTAGTTAGTATTATATATCATGTTGAAATTGTGTAATACAGATTCTTCTCCTATAAAGTTAAAAACACTAACCCAGAATGAATAGAAATACTTCAGCAGTAAATAGTTTAATAACTCTGTCAGAACCATTGGATCTCTTTCAGGGGTCTTGCCTTTGTCATGCTTTATTTTCTTGTAGATCTGGACTTACCAAGGTATGGGCTGTGTTCAGCAGCACCAAGGACTTACTCTGTTACAGACCATCAATATGCTTTAGTAGCAATATATTCTGAAAAGACGTGTTATGAATAGACATGTACTACAGGGGTGCACTGCACAGTGTCTGGATACTCTGAGGTGACAGGGAATCATAGAATGGGTGAGGTCCAAAGGGACATCTGGAGGTCACCTGGTCCAACCCTATACCTCAAGCAGGACCACCAAGAGGCCTCTTACACAAAACCATGTTCAAACAGCTTTTGAATATCTCCAAGGAGAAAGATTTCATGAAATCTGTGGGTAGTCTATGCCCAACTCTGTCAGTCTCACACTGAAAAAGTGTTTCCTGACATTTACAGGGAACCTCCTGTGTTGTAGTTTGTGTACAATGCCTTTTGTCCCATCAGTGGGCAACACTAAAAAGAGCCTGGCTTCATGTTCATGATACACTCCTGTCAGGTATTTGCACACATTCATAAGATTCCCTGAGTTTTTGTTCTCTAGAGACCCAAGTCTCACAGCCTTTCCTCATATGAAGGACGCTCCAGCCCCTTAACTTTCTAGGTGACCCGTCTCTTGTCCTCATCAAATTCTGCATGAGGATCTTATGGGAGACAGTATCAAAAACATTAATGAAGTCCGCGTAGACAATAGTCGCTGATCTTCTCTCATCTATCAGGCCAATTGTTTCATTGTAGAAGGCTGTCTGGTTCCTCAAGCATGAGTTCCTCTTGTTGAAGACATGCTGACTACTCCTGATGACTTTCTTGTCCTTATGCCTGCAAATGATTTCTGGGATTAGCTGCTCCATCATTTTTCCAGGAATGAAGTCAGGTTGACCAGCCTGAATTTCTATGAGATCTCCTCTTGCCCTTCTTGAAGGTAGGAGTGGCATTTGCTCTCTTCCAGTGACCAGGAACTTCTCACAGTCATCATGACTACTCCGAGATAATAGATTCACCTCACAATGACAACAGCCCTATGGGCTGACAAATCCCTCAGCACTTGTGGGGGTATCCCATTGGGACCTATGGACTTACATAGGTCCAGTTTTTAAAATGCTCTCTAACCTGGTCCTCTTCTACCAAGGGTTAACATTTTCCAACTCCACACTTTTCTCTTGGCTTCCATGGCCTGGTATTTCTGAAGGCAGATCTTTCTGGCAAAGTCTGGGGTAAAGAAGGCATTCAAGACTTCAGCTTTGCCCATGCCTTGTGTCATCAGGGCCACAGTTTCTCCAGTCTTCCACTTGTCACTTTTGTATTTCTAGAAGCCCTTCCATATGTTTCCCTTTGATGTCCTTTACTGAATTCAAGCTAAAATTTAGCTTTTCCTAGCTGTGTCCTTGGACGCTCCAAGAGTGTCTCCGTATTCTTCCCAGGTTACCTATCCCTTCTTTTAACTGTTCCACCTTCTCCAGGTGTCCTTTTGTCTTTGAGATTGACCTTTCATCCATGCAAATCTCCTGGCACTTTTGGCTGAGTTCCTGCACTTTGGCATATTCCAGTTTTGAGCTTGAAGAAAGCAATATTTTAATATTAACCACCAGTTAAATGTACCTGCTCCCTGTACTTTATCTTTACTCGTTACAGAATAAATGCAGCAAAAATAGAAAGTCCTGGTTTCTCATATTATTTTTTTTGTACCTTGTACAGAATATTTTTGTGAGAAATCAAAACCTAGCCATCATTGAAACATACAAAAATCCTCATATTGGTAAGTATGAGAAGGAATGTTCTCAGCCTAGATTACATTTCCAGACATAATTTCTGGGAATATAATGGTCTATTTTCCTATAGATTAAGTGTTGGCCTAGAAAACACAGAGAGTCATGCATGCAGATCCACAACATTATCTTCAGAATTGCTTCATTTCTTCTCAGAATTATTTTAAAACACGTTTTTCACTTTAAATAAATTGAATCCCTTCTAATGTTTTCTGTATGTCATATTGTAAACGAAAACATTTTTTGCCATGTAATAACAGAAACATATTACAGAGGATTATATCTATAGAAGTTGATGGATATTGAAAGTAAAATTTATATTCTGTAATATTTTAACTGCTATTTTTGACTTTCAGGTGGTGAGAAAAAAAGCTTTGCAGAGAGAAGAAAAGATCTTTTATTGTTTAGATCTCAGGTGTGAGAAGCACTCTGAATATATAAAGGCTTATCATGAAAAACTGTGACAGGAAATTTCTGTTGAATTCCAGTGACTGCAGTTTTCAACTTTGTAGTTTATAAATATTTATCCAACTCTTTAAGTCCCTACTGTTTATTAAATTCTTCAGAATTTTCCTGTCATTATATTTCACTATTCAGTCTTTGTTAGCATGTCCTCCGAATCTTTCAGAGTTCAGATAAAAAAAATGTGAGTTTACTGCTTCAATACTAACTGCTTTCACATACATAAGAAGGAAAAAATAGCAACATTGTCGCATATCTCTCCTTCTTATTAACATTCAAGAAAATCAACACTTGAATAATCTTAAGGCTGTGGCAGAAAGTACCTAAAGTAGGATTTTTTAACAATAAAGTAGGATTTTCTAACAATTTTTATAGCACCAACCGCAGACACATATTACCACAGGAGAATATTTGTGACTTTGTGTCTTATCCTCAAAAGTTAAAAGAAATGTTACTTTTGAGTTTTTTATTGTTTTTAAAACGTAGCTTTAAAAACGTCACGGTTTGACACTGGCTGAGCTCCAGACACCCACGAAAAAAACATTCACTTATTTTCCTCTGCTATAGTTAAGCAGAGGAGGGGAAATTAAAACAAAACCTTCATGAGTTGAGATAAAGATTATTAAAAAAAACCCCCTAACTTTAAGGCAAAACAAGTCCAAAACTTAAACAGTATAAAGAAGATTTTTTATTAACAGTATTAAAAGTAAAAAGGGTAATGAGAACCAAAGTAGATCTTTAGAACATCTTTCTTCTTCCAGTACCTCCCTCTTTCTACCAACCACGCAAGGAAACAAAACATGGGGATTTTGGTCAGTATTTCACTTCTTAAAAAGTCTTTCTTCAGTTTGTTTAAGGAAAAGAGTTTCTTCTGCTGTGCCATGGGATCCTTCCCATGGGAGACAGTTCTCTATGAACTTTTCTAGCGTGGTTTTAACTTCCACAAGGAACAGCCCTGCCCAAACCTGCTGCGATGTGAATCCCTCCCATGGGCCAAGCAGTCTTCCCACAACTGCCTAGCATGGGTCATTTTAGTTCATGGAGTTTAGTCTTTTAAGGATGAGCTGTTCTAGTTTGGAAGCGAAGGGTCTCTTCTTCTATCTCTAAAAGCAAGGGTCATCTCTCTCTGTTCGAGTTCCTCACTAGATTACAGCTTTTCAGCATCCACGTGCTCCAGCTCCAGAAGAGTACTCTTCTTCATGGGGTGCGCATGGATCTCTGCACCGCTCCATGTACCTCATGAATAACAGGGAAACAATTTGCTGTATTGTAGTCCTCACCACGGCTAGCAGGAGAATCTCAGTGTTAGCATAGAAACACATAATCACTGTATGATTATATGCAGGTGCTTTTATTTGAAGAGCTCTGGGAATCAGGGGTACAGACCCAAATCTGACTCTGACATGGATTCGAGATGGATACATTTTATACCCTTTCCTTACATAACTGTTGTACAATCATATGTTAATCATTAACTTAATATTGTTCTATTGTGTATATTGATTTCACCCGAGCATGAGTTTTAAGCCCCCTTCCCACAACATTTCTCATGATTGTTGTTCCTTTCTCATGATTCTTGTTTTTTAATTATTTAATTTAAATTAAATTATTTAATTTTTTAAATTATATTTAATTACTAACCAATCATCGCATTTAACTTTACCATCTACCATACAGGTGGGTACACAGGTGCAGGTTCACATGATTTTAGCAAAGACAATGCCCACTCCTGTTCCCAAGGCCTACTTTAGCTACCACAATTTTTAGAAACGTTTTAACCCTATGCTATCATCAGCTCCGGTGCTTGAATCACCTCCTCCCTCTCCTTTTTTTCACTGACCTCGTAGCCACCATGTTGGTTTTCCTCACGTGTCCTTATTTTTAATTTTTCTCTGATTTGGAAGAATGTCGGTGTCTCTAAGTTGCAGTTGAGAGGTTGATCTCATCCGGGCTCCACATCAGGGTGTTGTTTGCCATGTTTTTCCTTGCTGGCCACCTGGTCCCTGCTGGCACCATATGGCCGGCCCCGGCCGCTTGCTCCTCACCATCACCGCGCAGGCAGCTCCGGCCTCAGGAGAGACCTGGCCGCACTGTCCCGGCCTCGGGAGGGCTCTGGCCATGCAGACCCCAGCGGCCCCCCCCACACGGGAGATATGGCATGCGGCCAGTGTGTGTTTGTTTAGTTAACAAGAATGCTAACAAGAATATTTTTAGATAGTATATTTTTAGCACAGTATAAAAGCCTTGCCTAGCTGTACAGCATAAAAGGCCTTGCATGAGTGTAATAAAGGATTCTCTTCCCTGGAAACAAGAGAGTCCATGTCATCATTGCTACACAAAGTGCTGGATGCCCGTACTCTCCAGCTGCACCAAAACTCCTTCTTGACTACATCGCACAAGCAACTGGACCATGTGGTGAAATTTGCACCACCATTGCCTTAGAGGAGACGGAATAATTATTTGTCCTGGTTTGAGACAAATTAAGGGAAATGCTCTGGAAGGAATGTCTCCTCCAAAGAAGGCCGGTTTCAGCAGCCCCTCCCCCACAGATTCGGGAAGAAACTCCTCGGAGGAAAGTGAAAAAGAAGTTATTTATTTAACAAGCAGAGTGCACGCAGGCACGGAAAAAGAATAATTCTAAATAATAAAACCTCTCGCTGTGGAGAGAACCTGGTAAAATTCAAAGTCCTCTGTAGGCATGGCTCTGCTCTCTCTCTGGAGCTGGGGTTCGGTGTGGGCCCCTCCAGGCCATGGTGTAGGGCCTCCCAGTGATGTTCTGGTGCTGCTGAACAGTCCAGAAGAGAAGAAGAAGAAGCCAAAGTCCCAGGAAAATCTTTTTCCTCAGCTAATGAATGGGAAGCTAGCTAAAAAGCAAGAGAATGCCACTCTCTTCCCTGCTGCAGAAGCCGAGAGCTGAGAAGCAAGCAAACAAGTTATCTGTGTTTTTGAACACAGAGCTGAAGGAATTCCAACACCTTCCCCCCCACCCCGGGTCTGCCTTAAAGACACAGAAAGGCACAGGATTCATGTCTGGGCATAGAGCAGGCGATAGGGGATACAGCATAATAAAGTCGCCCCAAGACAGTAAAATAAATTGATGTTATGCTGTCCTGATTATATGTTTGGCCTTGTTCAGTGTAGTAGGTTGAAACATAGTTGATAGACAAGCTGTTAAACCAATGGCACTTCTCACGATTTGCATATTTAAAGACAGCACAAGCATAGGAAGTTCCCTTTTGTTCCGGCTTTTCCTGCAGGGATGGGGGAAAAATGGGCCCCGGGCTCCATCTTTTGGAGCTGGCCCAGGCCCCCCTCTCCCCCAGCACAGCGGCACAGGCCCCCGGGTCGCTGCGGGAGAACCATCCCGGAGCCGCAGGCAGCTGAAAACAGCCATGAACGGCCGCACAGCTAAAAGCACCCAGTGCGGCTTCTGGAGACCGGCAGGCCCTTCCCCCTCCCGTCCACACAGTCGGTGCAGCCCTGCACGGACCCAGCGGGAGCCGGCGGAGCCTCTCTGCAGCCAGCACAGCTTGTACCAAACAGAAGAAGACACCACGCAGCCACCAGTGTACAAGGGAGCGAGGCTTTCTCCAATGTAAAACCCAAACAAGATCAATTCCTTAACATGGAGACCCCGAGGTCAGAGAGAAAGGGGAAGTAAGTCACTGGGACAGAGCCAAGATGGCAGCCAGGAAAGAGAGGGCAGAGGAGCTTTTAGCGCGTAGCTTAAAAATGCTTTCTGCAGGCCGTGGCAAAAACTGTAATATCGCAAACTGTTTGTCTCTTCAATCCTTTTGACGTACATGGGGGGATGGAGAATCTATGCACGGCCTATGAAGATATGAAAATGCCTGTGCCAGGCTATACAGAAGCGGTGAAAGACTTTTAGAGATTTTGAAGAAGAGAGCCTTTGTTTTCAGGCCAAAATAACTCATCCTTAAAAGATTAAAACCCTATATTATGGCCCATGACTGCAGTATGAATAGACTGTGAGATTTTCATGGGAGAGATGTTTTTCCACCTCAGCAGTTTGTTTCCGGGCACACTGTTGCTGGTGACAGTTTGGAAACCACGTTAAAGCAGAGGAAACTCTTTTCCTTTAAATATTGGAGAGACTTTTAAGAACTGCAACACTGACCAAATCCAATGTTTTGTTTTCTTCCTTTTGGGCAGGTTGGTGGGAAGGAGGGGGTGCTGGGGGAGAGGGGAGTTTGCTTTAATTTCTTATTATTTCTTTTTATTTTTAATTCTGTTAGTAATAAATCTCCTTTTATACTGTAATTTGTCCAGTGCGTGCCTGTTTTGCCTTGTAGTTTTCCAGTTTTCCTCAATAATCTTTATTTCCCCTTATGCAAAATAACAGATTTCATGGGGCTTGGCACCTAGCCAGCTTCAAACCACAACATTCAGAAAAATGAAATATGGCAGAAGGTTCTTATCAAAGGAATAAGTACTTTTCAAAGTCATTGATACAACTAAATAATTAAGTCATGCTACTTTGGAGAGGTGCAAGTCTTCCATAAAATTTCTTGTCTCAATTACACTAAATATTTTTTCTTGACAAAACAATTTTTAAACTCTGGAAGCGTAAAAGAAATCCATATTTCTGCATTTAGTTTTATGCATTTTCTCTATTTAATGTAGAATATTTCATGTATTAGAAAGGTGGAATGATAAAAGAAAGATTGTTTTGTGCCAAGGGAAAAACTTCAGATTTTCTACAGTTTTAGAATAAAGTCAGCACAGCATACAAATGGAAATTTTGGTGCAAGTTTAACTGTATGCTAAGGTTTCTGCCTTTCCTCTTGTAATTAGATGTCAAATGGGATATGGTACTTATGAATGAAAATTATGGTATAAATAAGTTGAAGTTTTCACTTTGTTAAAAAGCAGAGGAATTTTCTAGGCTACTGGTTTCTCCCTAATATCATCACATTCATGCTCATCCTAAAGTCATTTAAAGAATATGCAGGATGAGGGGTTTTTCCTATCTGTTATTAGAGTTCCAGTGTGATCTTATTGTTGCTTTAGTGGGGACAAGTTTTTATACACAAATAATGAAACATGCAGAAGTGCAGTGTAACAACATAAAATCCTTAAGAAGGATGGATTGGCAGTTAGGGGAATAGGGAACAAATATTGAATGTTTAGACATTCTTTCATTTGCACTAGAAAAAAAAAAGCTTCAGAATATTCCAGATATTGCTTTGTCTGCCACTAAATAGTCCTTAGGCCTATTAAGCAAATAATATTTAAATAAATAACATAAGAGTTCTATGAAATGGTTTCTTTCTAAACAAAAAGTAAAATTGAAGTGCATATTCATAAAATTTTGTGTTAAATCATGAATACACAAATAAACAATCGTCAAATATAAAAACACTTTCTCAGTCTTGGATTTTCTTAGGGGATGCCTTGAGAACAACTTGAATGAGTTGTTCTTTTAACACAGCTGAGCAAATACAGTGCAAGATTTTCAAGCAACCTTTGACTGAATTTGCTTTGACAATAAGTGCAACCCTTTGGTGATCTTTCTTCAGGAATGTTTGAAGGATTGAGTTTTACTGGCAAGAGCATTAGAGGAAAGTAAATTTCAAAGATGCAAGCGAATATTTGCAAAACCAGGGTTTTAGACAAATAGTTGGAAAAGCTTTACTGGTCCTAGAAAATTCTTCCTGCTTTCATCTAAGGAAAAATAAAACCATAAAATAATAATAATAAAAAAGTGATATAGCTGACACTTCAGAAATAAATAACCTGTAAGTTAGTATTTTAGATGTTCATAACAAATGGTTCATGAACATGCAAGCTGCAGAGAATGATACAAATTAAACAAAAGAAAAAGCAAAGCCTGAAAATAGATCATTTGAATGTTTCTAAATTTATTCAAGTATATTCTTATTTGCTTGTTTATTTCTTTGTTGGAAGCTATTCCACATGCGGACAATAGGCTAGTTTTTTTAAATAAATCTATTGTTGCAAATTATTCACTAGACCCTAATCAGTAATGCGTTTTGTGGTAGATTCACTTTGACAGATATGACTGTTACTAAAAAGTAATGTCTTGTAATAATGGAATACAATGTGAAACTTCATGAACAGTTTTTTGAACAAAGGTTTAAACTGGGAAAATAATTTGATACTGTTAGCTGCAAATCACATTTATCACATATGAGAAAGAAAATTATACAATATAATCAACATGTCACTAAAGACTCTTGAAATGAAGATTAAAAAAAAGACATATTTTGAATAATTAATGAAAACAAATAATAATACATTGGAAAATTAATAGTCATATACTGAAACATATTAGTTCATTTTTTTTGAGATCTAGCAGTATTCTCAACTACAACTGCATATTTAGGTAACCTAAGTTATCTGAAACATCCAGAAAAAAGTTAAATATCTGAATATATTCTTTATTACCAATTGGCCTTATATTTTAGATATACATCTTCCAAGTAACAAATTTTGATGATATATTGTGTTAATGCATCTTAAGAGCCATGTTGGTTTGATGATGTACACCTGTTAATGACAAGCCAGCTGGTGGCAAGCTAAATTCATTTTGCAGTTTTAGTTCTGTTGCTTTGACAGATTACGTAAATAAAATTTTTATATAAATAAAATAAATTTGAACTTTAATTTTGGAAGTTATACCTATATTTTATGCATGCATATTGAGAGAGATATAGACAGATATTTCTGAGAGATTATAAAACACTTAAGAAACATGCTGTATGTTTTGAAAAATTCTTCTCTCAACCTTTTTTGGCTATGTGTTTAAGGCTGTTTTCTGTTCCATAATGCCTTCTCTTTAGGTTCTTTTGTCCTTCTGGTCATTTGGACTATAGATGTATCAAACACACACAGTTTAATTTTCAAAACTACCGTTATACGTCGAAAACTGATCATAGCAATGATAAAGAGGGGGAGTTAAGAAAGCTAGTTGGAGAAAGGTCCACAGAATGGATCCAGTGTCTGTGCTTTGTTATCAGTTTATCCAAGTGTTTCACTGGTGGGCTTCATAACAAGCATGGTAATTTTCTGAAAAAGGGTTTGGGGAAATACGGATGTAACATGATGTACAATTTGTAGGACAGGGTAGAGCTCAGGAGCTTTAAATTTTTAGAACGCATACACACTGCTTGAGCAAGAAAGGGAGATCCCTAGATCTCCCTAGAACATCTAGATGAAGTTCAAACCTGCAAAGGAGAGTGTAGTGAAAGAGAAATGGCCGTAACAACACCAGCAGCACATTGCAGAGAACACATCTACACTGACTTTAAATGGATCAAAGCAAGAATCATACGGGGATACAAAGAAGGTGAACACAAAAGAACGGCCCAGCAATGGGGTAAACATCTAGGGAGAGGGCTGATCGTGATTGCCCTGGAGCCCAAGCTTTTGCACCTACCACCTGCTGGAGAAAGTCTAGCTGAGAGCTACAGCAGGATGCAGGGCTTCTTACTAGATACAGCCATGGTGCTCCTATGTATCTCAATGTTAGTCTTGATGTCTTTCTACAGTGGCCTTGGTTGGTTGTGTAGGTGAGAGTTTTTTGGTTTGTTTATTTCAGTTTTAGGAAAGGGTTTCACTACGAAGTTATATATATATAGGCAAAGATGAGCTTGAGAAAAAGGGGGTTTTTGGTGGTTTCTTCACAGAAACATCCATAAACACCTCAGATGTTCGCAAAGAGTACATTAATTCCCCTTTTTTACTTTCACCATTACCTTCATGGTGACTCCACATGCCTAATATATTTTTTCTAATAACTGATTTAAACCCCTCCTTCTGCAACCTGAGGCCGTTTCCTCTTGTCCTGTCACTAGTTGCCTGGGAAGAGAGACCAACCCTGCACCTGGTCAAAACCTCCTTTCAGGTACTTGTTGAGAGTGATAAGGTCTCCCTTGAGCCTCCTTTTCTCCAGGCTAGACAACCCCAGCTCCCTCAGCTTCTCCTCATCAGACTTTTACTCCAGACCGTTCACCAGCTCTGTTGCCCTTCTCTGGACACGCTCCAGCTCCTTAGTGTCTTTCTTGTGGGGAGGGGCCCAAAACTGGATGCAGGATTCGAGGTGTGGCCTCACCGATGCCCAGTACAGAGGGACACTATTGCTCATCCAAGCCAGGAAGTCATTGGCTGCCTTGGTCACCTGGGCACACTGCTAGACCATATCCAACCATATGTGCACCAGCACTTCCAGGGCCTTTTCCATTGAGCAGCTTTCCACCCACTCTGCCCCCAGCCTACAGTGCTGCCTGAGGTTGTTGTGACCCAAGGTCAGGACCCAGCACTTTACATTGTTGAACCTCACACAATTGGCTTCAACTCATTGATCCAGCCTATCCAGATCCCTCTGCAGAACCTTTCTGCTCTTCAGCAGATCAACACTCCTGCATAACTATGAGCTTAATGAGGGTTCACTTGGTCTCCTCATGCAGATCATCAATAAAGATGTTAAACAGGAATGGTTCTAAGGCTGAACTCTGGGAAACACCACTAGTGAATGGGCTCCAGATGAATCTGACTCCATTCACCATCACTCTGGGCCTGTCCATCCAGCCAGCTTTTTATCAAAAAAGAAGAGAGAACCCATTCACAAGCAGCCAGTTTCTCCAGGAGGATGCTGCAGGAAGTAGAGTCAAAGGCTTCACTAAAGTTCACCCAGGCAGCATCCACAGCCTTTCCCCCATCAACTTAATGAGTCACCTTATCAAAGGAGATCAGGTTGGTTAAGCAGGACCTGCCTTTCATAAACCCGTGCTGGCTGGGCCTGATCCCCTGGTTGTCCTGTACCTGCCATATGGTGGCACTCAGGAAGATTTCTTCCATGACCTTTCCCAGCACTGAGGTCAGACTGACAGGTCCGTAGCTCCCTGGATCCTCCTTCTGGCTCTTCTTGTAGACGGTCGTCACACTGGCCAGCCTCCAGACCTCTGGGACCTCCCCGGTTAGCCAGGACTGCTTGCAAGTTCTTGAAAGGAAGGGTCTCTGCACATCTGCAAGAGGAGGTAGAATATCCCTTCATTTCTCTCCTAGTTACTCCAAGCCAGAGGTACTAGAGAACGTTCCCAGCCATTTTAACATGTTCACAGGGATTGTAGCTGTGACAATGAGGCTCCTTTCTCATTTTCACTCTGTCATGCAACAGGATTGACAGTCATCTTTTCGGTAACTTCTAAGTTTGGATGGGTTTGTCTGCACTCTGTGGGTTATCTTTCACTTTGATCTCTCACAGATCTTCTGTTTTCAATTTTATCTATAGTCAAGATTCATTTTGTGGTAGCAAAAGGAGGTCTTTCTATACTTTTCCATATATTTCTCCTTCTGTCATGCACACATAAGCAGTTAAGGAATGGACAGATTTTCTATTTTTGTTCATTTTTATCTCATAGTCTGACAGAAACCTAAAAATTAAATATATTAGCAGGGTCCCCAAAATATGAAACAACGTATCAATGCAGAACTCTTCAATTGTGTTTGTTACTAAATGTTAAAACAGAAGACCATTTTATCTACAACAGAGCATCACTTTCTGTCAATGTTTTCATGTGTTTGATCTAATGAAAAGTTGCTATTTTCCCTAGAAAAAACTACAAAAAAAAATCTGTATATATATAAATGATAATCACTTCTTTATTCCTTCCTTTAATGTAACTTTTGCACAACTGAAAAAACAGAAGACTCTTGAAAGGAGATACAAATGCAAAAGGCTTAAAATATTTAATGTTGACTTGTGGGTCTTAGAGGTCATTTCCAACCTAAATGAGTATATGTTTTTGTATTTTGGGAATGTTTTAATAATATTGTTCTTGTGATTTTATTGGATAAATATTCTTCAGCTTCCTAGTCATGAACCTAGACAAACCGAAAATTACTTTAAGTGTCTCCAAATAACATAGAGTTAAAAATAAAACAATCTTTCAGACTTACCAACAAAGACAATGAATTTGTATAATAAACATTATGTAAGACCTTGGTTACTAAAGGTTCTAATGACCTCTCTCAAATTATCCTTAAAAGTTGGTCTTTTACTAATTTGAATTTTATTTTAATATACAACATCATACTTTATTACATAGCTCAAACTCCCAAGGCTAAAATGAGAAGATTCAGTCTCACTTCTAAAGGATAAATAATAAGTGACTGATAACTGGAAAAAGGGAATCATGATTTTGTGGATAAAGTTTAAAACTGTTGGGAAAGAGAACAAAATTTATTTGTTGTTAAGCTGCTGGGGTTTTGAAGATTCTTGGGTAACATTTCGATAAAAGACTACTGATTTTTAATATCTGAGTTCAAACCTCAAGGGCTCTGTTGCTAAGAATAGCTCCCTAGTGAAATCTGAAGCACTTCTGGGGAAAGAACAATCTACCTGGTGGCATCCAGTTTCCAACAAAACTGTAAATTCATTTCAGGACCTTATTTGTGCTTTTTTCCTTCTTCTTTTGTAATAAAAAGCAGCAGTTAGTGTATAAGGTGCATTTATAAATTACTGGAAACAAAATTAATAAAAGTGCAAAATCTAAGCAGAACCTTTACTTCTAGGACTGTGTAGTTGGAGTTTACATCTAAGATATTTTTCAAAAGCTGTGCTTGTCAAGTAATATTAATCAGGTTAAGTTATAGTTTATGAATATGCAATTTGTTCATTATCATGGGTTACACTTCCATTTATAAATAATGATCTGTTTTTATTGCTACCATAGATAAATATTAGAGATATAACTTAAATAGTTTTATTAGCAACATTGTACCTCAGATCACACAGAAATACATACGCTTTTATAGCACCAATTTTTCTCACGCATTTACTTTTGTATAGAGAGATGCCTCATACCTATTAGCTACACTTGTTAAACACTTAATGTCTATATCAAAGAAAATAAACTATGAATTTGGAAAGTAAATTTGGTTTTAGGTATAGTATAGAAAAAAAATGATATAGTATAGAAAAAATGGTATAGTATAGAAAAAAATATGTTTTATTTTACTACTTTCACATCTGAAGATAAATGCTAGTTTATTTGTAGTTCACAAATGCTCCTAATATCACAATTTCTGCTGCTACTATTACCGAAGACTTACTGTTTAGCTGTTGGGATAAAAACATTGTTTTAGTTCTTTTCACTCCCTGTGAATAATTTCATGAGTTGGTCTTTATTTTCAGGTCATTCATGTGAAGGAGTTAAAGTGAAAACACTTAAATAATTAACCTTAGATGATAAGTTAAAATGCTTTTCAGGTCAAAACCCATGAAAGCTAAGAATTAAAACATTAAACATATCTTTAGCATTTTGCAGACAGGAGTCAAGGTTCATTTGTAGTATATGCTTTGCCAGTAATTAAAATCTGAAAAATTACAGCTGAAGAGCCAGATATTGAAGCTTGTCTGTGCTATATTTAATTTCAAAATCAAACTGTCAATGTCTCATAGACAGATAATGCTGACAAGCAAAAATAACTTTCCTACTTATATCTGACAACCATGCACAAATGAACTCTGCGTGGGAAATCTGCAGAGCCACTGGATGTGTAGGTGTGCAGTCCTTGCCCAGCTGTGCTTCAAGTCTTGTGGAAATTGCCTGACAGCTACTGCTGGCATAGGAGGAAGAGCCAAGTCCAGAAATGTTCTGCCCTACTGCAGACTGGCCAGCGGGATTGGAGAGGTGACAAGTGGGAGAGCAGGAGCATCACACTGTTGTTACAGAGCTCACAGCTGCTGGAGATCAGGCATATGGCAATGCTTTGTAATTATTTATACTTCTTTAGTGTCTAAAGGCTCCTGCTGGCATCAATGCACCACTGAGTAATCTCTTACTGTTTAAAAGATGGACCCTATTCCAAAAAGTTTAGGATCTGAAGAGGCAAAGCAGAGAGATAAACCTATTACTTTTAAAGAAGAGAAAGAGAAGACATGGTTCTTATGAATTATGCCCATCTTAGGTTAAAAAAAAAAAGTTTGACTTTTTTAGAAATAATTATTTTGGGGAATGCAAGACGGAGAGATACGCAGACAAATATCTAAATAGGAAGAACAAAAGAAAAGGAAAAACACATTGAAACAGGATGCAAAGGAAGTGAGGAGAGAGAATAAAAGGAAAAAGAAGACAGAAGGAAATATGGATAAAAACAGTTCATTCACAGACATTTAGAAAATAGAGAAATTTGATAGTACCCACTTTTTGGCTAATCTTTAATAAAGCAGCTAATATTCATAATTGAATGTAGTAAATGTGTCCAGAGATGTCTAAAACAGTTTTTTGCTTCCACGTGTTTTATGTTTTCTGATGATATTACTAGATTACTTAGTCAACTCAATTGTCTAAACCAGTGATGCTGATTGTGAAAAATTATCAGAAGTAATGTTTTCCCAGTTTCATACCACAATATAATGGGTATATGAAGTCACAGCCAAGAAAAAAACAAGCTGAGTTGATCAGCGTCTTATTTGCAATTTAAATGGATTGCATATTACCAAAAAAAAAAAAAAAATATTCTGTCATGAAACAGAATATACAAACTGCAGTCACAATGGAAGGCTACTTAGGGGCTGTAGACAGGAATACAGTCCAGTGAATTTCAATGAAACGCAACAAATAATTTTCAAAAAAGCCTGAAAAAACTTTGGCAAAGATAAAAGGTTCTAAAGGTCCTAAAGGTATGTATTGTGGTTTGCAACCCTGTTTGACATTACAATATTACCTAGCTGTATTGTTATAGGTCCTGCAAATATCAAAGCAGTTGGCTATGCTCTAGTGTTACATTTCCTGGTTTGTGACGTTTTTTTCCTTTTAATTTTTTCTCAAGCTGTACCTGCAAAAATGAAAATTATGACATGCCTACAATGACCTGAAGTCTGTAAAACAGAAGCAATCAGAAATAAAATTAGATTTCTAATTTGAAATAATTCGCTTCAGTCTCTTATTTTGTAATCATTAAATTAGCTAACTTAATAGCCTCTTCATCTTTTTTTCTTCTATGTAAACTAATGATCTTGGAAAAAAATTGTTGCTATTTACCCATTCATTAATAAAAAGATCCTTGGATAAGTGCTTAATGGTCAAGGATTTTATTATCCTTTCTTTAATTCTGTTGGAGCAAAACAGTTTTGTTTTGCTCTTTCTTAGGGAAACTTCTGTGTGATGAAAAAGAAGCTTAGTGTCATAAGTATGACTGAAAATAAACAGTGACTTCAGTGAAGCTGCAATAAGATCCGAAGTGATTACCAGTCAGGATCTATGTAAGAGAAGTAATCATGCTCATTTACACCCATAAAGGGGGTACTTAATTCCTTAGTGTTTAAGAAGCAATTCGTGAGTCCCAAAAGCTTAGACACACATGTAATTACTACATTGACTGTGATTTGACAGTAGTACTATAAATTGTCTAAGGTATGTGATCCTCTATTTTCACTCAAGCCCAAGAAATATTAATAAGAGGAAATAATAGTTGTTATTATTATTATTTTTATTATCATAAGAGGAAATAATTATTGCTAAGAAGAAAATATGGTATTCAATGAGTTTTCTTCTTGAATGGGCAGATACATGCCAAAATTTGGCAAAAGCAATGATTATTTTCTGAAGGGCAACTGAAAAATGCAGTTTTTTAATTCCAAAAATATTTCTTTCTGGCAGGCATAGAAGGAACTTCCTCTACCCCCACCTCCTGAAATTCAGAGTAAACTCATCATGAAACTGAATTGAACATCTGAACACTAATATGAGAAATGGGACAGTGTGAAGGAGAATTTAATGGGTAAAAAATTCTTGTTTCTGTGTTATAATGGGTGA
Source organism: Lycocorax pyrrhopterus obiensis (assembly GCA_014706295.1). Lineage (NCBI taxonomy): Eukaryota > Metazoa > Chordata > Aves > Passeriformes > Paradisaeidae > Lycocorax > Lycocorax pyrrhopterus. The sequence continues at coordinate 94,180,033 of JACSVZ010000002.1, read as the reverse complement.
ATCATTTGAATTTTAGATAAAGTATTAGCAACAACTTGATCATTTGAATTATATATTTGTATGACTTATTCAGAGAAGTTTTAATGTATTAGTTACAATAGTGTTGTGGGGTTTTTTATAAAAAAGAAGCTTATTACCTTGTTATAAAAAAGGTTGAAGTCCACAATAGTCTTCTGGGTTTGCTATTTACACAAATTTTAAAAAAATAACATAAGTTTACCCAGGAAATCAGGAAGGTATATAATTCCAGTTCTCTCTAGTAATTGGCATATATTTTAGCCACTCTGTTATTCAGACTTCATTTGACTTCATTATACATGAGACTGTCCAAGGTGACAAGGAATTAGATGTATTCCAGGAGTTAACATGACAGGTTCATCTCTGACCCATTGCTCATGCTTACCTTATACACTGTTGCTGTGCACACCTTCCTGCAACCTGGGCACCAGTTAGTTAGACCACAGAAAAACACATTTTTCTCAGTAATCCTATAGGAAACAGTAGTGACCAGGTTGCTGACCTAGAGCTCTTTGTACACAACAGTGTTTACACAGAGGGTAGTACTTGGTGGTTTATGATGGTCTTACATTTTCCATTAATTTTAACACTGTTATCAGAAGATGGTGTGGCATAGGAGGCAATTTAGGGGAAATCCTGGAATCTGGATGTTGAATCTCTCTGGAAGGTTGAATCTCTCATGTTATATCAGGTCAGCTTCAAAGGAAAAATATTAAAGAGGAATAAATCCCCTCTCAGGATGGACCTAGTGCCTCAAAGTAAATTTGAAACCAGTGTGTTTCCATTTAAGAGTATTTTTTCAGTGAGATTACAGTTGGAGGGAGTGGTTGTTTAAATGGCATGCTGTAGTTTCTCAAACAGTATAGAAAATAAAAATAAACGATGGATAGTTTATTTAGGTGGAGACTGCATGTAAAGATAGGTCAAATTCCTTACAGAGAGTAAAAAGTTCCCCTCCTCTCAATACCTACTTTGAGTTAAAGAATATTTTTCTGGGCTCCCCACATCCATGTTTTTCTGGCATAAGAACAGAGGGTTAAATTTCCTTTGCTACAAAGAAGAGATAGGTTCAAAGAACTGGAATTTCAGCTGTATGGTCCCCAAAAGAACAAGAGAAAAAATCTGTGCTGATCCACTATTTTAGTGATGTCTTTGTCATTGCAAAGACCCTCTTTGAGTACAGGGTGGGAATACCAACTGCATTCTGTGTTATCCTCCAGCGAATTGACTTATCTGCTCCACTTCAGGACAGAAATCTGAGTTATGATATAAAAATATTATACCTTCCTAATGAATTAAATTAAAATTTAGCTAAAGAGTCTTACAAAACAGGGGCTCATATCTGTTTTCATTAGAGGCTATGAATTCTGGGTATAGAGTGAGTTTACTTTCTGGGCAATGGAGAAAGTGACACAGTAATCACTATCAGAAATTTTGGCTGTAAGTCAGTATTTAGAGAACTCACACATTGACACTTTAAAGAGAGAGTTCCCACTGTAAGCATAAACTCAATTATATCTCATGTCACAGTTAACTAGCTCACAATATAGTGAGCTGTTAGCTCACTATATAGCCTGTTTAAAACAAGCCTAACCCTTTGGCCAAAATTAGTTTGGCCTTTTCTTCACTTCCAAGGTTCTGTTTCCAGAAATCCCCCTCGAGCTGTTGAGCTGGCACTATTTGCTTCATTTTCAGTCAGTGCTAGTTGCCACCATTTTGCATCTTTATTACTGTAATAATAGAGTAATAGAGACATGCTGAGCTCTCCCAGTTGTTCTGAAAGGAAGTGAACAGCCCAAAGCAGCCTTGCGATGCAAAAAAACCCAAATTATTTTATTGTTCCATGATGAAATATTATTAACTTCTAACCTTAGTTTAGAGCTGATAAAGTATTTTATTTATTATTGTTTCTGTAACAGAACTAAAATATCAAGATGTGTCTATGTGCAAGGTAACTACTATCCTCATTAAAATGCCATCAGATGATAAGGTGTTTATTTTATTCAGATATGGCTTGCAGAAAAGAGAATAATAACTTCTGATAAATTCAATTTTTTCTTTTCCCTAGCCTTATGGAAAGATATTTGACAGATATTGTTATTGCGCAGTTTTTTTATAGATGGTCATAGAGTAAATTTTCACTATCATTGGTGATGTCTTCTCAAAAGGCATCCATACACTACCAAAAAACAGAGAAGTTAACACCTGCATTTGCTGTATTGACTGTGTCCTATATTCTGAAATAAAGTTGGAAAGTGAAGATATCTACTTTTGCAGATACATGTGAACTGAATTTTGGATACAGTTTTGTTTTAGTACTGGCATGTTCCTTGTTTAAAAACAAACCATATGGAGCAGTAAGAACTGTGGAATTTGAAAGTAAGCCTCTTTTTTCTCTCTTTTTTTTTTTTTCCCCCTAGGGAAATAAAATAGCTTGAGAAAACCTACTGCATTTTGGTTTTTATTATGTGACTATGTTAAATAATTACTTGAATTTTTTTTTTCCCTTTACTGCAATCTCCTTCCATCTTACCATAGTTGGAGGAGACACACAGAATTCAGTGCTGGCAAAGTAAATCAGTCTCAATGAGATGTAAATATCTGCAATGCCCCTGTTGATTTAGTGTTTATTTCCTAACAATTGAGATTTTTTTTTTTTTTGCCCCTTGTGGGACAGTCAGCGGAGAAGAGAACAAACAAATGAGACAGGGTTTTTTTTGTTTAGAAGGAGTCTGTTTATTCACTGTAATTGTGTAGACTTCTCTGTTCCAATGACGAATGGCTTCACCAAGATCTGCTTTGCTTTTTTATATTTGGCCCTTTATTGTCTCTGATCTTTACTGCTCCAACTTCTGATTCTTGATAAATACATTCCTTCTACAGAAACCTGTGTGTGTGCGACCTAAATAAGATTCCTCTGTTAATATCCATTGTGTTTGCTGATCATTAATAGTTTGGGGACATTTTCTGACATACTCCTACTCATGGTAAAAAAAAAAATGTACCTTTCATAAATATGTTATACTCACATATTTTTTATTTTCTGGGAGGGAGGATTGTTTGGGGGTTTTTTTTGTGGTGGGTTTTTTTTGGAGATTTTTTTGGTTGGCTTTTTTTGTTGCTCTTTTTAATTTTTTACAAAATGAATCAATTATTCTGTAGACTTTTAGCAATTGTTTCCTAAGGGAATTATAAACTCATATCAGTTTTTCTCTAAGTTTCCAAATTTTGTTCTCACAGTTCACATTATTTTACCTATTCAGTTTTCCCTTATGTTACAATTCTAGAGCACTTACAAAGTTAAATCTATTTTCCCAATCATATTGATTCTTGAAGAATTAAAAGCTATTCAGTGGCAAGATTCCCATTCTTAAGGGACTAAACATAATTGAGCTATACTAGCATACCATGAAGAAAGTTCATATTTAAAGGAATTATATGAACAACCAAGGAGAACTCAGCACATGAAGATGTTTATATTAGATAGATATATAATTGTCTATTATATTTAGACAATTAGATATAAGCAGTTAATGTACATTATATATATTTTATATAAGTTATGGACTTAAAAAAATATAAATTTACATTAATTATCAAGAAGTGATAAATAGATTATAATAATTATTTATTTTATTATTATAAATAAGTAGACACCTATACGCTTGTTAGTATTTGAAGCAGAGAGGTTTCAAAATTTGTATCTCTTTAAATAATCAAATGAAGCTGAAGCAAATAAAGCAAACTATATAAAATGGCATTCAAAGTTAGTGAAAGTCTAATTTCAGTCCATTGTATTTTACTGGATAATTTTCTACAACTGAATGAATTCTTCTCAGCCTTTCCCTCACGCTACCCTACTATATGTGCCTGAATGAGTCATTGTTTTTTATTGATCTAACAGCAGTGTAGAGGTAAGATCTCAAACATGACAATAGTAAAAGATGATGCTTTTAGTGATTAATTGTGTAACGACAGTGAGCATTATCTATCTATTAAAATATATTATACTGGAGATTACAAGTCACTACAGAATTGTTCCTTTGCACTGAGTTTTCTACAGGCTGCCTAAAGTAACAGATATTAAATAGGTGAATTACCATAAAGAATATTAGAATTGTGTCATTATTTCTTGAAATTGATAACACCAAATGGCATCTTTAACAGTGGCTGAATTGCTTTACAGATTTACATTATAGATGTAAATTAAAGATGCAAGTAAGCTTTTCCTGTAATTTCTTAAGGTTATCCTAGTTCAGCTCAAAATCTCGTTTCTTTATATTTTTCTTGACAATATTCTAAGATGATGAAAACACTAAGTCTTTTTGTTCTGTATTATTTCTTCTCTTTCTACCGTTTATTCCCACCTGAAATCAGAATCTCAGATTGTGGTATCAATCATAGCACAACAATGAAAAGTGAGGTCACAAAGGAAGGGTTATTATTTCAGGTGAGAGAAAGAAGCTAAAGCATATTAATTTTTCAGAAACAAAGGTTTTCATACAAACTTCTTTTGTAATACAGAATAGTGGAAATTAAATACAGTCAATATGAAGTGTGACTACAGGTAGATTTTTTTTATTTAAAAGATGTTTTTCAGAGCTGTAATTCAAGAGGAAGTGATCTTAAATGTGACTCAAATAGAAACAGATAAAGGGTGGAATTGCATCTCAGTGGCATGAAAAACAAAGAGGCTTGAAAGTTTTATTTCTTTGTCTGTTTCTACTTTAATCCTTTTATTGTTTTATTTTCCTTCTTTCTTTATCTTTTCTCTTTTTTCTGTTTAAAAATTACATGGTTTGTATCAATGGCAACTGAAAAACTGAGTCATGACATTAACAGTCAACAAGAAAATGAAAACAAAAATTAATTTTTTTTGGTATGGTGTGGTTTTTTTTTATTATCTGAATAATTTAATTGCTGAAATGCTCAATAATGAGTATCTGAGACTTACAGTTATACCACTGAAATCAGAAAGGGTGAAATATAGTTATAGAACATCCTGGGTGGGAAGGGGCCCACAAGGATTACCAAAATCCAGCTCCTGACCCTACCCAGGACACCCTAAGAATCACACCACGTGGCTGACAGCATTGTCCAAACACTTCTTAACTCTGTCAGGCTGGTGCTGTGACCACTTTCCCTGGGTAGCCCGTTCCAGTGCCCAAACACCCTCTGGGTGAAGAACCTTTTTCTAATATCCAGCCCAAACCTCCCCTGACACAACTTCAGGCCATTCCCTGGGGTCCTGTCTCTGGTCACCACAGAAAAGCGATCAATGTCTGCCCCTCTGCTTCCACAAACATTCTTTGCCCCGCTGTCGATGCTGTGCCTGATGCCCCCCAGGACACGCTTGACCCTCCTGGCTGCCGGGGCACTGCTGACTCAGATTCAACTTGCCATCAGCCAGGACCCCCAGGTACCTTTCTGTGGTGCTGCTTTCCAGCATCTCATTCCCCCGTCTGTGAGTACATCCAGGGTATGTAGGTCCAGGTATGGCCCTGTCCCAGGTGCAAAATCCACACTTGCCCTTGTTAAACTTCATACACTTGGTGATTACTCAGCCCTCTAACTTGTCAAGGTATCTCTTCAGGGTCTCTCTGCTCCTCTCAATTTAGCATAATCAAGTCCTGCATCCAAGTCATTTATGAAGATGTTGAAGAGCACTAGCTCTAAGATGGATCCCAGAAGAACCAGAAGAACCAGAAGAACTGGTGATTGGTCACCAGACTGATGTAACACCATTTAATACAAACCTTTGCACCCAATCCATGAAACAATTGCTCACATCTGTTTAATATCTTAAATGCCTTATAGTATGTCAAGAAAAATCTCCAGTTGGATATATATTGTTACAAGTCCTTGTTAATTGTTAATTTTTAATTATGAATTATAATTTCCCAAAATCAAAATATATCCTCCCAGAAATCTTTACTTTTTTTTTCTTTTACTGACAAAAAATTAAAGTATTACTTTTTTTACTTACAGAATTCAGTGCCAAAAATTTTATAAAAGTGAATTCTTGGGCCAAATAAAATTACTGACAATTCTTTCATTCATTTCTCTGGGGCAATTATTCCCTGACTGATAGCACTGTCAGAGACTGAAATATTATAAATTATGACTTAAACATATTCTTGAAGGACTTCTAAAACTGTTTTACAAAAACTACAGAAAAGACTACTGCACCCTGAATGGGACCCCTGACTGAGGCCCTAAACATTGCTCGAGGATGAAGATAAAATAAAGTAACAACTCAGGCCTGGGGACATTCACAAAGTACAAGCTTAACACCTCCAAGGTGGAGACCACAGCCCCAGGGCTATCAGCTGCCAGGCTCAAACAGACCCCCAAACCAAGGGGTGGAGGGAAGAGAGGCTTTGGGTATCTTGGAAAAGCCTCTGGTCAGAGGCACAGTGACCGCCCATCCTCCGTCGTGCAGACCAGCCCAGCCGAGGGGCCCTCACCGTGGGGGGAGAAGCTTATCCACAGCAGAAGGGGGAGACATGGCCCATCAAAGGGGCCCCCCTCTAAGGGGTCCCCAGACCCTGCACCAGAGCACCAGAGATGATGCAACGGACCTCCGATGTTGCAAGGGACAGTGTCAAACTGGGCCCTGCAAGGGAGGCACGTGGGCGTTCCCACCTGGCCCAAAGCTTATATTAATCCATGAGATTCTGTACTCTATGGCGTGTGGCGCTGTGGCCACAGCACCAACGGGGGACCCTCACCACCAGCAGACCAGATGGAGGGGAGCAACGAGACACCGTCGGGACCCTCGCATGGGTGATATGCATCCATCTAACCCCTGTCACCTCTCCCTGTTCCCCCTACCCCCCACTCACACCTCTTTTTCTATTTCTTTCTTTCTTTTCTCTTTCCTTCCCTTTGCCTCTTTACTATTAAATAAAATACATCAATTTTTTGACAACAACATCAAACCTCATTTGGTTTTAATCTCGTTTCTGGGAATATTTAGAACCTTCTAAGTTCCTTCTGGTTTATGCACAGAGACTTAGCTTTCTTTGCTTTTCTGAGCTTAAACCGGATCATAACAAGCACCTACCCTATATTTTGGTTGGATTTCTCAAACAAAAGCTCTCTTTACTTGAAGCAATACTCAGAACACTAAAAAGCATCTAAGCAATTTATTTTACCAAAGTTATTTAAAAATGACATAAAATTTGTGTAGATTTAAAGTTTTATTGGATTTCCTTCACACACAGGAGGACCTCGATGACCCTGTACAAGGCTGAAGAATGACTGCACGTGAATCAAAGCCATGAATAATTCTGAACAAATATACCAAGAATTTGTTTGAGATATAGACTAGCAGTATTGCTTTATAACAGCACACAATATCACTATAGAATTAGGCTTTAAACTGGAGCTCATATAAAACTGCATTGCAACTAAATTATAATCAAAACAATATCGGCTTAAAACTTTACCATTCTCTTTTTGGAATCTCTCATTTAATTTGTTATAAAGTTCTGCATTTTCACAAGCCCCTTAAATTTTTTCACAAAAGTGCCAGAACAGCCAGCTCAGTCTCACATCAGCATTACACAGCAGGGCCTTAAATAACTTAATTAATTTGCAATTAGTAATGTCTCAGTTCAAGTTGAGGTCTCACTGAATTGGTTCCTGAAGCTATAGAGTTCCACATACTGTAGCAGTAACCATATGTTAAATGTAACAGTAATAAAATAGTGGACCTGTTGGAATTCTAATTACTCCTAAGAGTCTCATTCAGTACAAAACCCAGTATCAACAGTGTTTTGGACTAAACCATGCCCTTGCAGCAGCACGCTGGGGAAGGAATAAGAAAAGATGATTTTGCTTTTTAACTTTATGCAGCCTGAATGATAATGGACCTGAAAAGCAAGCTCTGCTTCCTTTGTGCTGAATAGATGAGAAGACTGAGAGAAATGAAAACATGAAGAAATCAGAATTTCCTCTTGTCTCTGCTCACAGGTTAGTGTTACTGCCACCCATACATTTTCAAGCAAGACAGACTCCCAAAGAATCCGAAGAAATCAACTCAGAAAAAATCAAATGGAAATGTAGTAACAGCACATCTTGTTGTTTTTGGTAGACTGTTTGTGACCCAAAAATTACATGCAATATGTAGTAGGATTTGTGTAACAGCCAGAAACCATTCTTAAATTTTCAAAGGGGTTCCGAATGGAGGCCTAGAACACAGGATGTAAAGCAGGATAAGCCATCTTTTAGGCCTTTCTTTTGTTATATTATGAAAGACTTTAATTAGAGAGGAAGTAATTTATCTAGAAAGTAATTTACTTTGAAAAAAGGTTCTACATGTGCTATATCATTCATTGTGGAATGAAAAAGCTCTGTTTTATGTTTATTAAGTCATAAATACTTTGTGACTTAGCTCTCTTAAGTGCAACCAGAAGCAATGATGCTAGTTTCAATGACTGGAGCAGAAAAGAGAGTCTAAGAAACATGAAAAAAAAATTAAAAGCCAAGATTTCAGAACTTCTCTTAATTGTTGTCATAAATTCAGCAGGGAGAGGAAAGAAGAAATATTGAAACACAAGGAGGAAGAGGGGAGTGTGACCTTATCAAGAAAGGATGCGTCTTAATGAAAAATCAGTACCATTATTGTGTCTGGAACCACAAAGATTTTCATTTTCCTTTTTCATTCAGAAATCTTCAAACTAGCATAAAAGTGGATAATGAGAACAGGCAAGCTAAGATTGACTTTTTCTGCCCTTCTTTTAGTTATTACCTAAGTTTTAGCTTATGCATTATGCATCTGTTTAGTCAGGTTGGTTTGTTCAGTCAGGCTACTCTGTTTAGAAATCCTCATCTTTTATTTCCTATATTTTTGTTGTACCATGTCTTTTATTCAAAGTGTATTTGCTTTGGATAATAGAATGCCATGGCCTTCTTTGGTTCACTTAAGACACAGTTGTTTGTTTTCTCTGAAAAGAATGATAGCTTGGGCCTCTTGAATACAGTAAATAAAATAAGTAGTAGATGACATATTGATTGATGCTGATGAATATGGAAACACATTGCAGCAACTCTCCTTAAAGATGGTATAGCAGTGGACAGATCCCTCCCCGGCTCGCAGAGGTTGCCTGGCAAAGATATTTAGGACTTTCTGCAAGGTGAATATAAAGGTAAAACCATGGAAATGCCCTTTGACAAAAAAGTGACTGGATTATTAGGAGCCTCTTTTGGTGCAAGACAGGCATGGAGTGGTGCAGCTTAGGCCTATGTGAGGTGCATGCTTCTATTTTTAACTCTGAAAGTCTCCCCATGTGTATCTCAGCACAACAATAATAGTCCACTGCAGGGGACGTTTATCAGTGGTTGTGTTTTCTCGCAAAGGATGGCTTCACAAACTTACACTAGGGAAAAAAAGAGATGGGTGTCAGGCAGCAGCAGGAGCAGGTGGATCCCTGGGGGCCAGGGCACCAGTAGCAGCATGAGCTCCCCATGACTCTATCAGGGTCTGGCAGCCAGGGCCTGTCCCACAGCGCTAGCCAGGATCTGGCAGCAAGGGGTGCCAGGGACAGACTCAGCCCCAGGCACCGGGCACCTCCCTGGGAGCTGGAATGGGCCAAGGCCAGGCTGGGAGATAGGTGTGTGGGTGTGCCCACGGCCAGGCAGGGCAGGACTGTGGGGAGCTGGAGACAGCCCAGCTGGGATGTTTCTGCAGCAGGAGCTGCCACCCCAGGGAGCTGAAATGGGGCGCAGGGTTGTAGTCAGGGTGGGAGGAGGGCTCGGATGCGGGCAGGGAAAAGCAAGGCTGGCAGTGCCTCAGGGCCATGACGGGGGAAATGCATATATTTTATGTGACATGGTAAAATAATGAGAAACAAACAACTGGTTAGGGATACTGAAATACCACCAAAAAAGGCAGTGCTAGAGAATGGGATAGATGCAATGATGCAATTTGACAGGCAGTTGAGCTGAACTTTCATCAGACTTTCTGGTTGAAGGCATTTGACATCACTTTTGTTCTGCCTACAGCAGTTTCCCTCATACATCCTTGATGTTTTATTTTACAGTCTTGCTCCCCAGATTTTGTTTTCAAATTTGAACTAGAAGGAAAACAAGGTTAAAATAAAATTTAAAAAATCCTTGGTAAAACTTACAAGTCTTCTGGTACACATTTGTAGAAACTGACATTGGGTAGATTTTCTGAGGCTATAAATATTTTTAAGTCTTATCTCCAAACCAGACCAACCACAAAAGATCCTTTTAACTGTCCAATTTCTATGGAGGACATGCAGTGAATTGCAAAGACCCCAACTAACATAGTAATTCATACGAACTGAGCTGCAGTCCTGGAAAAACGAAGATGTTTCAAAGATGGGTGGAAAAGAGCTGAGCCAGCTGGAAAGCAGATGTACACTACACTTTGCTAAATTATCACTACTGTTTATACCTATTGTACACACATAAAACACACAGTCTACCAGATACACACACAAGGATATTAGAAGCACAAAAACATTTTCATATCTATTTCCCTGCCTGCACTACTGCAAATGGATTGACAGTGTAAAGAAAATGTGCAGGCACAATCACTGATGGAGGTATTAGCACTTACAGACAAAACTACACACTATGCAATAACTACTGTCACCTTGTGTTCAGAAAACAGAAGTTGTCTGAACTTGATCACAGGCACAAAATCTGAGATGACCTTAGAGTTATTATGAATACATGGCATATGGGGTGTTGTTTTATTCTGTCATACTATGGCTTTTGAATTTACAGGAGTGATTTCCACAATTTCAGTCTCAATAACTAGTCTTAGGAAACTATAACTAATATTTGACCATTTTTTCCTATATTGGTCTATTTACCTGAAAGAAAATAGTCACAAATATTCTTTAAAAAGCTGAGTCTAACTTGCTCTAGTTTGCAGAACTTCAAGGGTTCAGAATGTTCAAACCCCATTCCCCAAAGATTTGTCTCTGTTTCAGATTTAATGAAAATGCATAACAGATTAATGTAGTAATCTTTGCTGAAATTCTGGAAATGTCACTAAATGAGATTGAATTTTTTTCTGTGCATTTCAGATAGAAAATTAACATTTTAATCTGGGATATTAATTTTTTGCTTAGGCTATCTCTGACCTTCAGTTTGAAACAGTCTTATTTATAAGTGGTCCTGTGTTTTAATCAACAATATGCCTCTAGAAATAAACACTGTATTATACCTCCTACTTTTCTATTTTCCCCTCCAAATACCTCCAAATTCTATTTGTAAAGAGACAAAAAAGAGGCAACTTTCATTTAAAGAGTTCAGCCATAGTTTGTTTATGCGTATGGAATCTACTGGATAAAAATAAATAGAAATCAGCTGCAGCTTGGCAAAGCAGTTGCTTCTGATTCAGTCTCCCTGAATGATCTAATTTCAGTATTTTTTGACCTAATGGAGTTCTGACCTCACAGACTTTTTAATGTTATTTCCACTTTACATGGTGTCTTTTATGTATTGAAGCAAGACAACTTTCTGAACTTTCCCTTCCACAAGCAAAATACTTCATAACAACATGGAGAAGCTGGACTGCCAGAGAAACACAGAGTTGACTTATTTGTTGATAATTTAACATTAAAAATAAATACATTTTACTTCCTGTCTGGGCAGATAAACCAAGTCCAAAAGAACTGGTGGCTCTATCTGTATAAGAAATTTCAGGTGAAATTATTCCTGGTAGACACTAGCTCTTTTGTACAGCTAATATTTTCCAGCTTAAAACAATTAAAACAATTGTTTCATGTTTGCTTTCTGGAGATCAATTTCCATATTAAACATATGACAACAAGGGCTGGAGGTCAAGTTGTCAAGGCTGGAGGTCAAGGTCCCCAGGGATCCTTCAGTACCTAGCTCCAACCTGATGCCAGATCCTAAAAAATACAGAGACCCAAGGGACTCATCTCTTTCATTTGCTATTCAGCATGAGGGATAGTGGAAGAAGTGGTGAATGGCTGAACACCTCAGCATTCATCTCCCTGGTACCTACTTGGTTTTGCATGATAAAGCCAAACTGAAAAAAAATTTCCTGATAAGCAACTAACAGCTTCAAGAATTCTATTTCAGATGTTGAGGAGTTTTACATATAGTTTGTCCCTAGGAAGATTTTATATTTTACACATTTTTTAGTGGGAGGAAATGTCCATTATTCAGAAAGTTCTAACTTTGGTTTTATAAAAAGCAGACAAAATTAGAGACGTCAACCTGCCTTTAAACTAAAGTAATTCACAATAGCTACTGAAACTACTTCTTCACCTGCTGCTTGCGTGTTGTATTTCTACATCTCTACATTAACAAGGACTCAATGATTTTTTTATAGAACCTAATGATGACACTTACTTGCAGACCTATACGCTCTCTTTTAATCTCAGAAATTTATTGTATTGATTTTGAATTAGAATTATTTCTTTTCGTAACTGATAAAATTTAAAGTGTTCTCAGTTGCTGCAATTTCATAATTAAAGAACCCTGCCTTCAGTTGCTGTGCTGTCAACTATATCCTGTTCACCTCTAGAAATATATTATTTCCATTAATTTTAATGAAAGTTTTGAATCAAGAAAGAACAGTGTTCAAGGATACATGAAAATTCCACTTAAATCTAGACATATTTTTAAGCTTTTCCCAGGTATCTGAGATACTACCAACCATCACATTTACCTCTCTATTGAGACTTCCAGTTTAAAACTTTACCTTATTTTTTCCCAGTCCTATCAGAAAGAGCTCTGTGCCGGTTTGGCCAAAATTTAGCAATATATCCTCTGAGAGAAAACCAGGTTACAACCACCCTTCCCCCCACAGGGTTCGGGGAAAAAAAAAAATTATTTTCCTCGAAGGAAAGTGAATGAGATAAGAACTATTTATTTAACAAACACACGGGGAAAGGATAATAATGCTAAATAATGAAATGAAATCTCTCGCTATAGAGAGAAACCTGGGAAGATTTCAGAGTCCTTCTGTAGGTGTGGTCTCTCTCCTCCTTGGAGCTGGGTCGGCGAGGGCCCACCCCCGGGCCTCGGGGAAAAATTCTCCCGATGTGTTCTGATGTTGTTGAACAGTCCAGAAGAGAAAAAGGGAAAAACCAAAGTCCCAGGAAACAAAATGCAGCTTTCCGTCTCACGCCGGGAAGAGAGGGAAAGAAAAAAAACCCGAAACCGCTGGCTGAAGAAAGCAAGCAGGGTGCTCCCTCCTGCTCCTGCAGCCAGAGAACGCAGAGCAGTGTAATCTCCGTGTCCTTGGGAAACTGTTTTGAAAAGTTCGTTTGGGTTTTTTTTTTTTTCCCAAGCTCGGTTTAAAGGCACAGAAAAGGCACAATATTACTTTTTGGGCGTAGAGCATGATAGGGGATACACATGATAGAGTCACCCCAAGACAAGCTCATACCAGAACAAAAAAAAAATATGAAAATCTCTTTCTCACTGTATTTTGAGTTCCTTCTCCCCGTTTAAAATGTTTAATAAGACATGAAAGCCAAAGTTCGTATTAATTTAAAACTATGTGTTTTGATTTCTACAGTATACCTATCAGCAAACCAGTGTTTTTTACTCTATAGTATTTCTGCCTTAATGAAGTTCAGTTTTCAGAAAGAAAAAGAAAAAATCATCTAAAGGCAAAAACTGGACTCTCACCTCTCAGATAAAATCAGAATAACAAAGTGACCATAATACTACTTGGAATAAGTTGACATACATTCAAGAATGACAGTGCCCGGCAAATAAAAAATTTAGGCAGAAAGCCATTTAGAGATGCCTCAGAGAAAAGCATAAACATCATAAATGTGATATGTATATTCACACTGCTTTACAGACTTAGCGAAGAATCTTGCAGCTTTCTATGAATGCAGTATTAACAGCTGGATGCTCTTACTTTGTTATTGACAAATGTGTCATTTTTTGGAAACTTTTTTTTAGTATCTCTTAATCTTCATTCTAATTTCAACAGTAATCAGAAGTTCTTTAACAAGAATTAAAATTCAGAAAAAGTAGAATGCATTATAAAGCATATGAAATTGTTTCTAAAAGTGTTGTACAATAATGTCTTATCTAATAACTAGAAAAATCTTTCTAATTCTACAGAGAGTATCACAACTAAACCACTGCCTTAATTCAGGATTATCAACCTTTCAGAAGTATAACTATTTCTGAAAAATAACTATTTCACACGCTGAGGTAATTGTCGGTCCTCATTTTATCTTTTCAGTAGATAAAGAAACGTCTCTAGTCCACAAGAATTTCTTTTCCATCCATAGTACACAGAATTAAATTGAATATTGTTATGTCTTCTCTTTGCATATAAGTGAAAATGCACTGTGATGACAACCTATGAACAAAACAGTCTTAGCTAAAGGCTCTTTAAAAAAATACTATTAGAAATATTCTTGATTTTTTTCCTAACTCCGCAGAACTCTTGGTTCTTCTGACAATGAAAAAGTCACCTCCTATTATTAGAAACTGTGCCAGAGCTCGCAGTCTTCTGATTCTTGGATTATAATTTCTCAGCGCAGAGCTCCAGCAACACACAGCACTCAGCAACCAGGAACAACCACCTCTTTTTTTTTGGCTCCTCCCAGGGCTTGATTTATAGGACTTGTGCCTGCCCTGCAGCCACAGCTGTTTGTAGGAGCTTAATGAGCCAATAATTGGATCCTGGTGTGTGGATCCTGGTCTTGAGTGAGAGTTTGGCTAGTGCATACCAACAGGGTTTAAATACATTATACAACAATTCCCCCTTTTTGTTTTGCACTAGCCAAACTATATTTAATATATTTTTTAATCTTTTTTAATAAATAACAACTAAATTAATATTTTTAAACTAATAAATAACAATTGAATTAATATTTTTTGACTCCATTTACTTTCAATACTTTTAAATTAATTTTTCTCAGTTCCCGGTTGCTCACCTCTGCAGGTGTGGTTTTTTTTTTTTTTTTTTTTTTTGGTTGGTTGTTTTTTTTTAAATTCTTTTTTAAAGATTTTGAGAGGATATGCTGGAGGGCTTTAAATATGGCCTGTTCTTTGTTGACAGACTCTTTTCCCTCCAGGCCCTGGTCTTCACCTCTTCTGGTGACAGTCGGGAGCTCTTTTTCTGGGAGCCTTTTCTCGGCCTCCCGAGCTCCAAGAGAAGCCGTCTCACAACTTCCCCCCACTGTGGCCTGCAGTCCACACCTCTCTGGGCATGAACCACTGAAGTCCCACTGCGGCAGCTCTCACCCAGGTATAGATCTGGGAAGACCCCTCTGGGTGTTTTGCCATGGCAGTTCTCACGCTGCGTGTTCAAATCACGTCGGGGTCACCACTTGTGCCGGAGCTCGCAGTCTTCTGATCCTTGGATTATAATTTCTCAGCGCAGAGCTCCAGCAACACCCAGCACTCAGCAACCAGGAACAACCACCTCTTTTTTTTTGGCTCCTCCCAGGGCTTGATTTATAGGGCTTGTGCCCACCCTGCAGCCACAGCTGTTTGTAGGAGCTTAATGAGTCAATAATTGGATCCTGGTGTGTGGATCCTGGTCTTGAGTGAGAGTTTGGCTAGTGCATACCAACAGGGTTTAAATACATTATACAACAAGAAACCAAAAGAAGTAGCTCAAGGAACAGCTTTTTTTTTTTCTCAGCTTTGCTTGACAGCAACCATATCACCAAGCTTTCCCAGGCTAAGGCACCAAACTGTGCACAGAGCAAGGTTACACATAGTGATGTTTCAAATATTCAAAAAAAAAAAAAAATCACTCTCTTTAGGTCATTAAAAGATTAAAATAACAAGTGTTTTAACCATCATGGGATAAAATGCTGAAGCAGAGTGGCACTCAGAAACAAATAGACCTTTAACTAAGACTTCAAATCTTGATTAGCTCAGAAGGATGACAAAGTGAGCCCTTTGCCTAGGAGTGCTTCCAATAATATGTGAAGATATCAGATCTTTCAACAAAACAAATCAGGTACGTCCCAAAATTCAGTGGTTATTCATGCCAGGAACACTGGTATTATTCAGTCCTATTACAGTTTTTTTGTGACAATGATAAAATATCAACACGCAGCAATGGTTTACAATGGTACTTCTACCTTTTCAGGAGTACTCACTGCTATTTGAGAATGAACTCTGAGGTTTAGACATGAAACAAAGGAAAAGAGATTTCCAAAATCACCAGAAAATATACAAGGGAAGCATTAAATATTATACTGCTGTAGACAGGGTAGTGGCTTACAGTTTCAATAATACAGCTGGGAAAAATTAAAGAGCACAATGCTATATACAGCTGATATGATGTATCAATAAAGGAAACAGAGAGTAATTCTGCTGGAGGGTAACATATTTCACAGAATATGACAGTACATGGAAAGCATGCCTTGCTCTCCATTTGAGGTTGGAAGTACAGTTGCAACTTAGAACATATTACATTTCAAAGTCTGTCAAAATGGGTTCAGGTGAAAATCAAAGCTATATCCGTAATTCGAAGTGTGGAAAGTGAGGACAGGAGAAGGGATTGTTGATAATGCAGAGAAATACCAACTGCTAGAAACTCACTAATTGCCTCTAATTTGAAAAGAGGTTTTCTCAATTCCTTCAAATATCAGGTTCTTTACTTACTTGGGAAATTTTCAGATGGAATACATTTCAAAAGGTTAGGGAAATGTTCAAGCATGACTTAAAGTTAGTAGCAATTGCCACTACACTCCCACTGAATGTAGCTTTCAGTGGTGAATTTAAAACACAGAAGTTTCACACTAGAGCTGAAATACTATTCTTTGTTTCTAAAAGTAGGCTGCCTTAAAGCACTAAGCTATTTAGTGTGAAGTAAGTTAAATGGCCAAACTACATGAATTTGTCATTACCAGCTGTGGCATCACTTACACTTCTTACTAACATATTAAAATTTACTGCCAATTTGAAACATGCAACCAAGTTGTAGCCAGATGGAGAAGCTGTTTTAAAGTAGATAAAGTTGCCTCTTTATGCTTTTGAAATAACCATGTTAAGTATTCTGAAAGAGAGAAGCTGATGTTCTCCCTGGCACGTATCAATCAATTTGCCTGGTATAGTACCTTGAAACTGTACCTCTAGGTCACCTCACACAAATAGCAGTAAAGGATAGGGTTTACGTTTGCAGCCTGCACTAATGCCTTAATCAAACACTGTAGTTTGGGATACTGTAAAAACTGCATAAAATTAATTTGGCTGCTTTTGTTTAGTAGAGTGTAGGAATCATTTCAAATAACCTTGTGGCAGAGCTCGCAGTCTTCTGATTCTTGGATTATAATTTCTCAGCGCAGAGCTCCAGCAACACGCAGCACTCAGCAACCAGGAACAACCACCTCCTTTCCTTTGGCTCCTCCCAGGGCTTGATTTATAGGGCTTGTGCCCGCCCTGCAGCCACAGCTGTTTGTAGGAGCTTAATGAGCCAATAATTGGATCCTGGTGTGTGGATCCTGGTCTTGAGTGAGAGTTTGGCTAGTGCATACCAACAGGGTTTAAATACATTATACAACATAACCTTAGAAAAAAAATAAAATCTCATGAGTGCCAGATGAAAACCATGTAGACCATTTTAGAAGGTGAAATTATGCAATGGTTGAAAGATTTCCTGAAACTTGGAAAAAAACCACAGCAAAACTTAACATAAGTAAACCATTGTGTATGAATAATCCAAGAATACACTATTACTGGCAGTTCGCATGATATATTTTAAGTTTGGAGCTTTAGTGCCTTTAATTTGCACATGTATCACTAATATATGTATGGTTAGGCACCTGAATTTTCACTGCATATTTTTAAAAAATGTATTGGTAACTATTTGCTGGTGTGATGAGGAAGTAATGGAATATAATAATGAAGATTTAAGAAATGCCATGAAGTCTCCATAGTAACCCTATAGTCAGAGTAGACATAATCTTTATTTTTAACCTGTAACCAAATGCTGCAAGGGAGAGCAAATGAAACTATGTTTCTAGATCATTAATTTACTGTACTTGGGTACCATGGGCAAAAGAAGCTAAAGTTTTCTCCTGCTGTATATGGAATTCTTATGAGATGGCAAGGTCTCTCATATCATTCACATACATGCATCTGCTGAGGAATTTTCAAGAGATCATTCAGAAAATGCAACTGAAACTAGTCTGCAAATAGCAAGCAGTACACAGGTACTATAAAGAACAAGAATAGAAACTATAAAGATAGTAGAAGAGAAACACAAAACAAAATGTAGGTTTATTATCCAATGGAAAATTAGATTTGCCAAAATAAATATTATCTCCAATCTTCAGATCCTGGGGTTCTTTCTTTCTTTTCATCAAGAAAAAAATGGACTTTTCTTCAGCATAATGAAAACTCATTTTTTTCATGATTCCATTTCGGAACTGGGGTCAGGACACGAAACAACGAACATATCTGTCAACAGAGTTATACGTTGCTAACTGTTTGCCTTTCCTTCTTTTAGTGCAGATTAATCATGAAAGACTATGAACTCTACATGATAAACAAACATAAACTTTCAAAATTGATAGTTGGATGGATGTATCAGTCTACCAAAACAGCAAAAGTCTGTGTTACAGATTAATTTTTTTCCCTGTGACTTCATTGCAGGTATTTCTGGAAAGACGTAAAGGCACTATAATACAGATAGGTGTAATCTAAACTTAATGAGACCCACCAGCTTATCAACCACTGAGAGACAAAACTTGTGATGAAAAGAACTGAAATCCAGTGCCTTGATTATAGCCATAATGTAAGAAATGCAATTTATTGTATCTCAGAGAAGTATACATAATTTACTGCTGGAGACAAGTTACTGAAGAACTTCCATTGCAGACATTAATACCTATGCGTGTGGAACAAAAGGCTACTACCCATTTCAGAATTTTACACACCATTTCCTGCATTTATCCCTCCTGGACTTCCAGGCTTCCAGTGACTTCCAGATGCAATTGAAACTAGCAGTTTGAAAATGATAATGCCAATCTAAACTAGATTTAAAATAACCTCACAACCAAAAAACAGGTGAATATCTAAGCCCATACTGGCAAGAAAACTAGACCAGTATTTTAGGTTTAAAATAAATTCCTCTCTTTGTAGTTACTTGCAATAAAAGTTGAATTTAATTCTCCAAAGTATTTTTTTTCTTCCCTTTACTGGCAATTTAAATATGGTGTTTATTTTTTAGATTTCCCTCATTAGTTAGAAAAGATAAAAGTTACTGTTCTACGTATTTAACTTCTATACATCACAACTACTCTGAAAAACAAACTTGCATAAAATCTTTATGTGGGAAACCCATTTAAATACATAGTCTTGTTATTCAAATGTTGTGTCCTTCGGAATGTAAAATAATGACACACTCACTTTGCAAATGCTGAGATTCAGTTGTGTGAAAGAATCTGCATAAAGCACACATAGACAGAAACATAAGCATGTGGTTAAGTGAAAGGCAGATTACCGGCAAAAAAAGTATGGATAAGATGAACCAAATGTTCAAATCAAGAAGAAGAAAAAAAGGAACAAAAAGTATCTGGTAATACTGAGTAGATCATGAGACAACTAAAAGATTTGAATTTTTCAGCTTTTAACTAGTGTAATTTTAAACTTTAACCTGATTACTATTAATAAAAAAGTTATTACGATTTCATGAACCTCAAAGAGGATAAATTGGTGTTCACTTCTAGCAAATTTACCGAACTTCAAGTAAGAACAAACAGTCTTCAGAATTAGCATCCTTCCCGTAAGGTTTAATAAATAGATTTATGAATTCATACATCTAGGTTTCACTGTCAATCAGTAAATTAGTTGTTCTTGAGTCACAGTCAGGAATATTGGAGAAGCAAAATGAAAGAA
Organism: Lycocorax pyrrhopterus obiensis; assembly: GCA_014706295.1. Classification (NCBI taxonomy): domain Eukaryota; kingdom Metazoa; phylum Chordata; class Aves; order Passeriformes; family Paradisaeidae; genus Lycocorax; species Lycocorax pyrrhopterus. The sequence goes on along the minus strand of JACSVZ010000002.1, from coordinate 94,160,170 downwards.
ACTTAAATGGGAGATTTTTGTAGAACACAATTTTCTTGAGCTGTCAGTCTGGAACTTTTCATTACCAGAAGATTCACCCAAAATGGGCTGAGATGGTAATTTTCAGAATTTTAACTAAGACCAGGGTTCATTTAAAGGCAGGAAGAAGAATGTATCTAAAAATATGTGTATGTGCTTTTCATCTATAAGGATGTTAATATCAAAGGTACAGTCATTATTCAAAGCACTGAATGGATGTGCGTTAGTAAATCCTTACAAGCTCCAGACATGTGTTGAAAAACCAAGGCAGAGTGGTGACAAGTTCTAGACTGGTTCTGCCCACTTTTGCATTTTTTGTCACACCAAATTCTGGAATAAAAAGCAGCACCACCAAGCATATTTTCTGCCCACTTTATCAAGGTGGCTCTCTTTAAAGTAGCAATGACTAAAAAACCAGACCTTGCTACTATGGGACCCTTTTGAACTGCTGGGCTGCAGGAGTTAAAAATCTTCCTTCTTTACCTGAGTTGCATGGTATATATAGCAGAGTGTTTCTAAATTTGGTCAGTTATTTCCTGGCCTGTCCTTGGTTTAGTTAAACTGGAAAATAATAAGTGTTCATAAGCCTTTATCAATCATAACATAACTGCTCAGGATTGTTTATTTATTGGGCTGTAGCTGATTCTGATCCTGCAATAATGCTGTTTGAAGCAAATACTGCAATATACGTGCAGCATTTTGAGTTTTATGTATTCTTTTAACAGACTATCCCCCTGATGTCTGGATTTAAATTCAGACAGCACATTCTCTTAAGCCATTTGAAAAAGTTTTTGTGTATTTTTGCCAGCAGTATCAGTCCTACTCCAGTCACATCATAGAAATGTATGTTAAGTTCACATCTTCATTGTAAATTAGCTCCAAGAGTATGATTAACAAATCACTCTCTGTAGCTCCCTATTTGCCTGTTACAAAAGAGAAAGATCAAGCTTTTACTTCCTTTATCACCACTGTAACAAAATCATCTGTATCCCCCTTGGATTTCTGATAAGCTTGTTCAGATTTGAGAAACTTTGTTTCTTATTCTCTAGTCTCCTGAAGAACAGAACAAAACATAGTAGAAAGACTGCTATAGAAAATCCTTGTCTATTTTAGCCAAAGATTGGCTGAAAACTCTGACTCTGAAGCAGTTTAAAGATGCAGGCCTCCCTTTTCCCCTTTTTAATGTCATTACTTGATTTCCAGCATTTAAAAGAGATTCATGGAGAAAGATCAAAAATTGTTTTCTTTGTTAGAAAGCAGAATTGGGGAAATCAAGTCTTTGCTTACTGGCTTCAACACTATCAACTTGTAGAGCTGTGGATAGGAATATTATATAAGGAATCACGATTTTGAATAATCTTGATAAAGGTAGATCACCTTACTTAACAACTAAAATAAATGAAGCGAAAGACTTGTTGGAATCAGTGCCAAAACCTGAAATCTAAAGCCTTGGGTCATAGGAGATTCAGAAGATACATTGTACAACAGCTTTCATATCTACTTGCTCTGCACAGTTTCTGACCACTGCATTGATTGTTAAATTGTCAGAATCGAAAATTATGGTTATTTAAAAACAAACCGAAATCTTTTACAGTCATGTAAAGTTGGGCTTGTGCAAGTAGCAGGGAGTTGGGCTTGACGATTCTTAGAGTTCTTTCCACCTTGAGATAGTCTGGGATTCTATGAATCTATGAATTGTCCCTCAGGGACTATATACATTAACAGAAGTCAACATATGCAACATTGTCCACTGAAACATACAAAATACATTAGCTTAAAGGAACAAAATTGAAACACCAATAGTAATACCTAGGACGTTTTTAGTAACACTACCATTATTTTGCAGACTGATAAAATGAAATGCAGAGGCAATGATCTGTCAACAGCTATCTAGGAGATTGTGGCAGAGCTAGCAGTAAAATAGAGTTTGAAAGATTCTAGACAGCTAGTCCATAGAGAATACAGAGGAGAAAGGTAAAAATGTGAATGATTTTGTGACTACCCCATTTCAGTGAAGCAACATAATTAGTAATAGTTCATAGGTTTTGCTCTGTGTCACCACTAAATACATATAAACGCTAATTCTTTTTCTTTTTAATATTTTTAAGCTGTTTTGGTTTTCAGTCTTCCCAGTAAAGACAAATTGCAAATTTATAAATATCATTTTTTACAGCAAAGTTTTATTTGAATCCTTTTTCTGTGAGCATTAATTTCTAGCAATAACTCCCAGGAAATCTGCACAGGCAATAAACAAGTCTTTATGTGTTTATTTATTTGTCTGAAACAAGAGTAAGAACTGTATGACCTGAAATATAGAAAAAGATATGAAAATTCCATTCTAATTCAGGAATAAAATCACAAATATAATTACAACAGAAGTCTTCATTACTATGAAATAGAATTCTTCTATAGTATAAATTCAGTGTTGACTCAGAAATTGTGCTGACTTCTACTGAAGTCAACGGTAATTTTCTTATACATAGTTCAATGTGTGTATGACAAAATGAATATCAAACTATTTCAGACTTCTGACCAAAATCTTCAATGTTCACACTTTAAAATGCTATCAAACTAATAGAGAAGTTTCATTAAGCCAAGAGGTGTAGAATGCAGTACTGAACTTTGAGAAAAGATAGTGAACCTTTCCAGCTATGTGTATTAATGATTTATCATCAACTGTGTTACTGTAGACTTAAGAAAGAAATTATTTGGTAGTTTCTTCCTTTTAATCCATAAAACACTGAAAATAAAGAAGGCTGGATCTTTCTTTGTATCCTTTTTCTGACCATCTTTCCTATTTTTACTGCTTCTTAATTACCTATTAAGAAATAAAGAAAATAAGGCATACCCTTTTACGTTTTCAGAATAACCTTTTCTGCTTGAAAGTCTCTCAAAAGACACAATCCCCTCTGCAGCGGGTGTAGTTTTAATGATCCTTTGATGCCATATGTCAAATTTCATCTCTTGCTGTGAAGAGTGACATTTCTTTTGATAGCTTCTAGCAACAGCAACACCAGTTATTAGTGGTCACCTCACACACTGGACTAATAATTCCTGCAACAAAACCATTTAATTTCAGATTCATGCCATGCTGAATACTATCTTTCATGCTGCTCTCCTCTGTTTGTAATTACTTTTAAAGTAAAATAAATCTATGTTATTAATTCGATGCACACTGTATTTGTTTTCACATGCACACTCACAAGAGTACCACTACGTTCTGCATTAGGGCATTTCAAAGCTTCCCTCTGACCTGGATTTCCAGTCAGTACAGACAGTGAATATGGAAGCATGGTGCAAGGTAGAGATGGAGATGGCTTTCAAGAACATGTTTGCCCACAGACGCCAAGCAGTGGAAGTGCATCATTGCTGTAACAATAAACATACTGGTACATCAGCAGGCATCCATGCATGCACCACCCGCAGGTTTTCCGAGAGGCCTCTGCATGCACAGGTTGTGAACGAATATGATATTCCCCTTTGTCGTATTAATTCTCTGGAAGTCATACAAGTATTCTGATGCCATTGGAACCTTCAGATAAGGGAATTAATTGTCAAGTCGCTTTGATTTTCAAATGGTGTTTTACATTCCTTTCTCTTCTCATGTTACTTTTATATCAGAAACATGTAATGAGTTGCACTGCAGATTTGCAAATCCAGCATTACGTTGGTTATTGTTAATCAGTGACACCTTTAACATTTTCAAATATGCAAGCAAAGTAATAATTCCAAACCTCATTAGAAGAGGAAGACCAGGAAACTAAATGTCTTACTGCTGGACAGAGGAAAAAGGGAACTATAAAGTATCAAGCAACGACTTTGGGAAGGGAAGAAATTTGATATAATTTTCAGTTCAGTCTTCATTAAAAAAATCACTGACATCTTTTGCAGAAGAATAGGAACTCAGATTACAACAAAGCATGGAAACATTAGACATATCTACATATGTTATTTCCCCTTAAAATTAGTGAGAGCTGAGGAAGTACTTGTGCCAAGATATGTTGTTAATGAAATCCTTAAACTGACGGAAGTAGGTACTGAAGAAATTATGGAGGACTGGAAAAACACAATTTGTCTTTACAAATAAGACATACAAGGAATCAGAAAAGTATAGACCAATCAAGCTAATATCAGTTATAGAAACACAGAATTATTGAGTGGTTTGGGACCTTAAAGATCATCTAGTTCTAATTCCACCACCTTAGGCAGTTTTTTCTTCCTAGGAGAGATTTTCCGTCCCTCTAATCTCTTTTCTGGCTTTCCTCTGAACCTGCTCCAGCAGGTCCATTTTTTTTAATGCTGAGAGCCTCAGAGGTGGATTCATTACTCCAGGTGGAATCTCATGGGAGCAAAGCAGAGGGGCAGAATCATCTCCTTCAACCTGCTGGCCACATTACTTTCAATGCAGCCCATGACATAGCTGGTTTTCTGGGCTGCAAGCACAACTGTTGGTTCGTGTTCAGAGTTTCATCAGATCCCAAAGAAGTAGTAGAATACACAGACTAAAATAAATTTATCTATCTGGTAGATAAAAGGAAGAGTAACAGCCAACATGAATTTGTGAAGACTAGATCATATTAAACCAAACTAATTTCCTTATATGACAGAGTAATAGACTTTGTGAATAGAAGGGAAGTGTTAGATATCTTCATTGCAGCAAGTTTTTGCCATTTTTCCAGGATTCTCACAAGAAATCTAGAAAAATGAGGCTGTTATGGTGCCAACACCTAACTGGCAAGAGTGTTTTCCAGAGAGCAGCACTGTCTTAATCTAGAATATATCAGATAGGGTTCTGTAAGTCTGCTATTCTAAGAATTAAAATCATAAACAAAGTTAAATTTTGACAAAATCCAAAAATACTGGAGGACAGAAGTATATATCTAAATAAACTTGGCAGATGTGAGAAATGGTGTGGAAAATTAGGATGTAATCTAGTAAGGAAACCCACAAAGTTTTTACACACAATTAGATGTAAGTGGCTGCACAACCACAGGATGTAGAAAACCTGTCTGAGCAGCAGCACTGCAGAAATTGCTAAAAGGGAGGTGAACAGAATTACAGTCACAGCATATATTAATCAAAAATATCACACTAATGATGAAAACTCATTTAAGTTAATGAGATAAGAACTGCACTATTACCTGCAAAAAACCCCCTGAAGTCACAATTTTCTCTTCTAAGTGGTAGCAATATCGCAGCTGGAATATTAACTCCAGCTTTAAGCATCTTAGTTTGATTCAATTTGTGATAGCCCATGAAATAGTAACAAGTGTGGAAATAGGTCCTGGAAACACAACTATGTGAAAGGTTGAAGAAAACAGGTTTATTATGTTTAGAAATATGATGATGGTCTTTGTGTAAAAGGTGTTGTGAAGGAGAAGAAATGACTACATTAAATGACAAGGGAGAGAGGTAATTTTTTCAGGAGAAAAGGGAGGTCTAACAGAAAGAAGGTTAAATAGACCACTGGAAATGCCATCACTTGAAATATTTTAGAACGTGGATAGCTTCATAAGTGTCAGTTTCAGGAGTGACATAGCTATAATTGATCCTGTTTTCAGTATCTATCTATATTTGTTTACAAGACAATTACTATTACACCCTGAAGACTGACTGCAGAAATATAGCTTAGAGTAATTCCTTTAAGAATTATCATGGGCTCGTGGATAATCTTTTATCTGTTTAATTGTGTGAATTTTTCTCATACTAAAATTTAAGACTACAAATCAAATGAAACCAGTCTCTCTCCATTGAACTACCAGGTTTTACATTTCCCTGTAGAATTATGTGCATAGGTGATTCCTAGGTAGTGCTCTCTTCCTGAAGTGTGTTATAGGTTTTGTTTCTGTTTAGAACCATAAAATATGCTGAGTTGGAAGGAGCCCACAAGTATCATCGAGTCCAACTCCTGGCCCTGCTCAGGACACCCCAAGACGACACCACGTGCCTGAGAGCATCATCCAAATGCTTCTTGAACTCTGTCAAGCTTGGTGCTGTGACCACTTCCCTGAAGAGCACTGTTCCAGTGCCTGACCACCCCGTGGGTGAAAAACCTTCTTCTGATATCTAACATAATTGTCCTCCAACTCAGCTTAATGTCATTTCCTCAAGTCCTGTCACTGGTCACGAGAGTGAAGAGATCTGTACCTACCCCATCTCTTCCCCTCATGAAATTGTTGAAGAGTGTAATGAGGTCTCCTCTTCTTCAGGCTGAACTGACCTAGTGCCCTTAGAAGCTCTTTGTGTGGCTTCCCCTCCAGAACCTTCACCAACTTCACTGTCATCCTTTGGATGCTCTTTAACAGCTTAATGGTTTTTTTTATTTTGATGCCCAAAACTGCACACAGGACTCAAGGTGAGGCTGCCCCAGTGCAGAGCAGAGCGGGACAATCCCCTCCCTTGCCTGGCTGGTGATGCTGTGCCTGATGCACTCCAGGACACGGCTGGCCCTCCTGGCTGCCAGGCTCTGCTGACTTATGTTTGACTTGCCGTCAACCAGAACCTCCAGGTCCCTTTCCACAGGGCTGCCCTCCAGCCTCTCATTCCCCAGTCTATATACACAGCCAGGATTGTCCCGTCCCAGGTGCAGAATCAGGCACTTTCCCTTGTTAAACTTCATATGGTTGGTGATTGCCCAGCCCTCTGATTTCCCAGGGTCTCTCTTCAACGCCTCTCTGTCCTCTAGATTTAGTGTCATCAGCAAACTTACTTAGTGTCCCTTCCAGTCCTGCCTCCAAGTCATTTATGAAGATGTTGAAGAGCACAAGACTGAGAATGGAGCCCTGTGGAGCCCCTCTAATGTCAGTCCCTAGTCTGATGTTCACTATAAATGTCTCTGCATTTACAAATGCATTGCAAGTGTTTGAACATGCATTATCCAATTAAGTTCACGATACTTCAGCATTATGTGCAGTATTGTAATAATATAGTATCAGTTAATTATTATTTCTTCTGTCTGTTACACAAGGATGTTGAGGTATGGACAAGGCTACATGAAATTCAGTGTCAAATTCAGGAATACAAACTCACTGGATTCTTCTGGTGTTCCTTTTTCTTAATTATTCTGTCTCTTGATCTCAGTGTTCTCAGAGAGCTCATATGGTCAGTACACATTCGTTCTGCAGGCTGATACCACCATTAGGTGCATCGTTGTACAGCCTGCAGGCAACATGTACTGTAACTAAAGAGAAAACACTAAAAACATGTGTAAGAGAGCACTTGTCTTGTGACAAAAACATCATGTAGTAGAAAAATTCCTTCTGTATCATACATATTTTGTTTTTAATTTTAGAGCAACACTACTCCTGTTAATGCAGTCATGCTTTAAAAATTGTACCAATTAGTGTAATATCTATGCCTTAAAAAATATTTGGAACTATATATTTTATTATTAAAAAAGTAAAATTTTTCAAGTTTCAATAGCCAACCGTAATGTGTCTAAATATCAATCTTGTTAATCATTTCATTTTAAGTTCTTAAACTAGCCAACATTCAGAAAGAAAAAAGGTCAAATAATAAAGCACTGTAGATGTAGATCCTGGAGGGTATTTCTGCATTCTAAAAATTAGCCAAAATTCTCTCATGAAGACCGTATCATAGCAGATCCTCAGTTCAATCACATGCAGCAACTTCTTTTTCTTTTGTAAAAATTAAAGGGATTATTAGTAAATATTCAGTACTATATGCATCAGAGGTGTATTATTCCCCGTGACCCCATTACACTGCAATAACAATCAGATTCGATGTGTGAAATTTTGATTTTACATCTGAAAATAATCTATTTTACTTAAGAAAGCAATATAAATGAAAATAGTTGCTCTTTCTGCTGCAGTGTTTCAACTATAGCTAACTATATTTTTTTTTTCTGGTTTAGTCTTTTTTTTTTCTTTCGTTTCAATGTTACGCCTACAACAATCCTCTTGGTCCATCAAGGAAAATATTTTATACAGCCTGCGATGCTCAGTTTTGTCAGACTATATTCTAGTGTTCCATTATTCCTGAACACTTTACAGTAAACAAGGAAAAAAGTACCTGGGCTTTCTATCAGGACCTAGGAAAACAGGCAGGAGTTCTGCCTCAGGCATTCCTGGGAGAAAATTAGGAGGGGTAACTACAGTCATCTCTGGTGAACTTTTCAAGCCAGCACAGATGCATAATTTATACTTTATATTCTTTTTAGTAAAACCTTTAGTAGAACATGTATTATTTATTTATATATTTTTAAATCCCTATGTTATTTGGCCAGGGTTGTCTGAATTTGTATTTAATTTAAAAATTCATAATTCAATTTTGAAGAAATTGAAAAATAAACATTTTTAAGTGGTTATATTGTATACTCTTTTACTAGAAAAATGATAAGCCAAACAGTTTTTCAAAATATTTGTATGACATTTTATTTTGGATTTGTATGTTGGCTGTCTTCCATCTTTAGCTTTTCCTCTGTTACAAGGGGATTGTAAATAAATCTAATTTACTGACCATTGGAGGGCTTAAAGAAGAAACACGATGCATTTCTGAAATAAAAATATCAAAAAAGACCAATGAGAGAAAAATTCAGCATGTGTTACTCACAAACCTGTAGTGTATTCCTCTGCAATATAAGTGATTGCTTTAGGAAATCTGGAGACTGAAAGTACAGTTACTTCAATTTATGCTGCAGTATTGGTAGAGCTGTCTTATCCCAGGGCAAGAGAGGTCAGCCTAAAGCATCAGCACTGTTTTGCGGTCTTATTACGAGAAATGGTGAATAGCTCAGGGAGCTGCTGATTGCCCTTTACTCCCACAGATTTCAGTTCTTCATTACCTAATGGTTTTAATCTCTTCAGTCCTAATGTCTACAATTAAACTGCAAAATATTTCCCCCCTGAGTCCCATTGTTTTCTTCCATTTGGCAGACATTGATTTCCTACCCTGCTACTATCTCCCTGATTTCCAACTGAAATAAAACACAGGGAGAATCATGTTATTTTTATTTCCATGTTGCTGTTTTATGCTACTATCATTGGCAATGTCAGCACAGCTCTGGGAGTAGTTAACAGCTTTTGCCAAAGACAGCAGGGAACACTGAGAAAACCGAACAAAAATTAAGAGACAGATATTTATAAACCAAACACCACTTCTTGCCATCCTGAAGCTTATTAAAAACAAGTTCACATGTAGAAACACAGTATGATTATTTAAAAAAAAAAAACAAAAAAAATAAAGAAAAACTTCATATGAATAGTGGGCAGCAGGCATACTAGTAGACTAGACATTACTAGTAGGCAGCCTGATGAAAAGCAGTACTGATAGTGGAATAGTTAACATCACTGAGCAAAAATCAGATCAAAAGAAGTGAGTATTTCTGAACAGAATGTTCAGAATGTTTCTGTTTCTGATATTAAGAAAGTAAGAAAGCAAAGAAGTCCATGAGATAATTCAGTAAGTTCATAGACATTAATAAGGACGGCATGTTCAGGCCTGTTCACAAGCTTGTTCCTTTTACAAATCTCACTTAGCAGGTGTGATGTGCAGAATGCCACAACATCACTATACCTCACATTTGGGATGATAACAGTAAAATCAATAACAGTAAAATCAATATTTATTTTCATGCGACAGAAGGTGCTACTAACGAGCTTGAATATTAGAGAGACTGTGAACCAGAAGCCCTTGACATACAGGAACCATCAATGGCAGCAGTACCTGTGCACAGGCATAGAGCATGGTTTACTGTTTTGTTGTCAGTGAGTTATTTTGATTAACTTCGTGCAAGTATCCTCAGTCGGATGATGCTGACAGTATCTAACTCCTAAACACTCAGCCTACACTCAGTGTACGTGCAAAGCGATAACCTTTACTCACAAACCAATACTGACCCACGAACAAGAGTATTTCAGACCCCAAACAAGTCCTTTCAGCAGTACCTGGTGTACCACAGTGACACAATTTACAACATTACCAATACATGAAAGTTCCATGCATTTACATATTTTGCAAGAGGGCAGCTAAAGTTTAGCTGGGTAGTAGTTCGGAATGGCTGACGGAGCTGTGCTTTGTCTAAAACTCCATCACAAGAAGTTTTCAGGCTTCACTGATATCTGTTGAGCCCAAGCACGTTATCACTGCTGTGTGCCATTCTGGAAGGGATTGTACATGTCTCTCAACACGGTTTTCTTTCTTATTTTTCTGCTGTCAATACCTTCTCTTTGTTCTGTCACAAGATATTTTTTTCTCTATAATGGTGAGCAGGGAAAGTGTATGCATGATGTCTATATAGAAATATTATCATCCCTCCTATTTTCTGTTTTTCTCTCTTTAAGGTTTGAGGAGCTTCTTTCCTTTTCATTTTGGCTGTTCTAGGCAGTCTCACATTAGCATTTCTCACTTCCTCTTTAAATTTTTGTTCGAACTTTTAACTGAAGAGGTGCTCATTATTTTTTTATTTCAAGGTCTCACTGAGTGCCAGAAATAAAGGGGAAATATCTACCAGCTCTGCAGCAGCAGATGCCAATTTATTTCTACAAATATGATTCTCAATCTTTATTTTCTCTTTTCAAGCTATTGAGGCACCTATGCCATATAAATCCATCTTACTTCCACCAAGATTTTCTTACTGGGGCAATGCTGCTGACTGTATGAATAAAATAAGCAAGGGAAACTTGGTCCACTGTGCATGAAGTAACTTGATCACCATCTTGGGTTTTAAGGTACCAAAATTAGCAAAAGCATCTGGTAGAGAATAAAGTAGATAAAAAAATACAAGTACAAATTCTTACAATATTTTGATGTTGCTTTATAATAATGCAAATATAAAGGTTTTTTTCCTCTGCATTCCTCACAAAAACCCTTTCAGATTGTTTGTTAGTTTACTTGCTTTTTATTATGTGAATTAGGTAGATGGACTTGTTCAGAGAATTTGACTGCAAGGAGATGGCAAATGAAAAATACTCTCCCTGAGGTAAATTATGAGCCTCAAAAATGGGTATTCTGAAGCACATTTTTTCATGAACATTACTCCTCTTCCTTTTTCTGGAAACTGCATGACCTCTGCCTTGTATAACGGCTGTGTGATCTCATGACCTCAAGAGCAGTGACAGATATTTTTATGCTTTCTCTTTCAAGGGGAGTTTCTTAAAAATTAAGTATTAAAACAGACATCAGCCAATAAGAGAAACTGGCACATAAAGAAAATATAATGAGGAACCAGTGAGAGAGATGCCTTTTTCTTGGAAAAAAATGGAATAATAGCAGTGAAAAATACTTACCAACTTGTACTATGAAAGATCAACAAACACATTTTCACACAATTGAGAGATAAAAGACAAAGACTATTACTGTCATTAGTTCTGGAAATTCAACTCAGATTGATTTCAGTGGTTTCACAGTTTAGGGATTGAAGTCCTCAGAACATAACATTTTGCTATTCACGTTTTTAACCATTTTAATGCTTTGTTTTGCCAATGATTCAGGAATACTTAAATTTTACTTCTGCCTACTGTCTCTTAATTGCTTTGCTTTGGTTACCTGACAATCTTCCTTCTTCATTTAACTATTTCAGCATCCAGAAATGTGAAAATGAAATAAATCCCCAAACATAATATTTTACTATAATAATTGATGGTGGTCACTGTAATAATGATGGTGATATTGATAATAATAATAGAATGAGGATTATAATCTGTTTTCATTTATATTGTTCTATACTTCTTTTTATTCAGTCTGCCTGCTGAAGGAATATTGTTTGGCTGACTTCTGTATTGAACAGGTAAGTGGGGCAGATGCTCAGTCAGAAACTTCTTTCTTCTAGGTTCTACAACAAAAGTCTTCTGAATGACTAAGGTTCACTCCAGCTCTGCCTGTATCCCATGGCTGGTGACTGCTGCTGATACTGACAGCCATTTTTTTCTGTTTCTGAAAGCAACCTTCCCATGCTGAAGCTGCCACTGACCTAGTCAAAGTCCAGCACGGTCACACAAAGGTGCCACCTTTCTTTTGAGTCCAAAAAACTTTAAATAATCTTTATTTACTCCCTGCAGTTTCCAATTTCCTGTTAAATATCACACTGTCCTTTTTGTACTATTCATAAGAACTCAGGCAGTCACAAACATATCTTTTATTTAGGTTTCTCAGGTACTTTACATTAAGGATTGACAAACCACTATTGATGGTTAATAAACCACAATTAGTGTGTATGGTTGATAACTGTCCTTTTTTTTGTATTTTTATTTCCTGGAGTTTTTTTCTTTAAAGTTTTTCTTTGCATTGTTTCTTTTTTTCCCTTATCTGCTTTCTAAATCTCCTTAAATACTGAAATTTTTGTCACTAAGCTGCAGTGGGAATACTCATTGTTCCAAGAAACATTTTAGACAAATTAGCCTAATTCACTAAAAGTATAGCAACCTTCCTATAATTTACTACCAGCTTTTTTTTTCCTTCTGAAGTCTGTTCTGATAAAACAGTGTTTTAAGACTTTACAGTATTCTGTAAAGATAAAATACACCTGGAGCAAACAATCATTAAAACATACAGATTGTTTTGAAGCTATAAGTATATAGTACATCCACACCATATATCTGACCTTCGTTCTTTAAATGTCAATGTTGTATTATTGCAAATACCTTCTTTTTATAAGCATAACATGAATAACAAAAAAGCTGAGTAATTTGGAACATGCAGCTTGTCGGAATGCACTTACCTTACTTTTTCTTACATTACACTTTTGTTCAGGTAATGCTTTTGGTCCCGTAATGAGTCCCATAGGTATTATCACTATTACAAAATGAAGTTTAAAGTCTGCTGTACAACTACACACACATCAAGGTGCCAATTATATTATTCTTCATACAATGAGTCTTCAAAATCAGCCTGCTTGAGAAAACACACATGCATGTTTCCCACCATGTACATACTTGAAAAAATATTTCTCTACTTCCTGAATTCAACGACTAAAAAAAACTGGTGTAATTTTGAAAGCTTTACTTTTAAGGATGTTTTGTTTCCTTGTTGTCTCACATCACGTCTGACTGGTACATTCTGCTGTAGCATATAGCATGCAGACTGCTGCTCTCCATATTCATCATAACCCACATTCTGCTAGTGTGATTCAAAAGAACAGTTTAATAGGTTTCACTGAGAAGCTTTTCACCTTGTGTTTAGAAATGAGGTACCTTTACTACGTCTTAATCTAGAACTGATTAACAAAACAATTTTTTTTCTTTTGTATGCTACAGATGGCACGAAGAATGAAGCAAGCCTTTAAAACATTTTTGCAAGTAAAATATTTTTTAATTATTTTTGAAACTAAATACTGCCCTGTCTTCAGTGGGTTTCCAAATGTTGAATTTCCTGCCAAGTCTTCATGCCTGAAGTATAGCTACAGTGTTCTTAAAGAGAGAAACATCTTAGTTGTCATAAGGCATTTGTCATTCTTTGGCTTATTTGCTGAAGTTGAAGTTCTGTTAGTGTTTTTCCTGATTTTTTTTTTTTTTTTTTATTTTCTTCAGGGCTGAGAATGACAGGAATGCAACAAAGGGGAAAAAAAGTCATCTCTGTAGCCAAGATGCTCAGATGAATGCCCAAGGATGGGTCAGCTGAGAGCAGTACAGGAAAAAGAAAAGAAAAAAGAAGAAAAAAAACCCAAAAAAAAACAGAGAAAAGAAAACAAACTCCCTAAAAAAACCCTCCGGATTTCATAATATGAAGCATGAAACCTATGTTGCATGCAAACTGCACACAACAGCTGACATGTACAGCACTATCAATGAAATAGTCTATCACAATAATTCATTTTGCTTAAATCTCTAGCTCTGTTGAAAACATTCCAGCTGCATATAAGATCACATTTTGAACAGAAAACTCTGAAAATTGTACACAAAGGAGTATTTTAGAGCTTTTGGGACATGAGCTGCTGTGCTTATGAAAAGCATAACCTCTGGAGCACTGTTAACTGGCCTTTTAAATAATCATCAAGCTTCATAAGCCACTCTAATTGGATTCTAGGAAACAATTCACAATAGAAAAATATTGCCACATTTTTCTCTAATGAATGATTTATAAAACAGACTGCAGCTTCTCTGTATTTTTTTTCTGTTATTCAGCAATCTACTTTGTCAATAATTCTTGGCCATGCTTTTTCCATGGCTAAAATTTGTGCAAATACATATTCCTTTAAATTCCAGATGTTTCAAGTGATCATACATGACAAGTTTAGGTATTCTGAATGAATGAGTCTGACTCACGTAATCCGGTTTTCAGTAAAAATACACTTGAATTCAAATTTAAAATTATTTTCCCAGAGAATTGTGTACCATTTCCATCAGAATTGTTATGCACAGTGGTGGTCTTGATTGGGCTACCAATTATTTCCTGGCTTGTCGGTGTCCCAGATATAGAGACTTTCCTTCTCTTCAGGGTCCACAACTTCTAACTAGCACAGAGAAAAATAAACAGATAGAACTGAGTTCTTGCCTTCTCTAGGACTTAAAAATGCTTCCTCTCTTTCATTTAGTCCAAATCTACCTTCTCAGGCTTACTCAGTCATGTACTTAACCACATTTAGTTCTACAGAGACATCTCCATTTACTCATCCCTTTCAGTGTTTGAGGCAGTGCCAGTTAGTATCTGTTCTATGTCTGAAATTATTACCTTCTTAGATACATGCATGTGTCCATTCCTAGCTGAAAAAACTCCAGATTTAACAGGATTTAAAATACTACAGATATAGTGGGCCAAAAGAAGATGGCTGAGCAGGCCAGTTTGCAGGAAAATTTACTGCTGTATTTGATCCCTTTCAGACACCCGTTTTAAGACAGAAATATGTTCTAAGAAGATATCAGAGATAAAAGTAGAGCAGGAGAAAGAATTGTCCAGTGAAGAACTGAAAATATCAAGGCAGTATAGGGCAGAGAGAGAAAGGGTAGAGGGGTAAAGAAGAGCACAGAAGTGTTGAAGATTCAGCTAAGTGTCAATAAAACGTCACAGAATTTCAACAAAAAGAGGGGGAATTGAGAAAGAACCTCTAGGCAACAAGAATGCTTTTACCACCACAGAACACCTAATTGTGTATGGGTATGTAATCCCAAGGAGCACTGCTAATCACATTGATGGGACGCATGTGGGGCCAGCAGTGCCCTGCTTCATTACGCTCATATGGCACCTGTCAGTAGAGTTGTATGTGTGCAAGTACTGACAAAATAAGAATATGATTTGGCCATATGGCTTGCATTCCATCACAGTGCTGCCTTTGATCAGCCTGGATGGCAGACAACTTGTCATTGCATCCTCTTGTCCATCCACCTGACAACACTGATTCCCTGCCATTCAAATCTGTCTTGTCCCCAGCCCGCCTTCCCAGCTGCTGCTGACACAGTACACGTGTTGCTTATGCTGCTGCTCTTCCTGGAGATGACTCGTCTCTTCTGGCCTACCTCAGACTTTGTGCTTCTTCACCAGCAGCTCCAGCTGTCTCTTCCTGTCCCTCCGTGCTTTATTCCCTTTAGTAATATTCCATTCATGCTGTTTGCATCTCTTTGGGGAGCACAGGATTTGTATGAAACTGATCCAGTCTTCTTTAGGCTGGCTCCCAAAATGTTTATTTACATATGCTTGAGAGAGAATGCATCTTCCCCAGTTCAATCATTTTCTAACCTCAGCAATTCCATCATTCAGTCACAGACATGAGAAGATGAGGGCTGCAGGGTTTTTTACTGCATTGTTCAGGTCTGCTTGGCACAGAATCAGTTTTACTGTACTTTGTGAAACTGCCAGGCATCTTGCAACCCATCTTTAATTAAAGGAAGAGCTTTGATTAAAGACAAGCAAGTCTGGCAGCTAGTCCTTTAAAAAAATAAATAAATAAAAAATTCTGAGTCTTCCAACACTTTTTTTAGTGCTCTAGGTATATCATTCAAAACCTCCATCACACGGATTATGTACAAACATGAAAGCAAGAGTGAATTTAAAATATCAAAAAAAGTGGCATTTCTCACACTGTGACCAGTCAAGCCACAAGCACCTCCTAGCTCACATCAAAGATAACTTTAAAAATTGCTCAGATGATAAGGCCAATATTTTTGCTGCATTCCCTAGGACTAAACAAACCTACTTCCATCAGGATTAATCAGTATTAAAAAGGCTGCTTGGTTTAATCTATCTTGTGCGCTTCTGGCAAAGATAACCATACCCTTAACCAGCCTAAAGGTCAGATCATGGAAAAGGCAGTATTTATTTGCCTCTGGGGCACTGACAACATCACTTACTGTGTTTTTTCTACCACCAGTAGCGGCTTTGTCTCCTCAGTCACTAAATGGAACCTATTAGCAACGGTAGAAAACTGTGCTTCATTTACAAAAATGCGGAAATGCATGTATAATGACAGATGGTGGTATATGTTAACTTCAAATGCATTTAATAGCTACAGTTAATAGTATATTTACTTCAGATATTTGCCGTAAATCTTAGAACTCCCTGCACTACAAAACTAGATCATGCCATATAGAAACAGAGTACAGTTTTCAAAATATGTTTACTCATGACCTCTTCAAAAGTTCTAATTTTCTTTTAAAACAGTATTTCTGAAATTACAGGCTAATAAATATCAATGGAATACCTTCTATAAGGAACAGACTCATATCCTTGCTTTTGAATCTGATAACTAGAAGGTAACATTCTTCTTATAAGGTAGACTTCATGTATATAGATACATAGATACATGTAGCTATAAATATAGATATAGATATAGATATAGATGATATAGATATAGACATAGACGATATAGATTTATTTATATGCATATATATTCTGTCTTTTCGTCTATAGATAGGATATGTAGGATGACTATTGGCAAAACAGATCTAGAAATATTTAAGCAGGTCTAAGCCAGAAATAGATCTAGATAAAATAACTAGATGGATAAATAACTGGAAATTTATTTATAAATCTCTATAGTCAATTTTTTTTAAATTCTGGAAGTCTGAGTCCTTTCACAGTCTAAGATTTGGATGTAATTTAACATCTAAGAGAAGGCAGAGTACTGACCATAACACATTGGTACCGTCAGTTTTTTGTGACCTTGATTTTTCTAAGGTAATTGAGTTATATGTAGTAGATAATTTGTTTTTCTAAAGTGAAAAGTTAATTAATCAGATAGGCCAAATCTTTCTCCCACTTAGATACATCAAGTTCTGTAAACATTTCTGAGCAAAATTTCACATAAACAAACAGCACTAGATTTCACAAATGTTTATTACTCATTACTTACAGCAAGAAATTTCTCTACAAAAGAAACCACACTTTTTACAAACAAAGAAATATGTTTTCTTTTGATCCAACATCTCCAGAAGCAGTTAACACGCTACACTATAAAAACTGATAGTGTGATTCATGCTGGACTCACAGATATAAATAATTTAACCTAAATTTTGAATGGAATCAAGGTCAAAGAAATTAATTTAAATGGCATATAACTGAGCAAGAATATTCCTTATTTCTGAAATAAAATAGGTAGAGTAGTGGAGGAGGGGGTTAAAACACTTTTAATATTTTTTTTCAAAGTCTGGAGCTACTGAGGTATTTGAATTTATAAAGTCCTGGCTGTTTTGGCAGATTCACAACCACCAGAAACCTCTGTTATATTTCAGTGAGGGTATGAAATAATTGCTGTATCATCTTTCAAAACTGTCAAAAAGATTTCAATGCACATGCCATTAGCAATAATATCTCCTCTCTAAAGGACCCTAACTAACTGGCTAGATCAGTGTATTAATAGAGTAAAACAAAGTGTCATGAATTTGAGCAGTTAACAGGTGGACTAATTAAAGAACAAATGGTTTCTCTGGTATAACTGATAACTATGCTAATAAGAAAATAGATATAACTTTACAAAAGTAATCATATATCAGCAGTGTTGGTGAACTGCACTTCCCAAAGTGATAACCAACAGAGAGGAAAATTAATCATAAAATCATGGAACATTAAGGGGTTGAAATGTTAAGGGAATGGAATGGACCTTAAAGATCATTTAGTCCCACCCCCCCTGCCCCGCCACAGGCAAGGACATCTCGCACTAGACCAGGTTGCTCAAGGCTCTTTCCAAAGTGGCTGTGAACACTTCCAGGGTTGGGACATCCACAACCTCCCTGGGCAGCCTGTTCCAGTGTCTCACCATCCCCACAGTAAAGACTTTCTTCCTAATATCTGACCTAAATTTCCCCTCTTTCAATTTGTACACATTATTCCTTGATCTATCACTACAACTTCTGATGAAGAGTCCCTCTCCGGCTTCTCTGCAGGCCTCCTTCAGATACTGGAAGGTTGCTGTGAGGTGTCCATACAACCTTCTCTTCTCCAGGTGGAACAGCCCGAACTTTCTCAGCCTGTGTTTTTATGGAAGGTACTCCAGATCTGTCTTTTTCCTGACACTCCTCTGGACTTGCTCCAAATGTTCCATGTCTTTCTTATGCTGGGGGCACCAGAACTGTACCCAGTACTCCAGGCAGGGTCTCACCAGAGCACAGCAGAGGGTGAGAGTCCCCTCTTTGAACTGCTGGCTTCCCTCCTTTGGATGTAAGCAAGGATTCCACTGGCTTTCTGTGCTATGAATGCATGCTCCTGGCTTTTGGTGAGTTTTTAATCAACCACACCCCCAAGTCTTGCTCTGCAGCCCTGCTCTCAATCACTTTCCACCAAACATGTAAGTGTGCCTGGGATTGCCACAGCCCAGGTTTAGGACCTTGTACTGCACTTTGTTGAAATTCACGAGGTTCATACAGGTCCACCTCTCAAGCCTGTCCAAGTCCCTCTGGATGGCCTCCATTCCCTCCAGCATGTTGACTGCACCACACAGCTTGGTGTGATCAGCAAACCTGATGAGGATGCACTCAATCCCACTGTCCATGTTGCCAACAAAGATGCTGAACAGCATTAGCTCCAGTACCGACCTCTGAGGGACACCACTCGTCACTGGTCTCCTCATGGACAATGAGCCATTGCCGCAAAGAGATGTGCACAATGAAGTGCACCTACCTGAAATTGCCTGCAGAGAAAATGCAAGTGTAAACAAACCACAGAAATTACATTGTTTGTTCAAAGCAGAGGGGTGATTCCTATATACTGGAAAGGTGTACAGCAAAACAGAAGGGATCAAATTAATTTTTCAGCTTCAATTACCAGAGGTAGTCAGGGTCACGTAAGGTTGATGATACTTGTGTGATGTTACACCTGTCAACCTTCTCTGTATCCTCTTACGTGCTGAATCTACTTCAGTGTCTGGCAGTCATTTGTCCAAGCCAAGAGGAAGGCAGCTTGATAGAGTTATCTGTCTGTCTGTCTGTTATGATAATGACACGATTTCTAGTACTTGGAAGGCTTTCAAATTATCTGTTGTAGGATAAGGGAAACAGCAGAATCCAAATGAGACAGACAAGCAATAAAGTAAAAAGCTTATCCAGAGAACTATTTGCCTTTTCTCCCTTTTCCTTTTCCTTTTCCTTTTCCTTTTCCTTTTCCTTTTCCTTTTCCTTTTCCTCTTCCTTAACCTCTTCTTTTTCCTTTTCATTTTCTTTTTCCTTTTCCTCTTCCTTTTCCTCTTCCTTTCCCCCTTCCTCTTCCTCTTCCTTTTCCTTTTTTCTTATTTCTCCTTTTTTCCTTTTCCTTTTCCTTTTCCTTTTCCTTTTCCTTTTCCTTTTTTTTTTCTTTTCTTTCTTTCCTTCTTAACACTTTTAGATAGGGTGAAAATGTAGTAGGGATATGGAGGAAATGGCCAGAGTGCTGAGGTTGCTGGGCCTGCTGTCAGGGGGTTTGGAATCAGGGACCGAGGCTGGGTAACTGAGGAGAGGAACTTAAGGAATGAACTTTGGAGGGGCAGACACTGAGCCAGTGCCCAGCTGCAGCAGCATATGACCTATAGCAGTACAACAGCAGTCAAAGATGCAGCTTAGAGCTTCTGAGAAGGAAGGTCTAGGCTTTATTCGTGACTACTTAAGCCCTAGAAGGTTGGTTCTGCAAATTGTAATTTCACTGCTGTTTAATATTCATTAATGCTTAAAGCAATGACAAGAACTATGTACATATTATAAATATATAGATTAAGATAGAGAATCTTTTATGTCTATTAATTTCTTTCCCCAAGGACATACAACCCAATTTTTAATGCCTAATGTTCCTGAATACTTGGAAATCACATTAACAATTTCAGAAAGGCTTCAATGTTAAATAAGTTTAAAGAAGTTTTATTTTCTCTGTATTGCCATAAGTCCTTGTTAAGAAACAAAAAAAAGAGAAAATATAAAAGTAAGTTCATTTCATTTGGTTTTCCTGACTAACATTTCTTTTCTTATGTAAGAATATATTTATTCTTCTTTTACCATGCTGTATCTGCTGCACTGATCTGTGCACAGTAATACAATATAGTAAATTTTTATTTCAGTAAATACATGCATAGATAGTAACAACTTCATTATCTATATATAAATACTATATAGTCTACAATATTTCCAGAATACAGCACACAACAAAGACAGATAAATATTAAAACAATAGCCTATTTTGCAGTAATTGTATTTCAGGAAGGTCTGCTTCACCCTTTTGGCTAAACATTGATTCCTCGTTTGGCTTCTAGTTGCTATTCCTACTAATCAATAGGTTCTAGCACCCATTCCTGACCCTTTGCTAAATGCATAACCTGGTAGTACATGAACTAGCTTAATATGCCTCTGAGAAATCTGTACTGTTTTCTGAGCACACAGTTCCTCTTCTGTTTCCTTCTGTGGAGAATCCTTTAACTAGAAAAAAAAGTTTTAAACAAAAAAATTAACAAAAAAATGCCAAAGAACTGGAAGCATTGGATCTGCCTGGGATGGAGTTAGTTTTGTTCATAGTACCCCATATGGTGCTGTGTTCTGGATTTGTGACTAAACTAGAGATGATGAAGCACCAATATTTTGGCTACTGCTGAGCAGCGATTGCTTAGTATCAAGGTTTTCCCTTTTTCCCACCCTACCTTACAGTGAGGAAGCTGGGAGTACACAAGATATCAGGAGGGCTCACAACCAGGACAGCTTATATGAATGGCCAAAGGGACATTCCGACATCCTAAACCATATGATGTAAGCCTCAGCAAAGAAAAACACTTATAGGAAGAATCAAGAAGGAGAGATATTTGTGGTTATGGTGTTTGTCTTCCCAAGTAACCTTTATATGTGTTTCCATGGAAGTATCACTCTTCAGGAATTTGTCAACAACCATGTCTATCTTGACTTTTAATTATATGTTTCAAAGACTGCATCTGGACCTTGGCTCAAACTTGTCTAAAGTCTGTGGGTATGGGGATAAAATTGCTTGGTGATGAGAAGTAATGAATAAATTCATTGTTTTGCTTTGCTTATGTGTGCAGCTTTATTTCACTTATTAAACTGTCTTTATCTGGATCCAAAAGTTTTCAGGTTTCGCTCTTCTAGCTCTCTCCACCATCCTGCTGAGGGGCAAGTGAGCAAGCAGCTGTGGTGGCCAACCCACCACACAGGATAATAATTAATAGCATTAATAGTGGTGATGGGTATTTAAGGTTTTGCATCTTAGAGTTCAGTTACACTTGTCAAAACCAGGCCAAAATCAGTGCTCTAATTTGCGCTGAAAATTACTACGTATGGTTATACTACTACGTTAACTACACTGCTGCAGATTGTGCCATTGAAACTTTATAAAATGTATGTTTCACTCCACGTTTTAAGAATGGGGATAACAACCTGGCAAACTGTTAAACCTGTCTAACTCAGGCATTACCACCTACCATTATACAGGTCTTTCTTTTCAAACCTAAATCCTTGTTAAAATACTCCTAGTAAAACTAATGAAACTGTGAGACTACTGAATTAGATGATCCAAGAGTACTACCTGGAAATCAGAAGTGAACTTCTGTTAGATAAAGGATATGTATAGGAGCACCACCAGATTAGGTATTTCCAAAAGGGGTTACCTGTATAATATTGAAGTATTATACAATTTTTTCTCTCTCAGCTGAGGAACGCTTCAGTCTGTCCTACCTGACAGAGCTTGTGGCATGTAGCAGATCCTGAAATATTAATTTGTGAAGATGGGACAGCCACACTATTACAGGAAATAAGTGGGATAAGAAGCTTGACAAAGAAAATGTAAATTCATGTATTTAATTTTTGTGGTCATCACTTTCCAGAAAACATGCAGAAATAATAGTGGTCTGCTGTTACAAGGTCCATTTCAGTGATCAGAACAGCTTTTTAGTTATTTTATAAATTGCATGGTAATGATCTTAGCTTCGTAGGGATGTCAGTTAATTAGTCAGTGATTAGCCTAAATTTTTTCAACATTTTGAGAAACTACTGGCAATATTTGGAGTTCTGATGTGCCGCATCCAGGGTAGCCACTCACTCAAAGCTCTGCGTATCTGTCTAATAATTTCAAACAGATGATTCTAAGATGCTTCTTTAAATGAAGAGCCTGTTGACTACAAATGGTTAAACTGGATGGTGTAAACATGTCCAAGCGGGAGCAAGAAACAATGAAGGCTGCTTATCACGCAGTGCTCAATTTTTGCTGAGGTTATGTATTCTCTTTTCAAGTGTTCAAATAATGTAATTGAGAGTGAACACGACACCTCTGTCCACAGACCTCCCAAGAGAAGTAAGTAACAGCTTCCATTTCTGGCTGACAAGATTATCTCACCTTTTCTGAGCATCAACATCGTTTTAACAGCTTTTTGTGCAATGTCTAGGGTGGTAAAGTAAACTACTCTGTATCCTTATCAGCAGGAACTGAAAGACATTTTAACTGGCTACATAAACTCTGGTATAGTCAGAGAAGTAGAGCACTCTTGGAAAAAGCATGCTGCTATCTGTAATCCTCAGTCCATAGAAATTCTTCCCAGGTTCTCACCCACCAAACAAGCAACATAAACTATATTACAGTGGTTTACTCCCTGATTTGTTTATTTATTTATCTAGTAAATTATTAACTAATAGAACTCAAGTACAAACTTGGTAGAGATAGAAAACCAGGCTAGAAACCTAACCTCACACCCTAATTGTTGTGAGTATCCTTATGGGGATAATCTTCAGGGGCATCATTGCTTCCAAGGCGAAAATTCCTCCTCTCCTATTATTAATAAAACAATAAACATACTGTTTCTTAATTAATGAACAACAGTGTATATATTGGTTTTCAATGATATGTTTCAAAGCTTGCATATGGACCTGGTCTCAAAATTTTGCCATGTCTGTGCATACAGGTACCAGATAGAATCAAATTTCAGAAAGCTGAGAATTAAGTGGTGAAGAGAGTCTGAAGATCAGGGGTAGAACTGCAACCAGTACTAAATTATAACTGTTTATATAGATGCTATATAATAAACAGAGATAATATTATCTCTTTGTCCATTGTGACACACTAAATTGAAGTTTTGCCTTGATACAAAAAAAAGTGTTATCATTAACAAAAAGTTCAATACTATATTTTTGTTCTATGCTTGCAAGGATACCCATTGTCACACAATAAACTTCACAAATTTTGAGGTAGAATTTTATAGCAAAATTAGGATTTTTTTCACGCATGCAAAAAAGAATCACTGGCACAGTTTGTTTTATTGCATTCTAATGCAATAAATATTTTGAAAAAAACCCATAATTTATTTTTTATTTAATTGTCATATATGGTCACCATTTTTCAATTTTCTGACCTACAGCATCACAAGCAGCTCCTGAATCACTGACAACTGAATAAGGTCATGACTGCAGCATTCTACTAAGGCATCTTTACTTTCCTTTAAATTGATATGTAGCAATTGTACTCAAAGAAAACTAGATAAATAGTGGATTTATCCTTCTGCAACAGGTGTGAGTGCTTTCATGCTACTGTACTCAAGATGGAGACAAGAAAGTATAAATATTCCAATAAATAAGTATTTCCAAGAGGTTTAAATTCATTATAACATTTTCAGGATCCCTGGAAAATGGGAGACAAAATGAAGTTTGTATTGATTCCGAAAGTAATTTGGGATACTCTCGAACAAAACCATGCTAGGCTGTGGTGAGACCAAGCATTTTCTGCAATACAAGTGTCTATAAATTGTTTAAATTTGCCACTGTTTGCAAAAAAAAAAAAAAAAAAGAAAAAAGAAAAAAAAGAAAAACCCCTGTATTGTAAGGGGTTTTTTCTATAGGATATACAGGAAGTTCAACATATCAGACACTTTGTTTTAAATTTGATGGAGTCAACCGGCAGGATTAGTTTGTTACTAATTATAATCTTGGACTAGTTCTAGAACTAACTTTGTAGGGAGAGTAATTCAGGGCCAATAGCATCAAGAAGGTATAATGCCAGAAACATTCTTTGTGAACTACTTTTCTCCATCAACTGTCATTAATCAAAAGTGTGCATTTGGTCAAACTTTAAAATGTCCAAGTGGCACTGAGTCTGTTCAAACAACAAACAGTTTATCAAGAATTGCTTGTAGAAATACATATATCAAATGGTATTTTAGTTTCTACTGTCTTTCAAGCAAAAATCATGTTTTGATAATCTTAACCTACATAAAGGTATTAAAATCAGAATATTCTGTCTATACATCTTCCAATGCAAAGCAAAATTTCCAATTATTGTTGTGAATATAGGAATCTCGCCCTTTAATTTAAAAAGACTAAAGGAATTACTGCTGAAATAGACAAATGTAGAAATAGATAAGATTAAACAGATATTTGTGAAACCCTTTCCCCCAACAAAGGAGTGGTAATAACAAAATGAGAAAAAAAAATTTCAAAAGTTTTTCTTTTATTATTATTATTATTATTTTGTTTTATTGAATAACTAAATGACACTTGGAGTCGGTTTCCCTTTACCTGAGGCATGGAATTTTGCAGATTTTTTCCTAAATAACCCTCTACTGATATAACTGCTAGATTAAAAATCAATTTTTACTCATTCTCATAAAGCAATATCTTTAATTAAAGAATAAATCAGAGTCACTTCAGATATAAAAATATCAATAAACTCTGCTGAAGGTAAAAATGTTCTCCGTACTTTTTCAGTTCTCTAAAGAGACAAAAGCATTTCAGTACTATATATTGTCATTAACTTCAGTTGTCTTTTCCCCTTATTGCAGTATTAGAAGACTGAACAATATAAGTCCTTTCTATATAAAGATCACTTTCCCTCTAGAATGGTTGTGTCACTGTTCTCCCCATGGACAAGTAGAGAAACGACATGAAGTCCAGGCTCAGGGATAAATGGAAGCACTTTAATGAACTCTCAGAAGACTTTTATATGTTAGTTCACAAAGTGTATTAAATGGCATAAGGTAATTGGTGTTTTGCCATCCACCCCTTAAGGGGATTGGTCAAGTTCTAAGACACCCATCTCTGAATGTTTTTCTAGTTAGAATGATAACAATTCTGCAAAACAACCTGCAGGTGCAAGTAGTTTACAAAACTGTAACATTGTTTTGAGTTACTTGCATAAGAAAGACAGAACTCTCACAAAAATGCTGCAGAGAGCTGAAGAAATTCTCTGCTGGAGCTTTTTCAGCATCCATATTTGAGAGATGATGTTCCCCAGGTTTTAAATGGGCCAAATAATAGTACTTCTGCAAATCCCTTGGGAACCACTCCTAGTTTGGGAATTCTCACTGCTAATGCCTGCATATTTTTTTTCCTCATTGCAAAATTTTAATTTGATGATTTATCCACACTGCCATCAGCACATGGAAAAAAAAATTCCTTTTCCATATAACTAAGTATCCATATAACTAAGTAACTAAGTATATTGGTTTTATGAGAGGGTGGATGGTCACTCTGTCCATCCACCAAAAAGAAAAAACACAAAAAAAATCTACTGATAACCAAACATCAAAAGCAGAAACCACACTAGAATGACACAGTCTGTCCTATGTGGATGTCTGATCCTTTAATTTTAATCAAGTAGCCCTGTCTATCTCAAAGTTGAATCTCTTCTTCAGACTTCCAAAGATCCATAAATTGCCTACCTAAAGACCTCATATTCACTCAGATGAGCTTGGATGAGCTTTACAGTAGCCCAAGTTCTATCAATAAGAAAGTAAAATATTGAAAGTAAAATCACCAGGAGATCAACTAAATTCTTCTCTTTTCATTCATAATCTCCCTATGTTCATATTTTTCTTCCAGATTCGTGGCAGCCTTCTAAGCCCCCTGCACACAGGAGGGCAAAGGCTATCTCTGGAAAAAGTATGATCGTGCAGAAAGATGAGGAAAAGGCCAGAAGGATGCTGGAGAGTGAAGGCATGCTTTCTCTCCAGATGTGTGAATGTACTTACCTTTCACTAGGTGTTCTATAATTGTTACAAGAATAGCCACTTTACAGTAGCATATTATTTTCTGTGCTCTTCAACAAACCTTATTTAGAGAACTGTCATGGTAATCATGTGATGCTTTTAAGCCTTTTGCTGACTACTTGAAGTGAATCACTTGGACTTCATTTTATGCACCTTCTTTCTTATTAAAAATGCATTATTTCTTCAAGTAATCTCCTCTCATCCTTTCCCAAGCCTCTTAGCTTTCTCTTGATTTTATCCCTGATTTCTGTGGATATCACTTTTCAATTCAGTGAAAAGCAAATTGTTTTATTAAAACAAACGCATTTTGTCACAGATTACTACAGGTTGGCAGAAGCAAAAGACAAAAAGAAACTAAGAATATGAATTGCTAAGTCTTAGTTTGTTATGAAATAATTCCTTGTTTGAGAAGACGCAGTACGATACAGATCCATAAGTACTGCCAGGAAAATTATCAGCACACTAAGTACACTTTGGGTGCAGGTTTTTTCAGGTGAGATAGATCATTATCTGCAGACGTAACCCAAAGGAGACAGTTTCTTCAAAAAGTAAAATGTTTTCTCTTCCTTATTATGAGAAGAGGAAAACAGGGAGAAAGGACGTCTAGCATTTTCTACCTACCAGTGGGAGATATTTCATATAAAACATCAAAGACAATACTCTGTCTTCAGTACCTTTACAGAGTCTCTTTCTTTTTCCTCTGGGAAAAAAAAAAAAACAAACCAAACCTACAATGCTGGAATTTTCATTTCATTTTGCATAAAAATCACTAAATTGCATTTTGAAGTCTTCATATTTCAACGTTTTTGAACTGTGCTCTTGGGATACTATTATTTCCAACCAGAAACATGATTTTCATCTACTGTGGCCATTATCTGGTGTTTTCTCAGTAATCTATTCCCTTCTTATTTTACCTGCCACAACATATGACACTAATTCTGTCCAGGCTGTCTAGCTTTCCTTTTTTTCTAGCACGATTCCAATCCATGCTTTTACAGCAGATTTCCACAGCTGCTATAGCTTTGTTTTGATTCTGATTTTTATTTTTATTTCTTATGTATTCTACAGAGATTTGTATTGTATTTCAAGATCTATATAAGTTTATATAAAGTAGCAATTACTTAACTCTGGGCAAAAAATAGATATACGCAGAGATGTAAAGAATTTCACTGTTAAGCAGTAATCAGATAGTTTACAGATATTTTTATATATTTCAAGCTATGCAGTAGAGGTAAGAAAAAAAAAGAAAAAAAAGGAGAAATTTCTGTTATGACTTGAACAAATGAGGTCCATTATTTACAGAAAATGCAATCTTCATATCTCATACAAAACTGTAAATAACCTCAACACAAGATAGCCCCTCTTTATGACAAAATTGGCATCATGAACAAAAAAGACAGCAACTAGAAGATCAACAGAAATTCAAGTAAAAAAGCAGCTTTCATACTTCGTGTTGGATCCAGTCTGTATACATCTTGTAACTGATGCTTACAGATCTAAATGGCACAATTGATTTTAGTCTTAAAAGGGGCATGAGAACATCTGATAAGGTTATTAAGTCTACCTGTAGCATGAGCAGTTTTAAATGGCCATCAAAATAATACACAGAAAGATATGAAATAACTGAATGAAATTTTATGGCCCATATTATGCAGGAAGTCAGATTATATGATCATAATGGTTGCTCTGAGACCAAAATTTACAAATCTAAGAAAAAATAAAATTATTGGTTGGAGCATGTAAAAAAAAACCAAAACTGATAAAAAGCTAAAAAATGGCACAGTAATTTCAAAAGAAATGGGTTCCTAAGTATTTTAAACTCATTTGGAAATCCAAACTAATGCTTTATATCACATCAAACCACTATAATTGATCTTGTTATCTTACTCCAAAGAAAACAGATCATTCTAAAGACAGGTTCAGAAACTTTTTGTAGGGGCTACTGTTTTGTATTCTTCCACCTCTAAAACTGTCCACTGATAAAAGGGAGGAAGATCTGAGAACAAAAAAATTTGTAGCCTATAGAAGATACAGAAATATAAATGTGTTGACTTCCAGCATTTCACTGCTAGAGGTGAACAATGTACTTTCTCTCGGAAATAAATATTTTCTGTTTGGTGGTTTTGATATCTTATATTCTAGCATTTGTTTAGAAATGTACCATGAAACACAGATAAGGCTTTTTTCCAGTTATTAACAATTCCGTACTTGGAAGCTGAGGGTTGCCTGAAATACAAAGAAAAAAAATAAAACCGATTGATAGTTGTTCAAAGCTGCTCAGAGCTTTGTAATGCTAAAATAAGATCTAATTTTTATGATTTGAAGTATATTTCAATGTAACTACATTCAGAGCCCAAAGCTATAAACCTTGGAGTATTTTCTACATGCTCCTAAAACATGCTTTCCTGCCCTGTAGGCAGCCTTAGCATGAGCTTCTCTTATGAAGCCATCTATGTCACAACAGCTTTGCAGCTCTAATTTCTGTTTACAAATTTGCATTACAGCTAAGTAATTCATTAAAGTTTGATTTTATTTTCTTTTTATTAAACAGAAGGCAAAGGGGCCCATCTGCAGATGTTGAGACACTATCAAAAGAAATAGCCAGACCTGACAGTTATTATTTGAAAAACAGCAGTTGCTTTAGAATTCATTTAATCTGGGAGTAATATGGAATCCCTGATCTTGTTTTCCTAAAAATTCATTAACATGGTAAGAAACCAAGTTAAGTTCTGATTGCCAAGTACTGGGGAAAATTAGAGTTCTTTAGCTTGAAAACTGCTATTCACAGAAGTCTGTGACATCCGAGAGAAGATGGCACATCCTTAAAGTAAGACATTTACACAAGTCTTTAAAAACCCACATTTTTAAAGCGCTGAGTGAATTTGCTTTTGCTGTGGGAAGATTATAGACATACTCCCAGTGTTTTAATTCATTGGCCACAGCTCTTTGCCTTCTGCAACCCAAAGAGATTTGGCTTCTTGATGTCAAGTATACCTATATTTTAAATTCAAAAGTCTTTTTTTGTTATTATTTTTTAGCATTCACTCTCTTTCTCCATGGCAACAGGCATGTCTGTGCAAAAACAGGAAAGTATCCTAATATTCAAGATACTCTTCTTTCACTGCGTCTGGTTTTTGTCACACTTTACCGTTCTACATTTTAGAATCTTTATGGATTCCCTCAAAGGAGTTTCGTTAGATTTCTAAAGCTGGTAGATAAGTGTCTACTAGAAAACTGAAGGAACCAGAAAAAGCAAAGAAAAAATAATAGCTTTTGAATAGTATTTTATTTTCATATCATTCAAATTGCACACTTCCCCCTGACAGGTCTTAAGTGGACAGAGAAGTATTTTAGATTGAACACAACTTACTTAGTGAGCTATAGAGCACAGTTTATAAAGATATTTGACTTAGTGAAGAAATAAATGGAATTCCATTTTTAAAATAGTTTCACCCTTTCTTTTCATTTTTTTTCAGAGTGCGAGACCAGTTGTTCCATAGGAGAAATCCATAACTGTTACATTTATAACAAAAAACAAAAGCTTGGAAACTTGACTTTAGGAACTACATAAAAATATATTTTTTTATGTATATTCAGAAGTGGTTATGGGAAAATGATATCCAGAAAACTCAAATAGTCTGTTACAACATAGCCTCAATACAAACTCACGGACAGTATTATATTTGCCTCAGAAATACTGTGAGAAAACTTATATTGCCACAATAATCCTCTAAAAATGAGAAAAAAAGGGCAAAATCTAAAATTAAAAAAAAAAAACTGGAAAAATGTACATCAAAAGAGAATTTTAGAGGAGTAATTCATGCAGTGCTCTGCTTCTCAGTTGTTATTAAAATTAAGTTATCTGAAGTATTAGTAAAATATTAATGTAATAAATATTTCACCATAAGAAAGCCTGTACAAAAATGGTGTATATATGAGTTTGAAGGATTGAGTCAAATATGGATGATGAAGAACATTTTAGCTCTCTTCTTTTTTCTTCTCCTCATTGCTTCAGTAAATATAAAATTCCCTTGATGAGATGGAAAAAAATTACTTGGAAAATAATATAAATATTCACCTCCTTCTTTTTAGCAGAAGAAGTGTGTTTTGGCAAGGGTAATCAATTTATGATTAATCAAATTTCAATTGTACAATTTAGCACACTTCAATTTGCTAATCAAAAAAATCAGAGCTTTGTCATTCATGGAAATGAACCTGGAAATCTAAAGAAGTTGAAATGAAAAGAAAATTTTGAATTATTTCTCAGGTATACATTTCACCTCTGTGTCCTAATTTTGTTTTCTACTGTGCTTCCTGTGTTTCATAATAAGAATATGCTTTCTAGCAGGGTCAGTGGAAAAACACTTCAAGGGAGAGATTTTAAATTTAGATATTAGACTTTTGGTCAATTTTTTCCCTGGGGAAAAAGTGTTGAATTCATTAAGACTGCTTTATGGCAGAAGTTATCTAAATATCTAAAGAAAAGCAAAGAAAAAAAAATCCTAATGTGAGAACAATGCAACAGATAAATAGACAGCTTAGAATAAAGTTATTTTTCATATGGTTATAGTCAATTCCATACTGAAGGAAAATGATGAGTTCTGTCTCCCACCCTTGGAAAGGCACTGCTCCTGTCCTTAGAGAGTAGCAACTGTTAGAGGTCTATCCTCAGATCTTTGTCCCTGACTTGGCCCCATACAGACCACCTCTCAGTCAGACTACTAAAACATAAGGAAAATGCAGAAAAAATGGTTTCAACAAAGGGTAAGTAAGGAAAGATGACATCTGTGTTCAATTGGACACTGGCAGAACAAAAGAAGGAATGGAAAATACATTTTAATATATCTTAAATCTCTATATATGGAAAATACTTTTAAAGTATCTGAAATCTTTATGTTGGAATTTTTTTCTTTAATAGGACAAAACGACAGTAAAGGGGAAAAAAAAATATCTAGTGATTCCAACTTTATTCCAGAACAAAACCAGGAAATAAACACAGTCATGCCATATAAGCAGAAATGAGAGGTACTGAGAAAACAGAAGTATAAGAATACGCAGTCTTTGGTGGATTTCTTAGCACAAAACTTATATTGGAAGAAAGCAAATTCATGAATGTTCCACAATATGTAAAGAATTAATGCATTCAAGTGAGCTTGCACTACCCTTTAGTGAGTATATATAAATACTGAAGAATTATAGAAACCTCATACTTGGATTAAGAATGGGATTCTGAACTAAATATACTTTCAGAATTTTAACAGAAAGATTTTATATGTAATTTTTTTCCCTTTTGCCTAGATTTTACAGCTTTGCTGTCAGAGCTGCAAAGACAAACCAGACTGTGGCCTGAAAAAGGTCCTGACAAATATGAAAGGGCTTCTTCTCTAGAGCTGTGTTAAATCAAAAGTGAGACACGTAACTACAGGGAGAGGGGGTGGTGCAGGCCTGGGTAGAAGTAGGGAGGACAGAGGAAGGCTTTTGTGTCTTAATATGTGTTTTCTGGACACCAATACTTATATATGGCTCAAACAAACAATTGTCTGTAGCCATGTCCCTTTCATAAATTGGAAAAAACCAATTGTAGCTATGACACTCAGCTTCTGTCCCAAAGGATGTGTCATTAATCTCACCTGCTTTGTAACTGACTTGCTGGAAATAAAACAACCCCAAGTCACCCTTCATGTTTTGGAAAATGTAACGATCGTGCTTAACATGCTAAAAATTTTATTTCTTGTTAAGAATCAGTGATTTCATTTTTTCATTCCAATAAATGTAAGATTACTAAGTACTGCTATGGAAACTTTGATAAACTCTTTTGAAATCTCTCAAAGATCTCTCAAGTAGTTCAGAAATTTAATCCATGCATCTTAGACTTTCTTTGAGTATGAGCAAAAGGATTTCCAAAGCAAATTAAGTTTGCTGTGAGAAATCATTTTGGGGAAAGAATTGTTTTTATTAATTCATTTAAATTTTATTGGGAAACTCTTTTCTTGCATATAATGAGTTCCTTTCTGACATACTTTTCTTTCTTTCTTTATTGGTTTTATCAAAAATTATATTCCTGCCTTCACTTTGCAGTGAAATAAGACATTTCTTTCTGAATGTGGTATGCATTACTTTACCACAATGGCATCCTTTTTTAAAGAACACCTCGCATCCATATCCCTATTGTCTCCTAATGAAACTTAATTTATTTCACTTTAATAAGTTCATCTATCACTAATTCTGGAACTGTTGTGGATCTATTGAAAAATATTCTTTGAGATATCAGAAGTGTTAAAAATTACAGTAATGGAAATAGTTATGGGTGTGTAAATTCTTATTAAGTGTAAGGACTAAAAGCTGAGGTGAGTCATCACAAGTTTCATGTAGTGATGATTGTCGCTATTCAATTTGGATTATTTTTTCTTCAGTTCTCAATCAAATTCCTTTTAATTTCTGTTAGTGACTTATGCTGTATCACTATCAAGTACGCATCAGAAGGACAGAAAACAAAGCAAACAAAAAATACAGAGGGATAAAAAATTCCCCAGTAATAGTGGAAATACAATGATGATTTTTTGATGGATAAACAGAATTATGAGTTTGTGTTTATTGTTCCTTCACCTACATTAAAAAATCAGCTATTCTTAGGAAGAATTCCTCATTGTCTCTGAACTCAGACAAACAGGAAATGTACTAACTTTAACTCCTTCAGGAGAGAAGTTATAATTTCATAGACTCATAATCTGATTACACAGAGGTAATGTTTCCACCAAAACAGTGATGTCATTCAATGTCTATTCAATCTGCTGTAAGTAGTACAAGCAGTATAAGTATATTCCATAAGGAATAGGCGTGTCTAGACTTTGTAAGGAGAAACATTTGAGCTGCTTCTTCCTGTTCTGAGAACTCCAAAATAGAAAATAAGAGTAGGGGACAGTGTTAGCTAGGATGTGAAGACAGTTAATTTCTCTACTGGCTGTCCACAGGCAAAGTATGACAAAACCAGAACACAAACGTGGTTTTGTACCCAGGCTACATTATATGAACAAGCTGTCCTAAGAAACAGTCATTTTGTATACTGTCAATATGTTCAAAAAATAACCACGCTGAACTCCAGCTAAAGACTTGAAAAACAATTTCAGATTCAGCTTGCTGTCCTGTGTTCACAAAACCAAATTCTTTTGGAGCCTGATAGTTACCTGCATAATTACCTTGCTACCAGGCCTAATTCGAATATGTTATTCACTATATGTTAAAATCTGAAGACTAGTTTACAGAGTTTAAAATTTCATAACAAATTTCTCAGACAAGACATTAAACTGCTGAAAATTTTACGGTTTATGATTTTTCTTGGATTTGTTTTTTGATCAACTTCATTTAATCTCTTCCTGGCAGTAATTTAAAAGTATGCATGTTTTAATACAAGTCCATATTTGCTACTGTCACTGTTGAGGAACCAATTCAAAGCAATGTTCGTATTAGCTGAATATGCTTTGCTACATTTTAAAATAGAGCAATATCTACTGCCTATTGTCAATAAATATAATTTCTGCAGGGAATTACAACTTTTCATGTGATAAAACAAAAAACAGATTTTCTAATTCTTCACAATCTTGTACTTTATTCTCTCATTACAACAGATGACAAAGAAAGGAGATTTTGTTTTATATTAAAATAGCTAATCACACAACATGTAAATTTATGTACAATTAATACCAAGGAAATTGATTTTTTTAAACTCAGCCTGAAAACACACTATGCAATAATGAAAAAAGTGACCACATTAGTACTTCAAAAAAATATTCAGGTTGGCAGAAGTTCTCAATAACTCAAGAACAGTGGAGAAAGAGATGAAATAATCTTTTTGAGACTAAAGATTGAATAATGTACCTTATCTTTTAATATTTGAGTATATTCTCAAACCCATTGTAACAATTTAAGAGTTAACATTTGATGAGGCATTACTGATCCTCATGTAATGTGGAAATACCTGTGATTCTTCTGCATTATAATGTACTTGATTCAAGTGAAAATGATGTTAAAATATTTGCAATAGGCATAAACAATGCAAAAGTTCCCTATCTGGGTGCTCTCAAAATCCCTTTGGTTGACTTTCTTCAGGTTTAGCAATGATACCAGAAACAGATGTTAGTCTTCCACTGAGTTACACAGGTTGCTGGACAGCCTCAGGGCCCTACCACCTGACAATCATATTTTGGACAGAATGTACTTTTATATCCCACTCATAGGGCACCCAATTTCTTCAGCAGGAAAATAAATGCTAAATTTTGCCTTAGGAAACATTACTTGAGTATTTTCAGCATTACAAACTAAATCATTGGAACAGTTTCAAGGAGCTGACTCTTTTTTTGGTCACTATTACTACACCAGGTTATGTTCATAATTTCTTGAGAATGTAGCTTTGTACATTCACACTGAGATCAGCAAATATCAATAAACAGAGGACAAAGCTGAAGCACAGTTCCAAATAATGTAGCACTTTGATGATTAAAGGGATGTGAAACTGTTAATTATGCAGTGTAAGTTTCCATGAAAAAACAGCTGCAAATGACAAATTCTGCTTGAGGTCAGAAATAAACAAATATCTTAGGCAATGCTATGCAGAGCACAAAAGAAGCTATCATTCACTACACACTGAATAAAAGAGAAGGGTGGAAAAACAAATACTGCTTTAATACTTTATTTTCCTCTGTCAAAATAGACTACTGTAAGAGTTCTTCCTTTAAGAAGGATAGCCAAGGAGTAAGCAAAGATATAACATTTTGTATGCAATTTAGAGGCAAATATTTAAACAATCCATTCACCAAAATTACTAAAGATATCCAATTTGGTTTTGTTGAGATTCTAGAAACAAAGACTTTATTCTTTAAAAAATTGTGCCTGAGTTTATGTTCAACTCATTTTTACCAAAAGAATCCATAAAAAATACGCAAGCCTAGAAAATCCACAAAATTAAACATAAAACAAAATAGAGACTTTAGAAATTTTATACTGTGGATCAAGAAGGGAACTCTTCCACCCTTCAGACAAGCAGTCAGTCAAGTATTACAAATATTGCAATTTTTAATGCGAGTGTCTGAAAATTCCCTTAAAATCCTTTTCAGAGCCATTTGATCTACTACACTTTCAACAAAGGGAAAGCTGGGAAAAATTGTCTCAAGATTCCTAATGCAGTCAATCATCTTGAAAATTTGTGAGTCTAAATAAAGACAAAGGCTCAGTCTTTAGAGAAACAGTGAATGAATTATGAAGTCTAATTCTCTAAAATATTTTACACATTTTAGACTTATTTCCAAACTGTACCTTCTTGCTTGTTTGACCTTTTCTGTTTTCTTCCTGTCTTTCCATGGAGATTTACAGTTGCAGAACCATCTTCATTTCTCTTTATAAGAGAAACCAGAATATTATTGAAAGTTTCTCAAAACATTCAAAATCTGTATATATGGGCATTTAGAGGTGACCCAGCCAGTTCCTTGTCTTCAAAATAGAAGCATCTCTCTCTACACAGAAATACCATCATTTACAATCAGCTGTTCTCCATTTTGTGCTCCAGCATTTTGTTGTTTTCCTTTAGTATGTATGGTAAATTTTAGTATATTTAGGTGATCATGCTGATCTCTCAACTGAGCAAAATCTTCTCGACAGAACTATTCAATGTCCCACCTACTCTTCTGTATCCTTAATATGAAACACAGAATCAATATTTTGTCACTATGTCTGAGAAAATGACAGAATTTTCACATTAATGTAGCAAAGTACAGTGTTTTACACACATTCCTGTGAGAAAGGAATCAGCAAATTTAAAGAAATCTTGAAAAGAAACTGAGAAGAGGAATGAAATTAAAACTGGTAATACTCTAGAAGAGGGAGAGGTACTAAAAAGAATGCATAAAAGGTGAAGAAAAAGAAGAGTAATGCAAGCAGTGGCACCATAAAGGTATTCAATCAGTATAGGTACTCACGAAATGTTTGTGTTAACATATGTCTCCTTTTATCCCAGTAAGACTCAATCACTAAATCAAGACTTGTTATGCTTGAATGCTCTGCAAACAACACCTTGGGGCTTTTGTTGTTGATGTTTCTTAGGGGATTTTTGTGGGTTTGGGTTTTTTGTTTGTTTAAGTAACACTATAAAAATATGGAAATCCATGTTCTATTACAGTTAAAATGCAAAGTTATAGTGATATTAATACCAAATGATTTGGATAATAGATGATGAGAGCACCCTCAATAAAGGGTGAAATAAATGTTATAAATACCAAAAACATAGCAAAGCAGGGGACTACCTGCATAGATAAGCTTGTACACAACTTTAGCATCACTGAAAAATAAGGCAGCTGCAATCTGTTGTCTAGGAGAAAAATCCCAACAAATTTGCTGTCAAGAGCATATAGATAATTTCCTTTATGCCATCTTTGGCTTTTTACCATGTTAATGGAAACTAAAACCAGCCCAATTAGCACATATTTCTAAGTGCTAATTTCATTTTAATGGACATGGGTCTGTTGTCTGATCAGAGAGGGGCCGTTGTGACATTTGAAGTGCCCTACCATGCGCAAACCATCCTTCTGCAGCCAGCAAGTAAAACACAGACTCTGAGGGAGACCTAGTCTGGGCTGGTGACTGGAGACTAGATATGATTTCCTGCAATGTGAGAAATAACACCAGATGTTCTTGTGTTGGCTGGCAATCAAGCCTGGTGCTGACAGCAAAACACCTCCTTGTAAAAGTTTTCATCTTTCTTGGAAGTAACATTTTAAGTCCAATCTGCTGTCCGAGCTATCCCTTTCTGGCATGAAATATGGGTGGACAGATTTTTCTTTCATATAGATAAATGTCATTGGCCATTCTGTCCTTCCTTTATAGTTATGAGCATTCCCAATATACAGAGGCAACAAGGAATAGGCCACCATATCTTCTTGAATTTTTGGAGTAACTAGCTGTAACCAACTGCTGAAAGTTTCATGCAGATTTGTGCTTTCATGCTGGTCTGAACTTCAAGTTGTTCAAACTTAAAAAGTAGGTAATAATTCCGTAGCACCTTCCTGTTCACAGCAAGATGTCCTCTTCACCGGAGGCTACAGAAAGATGATGAAAGAATAACTTTTCTTCCTCTGGGAATTCAGAGGTTGACATATAGCTCCAGAGTTCACCTAAAGACAAATCTTTGTCTCACTCAAATGTCATTCATTATTTTGTTAGCCTGAAGGAGAAGAACATCCTTTCTTGCACTGGAAGTTTGAAAAGCATACATAAAATAAGTAAATCTATTTGCTGTCAGGAGTAATGGGATGAAGAATGAATAAAACTTTTGAAAATAAGCAGACTATCAATAATGCTAAATAGGCAGTGAAAAAAAAGATACGTTTGATTTTTACAATGAAAGATTGCAATACAGAACTCAGATAGTGAAAAAGACTTCCCTGGGGTTTTTTACTTGTTTGAGGGGATGGTGTGTTGTTTTTTTTTGGGGGGGGGGGCGGGGAGGGGGAGTTAGGAAGGGGTGGGTTTGGTTTTTTTTTAATTCTAGTTAAAATTCTTAAGTCAGTAAAAAACACTAAATGGATTATATTAATTGCAATGAAACCTACTTGTGAGGAAAATGTTTAGTAACAGATTACTCATCATGCAACTCAGACAGGCAGCTGTTGAATTTTCCAACAGATGTTCATTTTTCCAGTCCTGCTAATCTTGCAAGTCATTTTTCCCCAAAGTCCAATGACAAAATCTGTAAGAGCCACAGATAATTCCCAAAGGCATATAAGAGTTGAAGGATTTGTTTGCATTAGATTAGAAAGGAAGAGTAACAAACAGGAAATATATTATTTTAAAATGAAATATTTTCCTATCATATATGTCTATTTGGAGAACACTTCTAAGAGAGATACATCTGTTAACATTTTCTTAAAAACTAGATGACTGTGAAAAAATGTTGAAGCAAAACCTGCATCTCATGAAGGTTTAAAAAAGAAAGAGGGTTAATTTAATAAAAATTTATTCTAAAATGCTTATAAGCTATTTCTAAAATATAGTTTTCTTTTTTTTTTCTGTCTACTAAATGGCTACAGGAGCTTCCCAAGTCACTTGTGCTAAGTTCAAATATTTAATTAATAGAAAGGCAATCACATGATTTCAGAAACAGCTTCACTGGAGAATGCTTTTGATCCTGTCTTTAGTCAGCAGAAAAATCAAAGCACCTGTGCAAACCCTGATGATATCTGAGTCACATGAGATTGATATAATAATCCAGCATAGGTGATTATCCATATTACACAAACTAAATATCTTGCCAACAGAGATATTGTTATGTGAAAAGTCTGCTTTAAACTGAACCTTTAATAAAAAGGTTTTCTTTTTAGAGACTATTTGTATTTTAATTTTAAAATAAATTAAACTGTGATTTTTAAAATAGTGGGTATATTAAATTTTTTCCCACTTCTTCTGCTTTATTTTCTTCTGCTTTTCTTTTTCCTGGTAAAAATTTTTTAGAGCTGTGCAGATGTTTTCTTTGTTTGGGCAAACTGTTGACTCTTTCTGTCTTAAATTTGCCATTATGCATCTTCTATGAATTAATTAAATCCCCAGCCTGAGTTGCAATTTACTAATTCCCTCCACCTTCTAAAACCTTTGCTTTCCATATGGTGTGTAGTCCTGAAATTAACAGAGTAAGGTAAATGGAAACTGATAGTGCAGTGGCAGTTGGATTTTTCAATATTGATGTTGAGCCCAAATCAGCACAGAGGAACAGCATAATTTGTAACAACATGATTTGATTGCAGATCATATGCTCCTTTTATATTGGCATCTCTTCCTCCTCCCCCAAAAGAAATGGATCCTTCCATTTCTCAGGAACCTAAGGGAATATGCCATATGGGTGGCTTCTGGCTTCTAGGCACTGACAGTCTAGTCATCATCCATATTGACACAAGCTGATTTAGTGTGAGATACCTTAAACTTCCACAGTGGGTAGCAGTTTCAAAAGAGATTCAGCCCAAACTGTTTTGGGTCCAGGGGCAGCCTGGGGAGTTCGTACAGTGAGGGGCTGCTCAAGCCTCTTGTGCTTTCAGCTCTATGGGACCTATTGTGTAACTTCTACTGCTGTCAGAAGCAATGCCTCACGGCTTCATGTCTCATCACATGATGCTAACCAGAATCAACTGGCACAAATCAGGAATTTTTCAATGAGAATATTTTGTCAAAACAGATTTATTCATTAGAACCTTTTTCAGATGTATTCCACTGTCAGCAAATCTTTACTTATTATGTAATGGTTCTATATATAATGCCTCATAAATAACAATGAACCTCTCCAAAATAACTAATTAAGCGATTTATACCCATGGTTAATTAAACTGTTGGTTTTGGGGAAAAATAAAATAAAATAAAATAAAATAAAATAAAATAAAATAAAATAAAATAAAATAAAATAAAATAAAATATTTGGCCAGGGACTTGTATCCATGATGTGGATTATATTCTTTATGGTTTTATACATGGATTGATTTTTCTCTTTTATTTCAGTCAAGTGGATAATGTCTCTCTTTGTCTCCTATTTAATCTTGAAATGCCATGGATTTAGAAAATCCTTTTCCATTCAGTTATAGCTGGAAAATTCTTGAGTCTATTTAAAGAAGGATAACATCTCTTTCATTCATCTGACCAGAATCTGGGAAAAGATTTTTATATTAGTGTGTATTTCTATAATACTATGCATCTTTAATTTCAAAGTTGTTTTTTTATTTTTATTCCCTGTTTAAAAATACCTATTTAAAAATTACAAATTCATTAATAAGTATTTGTAAAAATAAGATTAATTCTTAGACTCATTTAAGAAAAATACACACATCTAGATGTTATCTCTGTTTTTCAAATTGCAGCATAAATTTGGTAATAATTCTTTGGAGATAGACTGAATTTTATTTTCTCAAATCTTTTGCTGCAGTCAAAATTGGGAGAAAAGTCCTACTTGCTTTAAATTTCTCACTTTGCTCTGTCCAAACAACTTGGTCTGATATGATCCAGAACAGTGTGTACAAATCCCAGTCATAATCAGATTCTTAGCTGAAAAGTACTGTACATGCACAGAAAATTCTGAGATCTTACAATCCAAGTAATGATTCGGTATCTCAAAACCCAATGAAAATGAAAAAGAAATCTGTCTCCAAAAGACTCATGATATGTCTATGCACACCATTTTCCAGTACGTCTAATCATCAAAAATGCTTTTTACAGAGACATAGTCATGGTTTTGTTCCGTTTATTCAAATAGGCATGATTCCTCTGCACACTGGGGCAGAACTGACAAGAAAAATAAATCCAATTCCTATCCAGATAAACTGTTCAGATTTCCTGTTATACCGGAAAAAGTCTTACATTCAGAGCAATGGAGATAGGCACAAATATATCTGCTTATTAAACCTGTCAGGTCAGGAGCTTTTGAGAGAATGGAGAGGAAATTAATATTTTCCGTATCTTTTTATATCTTTTTCTCTATAAATGGGCAATATAGTCAAAATTAGCCTCTGATGTGTAGATGGAGTTCTTTGGCTTTCCTGAAACAAACAAGCAAACAAAAGCCAAGTAATGAAATTAATAATTACCACATGGTGATGGCTGGTTTTAACTTCTGATTCAACTAATTGTCGTGTATATTTAAAAGAAACTTAATTTTCTCATACAGCTAAGCAAGTCACCAATTATTTTATGATCAAGATTTATCTCAAATATGCTGATTTTTACTCCAAGCCATTCTTCTGATGCACTCTTCCATTTTTCTTCTATCTTCTTCTCACCAGTAGTAACAATATATCTGTAATCATTGACATGTTTACAATGATAATAATTTCATGCTTTTTCTGGTCAAATTTGAAATTTCAGCTTCCCTCGCCCTGAAACTACAGTAACTATAAGCTGGACATTCTGGACTAGGAAGTCTAGTGCTGCTGCTTTTAAGGAAAGCCAAGTATATTGGCCCCTAGGTTTAGAGCTTTTAAGTAAGTGCTTAACATTGCAATATCCATTTATCATACATAAGAGCTGGCAGCTGTGGAACGTGTTTCAAAGGCAGTAGCTGTAAATATTTTCTAAAAGACATTCAGAAAACATTATCAAAAGGTTCAAGAAAACAGATCTTGGTCTCTGCTCTGAAGTAGGCAGGACCATGTGAAAATATGATGAAAATATATTATTGCAATTCAACCCAAATGAGAAATGTAGGAGAAAAAATAACTGAAGAACTCTGACATGAGATTTTTTAATATAGCATTAAAATGTACTGGACATACACCAAAGCTGTCCAACAGAGCTTATTGGATCCATTTGTGAGTTTGGAGTGTTATAACAGACATAAAATATAAGCACCATTATGCAGGACTTTATTTTTGCAACTCTTAAGCACAAGCTCTGCAGCACCTCCATGAATTAGGTGAAGAATGTCAATGGAAAAATGCCCACTGACAGCAATGCAGATAAATGAGAATAAAGAGATGTGTAAATAACATAGTTGCAAACAGTTCCATGAAGAAATTTCCTCTTCTGAAAACTAGCTTATTTTGTATATCTAAATAAATCCTGTGCCTTTCCAT
This sequence comes from Lycocorax pyrrhopterus obiensis, assembly GCA_014706295.1. Taxonomy (NCBI): domain Eukaryota; kingdom Metazoa; phylum Chordata; class Aves; order Passeriformes; family Paradisaeidae; genus Lycocorax; species Lycocorax pyrrhopterus. Next base: position 94,118,248 of record JACSVZ010000002.1, on the reverse strand, counting down.
AATAGCTTGAGGTTGCATTTTCAATCAGTTAACAATATAAATTACTTCCACAAAGGGTTTACCAAGGTGATGAGAAAATCTACCCATCTCTTCTATGAAAGCGAATAGTGAGAGCTGAGTTAGGTAAGAATAGTGGAAGTGACACGATTATATTAGAACTTTATTTAAAAATTTTAGATTAGCAAAGTTAGGAACTGAAATAAAATTAGTCTAACAACATGACCTACAACAACCCCTGCCTTTCCACTGTCATTACATTTACTTTTCACAAATAATTTTTCCCCAGAGAAAACGTCTAAATTTGTATCTCTGTTAAGGCTTTTATGAATTATAAGGTTTCCTTTAAAACTGACTGCACAGTGAAGCATAATTATGGCACAATGATCACACTAGTGTGACTGTATAAACTGAATAATTAAAGTAAGAGGTTTTAGTTTATATTCCTTTCATATATTTTTGAGTTGCAGTGCTTAAACCTAATTCAAAATAAATAAAGCCAGTAAAATCTCAGGGGGGAAAAACCCAGCCATTCTGCCAAGTAATGACAGGGACAAGTAGTATGATATTAACCATGTAGTGAGGGAATGTGAAATTATTCAACATCAGCATGGAAATGGCATTAATTAAGAATATGTTAGACTTCTACATACATTTCTTTTGAATAATGTTTTATCTACAAATGCAAAATATCTCCTGTTTTAAATTTACCTTCTAGAGTAATAGCTAATGCATAATAAATTTAATAGAATGTAATATCAGAAAAATCAGGCTGCATCTTCAGCAAATAGAGATTAGTGGAGATCCAGTGATGACCAGATCTGGTACATGTATAGAGCAGAAGGATTAGCTGTTACTTCTGACTCTTGTAAATTGCATTATCCTGCTCTGTCATTTGGGGATCTTTTTTTTTAAATAGGGCTTTTTTTCCTGCTGTCTAAAGTTCCAAGGTTATTTTACATTCGTTAACAAAGGAGAATTTGGCAGCTTTGAGACTCAAGCCTAGATATTACATAATGCACACATGAAAGTCATAATTTTGAGAAAATTCTGCTTTAAATGGTGACTTACCAATAGAAGGATATAAAAGGCATGAACACAATCAACATAAGTAATAAAACCTTCTGGATCACTTGCCAGTAGGGTTGTGTGAGTAATTTCAATATCATTATTGGATTTGCAATGTTGGCTGCCTCCTGTGCAGCAGCCTTAAATGGGGAATAGAATCCCTTTTGGAACACTTCCCTTGCACTAAAAGAGACATCATTCTGGTCTAAATGTGCACATTTACTTTTACAAAATAAGACTACACTATTAAGTCTAGATAAATTCACTTAACCATATGTGCATATAATTTTATTCTGCTTAAATACAACATGTTTCTCAATCCTTAAGAAACAGAGTAACCTCATGGAGGACTCTAAATTATTCCATTTCGAGAAAAGTATCCTGCTTTTATAGATTTTCTTTTATTTTTTAAACTTAATTACAAGAAAAAAAAAAGCTCTGTAGAAGTTGTGTTCTCTAAAGACATGCTCGCAGACAGAGTACTACTTATAATTTGTGTTGTTTTACCAAGCTCTTAGATGACCTCTCAAGCTACGGAACAGACTGCCCAGGGACGTGGTTGAGTCACCATCCCTGAAGGTATTTAAAAGATGTGTAGATGTGACACCTGGGGACATGGTTTAGTGGTGAATTTGGTGGTGTTGGGTCCATGGTTGGACTTGATGATCTTAAAGGTCTTTGCCAACCTAAATGGTTTTTGATTCTATGAAATCCTACACACCTTCAATATTACTGGCTCTTGAAACAATATCCACAAGTAGCCATTTCAAAACTTGTTTCATGAAATTGTAATGAGGAGTGCAGGTTTTCCCTCCACCCACTTGAGATCTAGCCAGGCTTATGAGGACAGATAATCATATGTGAAAATTTGGGATGAATATTTTTATTATGCTAGGTGATGTAACAGACATATTTTTCAAATCATATACTGCTTAATTCAACATACACCAAATAGAAAGGTATTGAACAAAGACAATGTGACTAAAGTTTAAATAAGAGATTCAGAAGACCTTAGGTTTGGAATTTTCAGGGAGAGTTTGAATGTCACATAGGAAAGTGCAATATTTTGTGGGGGAGGCCTAATTATAGTTCCATTTTAATTTTCCATAAAAACTAAAATTAGGAGAGAGGGGATGTGGTATAACCACATTTCAAATCAATTTGAGATGTGTAGTATTGCCTATACATCTCTGCTGAATCAGGGCCTGACGAAGTTAAGTGAGCTGCCTAAGACTGTATGGTAAGACAGCAATTGATTCGGGAAACAAAGGGTAACTTTTCGGCCCACGTCTACATTCTAATACTGTTTGTAATTCCATTTCCATGTCAACCCACTGTGAAGCAGAAAAAGGGATTACAATGTCTAATGCTGGAAGAGCGCAGCAAGGCTTTTAGAAAATAGCAAAGGTTTTGTTCACAGAAATATCTTTTGTATCTGTGAGTGTCTATAAAGAAAATGTTTTAGAGTAAAAAATGCAATACACAAAGAAATCAGAGTAGGGAAAACGGCTTGACTATAATCAAGTGGCTGCATAATTCAGTGGATGGCAAGACTCACAAATGGATTCCCTTCTGCTACTTAAACTTTTCTTCATCTAAAAATAAACAGACTTTGCTTCATGAAGCCTGAATTGTCTTGAGGCCACCTGAGAGCTTCAGAGCTCTGAATGGCTCAGACAGGCTCTCTCCTCTCACTCTCACTCTTCACTGGAGCTCTCTGCTGGGGTACCAGATCATTCAAAGGTGTAGCTGACTGGGAGCTCCATCCTGAGCATTCATGATTGCCTCTTTCACCGTGCCACATTCTTTGACTGTTGCCAGCTGTGACACCACTGCCCCAAATACTGTAACTTGTCTACAAGTCAGAGGTAGAATACAACCCGTTCTACTGTGGCCAGGTAAGTTGCTTTGGCATGCCCTCTGCCACAGACTTTTGCTGTGGCAGAACACTTAAAATAGGAATTTCCACACCTCTTTTGCTTTGCTGCCTTTTTGTTTTTGTTTTGAATGGGCGGACAAGGGGCTCATTTTTTGTAGGGCTTAGAGGAAAAAAAGTGTGATGTGTGTCATGCAGTACAAAACTTTCTGTAGGTCTCTGCCCTCCATGTATTCAAAACATCCTAAAACACTCCACTGGACACTTTCTAACTTAGTAGAAGGCAAGCATTGACAAATAATGCTTATTAAGTTGATATTTCCCACCTAATAAAACAGTTGCAATAATCGCCTTTTATAGATCTTTATGAAAAGAATAAATTCCACAGTGAGTGAAATTTTAATTTTTATTTATTTTTTTATTTATTGGGTTGTAAAAGTATGCTGGAGCTAGAAACCAAGCAGAAACATGGCTTCAAGTTTTGCAATCTGACCTCAATTTCTACTGCTGAAATTGCTATCTTTGCATATCATCTCTCAAAGTCTAAAAGAGAGAGTGCATTTCTGGAAGAGATGCAGGCAGAAAGCATTTTTATGAGATTGGTTCCTGCAGCTCATTGTAGGCATTATCAGAAAGGACTTTAGAGACATATAGAATTTTTATATATAGTCATCTCTATACACTATTACATTCTGTCCATTTCTCTGACTCTACCTATTATTTTTATGTCTTCTCCTTCTAATTTAGATTCACCCAGTCAATCAACTTGCATACCTGTCTAGACTGCTTTAACCACACACATTCAAAACTGATACTTGGAGGAGGCAGAACATCAGAAGGGAATGAGAAGGGAATGCTTTCTCTCCCCATGTAATTGCACGATGGGATTCTGGCCAAGTTGAACACAAATAATAGAGGAGATACCATTTTGCAGTGTCAGCCCACTAATAAATTGGAACAATGAAAGATTCTATTAATTCAATTTCTGAAAGTATGCAGTTTCAAGGCCTTGTACAAGTACATCCTCTAAACACAATAGTACAAGTTTGCAGTTTCCATTGCCCTTCAAAGTTTCTTTTGGAAGAATAATAATTTGTCTTCAGTTTTCTAGGACACACATTATATGGTCACTTATTTATTTTAATTGAAACACAGAATAAGGGGCTTATCTACTGGTTGTTCATGAATAAATGAATTGTTAAATGTAAGCGTGTAGTTCATACAGAGTAAATGTTAGACCGAGCCCATAAAGTAGATTCTCATCCTGTTCTTGATGAAGTTAAATGTCATCATTTTATTGTGGTCACTTACAGTATGATTCCCTGAAAATTTGTATGCATACACTGTTCCTAGATAGATATAGGTATAGATACAGATAGATATATAGATACACAATGTACAAAATTGATGGGAAAAACAAACATTACTGACTCCATGAAGAGAAACCATGTGTTTCCAACAACTAAAAGGGCCAAGTACTAAGTTCCTATAGCACTTACATACCTAGGATTAGATTTACATTTAGCTTTACATTTAGCTGACAAGCAGCAATATACAGTTTTATCGGTTTAATTCCCCAATGGATAGATTGTTTTTATTTAAATACCAGTGGCTTATCTGCTCCTGTCCTGCTGGAAAGAAACAGGCAATCAGTTCCAGGTTTGCCTGAATCCCAGTCCTCTATTGACAGTGCCAGGCAGGACTGTATCAGCCACTGTTAGCGTGGGCCAGGACGTGTGCTTCATTCCTGCCTGGCTGTGCTGTGGCTATCTTCAACCCATGCATGGTATTCATATTTTGTTTAATCTGATATCACAGTAATTTTCTACAGGTAGATACTAGAGTTAGTTACTTACCTCTAACTCTGACATAGCCATACTCTCCTGTGTATAGTTACATTCCTCTTTAAATATAATGCTTCCATTGCTATATGCTAGCAGAGGAATAACTATACTGATCCCAAGGGTTTTTTTCTGACAATATCCTGCCATCGAGAGACATTAGCTCTTAAGACTTGATATAGAAGTCACAAATCACCACAGGTTTATAAGTCTAAGCATGGCAGAGTAAGGGTGGTGAAATATACACAGCTCATCATAGCCAGAGAGTACTTCTTCCAAGACTATTTACAGAACATCTTACAGTATCCATCTGTAATAGCTTATGCCTTGTGACTGGTGTCTTTTACCAAGCTTGTGTATAATCAACATTTAGGAATATGATGACATATACTCTATGTGCTACCTGTAACCCTCTGGCTGAATTCTGTTCACAATAACAGGTCTGACTAAGTGCAATCAGGAGCATTTGTGAACTGGTGTTAATTGCATTTGTCGTAAGCACTCTTGAGATGTGTTTCCAAATTTGGAAATAAATGAGAAATAGAAAGTGGCTGAGAGCAAAGAGGGGGAAACTGACTACTTCGAAATGAAATCATGCCTGATATAGCCCTTGAGTACACAAGAAGTGCTTCATTGCCATCATAATGATGGTCCCAGCTGCCATTTTTGTTATTCAGCCATCATTTTTTTTTTTATTGCCACCAAGCAAATAACTTGTTGTATAATAATGAACTCAGACTTACTCATCAGCATCAATTTTTTGTAGTCCATACATCCCATTTTTTGGGAGCCAGAGGTGCCCCATCCATGGCTGGGGAGATAACTGTGCCCTGCAGTGGGTGGGTTGGATGGCTGGAAATGACCGCACATAGTGCGAAGTCGCCCTGACCTCTCCTCACAGGGGCTGCTCTGCACCTCCTGCTGCCAGCACCTTGCTGTGCAAACCCAGTATATGTGCTTAGAGAGGATTTGTCATTTCCATTCTTGTGTTTGCTTTGATCTCCGTGTATTAATCAGACCTTTCTCAACTTTATATACATTAACTTTGTAGTACAGTTCTTTAACAGATAATCAGAAATCACAATAAAGTTACTGCAAATATCTAATGGTTCAGTATAAATGGATTCTAGCTTATTAGTGAAAAGACAATTAATTCAGTAGAAAATATTTTTAAACAGAACACTTAGTTGCAAATTTTAAGTATTTGATCAAATACTATGTATACCACAACACAAATGCCAATAATGTGATATATTTTGAGAGAAAACACAGTATATGAAGGGTGAAATAGGAGCAACTAAATGAGGCAGCTCAAGTGCTTTAACTGCCTTGATGAAGCACAAGACAGCTTGGAAATGAAATGAAATAAAAGAATCTTTTAAACTTTCATAGAATTCATTAGATAATAATACTGTTCTTTAAGTTGATATTACAGACATTTCCAAGTTTAATGTAAAATAATGCTATCAATTTCACCTAAGCCTGACGTAACCAAACAACGTGTGGTTGCATCATCAAATTAGCAAACTTCAAATTTTGGTTTATTCCCTGTATAGAGACAATCATTGGAGTTTTGACCATAAAAAATAATTGCTATTTCCCTGTATTAACAAAGCATAAAACAGTGAGCAATAGAACATGTGCAGTGTTTTAATAGTTCTAAATAATCCTAAATGTCAGAAAGTAATCCCATATTCATAACGCAGGAGACACATTTAGTATGAGCTTTAGCAAATTTTGAATTTGGAGAAAAAATCTTGACATTTGCAACCATCAATTGTGCTCTTGAACTATTTCTAGCCAGCCACAACACATAACAAATCCAACCTTAAGAAAAGCACTACAATTTTATGTCTTTGGGGTCTGTTACTTGTTTTTTTCTGTTTGTTTGTTTTTCCCGTCTCCAGTTAAAAAAACATAGCATATAGGATAAAAACCTATAGACATATAGGATTCTGTTGATATAGTTAAGAAAAGTGCATGTTAAACTCTCTCATCAAATGTTTTTTAAAGAAAAGAAATTGCTTTGGGATAAGAAAAAGGATATTCACACAGATTAAAAAAATATGAAGAGGGAATACAGAGAATAGAGAATGGCCAGATGCAAGTAGTGTTGAAATGATCAGCAGAGACTCACAGGGATTGTAGTGCAATCAACTAGATGTAACACATTGAAAAATTATCAGGCTGAGAGAAAGGGAGTGAAATGATGCTTCTGTTTAATACCAAATTTCTTAGGGTATTAAAGACAAGCACTAGCTGTTAAGTACTGCAGAAGACCATCACAATACTGACTGACTAAAAGGTGAAATTAATTCCACATTCAGATGTGCGTATTTGTCAAAAAAGGAAATACAATATTCAAAATTATTAGAAGGAATCAAAATAAGGGAACAATACAGGAAGCATCACACTTCTACTTAATAAATTAAAAGTGCATTACACTTTGAATACTCCCAGCAGATTTGTCCCAGACTCATCCCATCTCAAAAAAGCATGTTGTAAAATTGGAAAAGGACAATTGCACCCATAGAAAAGTTTCACATGAAGAATGATTAAACAGAGTAGATTCTTCAGCCTGAAAAAGAAATGACTGAACAGATAATGATAGATATCTATAAAATAAATGAGACATACAGAAATTGAATGGCAAATTACAATTCACTCTCTCCTTTAATGCAATAAGTAAAGCTAGGAGATGTCAGGCTCAAAATAAAAGAACTTTATGTCTTCACGGAGTATTACGGACTCATGAAATTTCTTGCTGCAGGTTCTCAGGCCTATAGGACTGTTCAGGGTTGAAGTGAGCTCAGGAGGTCTCTGGTCCAAACTCCTTCCTAAAACAGAGTCATCTCCAAGGTCGGACTCACCAGGTGAGGTCAAGTTTTTCAGAAGGAAATTATATCATGGACTCTTATAACCACCCACAACACCCTTTTCTCCCCTCCTCTCCCATCCTGAAACCTTCTGGGGAAGCTCAGAATTGGTAGTAGGTACGAGAGTCTTCTAGAGATGCACTGCTATGTGGTTACTTTTCTATTTCCTAGCCACGTGTTTTTGATGGAGACAGAAGATCTGCTGTACAGACCTTTTTCTGACCCCATATAACTTCTTTCATGTTCTCATGGATAGACTAGTGATGAGTATGATTCAATAGAGAAATTGTTAAACAAAAATGAACATTGTATTTCCCAAGTGAAAACCTAAAAAGCAGTAATGAAATACTAATGGGAAAGGGTTATATTATAAAGATTAAAGAGTGTCTATGAGGACCAGGATGCCACTGCCAGTTTTGACACCAAGCTCATTAGAGTTGTGTCTTAATTGCCACTGAGACAGCATGCTGAAATAATTGACTGTAACTGCAGATTCACTTTTTTGCCATTTGAACTGCCTTTCTTCATTCTGGCACACTGTTTAGATCTGTTTCTCTTCAGTATAATGTGAGGATTGTAAGCAATTGAAAAAGTCACTCTGCTGCCAGAGTTTAAATAAGTATTAGCTTTTGCAGTGATTTTAGCTCAGTGTGACTACAAATGAAGAAATGGTGACTCTCTAACTAATGCCATTTTACAAGTAGACAAAGATTGCTATGAACCCAAACCTGTACCTGCAGAGTTTCCATTTTAATTTCTTTTGGAGCTCAACTGTTCTCAAAAAGGGATCAGTGGGTCAGCATACATGTGTGCAATGATTATGCCCATCTATGTGCTCAAACCCAGGATGTGGGTGAGTGAGGTAGTACCTCTCTACTGGGGTTACCTCATTACAAGCCTTAGCCTGAAGGCAATCAGCAGTATGTGTGAGCAGCCCAAGGAATAAATGTATACTGTCAGATACATTGTGATTTAAATGTTGGGCACTAACAGCAGCTAGTGGTCAAAATTATGCAATTCTTAAAGTCTAGAAATATAACATTCACAAATTTATGCTAAGAACTCTAGAGTGCAAAACCAAACACTCAAAAAGCCAGAAGTTGCCACAAATAATATTTATTTTGTCCTAGTTTAGACCCGCTGTACACATACAATGTCTAATCATGTTTTACTTTCAAACAATTTTCTGAGCATCCTTGTCTCATTCAGGGTGTCTTTCATACTCTATATTGTTCCTGCACAACATTTTTATCTTCATTATTCAGTGTGTGGTCATATGTCTTGTTTGCTGAATATTATTCAAACTCTGCCTTGAAGGCAGAACTAATTTGTTTGCGGGCTTCTACAGTATTTATCACTGATATTACACCATGGCATGAACAAATCACTTGCTTTTTACAGTACATCTGGAAAAAAAATTTTTCCTTTATGCACAAAAGAAGAGAAGGTCAGATGTACCCAATAATTTGGAGTTCCCACTGTGACATATATTTTTATACCATGTAACATTATATGGCATTTTATCTTTTTTTCTTTTTTTAATCTGATTGCATTTTCCTGTTACTGCCCAGACTTTTGACACATCCAATCCTCAGACTCTCAGGAAGGACAGATAGATTGGTGACCTATAAGAAGTTTGACCAACATGACCTTCCCATAACCACTAGATTTGATGGCATTTAGAAGGACAGTCTATTTCCACTTAGCACCATTTAAATGTCTATGTGTAAGATTTTCTATATCTCTTCCACCTCTGCCTTTCCTCATTTTGTTTACAAATTTCTGAAAAAGCAAAGCAGTATCTGGATTGCAAAATAAACTACACTTGTAAGAAGTTTAATTGTTGCAAAAATCTCAAATCCAACATTTTTTGAGACTGAAAAGGCTTGTTATCATAGTTCATGCAGAGTAGGGTGCAAAGATGGATTGAGAAACCACAAAACCACAGAAATGTTGAGTCCATAAAGGACCTCTTGACATCATCAAGTCCAACTCCCTTGTTCAAGTAGGGTCAGTTAGAGCAGGTTGCTCAGGACTGTGTCCAGTGGCGTTTTAAATATCTCACAATATAATACACAGATATGAGTAAGGAAAGTAAAGCAGTTCAGTATTAATAACTGTTGGTAAGAGAAGAACAAAACCTGATATTCTGGAAGAGAACCTCTTTAGGTTTATATCATCTGCTCTTTCTGCTTGCCAAAATCAGGGTGTTGTCCTTGCTTTCTCCATCAGTTGATTGTTATACCATATAGCTGAGGACTGTACAGCAGAACAAAGCTCATTTCAGTCATTCCAGACTGATTCAGGCTTAAAACAGTTTGGGTTGACTAGAACTTTCATGGTACATAGCAATCAGATGCTCAGACAGTCTGATACTCTTTGTCTTATGTGATGCCGTCATGGTCTTTTGTCCTGGGTTGCAGTGTATTCTATTACCATCCTCATGAGCTGTTGAAACCAGGTGGGGCGGTGTTTCCTGGCCTCCTCCCTCCGGACTATCTTTCTGTTAATGGCCCATCAATGCCCTGCCGCATGACTCAGAGATAACTCCCTCCGGACTATCTTCTGTTAATGAGCCCATCAACACCTGGCCTCATGACTCATCATTCTATTGTGAGATGCTCCACCCAGAGGGAGGAACCAAGCGTTCCATCTTGGATATAATCTGGGACTCTGAACACCACGGGCATCCTTCCCACTGGATTCCCAGAGGACAGGAGCTGCATAGTCACCACTGGACTTTCTGAGGAGGAGCAGACCTTTCTACTGGACCACTGCTTCGACAGAGCCACATCCATCACTTCAGGAGGACTACAGCTACCATCTCATCGGACTGCTCACGCCACCCTGATTAACAGGGTGCCAGGTTGTATTCTGACTCTGTTAGTTTAGCCCACTGGGGTTTTTCTTGCCTTTATTTTTAATTTCCCTAATAAATTGTTATTCTGACTTGGTGCCTCCCACTGGTCTGTTTTCAAACCAGTACATTTTTTGGCGCCCAATGTGGGGCCAGGATACTGAGGAAAGTCAGAATTACAATTTTGCATTGTAGAAGTCACCTAGTCACTATGATGCTCAGCATGCTTACATGGGTCTTGTACCTAGCTCTCTACATTTTTCCGCACACGGGGAACTACCTGCCAGTTGTAATGCTCCTGTGTAGACCAGGATATGGTATAAAATTTGCTTTATTGTTCTATTACGCCTACTGCATGATAACCTCTGAGGCAACGAGCATAATTTGGAATATATACTCAACTTGGTTTGCTTGTCCTAGTCTGGGCTGCTACATCTGGGGCCTCAACAATCGTACCCAGCCCCTGGGTGGAGGATTAAAGAACGGTTTCTTCCAGCCTTTCAGGCCTGACACAGCAGTTTTTGAAAATATTGAGTTCCCTTTGGATGTCAAAGATGGCATAAACTTGCTGTCAGTTCTGCTTTGTCTTCTCTGTACAGCCTGCACCGTGTACACCATGCTTAGAATCAGAGCTATGGCACAGCATCCTCAGGAGAAGAGGGAAACCATGAGCAAAGCAGCAAACACCATGTCTACGCAGACCGTCACGAAGCAGAAAGAAGCCAAAAGCAAAACAACAGCATCCATGTCTACGCAGACTGTCACTGAGGAGAAAGAAACCAAAAGCAAAGCAACAGTGTCCATCTCTACGCAGACTGACACAGAGGAGAAAGAAACCAAATGCAAAACAACAGCGTCCGTGTCTACACAGACTGACACAGAGGAGAAAGAAACCAAACGCAAAACAACAACGTTCGTGTCTGCACAGACTGACACAGAGGAGAAAGAAACCAAAGGCACCGTCAGCGTCTCCTCACAAACCATCACCGAACCAGAACAGCCTAAACCCGTAGCAGTTGCCCCCATCCAGAAGAAGAAATCAAAAAGCAAATCAGTACGCATAGTGACTGATGAGGATGCAGCAGGACCCTCGCACTCAGCACAAGAGACAGAGCCGGAGATCATCACTCGGTCGCTATCCCTGGGTGAGCTGCGTGACCTGCGGAGGGAATTCACCCGCCAGACCAACGAGTCCATCTTGACCTGGCTGCTCCGCATCTGGGACGCTGCAGCTAATGACACCATTCTGGACGGAAGTGAGGCCAGGCAGCTGGGATCTCTGTCCCGGGATGTGGTCATTGACCAGGGGATCGGGAGAACCCAAGAAACACTTAGCCTCTGGCGGCGACTGCTGACAAGTGTAAGAGACAGGTACCTTTGTAAAGAAGACCTCCAGGTGCACCAAGGAAAATGGAACACCATGGAACAAGGTATCCGATGCCTGAGGGAATTAGCTGTGCTGGAAATCGTGTTCTCAGAAGATGAGAGATTTCCTAAAAGCCCGGATGATGTCCAGTGCACGTCACAGATGTGGTTGAGATTCGCCCGTCTTGGACCAGAGATGTACTCCCGTTACCTGGCAACGCTGCAATGGAGGGAAGGCGAGGACAGAGTGGGCGTCTTGGCCAACAAACTGAGGATTTACGAGGACACTGTCACTGCCCCGTTTCGCACTCATGTTTCATCCGTGGAAACAAGGCTGGCTGAGCAAGTCCGGAGCTTGATTGAAGAGGGCCATCAGAAACTGAAAAAGGAACTCAAGGAAGAAATTTGCCACATCTCACCAGAACCGACAAGAGTCTCTGCCATTAGGAGCAGACGTCCCCCAACCAGGGAGAGAGAATACACTCCACGAGGTAATCTCTGGTTTTTTCTTCAGGAACATGGAGAAGACATGAGTAACTGGCATAGAAAACCCACCTCTTCTTTAGCAGCCCGGGTACGTGAACTAAAAAGAGGGACAACTACCACAAGAAGCTCATCTAGAGTCAACGCTGCTCCGGTCTCCTGCACACAGAACTCCAGACAGTATAGGAATAATAATGTGACTGATCCTCTTGAAGGGACCTCAGGAGCATATTCACCGGAGGCGAGCAACGTGTACCACGACCAGGAATAGAGGGGCCCTTCCTCTAGCCAGGTAGAGGAAAGGGACAATCGGGTCTTTTGGACTGTGTGGATCCGATGGCCTGGCACGTCTGACCCACAAAAATACACAGCTTTGGTGGACACCGGCGCTCAATGTACACTGATGCCATCGAGGTATGTGGGAACGGAACCCATTTCTATTTCTGGGGTGACAGGAGGATCCCAGCAGCTGACTGTACTGGAAGCGGAAGTAAGTTTAACTGGAAACGAGTGGCAGAAACACCCCATCGTGACTGGCCCAGAGGCCCCATGCATCCTCGGCATAGATTATCTCAGGAATGGATATTTCAAAGACCCAAAAGGACATCGTTGGGCTTTTGGGATAGCTGCTGTAGAGACAGAAGATATCAGACAACTAAGTACCTTGCCTGGCCTCTCAGATGACCCCTCTGCTGTGGGACTGCTGAGAGTTGAAGAGCAACAAGTACCAATCGCCACAGCAACAGTGCACCGTCGGCAATACCGCACAGACAGAGACTCTGTGGTTCCCGTCCATGAGATGATTCGTAAACTGGAGAACCAAGGGGTGGTCAGCAAGGCCCACTCACCCTTTAACAGCCCTATATGGCCAGTGCGTAAGTCCAGTGGAGAATGGAGACTGACGGTGGATTACCGTGGCCTGAATGAGGTCACGCCACCGCTGAGTGCTGCCATGCCAGACATGCTGGAACTTCAGTACGAGCTGGAATCCAAGGCAGCGAAGTGGTACGCCACTATTGACATTGCCAACGCCTTCTTCTCCATTCCTCTGGCAGCAGAGTGCAGGCCTCAGTTTGCCTTCACCTGGAGGGGTGTGCAGTATACCTGGAACCGATTGCCCCAGGGGTGGAAACACAGTCCCACCATCTGTCATGGACTGATCCAGACTGCACTAGAAAAGGGTGAAGCTCCAGAACATCTGCAGTACATTGACGACATCATTGTGTGGGGGAACACCGCAGCAGAAGTATTCGAGAAAGGAGAGAAAATCATCCAGATTCTGCTGGAAGCCGGCTTTGCCATCAAGAAGAGCAAAGTCAAGGGGCCTGCTCGAGAGATCCAGTTCCTGGGAGTAAAGTGGCAAGATGGACGGCGTCAGATTCCCACCGAAGTCATCAATAAGATCACCGCAATGTCTCCACCGACCAACAAAAAGGAAACACAAGCTTTTCTAGGCGCCATAGGTTTCTGGAGGATGCACATTCCCGAGTACAGCCAGATCGTGAGCCCTCTCTACCTGGTTACCCGCAAGAAGAACGATTTCCACTGGGGTCCTGAACAGCAACAAGCCTTTGCCCAGATCAAGCAGGAAATCGCTCACGCGGTAGCCCTTGGCCCAGTCAGGACAGGACCAGAGGTGAAGAATGTGCTTTACTCTGCAGCCGGGAGCCATGGCCTGTCCTGGAGCCTTTGGCAGAAGGTGCCTGGTGAGACTCGGGGTCGACCACTGGGATTCTGGAGCCGAAGCTACAGAGGGTCCGAAGCCAATTACACCCCAACAGAGAAAGAAATCCTGGCCGCCTATGAAGGAGTCCAAGCTGCCTCAGAAGTAATCGGCACAGAGGCACAACTCCTCCTGGCACCCCGACTACCGGTGCTGGGGTGGATGTTCAAGGGAAAGGTTCCTTCCACGCATCATGCCACTGACACCACATGGAGCAAATGGATCGCCCTCATCACGCAGCGCGCCCGTATTGGAAACCCAAATCGCCCTGGGATCTTGGAAATCATAACAAACTGGCCTGAAGGTGAGACCTTTGGATTATCTTCGGAAGAAGAGGAAGAGCAAGTGACCCGTGCCGAGGAAGCCCCACCATATAACGAGCTACCGGAGACTGAGAGACGATATGCCCTCTTCACTGATGGTTCCTGCCGAATTGTAGGCGCTAGCCGGAAATGGAAAGCTGCAGTATGGAGCCCCACACGACAAGTTGCACAAGCTACCGAGGGACAAGGAGGATCGAGTCAGGTTGCAGAGCTTAAAGCTGTCCAGCTGGCTTTGGATATTGCTGAACGAGAGAAGTGGCCGAAGCTCTATCTCTATACTGACTCGTGGATGGTAGCTAATGCTCTGTGGGGATGGCTGGATCGCTGGAGAAAGACCAACTGGCAGCGCAGAGGGAAACCCATCTGGGCTGCTGAGATTTGGCAGGACATCGCTGCTCGAGTAGAGAGGCTAACTGTAAAGGTTCGACACGTGGATGCACATGTACCCAAGAGTCGGGCTAATGAAGAGCATCACAACAATGAGCAGGTGGACCGAGCTGCCAAGGTGAAAGTATCTCAGGTGGATCTAGACTGGCAGCACAAGGGAGAATTATTCCTAGCTCGTTGGGCCCATGATGCCTCTGGCCATCAGGGGAGAGATGCAACATACCGATGGGCCCGTGACCGAGGGGTGGACCTTACTATGGACAGCATCTCACAGGTCATCCACAGTTGTGAGACCTGTGCTGCAATCAAACAGGCCAAGCGGGTGAAGCCTTTATGGTATGGTGGACGATGGTCAAAGTATAGGTATGGGGAAGCCTGGCAAGTTGACTACATCACCCTTCCCCAAACCCGCCAAGGCAAGCACTACGTGTTGACCATGGTGGAAGCAACAACTGGATGGATGGAGACCTACCCTGTGCCTCATGCTACTGCCCGGAATACCATCCTGGGCCTTGAAAAGCAAGTCCTGTGGAGGCACGGCACCCCTGAGAGGATCGAGTCAGACAACGGGACTCATTTTAAGAACAGCCTCATAAACACCTGGGCCAGAGAACACGGTATTGAATGGATATATCATATCCCTTATCATGCACCAGCTGCCGGAAAAGTTGAACGCTGCCAATGGACTACTTAAAACCACCCTGAAGGCTCTTGGTGGGGGACCTTCAAAAATTGGGAAGTGAACTTAGCAAGGCCACCTGGATAGTCAATACCCGAGGGTCCATCAATCGAGCTGGTCCTGCCCAGTCTGAACCCCTGCACACGGTGGATGGAGATGGAGTCCCTGTGGTACACATGAGAGGTATTTTTAGGAAAGACTGTTTGGATTAATCCCACCTCAGGCAAAGGCAAACCCATCCGTGGGGATTGTCTTTGCTCAAGGACCTGGTTACACCTGGTGGGTAATGCAGAAAGATGGGGAAACCCGTTGTGTTACCACAGGGAGACCTAATCTTAAGTGAGAATAGTATGTAGGGCTTCACTGTATATATATGTGTGTGTGTAGAGTTTAAGTTGATTTGGGATAATGAAAGGTGGTAATAGAATAAGGGGTGGATAATGTCCTGGGTTGCAGTGTATTCTATTACCATCCTCATGAGCTGTTGAAACCAGGTGGGGCGGTGTTTCCTGGCCTCCTCCCTCCGGACTATCTTTCTGTTAATGGCCCATCAATGCCCTGCCCGCATGACTCAGAGATAACTCCCTCCGGACTATCTTCTGTTAATGAGCCCCATCAACACCTTGCCTCAATGACTCATCATTCTATTGTGAGATGCTCCACCCAGAAGGGAGGAACCAAGCGTTCCATCTTGGATATAATCTGGGATCTGAACACCAACGGGCAATCCTTCCCACTGGATTCCCAGAGGACAGGAGCTACATAGCCACCACTGGACCTTCCGAGGAAGAGCGGACCCTTCTACAGGATCACCGCTTCAACAGAACCACATCCACCGCTTCAGGAGGACTGCAGCCACCATTTCATTGGACTGCTACCGCCACCCTGATTAACAGGGTGTTAGGTTGTATCCTGACTCTGTCAGTTTGAACCAGTGTTTTCTGCCTTTTGTTTTTTGTTTCCCTATTAAATTATTATTCTGTCTTGGTGCCTCCCACTGGTTTGTTTTCAAACTAGTACAGCCAGACAGACCATGGGGGAAGTGTATATGTTGCTCAGACCAATATAGAACATAAAAACTGGACAACCAGCAAGGTGAACTTTGAAGAGAGCAACAGGTTTGAGCTGGCTTCAACCCACGTATTGTATTCCTTCCTAGCAACTGGAGATGCTTAGTGTCATGATGGTGAGCATATAGATATCGGTAACAGGAATCATGTTTGTATTGTGATCCAACTATTTTGCAATTGCTGTAGTGTGTTTGTGCTGTGATTTCACTATGTTGCTGTATCACTCTGCTAAATCAAAAATCCCATGTAATGTCAAATGCCTACAAATAAGTAAATCTGATATTAAATATTAAACCCTCTTCATGTGGAATAACTAAAAGAAGCTGGTGAGAGTATATTTGATTCTGACACAAGGGCAACCACAGTGCAGGCAGGGCAGTGAGTGCAGTAATTACACAAGGGCATAGACTCGCACACAAGATGGAGAAGTGCAAAGCGTTTATTGTCGCAGTGAATATTCCCTAAATACCAGCACCTAAACAGGATATCACATCATATAAACAGGAAAGCTGTTCACCACAGTGTCCCCCAATCACCTGGGGTATTGCACAGATATTACCTATTATGGTAACAGGTAAACAATACCCTATAAGGTCACAAACTACAATTATCACTTCTCATAGGTCCAACACTGTCCAGAAACCACAGTCCTCTCTCAGCCCATCCCCCGGTGACCTGGATGCACTCCCAGGGTCACCTCCGGGTCCAAGAAAGAGGGTCTCTCTCCGGCCCTCAGGGCCTATCTCTCTTCCAGCACATAGTGCACCCCAACAGTGACCTAACTGAAAAGGGCACAACACCATGGTGTCTGAGCAGGGTGAGCAGAGCAGGGATGGTGATAGCAAGCAGGTCCAACAATCATCAGACACAGTTGAGGTAGCAAGTCAGGTCTGAGGTCAATCTGATAAGTCCTATCAACATGTCAAGAATGACAAAGGGACAGGACTGGAGGAAAGTATACCAGCAACATAGCTCAGGCAAGAACATGTAGTCTGGGTCTCAACCTATATGGAGCTGCTGGACCAGTGAGCAGATGGTATGTGAATGGGAGTCCCTGGTAAGGTTGGTCAAAGCAATGGCAGCCTGTTATTGCACTCAGTGTTTTGACAGTTATCTGTCACATCCAGCAATTTCTCATGTCATGGCCAGTAGTTTTCCATGCCCTGTTGAGTTACATTAACCTCAGGCCAGGGACTAGTCAGTGGTATAGTCATTTGCCTGCAGCCCTAACACTGAGCTAGCTGTCTTGGAGAAATATGGGCTGTTCAACAGGGTGAGCCATCTAATCTACCTTAGATAGTCATCCTGTGTCATGCATCACTCTTTAGGGGTGCTGCTGATTTGAAAAAGGAGTTTGGAGTGACCAGATGTCCCACATTTTATTGTGTAAATAGAACAGGTGATTCCTACCCTATACACCCACTGAATTTCAACTGAAATCACCAAATCTCAAACCGCAATGTGAAGATAACAAACAGCAAGATATTGACATGCTCACTCTTTCCATGCGCAGCACCAAGCACAACAAAACAGAAGAAACAACCAAACACATTTTCAGCTGAAAAGCTTTTTTTTCTGTCTTTTTGAACTCAATTGTTTTTCCACACAGGAAAATTTTCAAACTGCTGAGCATATTTTACGACATATAAATTGAGTAGAATTATGGTAGAACAAGTCAGAATTAAAAATGAAATCCTTAAAAAAGCTCAAAGCTTTTGAGTTCTACAAGTTTCAAAATGGAAGAGGATTTAGTTTCATAAATAAAAGTGATTACAAAATATTTACAAAAATTGCTTTTATGTTTATCCCCTCTTCCAGTCTTCCTTTTTCCATTTGTTGGGGTTTTAGGAGTTCTCCTTTTGTTGTTTTTTTTTTCCTTTTTAGGAATTTTCCCCCATACATGTTGCTAGGAGACTATAACAATCGGTTACTTAAGAGAGACAAAAGTGGCCACAGCTCAGGGGAGCGGTCCAGATGGCTACTCTCTCTTTTACCTGGGGGTTTCTCATGCAGGGCAGAGATGCCACGAGATTTGGACTGGGAAAAACAGGGTTGGGTGCAGCCCCTATTTCTCTTGTGCTCTCGACATTAAGAGGAGAGAGAGGCTGCTGTCACTGTGGGGAGAATTCGTCACCACTGCGGGGTTCCGTCTCCTTCTGCCTTTCTTGTACCGTGAGTGGAGCTCTGCTCGTAAGAGCGGCCGTTGCACTGGGACCTTATTAACACCCTACCTCACTAAAAGGGACTTTTCACCATCTGCTCTAGTGCCTCAGGGGAAAAACCCCAGGATCCTGAGCCCACCTTTCCCTGCCCTGCTCAGAGCTGGGCTGCAGCTGCCCTGCCCCCACTGCTTCTTTGCCACTGCTCTGAGTCTTCGCTACACTGTAGCTCCGCACTCCCTGCCTGCCCAAGACATCCCGGGGCTCCCGCTGTTCCCGCTACAGCTGTGGAGTTTGATACATCTCGTCTACCACCCCGGGATTTTTGCTCATTCCTGCCATGCCAGCTTGCTGCTTCCGAGAGTCCTGCTGGGGCACCGGGATAGGCTGCCCCTGGGGGGTTTGTAGAGCAAGCCTTTCTTCCATCCCTTCACGTCTCGGTCAAGTCCACCATTACCACATGGCCCCCGAGCTCACACCGGAGTGCCCCCTGCAGCTGCAGGGGAATCATCGCACCTGCCCTCACCGGGAGCCTGCCAGCGCCCCTGCTGGCTGTTATCATCACTACACCAAAGGGGAAAGTGCCTGCAGCCAATAAGGCTGTTACTGGGTTTCTGGTCCTGTTTGTTGTTACTGCCATTGTTATTGTTGTTTGTTTGCCTTGTTATGCATACTAGTAAAGAACTGTTATTCCTATTCTCATATCTTTGCCTGAAAGCCCCTTAATTTCAAAATTATAACAATTCGGAGGGAAGGGGGTCACATTTTCCATTCCAAGGGAGGCTCCTGCCTTCCTTAGCAGACACCTGTCTTTCAAACCAAGACGCCATTTCCCCATTTATTCAACTGATTGAAAACATGATAACAGCCATACTGGCTCAGACCTAAGGTCCACCCAGTATCCTTTGACTGACAGTTACCAGAAGTGGATGTCGAAAGAAGGGGATAAGAACAGAACAAAGTGTATATGACCCTTTTTCCAGGACTTTCCAAACCTCTGACCATTTGCGACATCTGAGTTTATTTTCCATTCTTTTGTCACTCAGTGATGGTTCCAAAACTGAGGAAGACTTTTAAGAGTGCCACATTGAAAAAAAGAAGAAAAGGGTATCTGGCTTTGGCCAGTGTCAAACCACGACAGACATATACAATTGAAAGAAGACCAGTGAAAGGTGAAAAAGAATCTCTAAATGTAGGTTTTTCTAAGGAGGGTGTCTTAGGTTACAAAGAGTGCCACAGCTGGGCAGAGGAGAGAAAAAAATTAACAAAGGGTTCATGAGTTGAGATAAGGATCAGGAGAAAACACTCCAAGGGCAAAACAGGCTCAACCTAGAGGTAGAAAGTGAATTTATTACTAACAAAGTCAGAGGAGGTTACAATGTAAGATGTAACCAAAAGTATGTATTCCATCACCATCTGTTAAAACCAGGTGGACAGTGTTCTTTATCTCTTCCATGACACATCCCTGATAACTCCCTCTGTAGAAATATCTTCTGTTAATGGGCCATCTAGCCTCACTGCATGACTCATAAAATTACATCATCCCATTGTGAGATGCTCTGCCCAGGGGAAGGAACCAAGCATTCCTACCTGGATATAATCTGAGGTTTGGAACACCACAGTCAGCCCTATCTACTGGATTCCCAGAGGACAAGAGCTACCACTGGACCTTCAGGTGAAGACCAGACCCTTTTCTACAGGATCACTGCTTCAACAGAACCACTTCATCTGGACTGCTACCACCACCCTGACTAACAGGGTGTCAGGTTGTATCCTGATTCTGTCAGTGTTCTTGTACTATTGCATTTATTTTAATTTTCCTATTAAATTATAATTCTGACTTGTGATCTCCCACTGGTTTGTTTTCAAACTAGTACATACCACCACCCTGCCCGAAAGGGTGTCAGGTCGTATCCTGACTCTGTCAGTTTAAGCCAGTGTTTCTGTATTATTGCCTTGTTATATATACTAGTAAAGAACTGTTCTTATTTTTCATATAATTGCCTGAAAGCCCCTTAATTTCAAAATTATAATAATGCTGAGGGAAGGGGGTTGCATTTTCCATTCCAAGGGAGGCTCCTGCCTTCCTTAGGAGACACCTGTCTTTCAAACCAAGACAGAGGGGAAAATGGTCTCTCTGAATTTGGTGCTCCAGTCAAAGTCTGCAAGCTTCACTGGAGTTCTCATGCAGTACTATTTAGCCAGTCCATTCATTTGTAATATGCTATTTCATTATATTAGTCTGGCAAAATAGATACCCTTGGGTTTTTTTTGACACACATCCTAACGGTTCTGCCTGTATGCAGCTTGATTAAAGCAGTAATAATTGTCTGAACAATAAGGAAAAAATTGCTTAAAGGATTTCCTGTATTTTGCCCACTTTTACTGAAAAAGGAATAGTGATATAAGGGATTAGGGAAGATGTATGGATGAATGTTACAACAGCAGAAAAATGCGTATATTACTCTTGACCTTGGGGATTCCTTCTTTGGCCATTGTAAATGGAGAAGAACTAACTAAAATTTGAGATTGCTTTATTTGTACATCATCTGAAGCAATGATGGGAATTCATTTGCTTAGACAGGCATTTTTGTTTGCTTTTTTACTTTTAATTTTTGGCACCACTCATTAAAAACAAACAAACAAAAAAAAACCAAACAAGAAACAACCCAAAACTTTGAGATGCAAAGAGTTTAGTTCATATATACTTTTTAATAAAACATAAATAGCTGTTTGTATTTAAAGGAGTGCTGAAAGCAGACTTGCATTCCTGCCTCTCCTCTGCCCTCTGCTTCCCAACTTTTCTGTTTTTTGATTTATGAAGTGTAGGCCAATGTTTTCTTCTTGCAGAAGGAAGTTTGGATTCTTTTTAACCTTGGAGGTATAGGGAGTGTTGAGTCCAATCTGTGCTGTCTTATGTACATGAAGGGCTATTTTGAGAGGAATCCAGAGAAATCAGTAGAGTTCTGTTGACCAGAAACAGAAGTTCTATGTTTGTCAATTGTGTGATTAATGTAAAAATAAACAAAAATTAGCAGCAGTTCAATAAAAGCTTCCTCTGTCAGATTTTACCTAATCAATACTTACCTTCTAGTAGGTTTATCACATCATGAGCCGTTATAGAGATTTTAAAGGAAAATTGGTGAAAATGAGACCTGGATTGCAAATGTAAAATATAAGCAATATAGAAATAGGCCTGTCTTGCATGTCACAGAGAAGCAAAAACTGCTGCATGTGACCTCTTCAGTTTGGCTTTTGAAATAAATTTAAAGCTGGCATCCTTGCTCTTTTGATCCTATTCCTCTGTCAGTAACTTCTGAGCTCTTTGGGAGGGACAGCAGATAAATTAATGTCCTGCCTGAAGGAAACACTATGATGTGAGTTGATGCTGTTTTGTTTGGCTTGGTGGCATGTATGTATCTGCTGGCTAGTCAGCACACACGCTGCTTGGAAATAGCTGCAGTGTATGCTCCCTCTTTCCGGGCATGGGAAGTAATAGACGGTATTGAGGGCTAGGAAGAATAATGAAATTTAAAAGAATGGGGACTGTAGGGATTTGGGGAGCGGGACGGACAGATGGACAGACAACTGGGTTATTGTGGGAAAGGAACACAACAATATAGAAGAGAAATCCATGGTAAACGGGATTCGTTAATTCTGATGCTTATGTGATTACTTGCTTTTCTTGAGTATTACTTGTAGTGAAATGTAGTGATATTATGATAAAAGAGAATTTTCAGAACAAAAGAGTTGCACAGATTCATATGCCTGTTTAATGTGAATTAACTGCAACATGTCATATATCTCTTGTTAACCAGCTGTGTGGAGGCTCTGTGGAAAGGAGTGAGCTAACTAGGACAAGCCCCCCACTGGAGCTGCTGTTTTCAAACCAAGAAGGACTGCTGGGTGATGTGATAGTTGTAGGCCATCTTGGGCATAACAAACATGAAACGAGAGAGTTTTTGATTCTTGGAGAAGTAAGGAGGGAAGACAGTACAAGTGCTACCACGGACTTCTGGAGGGCAGACTTTGACCTGTTTAGGAGACTGGTTGACAGAGTCCCTTGGGCGGGTGTCTTGGGGTGACTTTATGTTGTGTATCCCCTATCGCCTGCTCTATGCCCAGACATGAATCTTGTACCTTTCTGTGTCTTTAAGGGAGAGGGGGGAAGCCGGTGGAATTCCTTCGGCGCTATGTTCAAAACACAGATAAGCTTGCTGGCTTCTTCTGCCCGGCTGCTCTGCTTCTGCAGCAGGGAAGAGAGTTACATTCCTTTTGCTTTTAACTAGCTTCTTGTTCATTAGCTGAGGAAAGAGATTTTCCTGGGACTTTGGTTTCTTCTTCTTCTCTTCTGGACTGTTCAGAACACCAGAACATCAGAACCTCACTGGGAGGCCTTTCCACCAAGGCCCGGAGGGGCCCATGCCGAAACCCCAGCTATGGAGGGGAGAAAGCCACACCCACAAAGGACTCTGAAATCTACCCAGGTTCTCTCCACAGCAAGAGGTTTTATTATTTAACATTATTCTTTTCCCATGCCTGTGTGCACTGTGTTTGTTAAATAAATAGGTTTTTTTCCTTTTTCACTTTCCTCTGAGGAAAATTCTTTCCGAACCTGGTGGGGGAGGGGTAGCTGAAACCTGCCTTCTTTGGAGGAGACGTTCCTTCCAGAGCGTTTCCCTTAATTTGTCTCAAACCGGGACAGCAGCAGTCCTGAAGGGCAAAGGAGTCCAGGGAGGCTGGACGTTCTTCAGGAAGAAAATCTTTAAGGTGCAGTGATAGGCTACCCTCATGTGATGAATGACGAGCCAGCAGGGAAGAAGACTGGCCTGGCTGAACAGAGAGCTTTGGCTGGAACTCAGGTCAGAAAAGAGAGTTTATCACCTTTGGAAGAAGGGGCAGGCAACTCAGGAGGACTACAACAATGTTGTGGGGTCATGCAAGGAGAAAATTAGAAGGACTAAAGTCCAGCTAAAACTTAATCTGGCTACTGCCATAAACACAATAAAAAATATTTCTATAAATAGATTCACAACAAAAGGAGGGCTAACGAGAATCTCCATCCTTTATTGGACATGAAGGGAAACATAGTGACAAAGGATGAGGAAAAGGCTGAGATATGTAATGGCTTTTTTGCCTCTGTCACAGGTGAGAGTGAAAGCTTCAGACAAAGTTTGTTAGAGAAGCCCTCCCATTGAGTCAAGAAGTACAGAAAAGGACCCCCTTGCTTTCTAAATTCCTTCTCAGAGAGGAGCCTGGGTTAGGCTGGATCCAGTCCTAGCCCTGGACTTTGTCAACAGTTTACATTTTACAACTTTGTCCCGCAGGTTTTAATGATGGCACATTAGATATATTTATATTAAAATGAATTATTATTATGATAAATGATTAGACAAAAAGAACTCAATCAGAATTATTTACTACACAGTATAAAAGCTAAAACGACTATTATAGTATAAGATAGGATAGTGCACTATATCAAAGCAATATTAAAGCAATTATATTAAAGCCAGCAAAAAGAAACAATTATTGGAGATTGATGTAACTCACCCATACCAACAGCCGGGGGAAAATCTCTTTCACTCAGCCTTGAGGGGTATCCTTGGGGGGGCATCCCCTACCCAGGGGAGGAATCTCCACACACACTCCAAGAAGGAATATGTTAGAAGAACCTACCGTATGGAAAGTGGACTGGACTTTTATAGTGTAAAGGGGTTGACTGCCAGTCACATGCCTCCAGGTCAGTTTAGCAGCTTATCTGCCAAATCTTTGCTTTACTATCAGGATGCTGATTTGAGGTTGTCATGCCAGATGGGTTTCAGCATAATTCAACACCAAAAACCAGCACATGATGCCCCTCTCAGCCCACCACTGATAGCTTGCAAAATAGGGCATTGTTTGAGCTGTTTGACCACATTCCAGGGCAGACCATCTTGCTACAGGCTTAGTCTTTGATAGTAAGACCAGTTGTTGTCTGGGTACCCAGCCCTCTGATCTGTAAGACAGAGCTGGGGAGCAGAATGAAGTCTCCATAATCCAAGGGGAAATGGTGGGAGACCTGCTACACAAGTTAGATACACACAAGTCTACGGGGCTGGACAGGATCCGTCCAAGGGTACTGAAAGAGCTGGTGGAAGTGCTCACCAAGACAGTCTCCATCATTTATCAGCACTCCTGGCTAACCGGAAAGGTCCCAGTTGACTGGAGGTTGGCCAACTACAAGAAGGGCCATACGGAGGATCCAGGAAACTACAGGCCTGTCAGTCTGACCTTGGTGCTGGGGAAAGTCATGGAGCAGATCATCTTGCGTGCCATCACACAGCACAAACAGGACAACCAGGGAATTACACCCAGTCAACATGGATTTAGGAAAGGCAGGCCCTGCTTGAATATCCTGATCTCCTTCTATAACAGGGTGACCCGCTTGGTGGATGAGGGAAAGGCTGCAGATATTGTCTACCGGGACATTAGTAAAGCCTTTTACACTGCTTCCACCATCATTCTCCTGGAGAAACTGTCTGCTCATGGTTTGGACGGATGCACTGTTTGCTGGGTAAAAAACCTGGCTGGATGGCTGAGCCCAGAGAGTGGTGTCATATGGAGTTACATCCAGTTGGTGGCCAGTCACAAGGGGTGTTCCCCGGGGCTCAGTATTGGGGCCAGTCCTGTTTAATATCTTTATCAACTATCTGGACGAGGGAATTGAGTGCACCCTCAGGAAGTTTGCAGACAAAACCAAGTTTGGGCAGTTTTCATCTGCTTCAGTGTAGAAAGGCTTACAGAGGGATCTGGAGAGGCTGGATCAATGGGCTGAGGCCAATTATATGAGGTTCAACAAGGCCAAATCCTGCACTTGGGTCCAAACAACCCCCTGCAGTGAAACAGGCTTGGGGAAGAGTGGCTGGAAAGCTGCCTGGTGGAAAAGAACCTGTAGGTGTCAGTCAACAGCCAGCTGAACATGAGCCAGTGGTGTGCCCAGGTGGCCAAGAAGGCCAATGGCATCCTGACTTATATCAAAAATAGCGTGGCCAGAAGGCTGAGGGAAATGTTTGTCCCCCTGTACTTGGCACTGGTGAGGCTGCACCTTGAATACTGTGTTCAGTTTTATTGTCAGTATGGGGCATTCTCAGCCAGTACAAGCTGGCTTATGTTTGGTCTTCGGGTCACATTGACCCTGAGGATAAAAGCTCGTAGTCTCAGGTAGTGTTCATTCTTTTATGCAAGTCATGTTGCAATAAGCGCCTTGCCTTTCACAGTCCCTCCTCTTCATTTGTCTGTCAGGACCTATTTACTTAATAAAATACTTGGGAGTTATAGTATTACAAAGAGAAAGACAACATTTAATACTCATGTAAAAGACAACAAAAAGAAACTAATAGAATTATTAAAATCATTGTAAGCTTTTGTGCCCATTGAGCAATATTAGGAAACCGTAACATTAGCCAATTCAAGGCATCAAAACTGGTTTTGTCCTACTTCATACAGGACTTGAAAATTAGTTCTAATTTGTTCAGTATCAGTCTTTATTAATATATTTTGATTGACATAAAAGTAGAACCTAGTATTAATTAGGACACCTACTCTGCTTACACTGCTAAAATGTAATTTAAGAACAACTGGTTCTAAATAATTATATGGTTGACAAGAAGCTTAACATGACCCCATAATGTGCTGTTGCAGCAAAGTAAGCCAACCGTATCCTGAGCTGCATCAAAAGAAGCGTGACCAGCAGGTCAGGGGAGGTGATTCTCCCCCTTTACTCCGCTCTGATGAGATGCCACTTGGAGTGCTTTATCCAGCTGAGGTCAGGGAAGGAGGGGTTGTGCTTTATTCAAAGGAGTGGTTTGAATGCATGGCATTTTGCCTTGGAACAAGTGACAAGCCAGTTAAAAGCTTATGGGTAAAGGTCAGAGGACAGACCAACATGGGTGACATCATGGTAGGCATATGCTGCAGACTGCTGGATCAAGGACAGAAAGTACATGAGACCTTTAGACCAGTGGTCTCCAAAATGGAGTGCATGCACCCCAGTGGGTGCACAAGATCATCTGTTGAGGTGTGGGAAAAAATGTTGAATTTCTATTTATAGTTATTTGTTAACTAAAAAAAAAACCAAAAAAGAAAGAAATTAAGCTTTAGTAATATTTAATATGGGGTTTGACACTGGTGGCCTCAGTCTGCATGTCAGTCATGTCACATATGGTAGGCAAGGTATCCTGAGGGAAGAGTGGGTGTTTCACAATGCAAAGGCTGACAGTGATGCCCTCACTCATTTGCTTGCCTTTTAAAGCCATTCCCCCTTGTCCTGTCACTACATGCTCTTGTAAATAGTCCCTCTCTGTCTTTCTTGTAGATTCCCTTCAGGTACTGGAAGGCAGCAATTAGATCACCCCAAAGCCTTTTCTTCTCCAGACCAAACAATCCCAATTCTCTTAACTTTTCCTTGTAGGAAAGGTGCTCCACCCCTCTAATCATCTTGGTGGCCTCCTCTGGACTTGCTCCAGCAGGTTGATGTCCTTCCTGTGCTGGGGGCTGTAGAGTTGGATGCAGTACTCCAGGTGGGGTTTCACAAGAGTAAAGAGGGAGAATCCCCTCCCTCGACCTGATGGCCATGCTTCTTTTGATGCAGCTCAGGATACGATTGGCTTTCTGGGCCGCCAGTGAACATTGCCAGCTCATGTCCAGCCTCTCATCCACCAGCACCCCCAAGTCCTTCTCAGCAGGGCTGCTCTCAATCCATTCACCCCCCAGCCTGTATTGATACCAGGGGTTGCCCTGACCCAGGTGCAGCACCTTGCACGTGGTCTTGTTAAACCGCATGAGACTCCCATGGGCCAACTTCCTGAGCTTGTCCAGGTCCCTCTGGATGGCATCCTGTCCTTCAGGTGTGTCAACCGCACCACTCAGCTTGGTGTCACCTGCAAACTTGCTGAGGGTGCACTTGATCCCTTTGTCTATGCCATTAATGATGATATTAAATAGCACTGGTCCCAATACAGATCCCTGAGGGACACCACTTGTCAATGCTGTCCATCGGGACTCTGAGCCATTGACCACTACCCTCTGAATGCAACCGTCACACCAATTCCTTATCTATCTAACAGTCCACCCATCGAATCCATCCCTCTCAAATTGGAGAGAAGGATGTTGTGGGGGACCATGTCAAAGGCTTTACAGAGGTCCAGATAAATGACATTTGTAGCCCTTCCCTTGTCCACTGATGTAGTCACCCCATCATAGAAGGCCACAAGCTGGTGAGGCAGGTTTTGCCCTTGGTGAAGCTGTGCTGGTTGTCCCAAATCACCTCCCTGTCCTCTATGTGCCTTAGCAGAGCTTCTAGGAGGATCTGTTCCATGATCTTCCCAGGCACAGAGGTGATGCTGACAGGTCAGTAGTTCCCAGGGTCCTCCTTTCTAACTTTTTAAAAGATGGGTACAAAGTTTCCTCTTTTCCACTCACCTAGGGCTTCTCCTGACTGCCATGACTTTTCAAATGTCATGGAGAGTGGCTTGGCAACTACATCACTCTTCAATTCAAGCTCCGACTTGCTCAGCCAGCCTTTGTTCCACGGATGGAAACTATGAGTCGAAAACGGGGCAGTGACAGTGTCCTCGTAAATCTCAGTTTGTTGGCCCAAGACGCCCACTCTGTCCTCGCCTTCCCTCCATTGCAGCGTTGCCAGGTAACGGGAGTACATCTCTGGTCCAAGACGGGCGAATCTCAACCACATCTGTGACGTGGCACTGGACATCATCCGGGCTTTAGGAAATCTCTCATCTTCTGCGAACACGATTTCCAGCACAGCTACATTCCCTCAGCATCAATACCTTGTTCCATTGGTGTTCCATTTTCCTTGGTGCACCTGGAGGTCTTCTTTACAAAGGTACCTGTCTCTTACACTTGTCAGCAGTCGCCGCCAGAGGCTGAGTGTTTTCTTGGGTTCTCCCGATCCCCTGGTCAATGACACATCCCGGGACAGAGATCCCAGCTGCCTGGCCTCACTTCCGTCCAGAATGGTGTCATTGGCTGCAGCGTCCCAGATACGGAGCAGCCAGGTCAAGATGGACTCGTTGGTCTGGCGGGTGAATTCCCTCCCGCAGGTCACGCAGCTCACCCAGGGATAGCGACCGAGTGATGATCTCCGGCTCTGTCTCTTGTGCTGAGTGCGAGGGTCCTGCTGCATCCTCATCAGTCACTATGCGGACTGATTTGCTTTTTGATTTCTTCTTCTGGACGGGGGCAACTGCCTACGGGTTTAGGCTGTTCTGGGTTCGGTGATGGTTTGTGAGGAGACGCTGACGGTGCCTTTGGTTTCTTTCTCCTCTGTGTCAGTCTGTGTAGACACGGACGCTGTTGTTTTGCATTTGGTTTCTTTCTCCTCTGTGTCAGTCTGCGTAGAGATGGACACTGTTGCTTTGCTTTTGGCTTCTTTCTCCTCAGTGACAGTCTGCGTAGACATGGATGCTGTTGCTTTGCTTTTGGCTTCTTTCTCCTTCGTGACAGTCTGCGTAGACATGGTGTTTGCTGCTTTGCTCATGGTTCCCTCTTCTCCTGAGGATGCTGTGCCATAGCTCTGATTCTAAGCATGGTGTACACGGTGCAGGCTGTACAGAGAAGACAAAGCAGAACTGACAGCAAGTTTATGCCATCTTTGACATCCAAAGGGAACTCAGTATTTTCAAAAACTGCTGTGTCAGGCCTGAAAGGCTGGAAAAAACCGTTCTTTAATCCTCCACCCAGGGGCTGGGTACGATTGTTGAGGCCCCAGATGTAGCAGCCCAGACTAGGACAAGCAAACCAAGTTGAGTATATATTCCAAATTATGCTCGTTGCCTCAGAGGTTATCATGCAGTAGGCGTAATAGAACAATAAAGCAAATTTTATACCATACCCTGGTCTACACAGGAGCATTACAACTGGCAGGTAGTTCCCCGTGTGCGGAAAAATGTAGAGAGCTAGGTACAAGACCCATGAAAGCATGCTGAGCATCATAGTGAGTAGGTGACTTCTACAATGCAAAATTGTAATTCTGACTTTCCTCAGTATCCTGCCGCACGTTGGGCGCCAAAAAATGTACTGGTTTGAAAACAGACCAGTGGGAGGCACCAAGTCAGAATAACAATTTATTAGGGAAATTAAAAATAAAGGCAAGAAAAACCCCAGTGGGCTAAACTAACAGAGTCAGAATACAACCTGGCACCCTGTTAATCAGGGTGGCGTGAGCAGTCCGATGAGATGGTGGCTGTAGTCCTCCTGAAGTGACGGATGTGGCTCTGTCGAAGCAGTGGTCCAGTAGAAAGGTCTGCTCCTCCTCAGAAAGTCCAGTGGTGACTATGCAGCTCCTGTCCTCTGGGAATCCAGTGGGAAGGATACCCGTGGTGTTCAGAGTCCCAGATTATATCCAAGATGGAATGCTTGGTTCCTCCCTCTGGGCGGAGCATCTCACAATAGAATGATGAGTCATGAGGCCAGGTGTTGATGGGCTCATTAACAGAAGATAGTCTGGAGGGAGTTATCTTTGAGTCATGCGGCAGGGCATTGATGGGCCATTAACAGAAAGATAGTCCGGAGGGAGGAGGCCAGGAAACACCGCCCCACCTGGTTTCAACAGCTCATGAGGATGGTAATAGAATACACTGCAACCCAGGACAGACGGTAAGGCCAGCTTCTGTTCTACTTGAATGTGTTTTATCTAACAAATCCAAGAGAGACAAAATTTTTACTGAAGGTATAGATTAAAAATTTATGTAAACTTACTAGTCAGCTCAACAATAATAGAGACTTCTTTCATATAGATAACGAAACTAATGCTTACCAGCACAGTTTTCGTAAGTATCTTAAAATATGGGTTGTAGGATTGAGATTTCTTTAGGCAGGTTTCTTTTAGGTTTGTTCTAAAAGATAAACAATCTGGCCATGGGCAATCATGCAGAGAAATCAGTATATCTGAGGTAAATTTTTGTTGTTTTTCAGGTAGCCTCTGACTGTATAAAAGCAAAATACAGATATGTCTGCAAGTTTAAAATCAAGCTTTCTTTGACAAAATCAGTACATGGGGATTTGCTTTATGGAGAACTGCAATATTTAATCTCTCTACACACTACAGTCTTTGCTAGAAGATACACTCCTTTATGGCTGGACTTTGATGGTTCACGACTTACTGAGGGAAACACTTCTTAGACGTTGACATTTTAATATTAGATGGTGGGTTGAGTTTTCCAGGATTATTTGGGAAGTGCATCTTAGTAGTATATATATAGTGATGAGTACCTTCACTTCCTATGTGCCAGGCTGTCTGAAACTGAATGTGGTTATTTTGTGCTAAGTCTAGAAAAGTGCAATGTTCAAAATGGCAGTGTCTAGGCTGACATGAACAGAGAACCAGCATTGTGCATTTTCGGGGGGGAAGGAGGTTGAGGATTAGATCCCAGTGTCTCATGAAGTTGTCCTTCTGTGTGAGGGCTGCTGACAGTGTTATCTTGTAGTATTTGCAAATTTGTGCTCTTAAAAAGTTAACTGATGTCCAAATTCAGTTTGAATTGGGATATGCTGGTTAGTTATCAGATTGAAAAGCTTTGTTTATGGCCTGCAGCCAAGTCTAACAGTGGAGTGATGATAAAAATTTATTGTGTCACTAGTTATTCAATCTATTTAAATTTCTAGAGCTTCTACTTCTCCTTCAGTGGACTATGTATTCAAGAGCTTCAGGAAATTCCTTTGTTGATAACCAGACATTAAACATGTGGGACCATCTTCTGAGAAGCTTTCTGGAAAAAGGGCGTTGTACATCTTTTGTGTTCAACCTACCCAGCAGCAGGAGAATGCAACGCTCTGTCACCCCATTTTCTCAGCTTCCTCAACAGTATGCTGTTGACTTCCAAGCCCTAATCCTCCGCTGACAGGTGCACAGAACCTGTGCCAAAAGAATATAAAATGATGTAATCAGGTTGTGGCATCATGTGTGAGGACAAGAGCCTGGAAATAGCACTCTATCAGCCTTCTTAGATGTTACATTTCCTCTCTCCTTTAAGTTTCTGATAATGTTATGTCACGTGCATGCATAAATAGTTTGGCAACAGGAAAAGAGCCTATATTTTAGGGAGTAGATATTACTTCCCTAGGTCTGTGCCAGAATATATAAAAAGCATGTTACACATTAAAGGTGCGTCTTTCTGCACCACGAATGTCTTCTTGGTCACTGTCTTTATCCTTCTAAAGCCTATGTGAAGTAAAAAAGTATTAATATGCAATACAGGAAGAAACAAAGGAACATTGAAGATCACATGTCTATGTCTCTGCAGTAAAAGCATGATTAGGATGATGTATGACCCATGATCTGAGTTGCCATGCAATATACTCAGACCATTGAACAAAGTCATGGCGGCTACAGTTTTACCAGGTAAAGTGTTGTACTGCTGCTTATTTTTTAAAAAAAGATATTTGTACTTGTCTGTCTTTATATATATATATTACACATATGTAAAATTTTCTCCATTGTTTGAGCTCTTTCAAACCAGGATGAAAGGTAGAGAAGGGGCACCCTATTAATATGCATTGACACATTAATTATAGTAATAGAATTACAGGGGATAAGGTTTGGATACAAACCCTAAATGGTCTTTGCTGCATATCTTGAGATAGTTGTGTTATAGGAAAAATCAAGTCCAAATTCTAATCAAGCAGAATGATCCAACCAACAAAATGTCCACTGTGAGTTGGCAAGGGGAAGTATAAGCAGTCTGACAGATTTCAAATCAGACATATTTGAGGCTCTGGAAGAGAAAGTAGTGAGAAATGACAGGTTTTATCCCAATTATTGGGATGTCAGTAACAGCCCTGTTTTGTCAAATGGCCTAACAGAAGTATTTTGTATTATGAAAGAAAACTGTTTGTGGAAGAGAAAGGAGGTTTTAAAGCAAGTTGGAGTACTATGCAAATAAAGAACCTGCAGAGACTGTGAAGTAAAACATTTTATTGTTTAGGGCTGCTTCTCACCCAAATGATTCCTCTTGCAGTGAAGGACTGTTGAGAGGGCAGAGGAAAGGAGCAAATAAAGCAAAGACTTTAAGAAATATTATCTTAAGAACCTTTGACTTCTTTTTAACTAAATTCAAAGATGCAGAAGTAGTCATTCAGAAGGAATTATCCTCAAGAGGAATACACCAGAATGTCAAGCTCAAAGTTAGAAAAGTTTGTGTACTACTTCCTTAATATGACTTTTTTCATTGCTTACTTATCTGGAGAAAAATGTCCTATCATTTAGTTAACACAGATACAATGCTTCAGAAATCTGTTCAAGCGATGTATTCTATGGAAGGGAATTAATTATTATCCTTTTATTTAGAAAATATTTCCGTTATCAAAAAAAAATGCTAAACATAACTGTGCTTGAAAGAGATATATTTCAACAATAGTAGAGAAGATTAAAATGTGATGAATATGAAAGCAATTTGACAAAAAGTTCTCTAAACTGATAAATTTCAGGCTGATGCTGATTCTTTTTCATCATTTCCACTTGTCCTTGAAAAACATGAAGTTGCTGTATTAATTCATCACCTAGTAGTTTCAGATTGATTAGGTAATAACAACTTTGGATCCTACTGGTGCATTGTTTAGACTATCTGTAAATAAGTAATTCATCTCACTTGAGGGCTTCTCCTTCTGGTTTAGTAAATAAATACTGGCAAAAACAGTACAGTGTTTTAAAGCACAAGGTTTTAATCAGAACTGTGATGCTGATAATAACTAGAAAAGGTTTAACTGGAGTGTGTTGTGATGATTTAATTTTGGTTACATGTTGCACAAAAAAAGCAGTTCTTTATAGAGTCATAATAGCAGAATGGTTTAGTTCACCCAGCCAAAGGTTTCACAACTGTAAGCTTGGGGAAAGAAAGAAAGAAAGAGATTGAGCACTGGCTTGTTACTCCAATAAGGCTGGATTTAAAATCTTCTCCAGTACAGGCACTTATTTGCGTCTCCATATCTTGCTGCTATCAACCACATGCATGATATAAACACTTCATGGGGCTCCCCATCTTGACACTAATCGTTTGGCCATATATCTTTTGGAGATTTATTGCAAAACAGAAACACAAATAACACAAATTACATCTAAAAAAATTTATAGAGATAGTAGCAATAACTGTAGAATGAGACATTTATGTCTGAAATAATGGTATAGTTTAGAAATATACAGGCTTGCCATGCTAGCAGAGACCTTAAGAAGGGAGGCAACCAAGACCAGTGATGATAAGACACGGGGCATAGGCTGGAACTGCTTATGGCTACAACCAAGTCACCAGTGGTCAGCTAACACAATACTGACCTACAGTGGGACAAAACATCTCTGAGGAGTGACAGAGAGAACAAAGAAATAGAATCTAAAAAACGTAAAATGTATTTATTATGACCGTAACATGGAATTTCAGATCAGTAAAGATGTAAAAGAAAGTCTTAATAAACACATAGAAGTGACTCTAAATGGATTCTAAAAGGTAAGGAAGAAGTAATCATACTTGTTTAAGAGAGCAAAATGTTGTTAGTGCCTGCGAAGTGTACCAGATGTTGACATCTTGCCATACAGTCCCCAACCCCCACCAGACTGAAGTGCCCAAATTTACAACCCAGAGAAGCAGCGGAAGGGTGAGCATAACACTAGGGAGAGTGGAAACTGTAAGATGTGTGAGTGTAACTGTCTCAATCAAGTGATTTCTGAAGTTATGAGAGTGTGCTATTGTACTTCACTTCATGGAACACTGATTACATACAAGTCTGATTTGGTAGAGCAAACTGCTGGGAGGAAAAACCAGCATGAAGGAAACAAGCAACTCTACTCCTCTAGAAGGCTTTGGTTTGAGCAGGGTTCTACATATAGGGGTAAAAATTCCATTTGCTCAGAATTTTGGAGCTATTGTCTTTTCTACTGTAAATTTTTCAATGCTGTAACTGACTGCTCTTCCACTTTTGAGTGTCTCTGTGAAGATAACTGCTAAAACACACTTTCATTGTTCTTGAGGGCTGGAATCCTTTTTCAGCACTGTTAAGTGCTCTCAAGGGAGAAAAAAATATCTTGAAGCACTCATAAAAGGAAGCAGTTTCTGACTGTTTCTTACTTTCAAACACTGTGGAAACAGTTTGGTATCTGCACAGTAGCAGCAGCTTTACTTTTTGTGAAGCTTCAAAAATTTCCAGGTTTACCCTAGTGCTGTTATTAAACTTAAAGAAGAACGGAATCATCATTTTTAATTTTATTTTATTTTTAAAAATGTTTGTATGTTTCAGATTAGGGACACAATATTATTTTCTTCACTTAACTTGTTCATCCAGTGTGTTCCAGGAAGAGACAAACCTTAGCACCAAACAAAGGCAAGGTGAAAAATCATAGTCAGTGTAATGCTAGCACATATTGGTGACAAATTCTGTTGATGTCCCATCTGGAAAAGTAAATTCTGGTATATTCCACTAAATAAGCTTATACTGATTTTGGCTGGGGTACAGTCAATTTTCTTCAGAGTGGCTAATGTGGGGCTGTGTTTAGGATTTGTGCTGAACACAGTGATGATAATAGAGATGCTTTTGTTATCGCTGAGCAGGGCTTGCACAGACCCAAGGCTTTTTCTGCTTTTCACACTGCCATGCTGGTGAGGGGGCCGGGGGTACATGGGAAGCTGGGAAGAGACAAAACTAGGGCAGATGATTCAAACTGACCAAAGAGATATTCCATACCATATGACATCATTTTGGAGTGATGGCATTTGTCTTCCCAAGTCACCATTACATCTGATGGGTCTTTGCTGTCCTGGAGATGGCTGAATACCAGTCTGGTTGTGGGAAGTAGTGAATTAATTCCTTTTTTTGCTTTGCTTGTGTGCACAGATTTTGCTTTTCCTATTAATCTGTCTTTATCTCAATCCATGAGTCTCCTATCTTCTATGCTTTCAATTATCTTCCTGATCCTGCTGGTGGAGGAGTGGGCCAGTGGCTGCCTGGGGCTTGGCTGCTGGCTGGGGTTAAACCATGGCAACGTTTCACTGATGAAATGGAACTGTCTGTACACTTGTACATACATGAAGTCACCGTAACACAGATAAGTCAAATTAGGTGAATTAATTCCAAAATTCATATGGGATAATTAGAAAATTTTTATGACTCATAAATGAGCAGCGAGGGGAAAGCAAGAATCATCTCCTTTGGAGAGGATAGGGAGCATTTTAATTAAAACAATAAACTTTACAGTATAGATTGGAGATAGCACTTTAACATACTAATACCTTAGTGTGAAGGCTGCACAATAATTTAAAGGTGGCAGTTTCGATTTAGTATAACTCTTTGCACAAAGAGATAGTGAAGAGAGTAATCAATTATCTAGTGCTGAGGGTTACCAAACAAGACTGAAGTGACAGCAAAAGGCAATGAATGTACAGTGGAAAAGCCAAGTTTGCAAATTTAAAGGCTTAGATGCAAGAGCAACAAACTAAGTGAGTAATGGTGCATGCAGTAACGAAAATCAGATGCTGCTGACATAAAGCCTCTTGCTGTTTGTGCCACTGAACATTGATACTGATGCTGAGTGCTTATTTGTAATGATGGCCTCAATTGCCACAAGTAGGAAGGGAAGGTTTGGTATAGTTACATTGCTCTTTATAACATGTGCATTAAGTTATCATGATCATCACTAATTATTAAATCAGGTGTGAGAAAGGGATTTTAAAAGGCTGGTGATTATTTCTGTGATTGAGTATCAAATGCAGTGGTTGATTAGCTGCCGTGTATGTGAGAGGCTAAGTGAATTATTATATTAAAAAATTGGAAATAGCTTCACAAATTCCTTTTTTAGTACAGGGTGGGGGAAAGCATGCAATCTTTCTTGTAGACTAATCACAGAAAAACCTTTATTGGAACAGCAGCAGAAAAAAACCCAGGCTTAATGTTGCTTACATTTCTCTGATGCAGAAAAAAGCAAGTGAAGGGTGGGAGAAGGACTGAGAATTGTGTGCACTTTAAATCAAGGCAGAGTGTGAGGAAATAGTCTTTGCAAGTTGACTTTACTGTTCAGTAGCCTAATGCTCTTCCTCACATATTGATGTTTTGATTTTATCAGAACTGGCCTTTAGGCCTGGTATTTTGCAAGGTTTCATCTTTTTGCTTTTCAGCATGAGTAGATTATGAAGAAACCAGCATGACTGGGGTAAAAGCAGATGGTTTATATTTATTTCTAAGACAGACAGAGTTGCATGATAGAGATTCTGAAAAGAAGCAAGTGTATTTTGCAAGCTTACTGCATCAAGAAGGAGCATTTATATGTGGAGGGTATATATATGCTTGAGTGTCACCAGTGACTCCTGTTGTTACCCCAGAAGAATGGGTGGGGACTGAGTTTCTGATGATTTGTGCTACGCAGATTTAGAGACAAAGTATGGAGGCTCATGCAGTTCTCAGAGCTGCACCATCACTTCAGATGGACCGAGACATAGTCAGTTACATTTGGAAAGAGGAACCAACAATGAAGAATGAGCATCTTCATTCAGTAGTAATAAAACACACTAAAAAGGAAAAGGACGCCATGTATTGAAGATATTGCTTACACGACTTTAACAGGCACAGTATTGTCTGCTGAGTCACGTGGAACTCCATTTCAAGATTCTTTAACCTCAGAGCTTACATATATCTAGTTCAACAAGCTAGTCTAAGTGGGTGAAATCCCTCTATAAGCATTAAGCTCCTGATTTAACATTTCTGCTCATAGCACAGGTGCATGTTCACACATCCAGAACACTCAGGCTGCTTTAAATAGCCTACCTTTCAATCAGAAGTTAAGAGAATCTGCCTCTGTCATTTGGTTGCATTGTAGAAGCTAAAGAAAAGTACTTCTGTCAGTATTAAGGGTGTCACACTTTTGAATGTGTTGGAGATTATCCTCTTGTATTGCTTCTACACACTGTTGCAGAAGAAAAGTAGCTTTAGCTGAGGCTTAAGCAAAATTCTTTCATTCCCTCAGAGCACATGTTTAGCTAGACCTTTTAAAAAATGACATACTGACTCTTTGCAATTCTCATGTAACACTAAAAACAAGGCATATGTATTTTAAAACCCAAACATTAGAGTTAAAAATAAAAGGAAGTTATAATTCCCTAATAGGCTGTATATAAATAGAAAAGAAATGGGCAGTAATAAATATTTTAAAATTATGTAGCTAGCAATAAACAGTTAAGGAAAAAAGTCTGTGCTTTGCACTATTCTTGTATTAGCTCTTCAGTCTTACTGTATTTTTTTAAAGTGTTTTTATTCATATGCAAATAAATGTCTCAGAACATGTGTACAACACAAAGAGTACATTGACTGGATGAGTCAGAGAACTAAATCTAGCGAGGCAATTCCAATTTGCTATTATCTGGATGACCATTGCTTACACCAATGTAGCTAGTTTCTGAGGATGAAGAACTTGCTTGAATTTTTTTTCCACCACTGATAATGATACCAATAATGAGGCAAATGTTTAAAATGGCAAACAAAGCAAGAGTATAAACTGAAGCCAGGCATATATAGATGGATAATGACTGTTGCTAAATTTTCTGAGGGCAAAGTTCAAGAAGTTTGACTTATGGTGTGTTAACAGCAAGAAACTTAACGCTTGCCTGGCCTCAAACAGAAGCTACCATTCACAGTGTCCAAGTATAGGGTTCTGTACTGAGATAGCTTGAACTGGCTCTGTGATCCAGATATCCAGCTTTTGCATGACAGAAGATCTTGAATCTGTTTTGAAATCATGCTTATTGGCGGGAAATTTAAAGTATTTTCTATGGCTCTGGGCTGCAAAAAGTAGCTTGTTACCTTACAACTTTTTTTCATTCAACTTTGACAAAGTTTCTCTTTCTGGGAACCTGTAAGAGAACTGGAAGAGCGTTAAGGAATTGTTAACATTTAAAACATCCCAGTGTGTTTATAATCCTGGCTGCCAGACCCTGCCATGACCCACCCTGGCAAGTCCCTGGCATTCCCAATCTCAAGGAGCCACAGACCCTGCAGTGCCTTGGCACTAGGAAGCACAGGATAAGCCTTTGCTAGCATAGGTGAGCCCTTGACTAGGAAGGTGATGGTGTGGAGATGGATGGTGCTCAGTAGGAGTGCAGCTTCTGCATCAGGAGATTTAAGTGGTTATTCCGTAGCTTTAGCAGCGCCAAGCCCCCCGATTTTGAATTTTGACTTTTTTTCCCCGACATTGATAATTCACTAAACCAACTCCCAATCCTCTGTTGAGACTGGTCTGCATTTAATCTGAGGATGAGAAACTTCAAAGTGTGCTTTTGATTGCATAACCATAACTGAGGACACCACCATAATCACAGGCAGATATTGGCTAATGACAGACTCAGGGTAATGAATCATAACTTGCACTATAGTGCAAGTTGTGGGCTGGTTTTGCGTATGTGTGTTTTAAACTTCGCATTACTTTGTACCAGGAATTTACACCTTTTATTAGCATTATTGGATTTTGACACTATTTAAAAGAAAATGCCTGCAGGTTATGAGTAACAAGGCTGAGGAAGACTGAATCCATATTATATTCCTCTGAGACTCAGCATCAAGAGAGATTTTGCTGAATGTGAGGAAAAGTCATTTCACAGAGTAATGCTGGCACCAAGCCCAGTTTCTTTATGGAGGTAAGATAAATGAAAATCAAGGTAGAGATATATTTATTAGATCACACAGCTTTTTTTTTTTCTCCTTTTTCTCCTCTATATCAGCTTCTAAATAAAGTTATTAAAGATAATTCCAGCCCCTTTACTAAACCAGATCTTATTTGAAGGAAAAGTGGTCTGTGCTCCTGGGAGCAATTTGCTACTCTAAAATGGCTTTCTCTGAGGTGTTTATTGAAATGGAGAAATTATTCCCCATATTCTCTCCATTTGGAATGGAAAGCTACTCTAATACAGTGAATGATGCAAGGAAATGAAGAGTGCAGGGCAAAAGAGTTTTTGATGAAAGCGTGGGAGAGACAGGCTCAGGAAGCAGAGAGTAAAATCATTTGAGGAAATGGGAACATGAAGTGCAAGTGTGTGAAGAGAGTGATGACCACATTTTTCATTGGCAGAGTAATGATGACAATTTGAAAGTTATTTAGGCAAGTGCCATGCCATGCTTTAGGCACTTTTATGTTGACCTTTTTGTGGATCAGCTTCTTGGAGAGAGAATCAGGTTCATCGACTTCTTGAGAAACTTAATAGTAGGGGAGTGAGTCTTAAATTCTGCTGGGTGAGTTCAGGAGAATTTGTAAACAACAAAGTGTTATTAATGGAATACTTTGAAATCTGTGACTTTTTCAGATATCTTCTTTATTAAGGAAAATGCTCAATCCTATGTGAGATTCCATTTACTTTCAGTTTTCCAGCTTTGAAGTTGGGACCATGTCTAGGGGAGCAAGGTCTCCTGGAACTGCTGATGTGCAGGACAACAGTGGCGGTTGTACCCTAAGACTATGCCCTACTCGGTATCTTTTCTATCCACAGTATTTGTTCTCTACTAAATGATAATTTCCTGCTTATGGAGTATTTCACATAAGAAAGAACTGTAGGATCAAGAACATTAAAATCTTGGGGATTTCTTTGTATTACCTTTCTTCAAGACTTAACTGGGAACAACAAAGGATAGGTACAGATTTTGGACGCCTCTATAAATAAACACAGTTTTGCACTCCTACTCAGCATCCTGGGAAAACGGAAACATTTTGAGACACTGGCAAGATAATCTCTCCTCATCTCCACCTCCAAAAGGAAAATCAAATAACTCAATAGATGTCTTCTTTTCCCCCCCTTTTTTTTTTTTCTTCCCAATACATTTAGCAGGAAGATGAAGAAGCTAGTGAATATTCTCTTTCCAAAGTATGTCTAAAATTCCCTATGGCTCATCTTCAAGGCCAGCTCTCACTTAAACTTTTTGTCTGTCATGCCCTATATCCTCTGACTGGCCCTACCTTTTATCCAAGGTATCGGTTGCACCAAGACGCAGCTGGTCACTTGTGCTCATCTCGCTTTTGCTCTTTAATCTCAATTTACCACCATCTGGCTGTGGCCAAGCCCAGCTACCTGCTTGGACAGCCTTCACAGTCCTGTTCTGCAGTTATTCTGTTTTAGTAACGCGTGCTGTAATGTACAAGATCAAAATAATATGCCCCTACCAAAGAAAACCCTACCTGAAAGAAACCTCAGTTCCTCCAAATTATGTCTCTTCAACAGGCTGCTTTTCAGTTTGATTTTTTTGTCTTCTATGTCTGCAACACTGTTGGGGTTTGATGCTGGCTTAGTGCCAGGCACCCCCAAAAAACCTACTCACTCATTTTCCTCTGCTATAGCTAAGCAGAGGAGGGGAAATTAAAACGAAAACTTCATGAGTTGAGATAAGGATTAGGGGAAAACATTTTAAGGGCAAAACAGGTTCAAAACTTAAACAGTATAAAGAAAATTTGTTATTAACAGAATTAAAAGTAAAAAGGGCAATAAGAACTATAATAAACCTTTAGAACACCTACCTTCTTCCCAGCCTCTCCCTCTTTCCCACCAACAGTGCAAGGAGATAAAACATGGGGTTTTGGTCAGTCTTTCACTTTCTTCAGTTTGTTCAAGGAAAGGAATTCTTTCTTCTGTTGTGCCATGGGTTCCTTCCCATGGGAGACAGTTCTCTGTGAATTTCTCTAGCGTGGTTCTAATTTTCACGAAATAGCACTCCCACCCAACCTGCTGTAACATGAGTCCCTCCCACGGGCCAAGCAGTCTTCCCAAAACTGCCCAGTGTGGGTCATTTTAGTTCATGGGTTTTAGTATTTTAAGGATAAGCTGTTCTAGTTTGGAGGCAAGGGTTCTCTGTCTCTGGAAGCAAGGGTCCTTTCTCTCTGTTCAAGTTCCTCACTAGATTACAGCTTTTTCAGCATCCTCTTGCTCCAGTGTGAGCACTTGTTCTCATGGGCTGCAAGTGGATCTCTACATCCTCCCATGCATCTCATGAATTACAGAGAAATAGGTTTGTTGTATTATAGTCCTCCACCACGGCTTGTAGAAAAATCTCAGCTCTGACGCCTGGAGCACCTCCTCCCTCTCCTTCTTTTCACTAACCTCGGTGCTGCCATGTTGGTTCTCCTCTCGTGTCCTCACTTCTTCTTTTTTTCTGACTTGGAAGAAAATTGTTGTCCATAGGTATTATTGTTCTCAAGTTCTATCAATTAAAAAGTTCTTATAGAGCTTCTCTACGCTGAAAAGGTTGCTCTTGTCTCTGCTCTGTGTTGGAGAATTGTTCACCATGTTTTCCTCCTTGGCCGCGTGGTCCCCGCCAGCACCGCATGGGCGGCCCTGGCCTCGGGAGGGCCCCGGCCACACTGGGATGGGCTCCGGAGCCTGTGCCAGGATTACCCCACGGCAGAAGAAAGAGAACTTGCCGTGGTTTTTCCTTTCTTAAATATGTTATCACAGAGGAGTTACCAACTTCTCCCATTGGGCTAGTAACCTGCCCATTGTCAGAGCCTTCAGCGATTGGCTCTGTGCCGGACATAGAAGTTTCGAGCAGCTTTTCTCCCTCCCCCACCAAAAACCAGGCTGTGTTAAACCAATGCAAGCACATACTGTAGATTAGAGCAAATATTAATCCTAGGCATATTTGGGCATACTTAATTGGCTCAGATGTTCATGTAGCTTTACAGTCATAAACGTTAGTGACAATTTCCTTTTAATTTAAGCTGTTAGAACTGAAATTCCCTCAAACTCTGTAAACAAAACTCTAATTGCATGTTTCAGATCTGCTCATTAGTCTTATTCCTTTCCCCTTCACAACATCACTACCACCTCAATTGATTTTCTTCCCTGTGACTTTGTATAGGACTTCTTTTTCTCTCCCAGGCCTCTGTTAACAGGCTTATATAAGACATTTTTGAATGTATTTCAGAAAAACAAATAAAGTTGTTTCTAAACTTTGAAGAAGACTAGTGATGTAACAATGGATGTTTTTAAGGTATGATCACCACTTTTAGAACAGGATCATATCCTGTTGGAGGAAAATATTTAAAAAGAAAACAAGAAATAAGGAGATAGGCAAGGGCTTAGTTTTAGCAGTAGATTAATGAAGGTAAAAGATATTTTAGAAATAAGGCTGAACAAAATGACATCAGACACTGGCTTTTGTCCTTATGGAAATTAAATAAATTCTTTGCAATTTTATAGGACAAGAATGGCTTATCAATTTCTTTATTTTTTTTTTCCTGAATTAAAACTTGACTATTTCTAACTGATTTTTTTGGAGTGGGAAATATTACTGAAATGTAAGGGTTACATTAGCTTTATGTTTTGCCTAATGCAAAGTGTAATGGGAGGAACACATAAGACAACTTTTAAATAATTTGCTGCTGTTGGCATGATGCTAATGATATTCAAGAGATAATAGATCTGGTTTTTTCATGTTTAAGTTCATATACTTTTTATATCTGGTTAAGGTTACTGCTTTCTTGATCATTTCATTGATTTAAGCATTATCTGGACAATAAATTGTGTCAGGAATTACTTCAGGTGTAGGAAAAAAAGCATTGTTAAACTTGAATGGGAAAGATGTTTCTTTAGAAATGCAAAATTAATTTCCTCTTTTTTAGTTAAA
This sequence comes from Lycocorax pyrrhopterus obiensis, assembly GCA_014706295.1. NCBI lineage: Eukaryota > Metazoa > Chordata > Aves > Passeriformes > Paradisaeidae > Lycocorax > Lycocorax pyrrhopterus. Next base: position 94,074,914 of record JACSVZ010000002.1, on the reverse strand, counting down.
AAAAAAAAAAGAGCAGAAGCTTTTGAGATGTCTCAGAATAGTAAGGAAAACCCAGGGAAAGAATGTGGAAAACTTTGTTGTTCATGGGAAATAATTAAGCCAGAAGTCATAATAAAAGATGTCATTAAAGACCCCAATGCTTTAGATTTAGACAATTTTTAATGACATTTGGACTGCATCAATTGTTGTTACGCATGACTGCAGCATCAGTAACACACAGTTAGTTGTATATTTTGCCTAAAATACAAGTGGTTAATAAGGTTATTGAGCAAAATCAGGAAAATTTAAGTAACCCCAAGTGCGTTTATGTGTCTGTGTCAAGGCTCAGTGAAAGTTAGCTGAAGACAGCTGTGTCCTCATGCCCTCTCTTTCAGTCAGTATCTTGTTGTTCACTGTCACAGTGACAAATGAAAACATTTCATGGCAGCAACTGTCAAAAGCCCTCTTGCGAGCCCTGCATTTTCTTTCTCTTTCTCAGTCAAGAGCTGCCATGAAATATGACTTCATATCAGTAAGCTACAACTTCATGATCAAATAGGCTAGCTGTTAGTCACTGGCTGGTGGCCATTTAGGTAGTGAATAATGGGCTTCACTTACCCATTTTTCACTGAAAGAGGAAATAAGTCTCTCTTTATAGGCTACCTCATATTACAAACATGGAATATTTATCTGTGACATAAGAGCCTATTCAAACAGTGCAGTGTCAAACTTGCTATAAATGCATGTGCTGGCTGATGCATAAAAAAGTGCTTGGCCTGTATCCTGCTGGCTATGAAGGTTCCAGCAACTTTTTCTTTCCTGGCATCCATGTTACTTAGAAAAGGAATGTATGCACATTCATTACTGCATATGGTACTGCTCTTAATAATTAGCAGCTGCCTGATATCCAAGAGTGTTTCCTCTGTTTCTTTCACCTGATCCTCCATCTTATCTTATCTTACCTGGCTATACAGGAACTTCATTTAATGGAAAATAAGTAAATGCATTTCTGGTCATAAGTAAGCAGTGCTGTTGGATTGGAAGTATAAATGTGAACTTGGTCACAAAATTCTTCAGGGAATGAAAGATGTGTGTCCAGCATTAGTGAGAGTGGTAGTACTTAAGGGAAATCACTGATGAAACTTCCTGGGAAGCCAATTAGTAGGTTGTTGTCGTGATTCGACACTGGCCCAACACCAGGCATCCACGAGAGCCGCTCACTCACCCTCCCCTGCCACAGCTGGGCAGAGGAGGGAAAAGGGAAAAAAAGAAACATTAACAAAGGGTTCATGAGTGAGATAAGGACCGAGAGAAACACTACAAGGGAGAAACAGGCTCACCTTTAGTTGCTAAGTGAATTTACTACTAACAGAATCAGAGGAGGATAATGAGAAGTAAAAAAAGCCCTTAAAACACATTTTTGCCCCCAGCCCCTCCCTCCTTCCCACCGGCAGCACAGGGAGATGGGGCATGGGGGTTTGGTCAGTTCATTACCGAGATTTCCTTCCGCTGCTCCAGGAGAGGAGTACTTCCCCTGTGAGGCCGTGGGGTCCCTCCCACGGGAAACAGTTCTCCCTGAACTTCCCTGGCGTGGGTCCACTCTCAGGAGCAGCAGCCACACCACACCTGCTGCAGTGTGAGACCCTCCCTCGGGCACACAGCCCTCCCAAAACTGCTGCGCCGTGGGTCTCTCTTTTCACGGGGTGCAGTCCTCCAAGGTCAGGCTGCTCCAGCCTGGCAGCAGGGCCCTCTTTCTCCACTGGGTCTTCCACTGGACCACAGCCTCCTCCAGGCATCCACCCATTCTGGCCAGGCTACCTCCCCATGGGCTGCGGGTGGATCTCTGCATCCCCCGTGGACCCATGGGCTGCAGGGGCACAAGCTGCTTCACCATGGTCTGCACCACGGCCTGCAGAGGAATCTCGGCTCTGGCGCCTGGAGCACCTCCTCCTCCTCCTCCTTCTTCACTGACCTTGGTGTCGCCATGTTGTTTTCCCTCACATGTTCTCACCTCCTCCTCTTCTCTGACTAGAATCCAAAATCTTGTGACTTTGTTTTGATTTTCTTCTTAAATATGTCATCACAGAGGTGTTACCAACCTCTCTCATTGGCTGAGTTTTGGCCAGCAGCATGTCCATCTTCAGAGCCATCAGCCATTGGCTTTGCTGGACATGGTGGGAAGCTTCCAGCAGCTTCCTCACAGGAGCCATCTTTGTGGGCCCCCTGCTACCTAAAACCAGGCTGTGCCAAACCAATACAGTTGTCCAGAACAGAAAATAAGAAATTAGTATATAAACAACATAAAGAAAGAAAGAAAAGACATCTGGAAATTGTGCAACTCATTTTTTTGTAATATCACTTTTCTCTCCTAATGAACACCCAGTGAAAATCCATGTATGTTGTATGTTCTTGATGGTCACCGAAGTGAGTAAATGAAGAGTAATTTGGTATCAGTTGGTGTTGTTAGGTCATTATTGATCATCCACTTTCAAAGCTAAGAAATTTTGAGGCAGAATTCACACTGTCACATTTGTCCCTCTGCTCTCCCTTGCTAGTTCCTGTTCTTAGCCACGCAAAATTTGAATATTGAGCAGAGGGTGAGAAAGAGGGTTAAGGAGCTGGACGATCTCTTTTAAGAAGACGAGGTGGAAAGGTTTTGCCTGTTCAAACTCAAGAAAATATGACTGAGAATCATTTAAGTATTTGAAGGGACGGTGTCAAGAGGATGCAGCCAGGCTCTTCTCAGCTGTGCTGAACAATAAGAAAAGAGGCAATGGGCAGAAACTGATTCACAGGAAGTTCCACTTGAATATGAGGAAGAACTTCTTCATTGTGCAGGTACCTGAGCACTGGAACAGATTGCCTAGAGAGGTTGTGGAGTCTCCCTCACTGGAGATATTAAAGAACTGTCTGGATGCAATCCTGTGCAGTGCTCTAGGATGACCCATTGTGGTCCCTTCCAACCTGACTTATTCTGTAATTCTGTGACTATGACAGCAATGTCTTTTTAGTTTTAGAAATATAATTATAAAAGGGAGAGTGCATCTTTCGATAATAATGCAAAATAAATCCACTAGTTGTTCTCTGCCCTTTGAATTAATATTTGGGTTTTTTTATTTTATTTGCTTGTAGATTTATTTGCATTATGTCATACTTGCCAAAAGCTGACTTCTGGAAAATGGACTGAACACAATATTTTATCAGACCTTGTTTCAATTTTGACTCAAGACTTGGGAGTCTTCAAATCACTATTTCCATGACCTTGGTATTTCTGTTGGGACCTTATTTGTGCTCATATCCTCCCACAAAGTGGTTCAACATTTATTTCATATCCCGATCTGCCTTGTCAATGGAAAGGGAATATGCTAGCCAAACTATCAACCCAAAATTTTATAGCTGGATAATTTTACTCAATTTTCAGTACTTCTCTTCTTATATCCTGTGTATCAAATTACCATTATCTCCTTTCTTCATGTCTTCTATTAACCCCAAGTGAAAAGCAGCTCATGAATCTCACACAGTACAGCAAGCTAGTTTTAGCCACTTTGGGGTAAATTCAAATCTGTAAGTTTCAGATTCTAATTCCTGTGAGAAATGAACACAATAAATATTACCTTTGTCCCTGGTTAAGCCATAATTTCAACAGGTATAATTTCTACAAACCTTTGCTATTCAGAATATACTAGTCCTGTGATACAGTGCTAAAGCAATCTCTAATTAACAGTACAGACACCAAACTGATCAGCAAAGCCAGAATGGCAGCAAAGACAGCATCACCTGGAGTTCTGCTGTACATCCTCAGTCTCTAGGATGGGGGTGGTTACTTCAAACCTGACTAAATCATCAGACCTTGGCTGTCAAGAGCCTCAGTGCCTTCATGGACACACACCACAAACCCTGGAGACAAAAAGCCTTGCATATTTATGCAAATTTGTAAAGACAGTGCTTAGTCATGTTGCCAGGTTGAATCCAGATAAGTGAGAAAAGAAGTCTCTGGTGGATAAATCATGGTGATACTGCAGCATATAAAACCTTTCAGTGTTCATTCAGGTTGGGAATGGGATTTGTGGGATGAAAAATACAATGCTGACCTTGATATTAGAGTAAAGTTAGAAAAGCTTGAAACAGGCCCTGGAGTTGTATGTACTACTTCTAAACCCTTTTTTTTTCATGTGTCAAAGAGGTAAACGGACTCACAGCTCTCGTCATTTTCCTTCTCAGTGGTCCAAGGAGAGGTGTCTTTGCTTCGGTGAAACAAAAGGCTTGATACCTTTCGCTGACATTTACAGTGAGGAATGGGCACAAAGGAAGAGAAAAAAGGGAGAGGCATACAAATTAATCTTCACAATTGACAGCTAAAATTATAGGTTCAGTAATACTCTGGCATTCCTTTGCTTCAAGCTGTAGTCCATATTATGTGTCTCAAACACTGCCTGTTTAAATTCATATGCATGACTACATATATACAACTTGCAGAACACATCAGAGTTTTGTAGGACACTCTTGTCTGGACTGACGTGGCACAGAACTTTCACAAAGAGCTTTCACTTACCAGAAATCTTGGGAAGAAGGGAAGAGTCTCACATCTGTCTTATATATGAGGTTTCTCAGACATTTTAAGTATTGAGCCTGGTGCCTGTTTTGGTCATGCTCTTAACTGCATTGTTATCTCGTGGGTTAACTGCAAGCAGCTCACTACAAGTGCAGCTGAAACCTTCTTCAGGTAAGTGAGTATGAGGCATATTCTTAAGGAGTTACACCATTACACCACGGTTAAGTTTGTTATGCTTTTAACCTGCTTTATTGTTGTGCCTCATGAAGCATCAGTCTTGAACTTTTTATTATTGCTTGTCTTTAGGCATTATTATCACTGAAGACACAATATAGGATGAATATGAATAAGAAATGAAGTCACCTATTTGCATGATCTGAGTGTATGTAGCATTAAATGATGCAGATTTAGAAATTTCTGTTCTTATTAATTTTTGCATAAGATACTGAGAATAGCATATAGTGCCATGAAGTGCATTAAACAAATTTTGGTCTTCAGGGTAAATACATATGAAGGAGTTTCTCATGCCCTCTGTGTAATGTTAGGATATGCGTTAGTTATGAAGCCATTGTAAATCTTTTTAGCATATGCTAATTTTGGCATGGACTAATGTTTATTCTTAATAATTTATTTTTATTAGCTTGGAAAAACAAATGAAAACCTCCTACCTAAAAAATCTTAACAATTTAAATTCATTCCTTTGATTTTTGGTCAAATCCCCAACCTTTAGTTTCAAGGATTGAAATGCCAGTCTCTGACAACAAATCATTTTAAAAATGCCTTTGCCAGACATTTAAATTTTTGTAGAGACAGAGATGAAAGATATTATTTATCTCTGTGGGTGTTCAACTTTTATGCTGTAAACAAGATGCAGAGATAGTACGCTAATTTTGTCAGCTACACTTTAGAAATGCAGTTTTACCTGGTATGGAAATTTCAAAGTTTAGCTTAAAAATATTGCAATAGAATATCTTAATCTCCAGTGGGATACTTTTCATAGTGATTTTGTAATCATTGCAATATTTAAGTAAGATGATGATGAATCACAAAAGAGTCCTTCTAAGGTTACTAAAAGCAGAAACAAACTCCAAATACTATTCCGCTATTTCTGAAATACAGAATGTACTGTTGCATAATGAAAGAAGAATAAGGCTACATTTGGCAGAGTGGCTGTTATTTATATGCACTGAAGAGTACACTCTATTTTGAGATATCATGATCATCTTCAGGTGCTACTGTGGTATAACTCTGTATAATTGCCAGCTTTCAAGTTTTGATTCTCAGTCAGACCTGTCATAGCTGAAAAAAGTCTATACAGACTCTATCACTTAAGCAATGATTTATGCTAGCTTTATCTTCAGTCAGTCAACTTCAAAAATTTGAACTCCAACAACAAATTCTCATCTTCACCTACCTTTGATGAAACAGAGATGGCCAACAAAATGAACTAAAGTAGCCATATTCACAGAGTAGATTCTACACTCTTAAGGATATGTGAGGTTGAGGGCACATTTAGTTAGACTTAAACTAATAAAAGGAGTGGGTAGGTAAATAAGGTGCTGAAAACAGTTTTATTTTCCATGGTAACAGCACAGTGCAGCTTCTGAGAATAGAATGCTGGAAGAAGAATAAAACACAAAAAAGAGAAAAACTGAGCAGCCAGGGTGAGGGTACTGGTATAGCAGTAACTCCTTGACATTTTTATTAATCTTGTCAGCTTGAGTAATGGAATTATAATTGTATAATTTTATGATGTTAATTTAAAAGAAAAAGTCTTTCTGTTTGAACTTTGCAAAGATTTGTAGGAATGTCAGTGTTATTCAAAAAGTCACAGTGATATTTTATCTATCACTGCTTCACAATATACAGTGACAGAACATATTTTTTGACAAATACCCAGGATCTTTGTCTAGGAGCCATTCAAACTCTCAAGTCTGATGATGTCATCACACATTGTCTTATACTGGGTGAAGAATCAGAAGAATCAAGAATTGTTTTTTCTTCTCTCTTTCTTTTCCCCTCAAATACAGCTAAAATGTCTTCAGAAATGTTTTAATAAATGTAAGCAGTATCAAAGTTCCCACAAAGTGGAACAACTGGTAGGTTTCACTAAAGATTGTTGGCACAAGCAAAGTGCTGAGATTGAAGAGGAGGCTGCGACTCAGGACAGCCTGGTAGGTTGTATGTCCCCCCCTCTTATCTATTTTCTTGTCCCACTAATTTACAGTTCGCTTAACTCACAATGGAAACCCCATTGTCCCTCATCCCCATCACCTTTAGATTAATGGATATTCCTCCTGTGTTCATCTTTGCCAACTCCCCTGAACTTTTCACAGAGGTTTAGCACTTTCTGTTTCTTATGGAAGCTTTATATGTGTTGTTTTGGCTTCAGCGGTGCATTGTTGAGAGGGCCAGGTAACCTGCTAAAATCTGTCTGATACGACAGAAATTTTTGAGTGTGTGTTTTTAAAGTTCATCAGGATGTGCAAGTTTGACAAAACTGCAAGCAACTGAAGACTGACACCTGTCTTAATAATACCATATCTGAGTTGTGACCAATACATTATGAGATTCTGCACTGAGCTCCATCTGTAGTCTATGTAAGAATGTAGCTATATAGCTCAAATTCACCAGTTGGCATCTCCGAGTTATTCCCAAATGCTTCCTTAAATGCTTTATTATACCTGAGAAGAAGACTTTTATTTTTGTGGATGTGGGAGGGTGTGCCAGAGCTCGCAGTCTTCTGAGTCTTGGATTATGATTTCTCAGAGCAGAGCTCCAGCAACACACAGCAACCAGGAGCAACCACCTCGACCTTTGGCTCCTCCCAGGGTTTGATTTATAGGGCTTGTGCCCGCCCTGCAGCCACAGCTGTTTGTAGGAGGTTAATGAGCACCTTAGGTTGAGGTAGTCTCAATTAATGGATCCTGGTGTGGATCCTGGTCTTGAGTGAGAGTTTGGCTAGTGCATACCAACAGGGTTTAAATACATTATACGACAGGAGGGAGCCTTTCCACAGACAAATCAGTCTGTATCATCAAAGAGGATATCAGTGATCACACATTAGAGATCAAAGAGCAAACACATGGTTAGGGCATTTCTGTAATACTGAAGATGCTGGATACTGCTGCTGGTTTTAGTTTCACTGTCAGCAGCACATTTTTTCTTCACCTGTGACACAGTAAATGACCAAGTACCTGCTTATAAATTATTAAATCAATGACCTACAATGGGATAAACCTAACAGCACGTTTGTTAGGAAAGGTCACCCAGTCTGTTATGAGGAGCTGACTGGAAATAATAACTTCCTTAGTTACAGCCATTTTGACCTTTCAGTTTTTTTCTCCATAACTATAGTTGCAAACAAATAAAATTTTAGACAGAGAACTTTCAGGTGCTGATCCCTCTTATGATGAAGCCAATATCCTTTGGAAATTTGATACTGATAATTTTCCACATCTATTTCATTCTAACAGTGCAGGATTTGGGGGGTGAAAAAGTAGCCTGAGGCTTCCTAGAGGAGAAGCTACTGTCCTTTTCTAAGAATTACTATCATGTTAATGTTGAGACTGCATCGTAATCCCGTGTCCACAAATAACACTTCAGTTAGAAAATTTGGTTCTGGAAATGTCTGTGAGGGAGGGAGCTACGGGGTGCCTTTGAAACAGTTGCTTCCTGAATGCCCTTATTCTTTACCCAATCGTCTGAAAATCAGAGTTGGAGGTGTTTTCCTCAGTGCTCTGGCAACCTAGAGATGCAGGTTCTGTTAAGACTGAAGGAAACATATTCACGTTTCCATGTGTAAATACTTTTGGTTCTGGTCCTACATCTGTGTCTCTGGTCAGTTTTAGCTGGGTTTTGTTTGTTGTTATGCTACCGCTGACTGAAAAAAATAATATTGTTTCCCTGTTTCCTAAATGTAACAGCTCATAAGCCTTTTCCTTTTTATTACTGTAATTATTTGTGTTTTACATAATTCTATAATGATAGCTGACTTTGTGTCTGATGTGTGATGTATTTTAATAGAAGTTAAGAGATGAATTGATGTGCTGAGTTTGAATGGCTAACAGTAGTTTCAAATTAAAAATTATGAATAATTGTGACAAATGCTTATAGTAATAGTAATATCTTCTTATAATTGATACATTTATGGGTGATGCCTCTGTTATGAGTGCTGAAGTGCATTTCAGATGAATGTATTATCTTTTTCTTGAGCATCCAGTATCCTAAGTTAATATCATTTCATAGAAGAAGATTAAAGACATTACAGCTGCTGAAACTTTTTTGGCAGCTAATTTGGTTTTAAAACTTTAGGGCCATTTTTTAAAAAAAAATTTGGGGTCATTCTATTTTGGAACCATTCACTGAAAAAGTCATTCTCTTTTCTTCTTTTAAATTTTTTTCCCCTGGTATATTAACCTCACTTTGAAAAGGAAACTATATGGGAAACTTATTTTTCTGGCTCTGAAATGGCTTTCTCCAGCAAGGAAGAAAGCTGAATTGCTGCTACCTCAATTGTATTCCTAACAGTATTTGATCTCAGATGATTTTTTAAGCACTTTGTAAATGAGATTCCTAGCAATGGTGTCCTCAACTACATTTCAAACTGTGCGGTGTGTATGGGGAAATAGGTAATTGTTTTGCGAAAAAAGAAATGATGAAGAAGACTTTTTACAAGCATTGACAGTGAAAGGGATTTATTAGTGATCATTACTGACTGGGCCTGCTGAGATAAAAAGTGTGGAAAACCTTTATTATCTGCTAATTGTCTCACTTGGTTTTACATTGTAAAACTGTCATTTTACTTTTACATTGCACAAGATCAAATTCTAGGCACTCAGTTGCAAGATGTCCGGGCACTGTGTACCTCAACACAGAGCTCCTTAAATTCCAACAGAACAACAGGGTTTATTAAAATTCTCTTCAATATACAGAAATAGCAGAGAAAGGAAAAAAGAAACTCATTTCCCTGGTCAAAAAGAAGGCAAGACTCCCTGAATCAAGAGCTTTATGGTTCTTCACATCTACTTAATAACAGCATTTTATGATTGTTTGAAAATAGGGGGAGGCTTTTCTGAATAATGAGTCTAACTTCGGGTTGCTATTGAATAGAGTAATAGGAAAAAATAATAGATTACTATCTTGTAAGTTTTAATATTTCAAAGTTCAATAAATGCACAGTCCAGTCCTATTGTATGCAAAAAAAGTATTTTCTATGGGCTTAAAAACACTGATTGTATAAATTCAGAAAAAATAAAAATGCATCCAATCTGTGAATATGTCTGTATAATGCAATGTACATGAAACATCATCTGCTCTACTTAAGATGCATGTGGTTGCAACTATTTTTTAGGCCTTTGGTGGGAAAACCCCTCTGGGTAAGTACTCACTTGCAGTGAAGAACAATAGGACATTTTTGTATAACCCAGTGTTTTAATTTGTTTATTTAATTCTTTGTTTCTGTGTGATATCAAAGGGTTAATGAACAGTCAGTTTATAATTAGAAAAGGGAAATTATCAATTTAATAAACTATTTTTAACTAAGAATTTTTTTTTAAAACTTCCTTTACAATCAAGAGTGTGCTTCAGTGATATCCATTTGGCATCCAAGGCCTGAAAGGTGGGCTTTATTCCTGTAGTGCTGACTCAGGGTTTAATGACAAAAATTGAGTAGCTTATAGCTAGCAAGTTCCATAAATTTAATCTGATGTATTAGTAGAGAGTTTTTAAGGATAACAATTCCTTGTTTTTGCCACAGGTCATACTCTGCCTCTTCAGTGGGGCAGCGATGGGGGTCATATTCAGTGCATAGAGGTTTCTCTCTACTGCTCCTCTCTGACACCTTTTTCCTATGTGCTGGTGTGAGTTCGCAGATTTGAGAGCCCATGGGTCTGTGCAGCTGGATGGGAGAGAAGAGGGCATATGCATTTTGTGTGGGTGTGTCCGTGGTGGTCACCAGTGAGCATCAGGCTGGATCAGCTAGTATGTAGGCAGCCCAGTGTTTTGGCAGTCCTAACAATTTATGAATGCTTTTATGTCTCTTTTTGAACTGTTTTGTGGATCCTCCACGTAACATGGATCTCAGCCAGTGGTTTCAACATGGCACATTCAGGTTACAGTAAGGAAGGGATATTTTTAACAGCTTCTACATGGTTTAAATGCTTAATTTTTAGAGGAGAAATTTCTTTTTAATCAAAGTTTATTATGCAAACGTGTTCTCTAAGATACTCATGCTTTCCTGAGCCATTTTTTTTTTTAAAAAAGGAAGTTTAGTACATGGATTGTCCTTTCACGATATTTGTTAAACTTTTCCATGGCCAGTTACTCATCTCTGCCCTGATCATACTCCTGCTTCAAACACTAAACTTTTTGCATTTTCATTTTATGCATTTAGAAATGCACTAAACCAATTTTAAGTGTCTGTGCAATATCTGCCAAATGTTTAAGCCATCTAATCACTAGCTGATGATGAAAGTAGTTCTCCTCTTAAGTGAGAAAGATATTACTTTCCTCTTTTAAGGTTCAGATTAACAGCCAGGGTGTCATGGTGTAACCTTAGCCAGCAACTGAGTACCATGCAGATATTTGCTCACTCCCCTGTCCCCTGGAGAGTGGTATGTGGAGTAGAATCAAATCAGAACCAGGTAACACCCATGGGTTGTGATAAAAACAGTTTAATAATTGCAATAAAAGAAATACTACTACTAACAACAGCAACAGCAATAATGTAATTTCAGCGCAAAGGGAGAAAACAAAAAGAGGGAGTAATAAAATCCCAAAAAGACAAATGATGCACAAAACCATTGCTCACCACCAACTGACCAATACCCAGCCTGTCCCTAGGTAGTGATTGATCCCTCTTGGCCAACACCCCAGTTTATACACTGGGAATGGTGTTCTACAGTGTGGAATATCCCTTTGGCCAGTTTGGGTCATCTGTCCTGGCCATGGTCCCTCCTGGCATCTTGTGCACCTGCTCACTGGCAGAGCATGGGAAATTGAAAATCCTTGACATATGTAAACACTGCTCAGCAACAACTGAAACATCTCTGTGTTACCAATATTATTCTCATATCAAATAAAAAACACAGCACTGTACCAGCTTCTAGGAAGAAAATTAACTCTATCCCAGCTGAAATCAGGGCACAGGGAAAGAAGTTACTGGTTCAGAGTGAATTTTTGTGTGTAGTCCTTGGTGAAATAAAATTGTTATGACATAACCAGTGTATGACTAAACTGTACATGCAGACCTATAACAATTAATATTGGGGAAAATTGTCAGCATGCTTCCTTAATGACACAGATACTTTTCATTGAATTTCTGCTTTTTGCACTCTTTTTTCCTAAGGTTGCAAAATAATCTAGTGGCTAAAACAGAGTTTTACTGTGGAGCAGAAATGTGGTGGCTGAGTGATACCTAGGACTTATGGCATTATACTTTAATTACTAGTGGCCATGCAAAGTCAGCAGAAGTGAACTCTGCTGATGGTGTGCCTTAATTCTTGTTGCCTCTGAGAAATGATATTGTAATGATCATTACCGGGTCGAAAAAATTATCTGAGTGACTTTAATGCGTTGTCCTACAGCTACAAACTCTTGGTCATTTATGTGCTTGGAACAAGAATGACAGCTGGTCTTCACCCTTTATGTTTTGTAGCTGTTTCAGTCTTTTAAATGACAAATAATTTCAGGTTTGGGATTTTTTTTTTGGTTCCCCCCCCCCCCCCCCCCCAAATACTGCAGCATGTGAGCTTTTGGGATAATTGTACTCTTAATATGCAATTGTGACTGTTGAAAAATGAATGGGAATTAAATTCAATTTCTAGTGAAGAAAAGCAAAGAGTAAGAAATTATATATTAGTCAAGGGGATGGTAGGAATGTTTTTTTTTTCTTGCAGGGAATTAGAGAGAATGATATAACTGAATGCACTTTCTGAACAAGTTTGTGTAAATGAGAGTGAGATTAGAAATTTCTTTTAATTGATTATCTGTACATCTGGAATCCACTCCTGAAGACTAAATGTGCTGAAAAAATCATCGAAGTCTAATTCTGTACTGTTAGTTACTACTCCTCTTCATCTTTATGGACAGTTACAGTGTATAGGGTAAGTTATATAGCAGATTTTCCTGCCTATTTTTAAGTTTGTTTGCAGTGTCATATTTATAAGTTTTTCTTTAAAGGCTGAAATTTTAGTTGGTTTTTCTATGGCACTATATTTAATAGTAACCAATGCTTCAGAAATATCAACAAACCTATATTTGAAGCACCTCACTTTGTGAGGTGACATCTAATTTTTACCCTTCCCAATTTACTAGGACATTAAGTTAAAATTATTGCAGTTTCTTGGAATACTGGACAGAAGAGTCTGGAACCCGATTTGGGAAAGTATTTAGTGTTCTGTGACACTTCACATTGAAAGTACATCTCAAATGCCCTTCTGCAGACTACAGCTTTCTAACAACCACACAGATCAGCTGCCAGTCATTTGTGGAAAACCTAATTAAAGTCTCTATGGCAAAAATCAGAACACTCAAATCCTGACTGCACTGTTTACTGTAAAGTTTCTTTATTCCTCAAACATTCTTCTCTGTCAGGATGACTGCACCACCCCCCCACAGCTGAGGAAACAGGGCTTTTGGTAAGAAGCAAGTTCTGTCACTGTCATCCTCATGTCGCTATCTTGTGACTTGTTTCTCTCTTTTGCACTTAATCCTTTGTCCAAATCAAGTCACTTTTCTAGGAAATCACAGAGGTTATTCTCTTTGCTGAAGCAATAATATTCCTCATTTACTTCATTTATTTTTTTCCACCTGTCTCATGCCATTTCTGTGGAAAAGCCTGTCTGATCTATTTTTAACTTGCTTTTGGATCCCACTCAATTTTTCTCCCTCTTCATTCTTCAAGATTATTGTTGGTCTACCTTGTTGTAGGATCCTTTCTTTGTTATATCCTTTTTTTTTGTGAATTAAGTTAATCCATTTTTTGAAGTGTAATGCACACATTTGGAATAAGAGTTTATGCACAGGGAGCTGATCAAAGACAAAATTAACTGTCTCTGAAGGACAATCCTTATTACAGTCCTTAGCCAAATACCAATTTTCATGTTTTTGCGTCTGCATGTAAAACCTGGCTTTAGCTATTTAGCTTTAGCTTCACTTCTGGCATGCTTAAAATTAGCATTATGGTGGACTGCACTATGCTGTGGACTAAAACTTTTGTTAATAGCTGGTAACTGTTGGTACATGAGGAAGAAGAAACATGAAAATAAATCTCAGCAAACAATTTTACATGGAATTCTCCCCAGAGAGGTTGATTCAGCTGTTCTGATACACAAATTGGGAAATCCTACGGTGATATGAGGGGAGTAAATACTCTGAGCATGAGCTTGTGGTTTGTAATTTTGCCTTGTTCTTTTGATCAGAAATAATACGTGGCAAAGAGTAGCACTACGTAGTGGGGAATAAATGAGAAAAGAGCAGTTTGTAAGTAGATTTGCCAGAAATTATCTGGCTTAGCAGACAGCAGATTTCCTTTAGTCTCTGATAGAGATACAGCTCTTGTACAGAGCTTTGTTCGTTCACACCCAACAGCCCCTCTCACTCCCCCAAGCCCCAACCAAATGACCAGCTAAAAGCCCCATTAGATCAGTGTAGTCCTCCAGAGGTTAGTTCTACTGCAACTTACTCAGTAAACCTACTAATGAGCAGGTTAAACACCTTTACGTGGCTTAAGAGGAATTGAGTAGATCGATTTGTATTTAGCTTGAAGAGAGCAAAATGACTCCTGAGATATCACATCCTCCAGGGCTGCTCCTGTACTTCTCATGAAGTTACAGAAGAGCTGGGAACGTGTCAGATAAGGGCTGTTCTTGCTTCAGTGTCCTCTTATCTTGGGTGATTACAAAGTCCTTTTTGAGCAGAGAGTATTTTTAAAGCACTTCTCTGACTTCTGATTTTTGGAGACCCCTTTCATTTTTACCTTGGTTTGTTTCCCATTTAAGACTGTGAATCATAAGAGTAGCATTAATCGGCATTGGCTTTAATATCTGGAGATTGTTAGTGCAAAGTGTATGACTTAACTGTCAAGACTCTAATGCAGCTGTGTAGTTCGAGGCTGTATTTCATAGAGTCACAGAATTGCTATGGTTGGAAGGGACTTCTGGGGATTACCTTGTCCAAACCCCAAGGTCACCTAGAGTGGGTTACACAGGAACATATCCAGGTGGGTTTTGAATGTCTCCAGAGAGGGAGACTCCATGACCTCCCTGGGCAGCCTGTTCCAGTGTTTTGCCACCCTCAATGTAAAGAAGTTCTTCCTCATGTTGAGATGGAACTTCTTGTATTTTAATTTATGGCCATCGCTCCTTATCCTGTGGCTGGGCATTACCAAAAAGAGTCTGGAAACATTCTCTTGGCACCAGATTTTGAGATATTTGTATGCATTAATGGGATTCTCTCTCAGTCTTCTCTTCTCCAGTCTAAAGAGGCCAAGCTCCCTCAGTTTCTCCTCATAAGAGATGCTCCAGACCCCGACTCATCTTTGTGGCCTCTGCTGGGCCCTCTCCAGTAACTCCTTGTCTGTCTTGTGCTGAGGGGCCCAGAACTGGACACAGTATTCCAGATGTGGCCTCACCAGGGCTGATAGAGGGTCAGGATCACCTCCCTCCAGCTGCTGGCCACACTCTTCCCAATGCACCCCAGGATACCATTGGCCCTCCTGGCCAGAAGGGCACTGCTGACTCATGGCCAACTTGTCATCCACCAAGACCCCCAGATCCTTCTCCACAGAGCTGCTCTCCAGTAGGTCAGCCCCCAGCCTGTGCTGGTACTTGGGGTTATTCCTCCCCCGGTGCAG
This sequence comes from Lycocorax pyrrhopterus obiensis, assembly GCA_014706295.1. Classification (NCBI taxonomy): domain Eukaryota; kingdom Metazoa; phylum Chordata; class Aves; order Passeriformes; family Paradisaeidae; genus Lycocorax; species Lycocorax pyrrhopterus. The sequence continues at coordinate 94,059,528 of JACSVZ010000002.1, read as the reverse complement.
GACCCTGCACTTGCCTGTTGAACTTCATTAGATTTCTGTGTGTCCAATTCTCCAGCCTATTCTGTCTGTCTCCATCCTATTTCTGTCTGTCTGGTTTGTTCAAGGATAGTAGCAAACAGCAGTCTCCCTGGCTACCAACACAGCTTACAGGTCTGGGATTTTTTCCCTTTCTTTCAAACAGCTTCATGCTTTGGATTTACAGAAATTTCTAACCTAAGGGAACAATACTTCAGGGTTAATTCAGTCAGCCTTGACAATCCTCCTCCAGAAAAATTGTACATTAGCCTATACAGGAACAGCTGTGATATGGCAGAAACATAAAATGTTGCACATATTTCAGATACTGTATAAAATACTTGTATTTTTATTTTCTCCGCACCTTCCCACCTTCCTTGGGTGAACTGGTTCCCTTTGAAGTTTTTTTGGTTTTGGCATGTTTGGTTTTGGTTTTTTTTACCACACTGAAATTTAGCACATGTAGGTATAGCATGATGATGTGAAAATAAATTATTTAACATACCTGGAATCGCACACACGCACAAGGAGAAATGAACTACTGTCAAATGACACTGACAGGATCTTGTGCCTTTTTTGTACTTAAAATGTGCTTGAACAGACTGTATTGATATCTGAGTTAATTGATAACACAAACAGGAAAGAATATTATCAACTCACAATTCATTTGTCTTCTAAGATGCCAGATACTGTAGCTAACTCTGCTTCTGATTCTGGGACTCACTGAATTAACAGAGTTGTAAAGAGTTAGGAATGCAGTGTCCAAAATTACTTTCTTACTGCAATTTTTAGACAAGGGTGGAAAAAAAATTAACATAGGTGCCTATTTATGCCTATGAGTATAGAAAGCAGAGGCAGAAAAAGCCTCAGAGTACAACCTCTTAGGTTCAGGATGTAAAGTTTACTTTCTAACAAATTCTTTCTCCAAGTTGTTACATGAAAAATTGGGTGATTTAGGTATAGGATTTTGCAGCTCTTTGAAATATGGCAAAAACAATCTTTTTATTCAAAAGAGAAGATACCCATTGAAATGCCAGTGCATGCAGAAGTAGGGTTATATCAAGCCTTAAACTTCTGATTAACATCTCTGCAGCCCTCTGCTTGTACAGATGGTAACAAGTGCAGTGGAGAATAAAATTACTTTAATCCTTAAAGTAAAATATAGCAATATCTCTGTGTAACCACTGCTTTTAAAAGAAGACTTATTTTGCTTTACATTGCTGCTATAAGTACTCAAACTGTGGCAAGGTAGTAACAATAATTTTTCAAAACACTTAAATTTTTCACGTGTTCTAATCTGCTTATATACTAAAATCATGTGTTAGATGAAGCAGATCAACTCTAGCATAAATGCAGAATAGACTCACCTTGACATATACTCTTTTTTTTTTGACTGAGTATCTACAGTGGTATTGTACAATGTAATGTATGAATCATTAGAACAGTGTGCATTATGACAAAAAAAAAGGGATGCATATTCATGTGATATTTCTCACCAGAGTACTTCAGCCCTTCTTTAGAACTTGTTCAGAATCTTGGTTGAGGAAATATATCAGAGATTGCTACAGCTGATGAAGTTATTATTAGTAATTTATAGTTTCTTTGACCAATTAACATAAATATTAAAGTGACTTTCCTTTTATCTTTATTCTGTTCTGTATATGAAGTGAAAAAAAACCCTATATAATTCTATAAAATGAGCATGGTATTTTGGTTATGGATAGTTTCCATGAGCTTTATTCTGCATGCAGGATAAATTTGAATATTATTCACCTCTTGGTCAAAATCTTTGTTGTGCATGAACATTATTCACCTAGTGAAGGGGTTAAGCTGTCAGCCAGATTGTATTTTGGATGTTTGCAGAGTCTATGCTATAAAGGAGAACTAAATATATCCCATAGGCTTAAATAACAAAAATGTATTAGTGAGATGCAGAACTACTGACCTAAGTGAGCCTCTAATCAGACATCACAGAGTGCAGTAACTGGGGAATTATGGAAGAGAGTGTTGATTAGGGTGAACTGAAGTTAGGCATGGAGATTAAAGCTGGTCAAAAAAATTTTAGAATCTCAGAGATTGTGTGATAAGGTGAAGTGCAGTGGTTTCTAAGAGATGCATGTTCATGCCTCTGAGTTCCTGATTTTCTGTGACAAGGCCTCCCAGACCTGCATTTACACCCCTACTCATTTAAATTTCATAGCACAGTCCCACCTACTGAGAGAGCCAGCCCTACAGCTCCATCCAATCCACTGTTTCAACAGCTCAGGCTGTCAACCCTATCATATCCCCACAGTTTTTCCATTTCCTCCCTTGATACATCAGAAAGTGCATAGCTGGATGCTTCAGGCTCTTGATGTCATACATGTTTTCCACCTTCCATTTTTCTGTTTGTACAGCCTGTCAGCTTTTTTCATCCTTTCAGTGAAATGCAGTCACTGTTGATAGCTTTGGGACCCTCTGGCATACACCCAAGTTTTGCGCTTTTTTAGGCTGATATCCAACTCTGGATGTTGAAACTAACCTCAAACTAATCAGTCTTTGCATTCTATAAAGCTGTTTCACTCAGGCTGTTGGTAGTTTGAATTTCTAGTGCAATCTATTTTGGGAGTGTGTGACAGGCTTGATGTAATTTAAAGCTTAGAAATGTCTCCTACTAATTGAGAGTTCTATCTGAACTTGAATGTTCATGTGTGCACTTGAAAACTATTAAAATTTTGGGGGAGGTTGTCCTCTAGCATGACTCACTGCTGATTGGAGCTTTGAGCTGGTTCCCGTGTCCTCTTTCCTTCATGTATTTTTTACTTGTTGCAATGGTTGCCCCTGTTGCAGACGAGGTGTGCTTTTAGATATGATGCCCTCTTGATGTTTCATGCTGAGTCTAAGAAACAGCAGCTCCACTAATTGTAATTTCTCTTTCTCCCCTACTGACTCCTCCTGATGATAAAAAAAAATGTTTCTTGGAGATAGGCCAGTAGTGAAGCTGACAGTCCCAGAAGCCTCTTAGTAATACTCCTTCAATGAATTTCCAGGCGCGGTGACCGCAATGCAGTAGAGCAGATTCTTTAGACAAGGTCAGACTGGTATTCAGCAGAATGCAAATGGAAATTGTAACTCAGCACAGACATATCTCACTCTGTCACATGTGCTGCCTGCTGACAAATTAATAACTCTTTCAGGATTTAAATGCAGATGTTTTTCAAGGCTGTTCACTACTTTGGTGGCAACTATAATGCTCTTGGATATACCTACCGTATACTTTTCTTTTTCTTTATGAGGTGAATCGCTGAGTGGAGAACAATTATAGCCTAACTGCTCATATCCCACTGAGTATTACAGTGGGGTGATGTTAGTTCACAGCGCTCTCTGCAAGCTGTCCATATATCAATGGTTTGAAAGGAATCTCATGAGCTGCTGCATGTGTGGGCAAATGCTGTGTTTTCTTTCTACCTGTCTTGCAAAGATGAGGTCACCACACCAGTGCCTGCAGCAGAAGAGTAATACTAAAGCATTCCATTCTGCCATCAGTTACCACATCTGTCAGTTTTAGGAAGTTGTACTGGTGTTACTTCTGTCTGTCTCTGTTTCTATTCTATGAATCACAGTACCACAATACCCCATACAGTGGATCGTATATGTTTTTCGGGAGGTAGCATATGAACCCCTGGCATGTATCAGATGCTGATTTAGAAATATTCTTACAATTCTTAATGTGAAAAAAAGCTTCTTCCAGTAGATCTGGATGAGGGCTTACAGGTAGAAAAGAGGAAGATTTCCCAGTGTTGCTTTTCCCTCCCTTTATCTGTGGCAAAGATCTGCCTTCAGGGGCTGATCCAGAGAAGCAAGTGCAAAAATGTGTATGTAGAGGGTCTTGTTCAAGATCTGTCAAGTGCAGGCATGTGCTCTGCAGCATCCACACATGAATCTCCAATTATGTGTTGCAGGAGAGAGGGCTTTGCAGTAAAATGTTGTAGTAGGGGGCCAGGGTCTTGTCCAGGAAAAAGGCTGGAAAGGAGACCCTTCACCCAGGTAGTTGCAGACACAGTTCTTTTTTTGGTGGTGGTGATGGGGTAGCTACTTAAGATGAAGGGGGAAGAAAAGGAATAAGGAAAAGCCTGAACATGTCTGAAAAACCTTGCTTTGGTGTTTGGCCCAGTGCTAGATTTCATTTTCTCGAATGTGGAGATATTTTCAAGGCTTGCAGAGCAAGATGTGGGTAGTGACTTCATGGTGTTGTCTACTACATAATTTACCCAGCAGCAAAACAGAGGCCTCCAACTGAGCACAGTCTGACCTGTTCAAGAGCTTGTTGCAGTACTCAGGGACTGGGCCAGGCACACCTGGTGCTCCAGAGGACAAGAGAGAATGAGGGAAGAAAACGGTGAGAAGACCAAGGACATACAAAAATAAGAAGACAAAAGAAAGAAGAAGCAGCTGAAGAGGAGAAAGATCTGAAAAGGTAAAAGTGATAACTGGCCAGTAGCATGGCAAAAATGAAATTAAACAGCAGAAAGAGTCACATGAGACTTGGGCTTGGAAACATGCACTGAATCTCATGGTTCTTGAGAGTTCTCTTAGTTTCCTTTTACACTAGAGAAGGATGGGAAGGATTCTGCCTGGTACAAGTGATGTCAGGCAGGATTGGAAGGCAATGGATTGTTCCAGTCTCCTCTCTCCTCCTATCTGGGGAAATCTTGGAGTGAAATTTCTTATTTTCCATATGAAAGCTTTACCTACAATGGATTTTTTTTTTTTTTTAATTTCAACTGTATGTCAAGGAGTGGTGTAGCATGTGTCAAGTGAGGAAATTCTGAAATTAATCAGGTCCAACAAAAAACTGTAAAGGTAAACACATATCTGTTAAACATGTTCTCCAAGAGATGAGACACAGACATATACCTGTGTCATAAGTTTCACATGTTGCAAATGTGCACAAAATTACATTCCTGATTCCAAATGATCTGAACTGATATTCATACTGTTGCAGTAGTCATGCTTTAATTTACTGTTGCATTATACTCCCAGAGAAAGTAGGAGCATATTTCAGCAAACAATAATGTATAATAGATTAAAGATTATAGGACAGACGTGACCTGCCTTGTTCATCTTCAAGTCAAAAATTATGCAGCTGTGTATTGAGAATATTGATTAATTTATCTTTATGACTATAGAAGTAATTTTGAATGAGTGAGAAGTCTACACATACATAAGATCTCTATACAAGCATTTCTTAGAAAAAGTCACAGAATCATAGAATATTTTGCTTTGGAAGGTACCCACAAAGGTCATCTAGTCCAACCCCCCTTCAAAGAGCAGGGACGTCTTCAACTGGATCAGGTTGCCCAGAGCCCAGTCCAACCTGACCTAAAATGTTTCCAGGGATGGGACCTCCACCAGCTCCCTGGGCAACATTTTCCAGTACCTCAGCACCCTCAACATAAAAGATTTCTTCCTAATGTCTCGCCTGAAACGACACCAACGTTCTTGCTAAAATTTGACATTTTCAAGAAATGAAAAATGATTGTAAAAATGATGAACTGTGTAAATATAATATATAATGTAAGTTCAATATGCTAAAGTGCACGTCGGTTTTTTCAGCTATGAAAGTTAAAAAAAATTACACCAAAATTTCTAAAGTGTGCTTCTAGTCTTTGAGAAGAATGTTTGTCTGCAAGTCACATTTGGAGTATGTCTTGTGTTCAAGGTGAGTAATGTTGAAAAATGAGGAGATAGATTCTTAGTGAAAGAATACAAAAATCAGAATGCTGCTCAGTTCTCATGTCAATAGCTTTAGTCATCTAGTTGAAACAAGCTTAATGGCACTGGTGTATTTTTCTTAGATTAAAAAGTAAGAATAAGCAAGGAAAAATAATTTTCCATGTCTCCAGGATATTCTGTTCAGTTCAAAAATGGCAATAATAAAATAAAAGCAAACATAAATACCATTTACATAAAAAAGGCACAGTATTGTCTTTTCTTAAAATGTATGCATTTAAGTCCATTTTGCAGGGAGTAAGTCTTATTTTGCTTTTACTGTTTTAGACTAGCATTGTTATTCAGGCCTATCAGTATGTCAATGTCTTGGGGTGACTCTATCATGTGTATCCCCTATAGTTTTGATAATGAACGTAACTGTTGTCTTCTAAATTTTGAAGAACTGTCAAATCTTCCTTATTTTTTATTTTAAGAAACTAGGTCTATATCAGTTAACAGAAAATAGCAAAGACATTCACATTTTTGGCTAGATTTTTACCACTCCTACAAGTTATAGAGATTGAAAAGAAGTAATCTGATTTATTCTACTGAAGCAACACAGTGTGAAATAATATCTTTTTTTAAAAGTTTTTTCCTCACTCTGTCATGAAGAATGGTAGGGGGAAGGTGTAAATAAATAAAAAAATTAAAAAGACCAAAACAGGAAACAAAGCCTTGATTGCTACTCACTCTTGCAGTCATCACAGAAAGATGTTACATTAAGAAATAGGAAGCTTGACAATGTTGATTAACTCTGTGAGTGCATCTAAACACTGTATAATGTTTAGACTACGAAATCACATTAGCAGTTCACTTTCCATAAATTAAACTTTGCTTTCCAGCTAACTATTTATAGATATTATTTTGGCATCTTCGTAAGAAGGGAAGTGGAATATATGATGCTTCAAAAACTCTATTATTGAGTAATTTCGTGCCAAAACTAAAATGCACAACCATTCTTCTAAAAGTAAATTAGATGTGCTATAACAAGAGAAAAATTCAGATAGGTCAATAATTACGGTCACATTTTCAGAGATTTGGGGAATTTTCTGGCCTAGAAAATACATTGAAATTATAGATTCGGTGGGAGGGAATGGGAGTGGATCCTGCTTTTTGCTTGAACAGCAAAACAGATTCTGTGCAAACTTTAAATTAAAATGCATCCTATGTGTTTTGGGGATGGGAGGCTTAAATGTGAGTGGAGAGAAAAATAGTAGTGTGTAATCTAGTGTAGTAAAGAATAGCACACTTTCTAATTGTTTTTGCACTTCACAATGCTTAGCTAATGTGCTGGCAATCAGAAAGATGTATTTTTTCTGGAATTTTTTTATGGTTGCTGCAAAGTAAGGCATATATGTTCACCTTTAAGGTTTCTCTCCATGGGCTAAATGAACCCCTTTCCTCACAACACAGTAGGTCATAAAGTATTCCTAACAGAATATGTTACATGCTGCTTTTGTTCATCTTTCCATCCCTTCAGATGAGATCCAGGGTTTTCAACATGGCTGGTTAGCCTAAATTGTCCTTGCTGTACTCTTAAGATTTGTATGGCGATTCACCTTAAATGTAATTGTTTCCTTTTTTTAATAACTGAAGAAATATTTGAAGGGGACTCTCTGCTATGAATAATGTATACTAGAACAAGATTTTGCTTTGTCATTATATACGTCTGACATTTGTTGACTATTTAATGTCTGTCTTTTAAAAATTTATCCAACACTTCAGAATAAATAAAAGCCTTGAACAGATTAGATTTGATTCTTGCTTCCTTCTTTTGCGTCCTAGACTTCATGTTTAAAATTGAGCTTTTATTAGAGATTTTTAGAGCGTCTAATAGAAATCAAGGCTTTAAACACATTAAATGTCCTTTGACTTCACATTCCACTTCATCATTTAATTTCGGGGAGAAAATAGAAGACAACTTTGTACCTCATTTGGCACTATGACAACAAAATCTTATTTAGGAGAGTACTGGTCAGGATCTACATGATACGTCAGAACCATATTGAAAACATATTTGAAACAAAGAATGATTTTATTATGTGGTATATGTGTTTACATCTTTTCACTTATCAACTGATTTTAAAGACATGCTCAGTGATTGGGTTAAAAATTCTTTTGGTTTTAAAATATTATTATGTGAAGTGATGTATTTGCAGAACTCTTGTTTGAAAGGTATAATTTAACCAAAAACTGTATATAAAAAAATAAGTAGAAAGACTTGCAAAAATTTACCAAATAAGAATCTTGGCACTATTTTTGGCTGAGTTCATGTATGTTTTCCTCTGTTCAGTTCTTGTAGCTGACAATAACTGTTTGCTTTATTTGCTTCTACCAATTATTTCAAATATTCAAAATTTTCTCTTTGCTTGGAACTAATGAAGAGTAGATAAGTCTCTTCCTGACCAAGAAAATTCTCCTTTCAGGGGGCATTATGTCAATTGTCCTTGGACAAGATGACATGTTCTGGGCTCAGTTAAACTGTGAGGGAAATGTGACTGTAAATGAAGTACTATTCCTTACTCCTGCTTAATACCTTATTAGCATTTCAATTAAAAAAAAATAAGTTCACCAGTTTATCATGGTCTGGTTCTGACTTTGAATATTAGTGTTATGTTCTTATCAAAACTGTATCTTGTGAGAAAAGCAAGAGCACTTTTTTCGCTTAATAGAAAAGCATCTTTTTCAAAATTGAGAGTAGATAATATGAATTCTTTTTTCTTCAGGTCATAAGATGTCATTCTCAAAACCTGTACTATCTGTGAGAATTTGATGTTCAAGAACAATTAAAATTTATGAATCTGTGGTGTGATTCACTATGCAGTCTGTCTTTGACTCCGGTGTGGTAAATGATAAGAAACAGTTTTTCATAGATTTCAATTTTACTGTTGAATCTGACTCTGTTGGATTTGTCTCTGTTTCTTTCGTCTTCTGGATCTACTAGCACTCCATGTTCTCACTTAACTCTTGTGGTGCTGTGCTGTCTTCACAAGATAGTACCTTCAGTTTCCCAATAAGTATCTTTCAATTTGTAGTAATGACATCTTTTCTGGAGCTAGGACTCCAAAAGTTCTGTTTTTTTCATGGGCCAAGGTGATTGACTCAAATGCATGTTCAGTTTTCCGGTTTTGTCTTTCCCTTCATGAACTGATCTCTTTGATCCTGAAATCAATGAGGGACAATAACACTTAAAGGCAATTAGATTTTGTTTGTTTGGTTGGTTGTTTGGTTGGTTGTTTTTTGTTTGTTTGTTTGTTGGTTGGTTGATTTTTTTTGTTTTTCCATGTAACATGCACAAATACACTGTCTCTGGCATGTTTAACATTCTTTTGCTAGCTGGAATGACAGTTTCAAGGAAAACATCACTACTCACAACTAGATTGTTTCTGTCTGTTTTTTCTCAGTTGAGGGTTTATTTTAATTTTAATACCATATGGTAAATTTCTACCTTGATTACTGGTACCAATCAATGTAGAACTTGGTATCCTGATTTCTACCTTGAAGACAACCATAGTTTTCCTCCATGTCTTCCTTGTCTACCTTGGAGGGAGTCCCAAGATCTTGACATCTACTCTTGAGACTTTATTCTGGAGTTTTAATGACCGTGAGAAAAAGCAAGTCTATTTAGCAGGTGGAATATGTTATTAGAGAGGAAGTGAGCAGCCTGCTGACCAATCTGATCTATATTCCTCTGAAGAGACTTTTCTCAAAAATTTGCTTTTCTGGGCTTCCTTCACCTCATTCCAGACAACAAAAGTTGATTTATAGCACTTAAAATTTTTATTTTCATTTAGAGCTGGAGTTGATGTGCTTTATAGACTCATAAAGTAAGCAAGGCCAGGACAATTACTGGAAGTAATGGCAGTTATATATTGACTTATTTGGGACTAGTGTAATAGTGGATTACTTTTATGTCACTGTTTTACAGTTAGGACACCATGATAGACTTAACTATTTCTAAGCATATGTAGTGAGACAGAAGGTGAATATGTGCAAGGTTTTATGATAGCCATTAAAGGTTATGAGATTTTGCACATTATATTTGTGACTTCAGTAATTCTCTTTACATTTGACTTGATTGCTGCATTTCTTGTTGCACAATATAAAATGCAAGAAGCCAATGTAGGTTTTTTTGGGGTTTTTTTTGATGTGAACAACAGTAAAAATGTACCTAGACATTTTCTTTTAAAAGGTTGGATTAAAATGAAATTGATGGAAGAAAATTTCCTTGTAAGAATTTACCAAAATCCTAAGTCTAAAAAATTGCAATTGATTTCAACCCCAAATTTGTGTACTGAAGTGCCAGAAAAAGGATTATAACATTAGACCCTCATTCAATTCTAGCCAGCATTTTTTTGTAATGACATACATTAATTTATAGTTTTCCTCTAAAAAGAGTTTTTACATTATTATTTTGTATGGTTTTGAAACTATCTGGGAGTGAGAAAATGTAGAATCTCATCCCCCCAGCAGTAGGGTACTTAAATGTATATATTTCTGAAATATAGTCCAGTCGGTTTTCTAGAAAACCTTAGGACATTTGTTGCTTAAGCTTCTTTGTGCATATGTGGATATGAACATATTAGAACATATAAGATAATGTGTTAATAAATATGATAACTCTTCGTGTTTTACAGAAAGTAGTAATAGTAAACTGTAGTGCTTGTGTCGGGCTCAAATAATAATAAATTTGAACACCCAAATAAAATATACTGAAGAACACTTGCTAGTCACCCATTTCTAGGTTTGGGTTTCCATTATAGCTTTTCTGTGTTTTGTTTTGATGTTTTGATGATAATGAAATAAGTACGATGCTCTCAAGCGAGAGTATTACAGGCCTAGATGCTTTTAACACCATAAATATTTAAAACATATTTAATTATATATATTAGGTGAAAACCATGTAGCATTTAGATAAAATTTATTTTTATACTTTTGGTAATTTAAATTTTACTACCTGCTGAGGGAAGAGAGCAGAAATCAAATTAACATAAATTTGCCTAAGGTATTTGAAGTGGAATACACTCTAGGCAGATTTTAAATAGAAGTATCTGTGAAGGTGTGTGTGTTCAGTTAACAAAGGTTTATGAATGAAAAGGAGTAAGCTTTATTCCAAGATCAAAATGTCTTGGATGTCTAGGCTACCATTATGAAATGCAATGCACTACTTAGAAGTTAAACACTCACAATACAGTGCTATGAATTAGAAAAGCTGATTACATGACTCTATGGCATGTATTCTGAGATGACAGGTAATCACTTCTTTCAAAATAAAGTAGATTGGTTGTGACAATATTCTGTTGTAAACTTACTCTATTCTGTGTTGTAATGAATCCCTAGGAATGCTGGGTCTTGCGTGGCAAGTTGCTCCTTGAAGAGCTGTTTTCCAAGGTCTTTGAGAAAGAAGTAGCAGCTGTCAAACATCTCAAATGCCATTGTATTAGGGGCAGGGGCCAAGGTTTTGGTAGCAGTGGGAGCCTGTGGGAACAGTGCATTGTTTCCCACCATTGAGCTTGAAGTCGTTATTTTCTCTAACCTGTTGAGGTCCCCTGAATGGCAACAAACCCATTTGATGTGCTGGCAATTTCTCCCAATTCTGTGTCTTCTGCAAAGGTGCTGCGGGTGCACTCTCTTCCCATCATGTGGGTCACTAATGAGGAGGTTAAATCGTGCTGGCCCCATTAAGGACTCCTGGAGCACATAACTAGCGACTGGCCTCCTGCTGGACTTTGTGCCACTGATCATCACCTTCTGGGCCTGGCAGTTCAGCCAATTTCCAACATACCTCGCCATTCACTAATCTAATTTGTATTTCATCATTTTTTCAGTGAGTACTTTATAAGAGGCAGTGCTGCATGCCTTGCTGAAGTCAGGATAAACAATAGCAACTGCTCGTCCCTCATGCACCACGCCAGGCCACCATTTGTTACGTTGAAGAAGGCTAGGAAGCTGATCAAGCATCCTCTTCAGTTTAATTATTAATCTGTTGTGTCTGCTAGTGCAACTTCCTTCAGTTTCTTTCTTCGCATATATATTGTTTTTTTGGTGGAGGTAGGAAGCCTCCTGGAACTGTTTTTTATATTAGTACTGTTTTCTTCAGTCTTGGCTGAAATGGTAAGATTTCATGTTAAAAATAAAAATATTGAACATATAAAGGTTAACATAATTTTACTTTGCTAAAGCTAATGGAAATCAATGAAACTATGTAAGCACCGCTATACAGAGTCATAAATACCATCGAGTAGGAGTATGAATTCATAGACTTAATGGAAATAAGTGAATGGATGGCAGCTTTAGTATTTTCCTGATAAAAGAAGGGATGGAGAGAGACATGCTTTGAAATCACGTTTTGTAGCTGTTTTGGTTTTGCTGCAATGTGGAGGTTGCAAGACAATCACTTTATTTACTGTTTTCCAACTTATGGCTTTTTTAAAGTAAAGAAAAATAACTAAAATTGAAATGGGTGAATAGCAAAATAAGAGATAATATTGGTCTCTTCAGGCTAGGACTGTTATCTAAACTTTAACAAGGAAGTTGTTCAGAAAGACATGAAAAAATAATACGCTAATCAATCTAATGATTCATTCATAGATTTAAAATAAAAAAAAGAAAAAAGAGAAATGTTTGGCAAGTAACTGTTGCATGTTGTATAAATATAGAAATGTTTCATCATAGCTGAAATATTTGTTATGATAGTTGGCCTTTCTGTCTCAAAATTATTTGCTTCTATCAGAACAAAATGGACAGGAAATGAATACAATCAATCTTCCTCCTTCGTTGTGTGTGGAAAATAACAAGAACAGATAAGGAATGAGGAGTCACTCTTTTAATATCATCAATACACTGGACTTGCCGGTTGTTATGTGTCTGATAGAAATATAGAAATGTGAGCAATTATCAAGTCCTACATTTTCTGTGATGAACCACAAGACTTTATTTGGAAGGGTTTTATAAGAATATATTCAAGTTAAAATTACCTTGAGTATCATTTCCTGCAAAATGGTGATGAGTCACTTGAAATAATCAAGTCTTAAAAAATGTATAGGAGTATACTGTCCTATTAGGAATGACTGGAGACTGGATCAGAAATTTAGAATGAGAATAAACTGAATCCTCTGCTCCAGCAGTGAAATGACCTTGCAATCAGTAAGCTACTTATATGCCATTTTGCAACTAATCTTAAGGTGTAACAGATTTTTGCTCACTATGAACTTGAGCTGCCAAAATTATTTTCTAAAAATATTTTAATTTTTTTTTGTGCAGTGTATGTAGAATTTCGTAAATATATTTGAAAACAAATTCTTCAGATTTAAATTTGTCTGTTTCATTTATCACCTTCCCAACTGCTGACTGGTTTTGTGTTACTTGCTGCTCCCTTATATGGGTTTATCCACTGTCCACTGTTATCAGCACAATAACTAGAGTTCCCTCAACTGATCATAAGTACATTGTGAAGTTCTTTAAAGTAGATGCATCCATCCAATAATGCTTCCTTTTATTTATTTTTTTTTAATACAGAACATAGAAAAAACCCTGTGGCATATATGAAATTAATACATTGCAGAAAAATATGATAATCTATGTACAATTAAATTTTAGGGTTGTCTTTCAACATTCAGACATGAGTGCTATAAAATCAAAGGGTCTCATAGGTGGCTCTGAAAATTCCAAATTGTTGCTTGAATATCGTGTTTCCCAGCTTTGGCCTTAACATGATCCCTGAATTCACTACAATGGAGATAACAGGTTGTGATGAGACTGAAAGTAAAATTTGTTTATGATTTTGGGACTAATTTGCTCTCTTGGAAGGAAAAGAGACTAATAATTAATAAACTAGTACTTCATAGAAAAGGAAGTAGATTTTATGAAATATTGGAATAATAGAAGGGATGGAATTGCATGGTATACAAAGTTTGAGCTCTTATGGTGCACATTACTAAGTGTGGAAGCTCATCAGTTTTTAATAAGATAAATGAATTGAACTATAGGTGTAATATTAAATCCTAGGGTGGTGTTTGATTAGTTTGTGAAGGTGATTCTTTGATCTGCTCACCTGGAATCACAGGGGACTGATCTAGAAGTGCTTGGAGTGTTACTTAGCTGTTTTTTCAAAAATGAGGGCTCATTTGATGATTTGGGTGATAGTCTTTCTACTATGTCCTAACACTTTAAATTTGTCACCATAGGAGAACTGAGCTTTTTTAAATCCAGATAAAATGATTGTGTGTTTTTTAAAAATTAAAAAAAAAAATATTTATTTTTTAATTTAGATGGTTTTGGAGTCACAAAGTAATCTCTAGGGAAACTGAGAGATCAATTGACCCTGTGAAAGTGAAAACCACATAAAAGAAAATTTCTCATTCTTCCATGCAGCTAACAAAACAAAACATGGAATACTAAAAACCCCTGCCCAATAGGATGTTAAAGACATGTTGGCTACTTCAATACTCCTGGCAGAATTTATCTACTGTGCTTAAAAAACTGTAGCATTTGGAGACATTGCATTCCTATCTGATACCCAGGAATATCTTTCAGTGTTTCGTATACTTTAGAGTTAGTGTAAATACATATACATATTGATCTATCTATCTATCTATCTATCTATCTAATTTTATGCTAAATCCTGAAGAATTAACATCTAATCTTGACTGTCTTTTTTCATCTTGAATAAAGAAGATACTTACATAATTTTTGGGTTTTTTTGATAGCTTAAAATTTCTGAACTTTTTCTTACATGCCTATCTTTACCATGTAATGCACAGAGCTGGACACAGTACTTCAGCTGGAAACTTACCAATAGTAAGCAGTATGGAAGAGTAAGCAAGAATTGAGGCATTCATACACTTCTTCTGTAGATTTTTCTAATTGAAGGAAAAGCGTAGTAGTCTGTGTAGGTTTTAAACATGTTTGTTTAAGGGATAACCATGATTAAAGTGTCATTAATGAAAATGTTGTTAAGTTTAAAAATCAGTTTGATGTTAAAACAAAATCACTTTTCAAAAGTTTCTGTTCTATGTGCTTTCAGACTTGGGTTGTTTTTTAGTTACCAGGAAAAATGTGTTGTTAAAATGAAGAAAAGTAGAAATGAGAATAAAGAACCTACATGTACAATAAAAAGAGTTTTATTTATTGAATAATAAAAATGTCTTGTGCTGGTCTACTTCATGACTGTAGTCTCTAAGTAGGAGTAGGCATGTGGATTTTGCTAGCTTAAGCAGTAATGTTTGTTCATGATGGTCTGGTATAAGAATGGAGGATTTAATCATCCAGATTCTTACGTCATTCATACTTGTCATGAACTTGAAAGCTTAGGAAATACTTAACCCGAGATTGGAATGAAATTTTTCCAAATGAATGCACAAGACCTTTGTACGGCAGTGAAGTACGAAAAAAGGTTAGTATGATTAGAGCACATGTTTCTGAGATGGAAGCCACAGGTACACCTTGCAGTCCATCCAAAGTATCTATGGAATGCCAATAGTTCTCCTGAAATATCAGGTAAAGGAATTTCTCCTGACAAGTGTACTTGAGTTCCAACCCCACAGCAGGGGATTTGGAACTAGACGATATTTAAGGTTCCTTCCAACTCAAGCCATTCCTTGCATCATTCTATGATTATTATAGGAATTTGTTCAAATGTAATTTAAAGGCTGGTGATACATAGATGTACTTACTTTTGTGTAATGATTGTGTGTAAATTGTGGAAGAGCAGGGTAGGACAATGTGGTGGAAGGAATGGTAATTTGCATGATGGCATCGAGGAAATAATGCTAATTTCTCTTCCAGAAACCTCGTAGTAAGTCCCTTTTTCCAAAGTTTCTTACAATGGAATACACTTACAGTGTTTAAAAGTACAGAGGAAAATTTTGAAGAAATTTATAAATTTTTCCTTTTTTCTTTTTTTAGAGAGGGTTTTGAGAAGAGATCGCGAAGTGGAGGGGGGTTCTCGTTGCAGTTATTTCAGGAAAAAAAGTCCAAAAGCACACTTTAAATTTGAGAATCTGATTCGGACTAGTTATCCATTTCCTTCTGCCTTGGAAAAGCTGAATTAGAAGTACTTATTTGAATAGTGTCATTTTTATATTTGATTGCTAGAAAATTTAGTAGACTACTGCTGATGAGTCATATAAATGGTGGCAATTACATTAAATATGTGTGCTGGAATCAGTAAAGCAACTGATTGCATTATTATTGTCTAAATTTGTAAATAACATTATCCTCACAATTGAATTTTTAATGGTAATTTCTGTTATCTTTCTGATTTCCCAGTGTAATTTGGAGTCTCTGCTACAGGTAACAAATGTAAATTTAAATGTCTAACTGTCCCAGTTTGAGACAAATTCGGAGGAACATCCAAATTTGAACATTCTCTGATAGAAGGCAGGTTACAGCCACCCCTCCTCCACCAGGTTCGGAAAAATTTTCCTTGGAGGAAAGTGAAGGAAAAAAACCTATTTATTTAACAAACACACGGGAAAAGATTCATAATGCTAAATAATAAAACCTCTCACTGTGGAGAGAAACCTGGGAAGATTTTAGAGTCCTTTCTTTGGATATGGTCTCTCTCTCTCTCCTTTTCAGAGCTCGGTTTGCCTGGAACCCCTCCGGGCCTTGGTGGAAAGTTCTGAACAGTTCCAGAAGAGAAGAAGAAGAAGTCGAAGTCCCAGGGAAAAAAATATTTAACTCTCCGCCTCTCTCTAGAGAAAACAGAGCCCAAAGCTGGCTGAAAAGCAGGGAAGGGTGCTTCCTCCGTGCTTGCCACTGCAGAAGCACGCAGAGAGATAGAGTGACCTTGGAGCACAAATTGCTTTGAAAAGTTCATCTGGCTTTCTTTTTCCTGTCTCTCACACCCAGTTTTATAGACACAGAAAGGCACAGGAATCATGTCTGGATGTAGAGCAGCTGTAGGGGATACACATCGTAAAGTCACCCCAAGACGCTAACACTTGTCAGAGTAGCAATTGATACAATTTGTTTTATTCTTGACTGATGATTACTTTAGTCAGATGGTAGAATGTACATATTGCCATGTGTTTCTCTTCTTCAGAAGGAACTGCAGAGTACGGCTCTTTACGGGAGATTTCTTCTTTTTACCAACAAAAAATGAAACTTTCCTATTCCCCCTTGTCTTGGGGTGACTTTATGATGTGTATCCCCTATCACGTGCTCTATGCCCAGACATGAGTTCTGTGCCTTTAAAGCTAGCTAAGGGAGAGAGGGGAGAGTCAGTGGAATTCCTTTGGTGCTGTGTTCAAAAACGGAGATAAGCTCACTGGCTTCTCCTGCCCGGCTGCTCCGACTCTGCAGCAGGGAAAAGAGTTACATTCCTTTTGCTTTTTAGCTAGTTTCTTGTTTGTTAGCCAAAGTATGGAGCCCTGGGACTTTGGCTTCTTCTTCTTCTTCTCTTCTAGAACTGTCCAGAACTCCAGAACATTGGCCATGAGACCTTACACCTCGGCCCGGAGGGGCCCACACCGAACCCCAGCTCTGGGGAGGAGAAAGCCACACCCACAAAAGGACTCTGAAATCTACCGAGGTTCTCTCCACAGCGAGAGGTTTTATTATTTAGCCTTATTATTTTTCCATACCTGCATGCCCTCTGCTTGTTAAATTAATAACTTTTTTTTCCTTTTTCACTTTCCTCCGAGGAATTTTCTTTCTGAACCTGGTAGGGGAGGGACGGCTGAAACCTGCATTCTTTGGAGGGGATATTCCTCCCAGAGCATTTCCCTTAATTTGTCTCAAACCAGGACATCCCTCCACTCTTTCACTTACATTTTTGTTTACTTCCTTGTCTTTAGAAAGAACACAAATATTTGAAAGGTCTTTTCCAACTCTGGACCATTTTTTTTTTCTCAAACCTTTTTATCACATCTTGAGTTTTATTTGTCATTCTTCATCCCTCTGCTCCTCTTACACCTCTTTTATTTTTCTTTCTCTGCCAGTTTGTTCACAGGAACATCTTGTAGCATAACTGTGACTGGAATGCTAAAGATTTGTTCAGTGAAACTATATGTTTAAATACTTAGAGGTGGTGATTAGAAAAATTAATTAACTTCTTGATTTCTTGAAAAAAACTCTACTGCAGACTATCACATTTTGACATGTAGAACTTTCCTCTTAAATGAGTATAAACCTGGAAGCTGAAGGTTATGCAGTGGTATATTTTCATACATTTTAGAAGATAAAATGTACTAATTCTTCTGAGATACAATATGTTCCTGCTTCCCTAAACTCCCAGCACCTATTTTGCAAAGTTTCTTTTAGTGCTAGGAATTTCTTTGGTCAAAAAAAATTCTCATGGTTTCTCTCCTTTGCTAACCAAGAAAAAAAGTCTGTAATTCTTAAAATTGTTCGGGAAGAGTATCAGCAAAACCAAGGGTCTGCCATAAGGCCTTTATTGTCTAAGTGTTACAAATTCTCCTTCTGACGCTGAGCATGCTGCTGTTCTGCTGCTGTTGCTAACTGTTATGTGTGTTTTGACCAGGGTGGCCTTGCCATGTAGTCACTTAAACTCATATTGCTCATACCTGAAGATTTAGATACTTTAACTCTGCTAAAGGTTTGATGCATGATTGTTCTCTTCCACATCTGCTCACACTGTGGTGAATCTGTTGTTATTCTCTAATGAGAAAAATATATCTTTTATTTCAATAGTTTTGTTTTCCTGTAGACAAAGTGGGTGTCAGTCTTGTATTAATGCAGTTCCCCTGCACTACAGTCCTTTGTTCTATTCTTTTTCACTTTGCTTCATGCTTCTGTTCTGAAAGCTGTCAATCTTAATTCAAAATGGTCACCCCAAATTTTGCCCAGTTCTACCGCTTAACAGGACGTTAACTCCAGAGAGTTACACCAATGAGGTGTAGAGAAGTGTGTGCATAACCAGAATAATAGCTAAGCTATTTGTAAAGTAACTCATAACTGCAGTTATGAGGGAGATCACCTTGTTCTGTAATATAATCCTAGCCTTATGTCTCACTTATGGAGCACTGCAAAAAATGAAGATGCTTCAGGTGAAATCAGGTGAAATGCTTCACTGTGAAATCAGAGTAAAATCTCTGGAATGGTCTATGGAGCTGCATAAGCAAGCAAGTTTTGTGTTCATAGTCAGGAAGATTAGTAAAGCTGTACTTGAACACCTGCTTTCTAATTGTTGCTCGTTAACTTAAGAAAAAGTAGCCGTACCAGGTAGACCACCTAGTTTAAGGTGAAAATAGCTTTTCATGGAGACCACCTAGTTTAAGGTGAAAATAGCTTTTCATGGAGAAGAATATGAATGCAATCATATGACATAACTTTATCTGGGAATGGCAGCTAAGGTGCTTGAAAAAATTTCCTTCCATACAGCTTTATGTGTGAAACTTGGTTTTAAAAGAGTGTTTTAGGTTGAAAAGATTCATTTGAGCTTATAATTAATGCTAGCAGTAAATTGTTCTGATTCTAAGCTGGGTGATGGAGTTAGCATGAGTAAGTGCCTGTGATAGCAAATGCTCTTCCTTCTTGTAACTGAGCCACGAGTCATTAGAATTATGGTGTGCTATAAAACTTAATTAGCATTAAAGTATTCTCTCAGGTGATATACATTTTAACAATCCTGTATTAATAGTCACATCCCACAAGTCCATTACAGTTTTCATGGTTTAATTATCTCTTCCCAGTGTTTAGTACCTGTCTGGATTTGTCCATTCTTTGGCAATGAATGGCAAATTTATCTAAGTTTTAGTAAGTTTCTGCATGAAGTAGTTTTGCATCCTGTAATATCTGTCTAAATTTTGGCTGTCTGGGCAAACAGATAGTCAGGAACAGCCAGCATAGACTTATGAAGGCTAAATCATGCTTGACGTAATTACTTTCTACATTGAAATGAGGAAGAGGAAGCAGAAAGAGTGGTGCATGCAATATACCTTAATTTTAGTTAGATTTCTTACACCATCTGCCACATTATTTTCACTTGGAAACTCATGAAGTATGTACTGGAAATAAGGATAATTAAGTGGACTGAACATTGGCTTGATCCTCACATCTAAAATGTAGCAATCATTGGCTGAACATCTATTTGGCTCCTGGTAAGAAGCAGGGTGCTCTTGGGCTTAGTACTGGGGACCAAGTAATTGAATATCTTTATCACTGGCCTGTGTCATGACACAGACTGCACTTTTATCAGATCTGTTGATGACAGTAAATGGGGTTAAATTACTGACACACTAAACTCTAAAACTTCAATCCAGAGAGAACTTGGGAAACCTGAGGCTTGGGAAAACAGAAATATATTAATTTCAGCCCAAAAAAAATGCAAAGGTCTTTACGAGGAGTAGAATAATCCATGCATTACAGGCTGATAACTGACTGTCGGAGAAACAGGGCTGTTGGAAAGGAACTGGATATCCCTGCAGGTGTTGAGATGAATATGAGTCAGCAAGGTATGACTTCTCATCCTGAGGAAGGCAAACCATGCACTTAGGGTGGCATGGCTACCTGCCTTTGAAGGAAGTTACTCTCTGCTTGATGCTGTTGAAGACACACAGGGACTGCTTTGTCCAGATGTGACTCCCTGCTTTAAGCACAGTGTTGAGTAGCTGGAGAGGGTCCATTGGAGGGCTACTACTGTGATTTGGGGTACACATGTCCCACGAGGAGAGGTTGAGGAAAGTGGGCTTTATTCTACTGAAGAAGAGCATACAAGGGTGGCCTATAGCTACTTGAAAGTGTGACAAAGGTGGTGGACATAAACTCTCCCCTTCAGAGACAAGTGATAATCGAGAAACAATACTCTCAGGCTGCATCTTGGGAGGTTCATGTTGGACACCAGGAGAAAACATTTTCATAGTAGACTAGTGCTGCTGTGGAACAGGTATCAAGTGGTGTCTTGATCCTGGAGTTTTTCAAGACTTTGATAGATAAAGCAACTGTTGACTTGAATTGTTGATGGACTAACTGAGAAGGAGAGTGGGCTAAAGGTGCCTTCGAAATAATACTTTTATGATGACAGGATTTTTATTTCCATTACTACTAATACAGCCAATGACAAAAATTTTATGATCAGAGATAACTGCCCACAATATTCCTAGGCAAAGCTGTCTCTGTTAATGGGCTGTTGATTCATCTAATGAAAAAGTCTGGAAACATTAGTCATAGTTATGATTTGAGATCTCTTACATCAGTTATATTTTTAAAGATCTTTTCAAAACCATAATTGCCATTAGAAGAACATAGTTCTGCAGCTGAAATCAGTGGAATCCCCCCTTATTTTACCTTTTTCCCTCCTTCTACCTCTGTCAGTTTTAGGTCACATTAAATCTGAAACACTCACTAATGCCATAATTTTGGCAGAAGCTCCTCAACATATCATAGAAAAAAAAGTAAAAACTAAACATTTAGAAGGTTGTAAATGTTTATTTTTAACTGAAAGTTTGATGCAGAGAATGAAATATTAAAGACTGAGCTAAAATACAAAATCATTCCGTATGAATAGAGGTGGTTTTACCTTATAAGTCCAACAAGGAAAAAAAACAGTCCTGCAGGTTGCTTTAGGGAAGTTTCAATGCATGAGGGAGAAAGGCAAAGGAGAGCTAGGTGACAGTGTTAGATTCCTAGGGCAATGTAAAAAATTCTGCCATTGATCTCTACTGCTGCTGGTCAGGGTACAGCACGTGCTTTGCCCGGCTCCTCAACAGTAGAGTTTACTGAGATAAGACTATAGCTGGGCTACAACCATTTTGTGCTGGTTTAACAAAATGTCTTAGGACATTTCTTCAGAGTAGAACGAGGCCTCTGCTTGTCCAAAATAAACAGCTGCTAAATTTCATTGCTGCTATGCTGTTTTCTCTGTATCAAAGTTTTTCAATGAACCTCCTTCTGGTCGGTCACTAGAAGAACGGAGTGACACCTTTTGAACTCGATGTTCACTTTCTTACTCTAATGTGCAGAGCATGTGAAAGTAAGTGCTATTTGTTCCTGGATAGTTGGGAAAGACTGTGTGCTGGGAAAACAACTGCTTTACTATTTATGTCAATCATAACACCTATGAATATGAGCAAGCTCAGTTCAGACTGCTTCCATCAATACCATATTAAAATGTATTGCAAGCACTCAATGTAATATTAATGACAATCAATAATAAACAGGTTTCAGAATGCATTTGAAAAGTCTTTCTGAGCTGTAATCACAGCTTTTTTGTGGCCAGCCATTGGAGGATATAAAAGAGGGCTTTAGAAGGCCTTAAGGTGTTTTTCTGCATGTGGAAATTGTCAGGTAATATGAGATACACATGCTACTATTGTATGCTTACTGTTGCACACTGATTCCTAGTTCCTAATTTGATTTTCCTCTACAAAACAGTTGTAAAATATGTTACAATTTTCCCATGAATATCATATTTACTTCATTGCAATTTTCGGTTTTCTTCGAGCTGCGGTAGCTTCTACAATTCAGGTAATGATTCTTATGACATCATTTTCAGCTTCAGAAACCATATTTTTGCATTCATACTTCACAAACAGAGACATTCAGAGACATTAACCTCATTTCAGAATGTGTATGGGCAGAATGCAGAAAAAATGCATTAAATAGTGATGGCCAAATATCTCCATTTAACAGTCATTTCCAAAAAGGAAAATTCCAATCTTCTTCAGAACCTGTATTTCCACTTTAAATCCCTTCTCATCACTAAACAGACATAACTGGAATTAGCTACTTTGGTGGAAATCAAATATTCTTTTAGTTCTTGTCATACTTTGTACACTGTTGTTTAGAGGTGGGGAATAGAGATAATTTCTTCCAAATCTCAGTAATCTAATTTTTTTCTTCAGAATAAGTTGTCTTGATTTTTTTCACTGTTGTTCTTCATGATGTTAATTCCATTCAGTTATGCAGTGCCCAAGGTGGTTATTCATATGAGAAAAAGAGGGGAAAATATAGATTTGCAATAGGAACAGGTGTTTCATGAATCCTGTGGTTCATTTTCCTTGTTTTTCTGAGTGAATTAAATCTGTTGATATCTTTGAAAAATTATGGGTTGAGCTTCCTTCAACACAGGAAGAAATGAAACCTACAAAGAGAATTTTTGAATTTGGTATTTTCCTCCTGTGTTCTGATTGACTTTAGCTACAACTTTTGCAGGTTTGTGTGTTATAAAGCAGAAAAAGCAAGTAATTTTTTCCTTCAAGTACTTTAATTGCCATTGAGGTACGCAGCTTGGTAGGCCTTAATGGCTGGAAACAGTCATTTGAGTTGAAATGTTGCTTAGAACATGTTCTATTAAAGAAGTTGAATGATAACTGACCGAGTGCTTTTATATATGGTCATCACTATTGCAAGTGATACTGGACATGACCAACCACACTGACCACAGTGTAATGTGATACAAAGTAAAGGATCGTGCTGCTAGGACACGAGTTTTCTGTCTGTTTTGAAACTAAATGTAAGCTAAGACTGAAATTTTCAAAAGATTTTGAATACGAGCCAAAACATTTTTAGAGACGTTGTGCCGCTTGTCAATTAAATTCTCAGAGTTTTTAGCATTCATTCCAGGATATAAGAGTTTTTATTTCAATGTCATTCTTTCTTTAAGTAGTATACCTCCCTTTAAAAGAATATCCCAGTTTGTCTTGACTTTGGATCTGTTGGTTGTGCAATGGAATTCTCTCAACCTGTGCCATTAGATTTCTGCCTCATCTCATAAAGTGCTTATATCCGAACAGTAAAAACCAGTATGATCTAGTTTCATGGCTAGGGGATCATGTAGGGAAGTGGGAGATTTGGATATCCAGTTACTTATTGGTTAGACATTCAAAGAAAATTGAACCGTACCAATAGGAAAGATGAGATGAACAGTTTCCTGAGAGGGAGAAAATGAAGATTCTAATAATTTTTGGTAGTGGAAGAAACCAATGTGAATCATGTGTGCTTTTATTGACCCTGTGTCATTAAGCTTTTATGTGGATCAACCTTCCACTACATTTTTAAAAAAAATGCTGAAAACTTAAAAAAAATCAGTAGATCTTTTCTTTAGTTCCAACCTATTTTCTAGAAAACTGAAGCAAAATTAGAATAAATCCAGATCCATCAGAAAAGTTAAGGATGTGCTTGCTATAGGGAGAGTTGTGCTTAATCTTGATTTGCATGCTTTTTGAATCTAAATCTAACTTTCTGTGAAACTGGTATTTGTTTGTACGTGTAAAACTGGTCAGAGTCCATTCTGCCTCTTTCCTACAAATTCTCATTATGTGTAAAAATTAACCATGCTTGTGCCAAGACAGACACCTAACTTGTATAGATATACAAAATCTGTATCAAGTAGATCTTTTCTGTGTGCCATGTATTCCCACCTGGCTAGTTGTAGCTTCTTTTGCCATGTCTGCAGAGTAGAGGAAAACAACAAATAAAGAGCCCTGTCCCATGGAGGGTTGGCTAGTGTTTGTTCTGCTTAATAACTTTGAGCTGTTTTCAGAAACCATTCTATCAAAGGGTTGTCAAACAACTCTTCTCAAAAGAGCAATTATCTGGATGTAGTGCTGCAGATTCTCTCTAGGCATCTTCAGGCTTGTTTCCAGTCTAATAATTTGACATCAATATGTCCTATTCTGTCATTTAGTGTAATGCTGCCACTAAACTAGCTACCAACTTGAGGAAACAAATAAACTGTAAGTTATACACACCCATGATGTACTTAAAACCTTTGTGGAAAAATGGAGAGCACGTAAGAAATCAGCCATTAGGAACTGCTGTTGTAAAACATATAAAATATTTATAGAACTATAAAATAGTCCTTAATGCCATGAAAATGCTGTCAGGAAAAATTAAATTTAAGTAAAAATTACTGGCATTCATATAGATGTAAAAATAAGTCTTTAATACCTGGGATAACAAAAACTTTGGTTTGTAGTTTAGGATAGAGAGTCTATGAATAAGACAAATGAATAAATATTTGAACAGCTGTGCTGGATATTGAGTATTCATTTACTTGTTCTTCCAATTCAGTTGAATATTCAGATTTCAGGTTTGAGTACTGTATCAGTGAGACTAAAAAGTCAAACTAGTACAAAAAACTCATTGAAAATCTTTTGCTGGAAAGAATTCATAGGCAAATCCTTGTAAAAGCAACATCAGAGAGGAGGTCTAGTTTATTTGTCATGAGTTAAAGTGGTTGAAGTGTCAGAGTTTATGATCCCACTTATCTTTTTGTTAAATGAAAACCCTTTCTTCCTAGAGAGGTTTGTTATCATGGTATAGATAAACTATTTAGCTCTGCAGTACATGTATATATGTAATATATCCAGTTATAAAATATTTATGGAAGGCACAATTTTATTTCTGTACCAAACTTTTGTTTTATGTTATCATTGAAATAATTCCAAGTGAAATAGAGGTTAATAAGTAAAACAATTTGGTGTACTAGAATACAATACAGGCATTAATATCTTTAACAGCAAAAAAATATTTTGACCAGCAGATATAGAGATTTGGATATCTATGCAAATAAATCTCCTAGTTTATTTGGAAAATGGTATATGTTTTATTTCTGAAACTTTTTTTAGACTGTTTTTTATCTAGTCTAGAAGCTGGAAACTGAAATATGCATATTGATATTAGAATCAGTAAATGGGCAGGTTTAGTGTTTCACAAAGGAAAAGAAAGAAAAGCCTCTTTTTGTGGCTTTTAATTTTGAGAAGAAAGATCACTTGGGTATCAATAGGGGACCAGATACTGTTTTCTTAAGTAAACTTCAAAGAATTTTAGATACAACATTCTTTGAATTGCTCCATTAACTTCTTGCTTTCGGTTTATCATTATCTTTGTGTTGGTTCTTTCAAGGTATTCTTCACTACTGAAGCATGTTTTAGAATATAAGCATGGAGGAATTCATAGTTTTAATAGTGGAAGTAGCAAAATACAGCTGTATTTTTTCTTATCTTTTTCTGGTTTTGTTTCAATGAATATTTTAGTTTTTTCCTTCTAGTTTTGTTGCCTGTCTTTTTGGGGAGGATGACTATTGGACTGCTTCAAACTAGGTACCTGAGAGGGATTTAAGATTTCAGATGTTATTTTATGTTTTGCTTCTGCGAGTATAGGTGGTATTCTTGTCCCTTTAGAAATGATCTCTGCAATTGTTGAAGCTACTGTACAGATGGAGCTTTATTAAATTGATAAAAAAAAAGGCATACTCTTGGCTTTCTAATATAGTTCCTGCCTTTTCTTCATGGTTGTGTGCAGCTGGGTTGAAGCTTGTAGTCCCTTTCCTGCCTCATCAGATGGCACTTACAGCCTGTCGTTCTGTGAAAAATATCTTCTGTTTATTTCAATAAAAACCAATTTTTTTCATTATCTTTGGATTTTGCATTTTTTTATAGGGATGCACTGAAAGCAGCATGCACAGTGATGAACCACAAAATAACTCAGTTGGTCATCTAATTCCCTTCTCTAGGGATGGGATGGTACTGAGCCTCTAAAATCACTTAATTAGATAGTGATACACGTTGTGTGGTTGTCATTTGCAGCATTTAAAGCAAAAATAATAACACAGAAAAAGAATTCACCTGTAGTGACCCTTGTGTAATTGTACAGTGCAGTTCTTTCTACCTTGATTAATAACCTTGACAGCAACAAGGTGGCTGGATAGTAAAATGTAGTCATAATGGAGCAATTTTTAAACTTAACATCTGCATTCTTAAAAAAATGACGCTGTAGGATTTACAGTACGGAAGTATGTAGGTTCTTTTGAAATATCCAATTAATTATGTTCGAAATCTAAAATGCAAAATCAAAGCTGGTTTGTCTCTTTAGGACTTGGAAAACGCTGATCAACAGAGCAGGTGAATTACAATACTCTCTTCTATGGTGGCAGAATATGTGCAAAACAATGTAAATATTAGATTTCATACAAAGTGTATAGAGTTGAATGCAATGTCAGAGGCTGTATTTTTGTGAATGATGTGGTGAGGTTTACTAGCTCAGAAATGCTTGCAGCGGTTATGCACTGAACCATAAGCAATGCTATTTTGAACTAGAAGAACCCAAGAATTTATAGAAGCTGGTAGTTACCAAAATGCCTCCATGCCTTTTTCTGAAGCTATAAAGCAAAACTCCACCCAGCATGATGAAGTTTCCAAAATGAAAAACCTTGAGAAGCTTTCCATGTAGAGCTCGAAGCAAAAAATTTTAAAAAGTAAGCACAGGAAAAAACTCCACAGACACTATGGGTGATTGTCTGAGTGCCCAGGATGATGTCATAGGCTTCCTTTTAGGTACTCATCAGCTTTGATAGAATTTTCCAGAATTACTCTATCCTCTTCTAAAGGATTAGATGTGCTGCTAAGTCAAAGATTTTACACCATTAGATTGGAAAAATGATGAACTAGTTGCCTACTCAGTAACTCTAGCATCTTTGGAATCACTTTCTGTGGAAACTGTAAGGAAATGGTTAGGTTCTTGTACACCAACGCAATAGTGTGTGAGAGCTGCACTGGAGGGAAGGTTGCAGCAGCTGAACAATCAAGTCTACATGAAGTATGTAAGCCTCTGCTAGTGCTATGTAGCCTTCCTTACTTGGGCTAACATCATCTGTCCTTTCTTCTCTCCCTGCTTCCTCAATCTGTTCTCTCAAAACACCTTGCAATTACCTGTGCTCAGTCATCTCAAGCAAGTTACCATCTTCTCCTTTTACAGACGTTTTAAACCAATTCAGAGCACAGCAGCTAGAGCAAAGATAACAGGGAGCTTCCCTCCTGCTGCAAGGCTACAACCTTCTAACATCACATAAACAATGTTACGGTACACCAGAACACAGCAAATGTTTATACAATTCACTTTATCACATTAGCAAATTTAAAAATGTTTATCAAGGTAAGCATAGGTACACGAAATGTGTGTGTGATGCGTGACCAGGTGAATCCTATGGGTATATCTAAAAATATCTAAGTATCTAAAAGAACCTGATCAGAGAAACTTGGACTGTGGTGGTAAGGGAGGGTAGAGGGGAAGGCATCTAATAAAGCTATACAAAAATATCCAACCATAAAAAAAGCCATTAGAAGAGTCACCTAGTAGCCTTAGCTGCACTTTTCCAAGATGAATAAATAAGCAGATATTTTCCCCCTTTCATGCATGTGTGTTTTGAAAAAATGAATGCAGTAATGTGAATGTTCTAGACTTGGCATTTCTGTAGACTAAGATGTCAGATCCTGTCTCTTTGAGAGTTCAAGAACTCAATGATTTGATGAGATGTCTGTAACACCAACATTCTTTGCGGACATCTATTTGGTGGACTTCACTTGTTTCACTTTCAGTCTTCCTGCATATCAAGGACTGGAGTGATTTGCCAAAGCTGAGGACCTCGTGTTACCCAATGTCTCAGACCTTGAAATGTAAGCAAAATATATATTGAAGGAACCAAAGATACACTTCAAAAGAAGAAATTCATGTATTCAGTCCCTGCAACAATAGTAGCTGTTATGACAGCTTGCATAGCATTTGACAGGTATGGTGTATGTATCCAGATAATTCTTCTTCTTGCCCAGAGTGACAACAGCGGTTGACTGATACCTCCTGCCAACCACAGTTAAAAAATAAGATAAAAAAAAAATAGTAATGGAAATCCTGGTTAGGAATTATTTATGTACACTTTCTATTGGTCCGGCCTGTAGGTAATAACAATTTCCTACTACTATCAAATGGAAAAAATTTAACTGAGAGATGTAAAAAGGAAAGATCTGTAATGCATTGCTTAACGTGTTATACATTACTTTTCAGTATGGAGTGAATTAACAAAATGGGTGGAAGTAACTCTTTATTTCTCACAAGGTTTGGCTAAATTGCAATATTCTTAGGACATTGAAATGATAATATACTCATGCTCCCTGGAGTGCTTATACTATTTGCACAAATAGTAATGAGAATTAACAGGGAAAAAGAGATCTAAGCAGGTCCTGAGGTGGGTTTTTCAAATAGATTTTATTTTGATCCTAGATGAAGATGAGTCTTTCAGAAATCTAAAGAGATGTCCATTGATTTAATTTGAGTTGTTTGTTATCAAATTTGTTGAAGGTGCTAATTCTAACTTCAGGTTGAGGTTTATGTCCACATGTTGGTAGACATTGAGGAAAGATTATTAAAATGGTGATTAAAAAGCAGTTATGAAAATCAAAACTGTATTTTAACTCTGCTCTCTAAATAATGAGAAGACTCTCTGAGCTTGTAATAAAAAATGTTATTAGCAGTTCAATGAAATGGGTTGAAGAAAATCTAAAGCAGGCAGCTTGCAGTCACCAAAACATTAGAAACCACCACTGAATTTAAATCCAAGGGCTGCAAAACAGCATTGCTTGTTTGGCATGTTGCATACTCAGCATGATGTGAATGGATCTTTGCATTAGATGGATCCTTGCACTTGGTATAACTAAAGGAAATTGTGTTTTAGCGGGAAACTGGAAGGCAGTTTTTTTGCAAGACCAAGTAAGACAAATCTGCTGGAAGACAAACAGTTATAGGAATGACTACACTGAGGTATTAAATCTTTTGATATTGCATGCATAAGGCTACTAGTGATCAGAGACGTCGTCAATGAGTAAGCATTTCTCACTAACACCTCATCCATTGCTAATCTTAAAGTCCCAATTTTCAGGGGACGCATACAAAACTTGCCTTTATTTGCATCTAAAATTCAGGAACTTGTTTGAGTTATGGATTAGGGTTTGCATGTAGATGGCTAACCCTGACCTGTGGCACCACTAACAAGGTAACAACACGAGGAGTTTCAGGTTTCTGCAGAATACAAAGGTAGACTGATATTTGTGCAGATGACCCACCTTGACCTGTGGCATCACTAACAAGACAGTGACACGAAAATGTCAGGATACTGTAGACAACAAAAGGGGGGGGCAGTTACCTAAGCAGAATTAATAACCAGCACAGAAATTAACAGGGTATCTATATCATAAATACCGGATCATGCTAGAAAATCAACCAAACTAGAGCCACTGGAAAAAGGAGAAATGGGTATGTTCTGTATTTGAGAAGGGATGGAGGTGATACAGGTAAATAATTTGAGAGGTAGGATGAAAGGTACTATAAACAAACCTTTTGATAAGGGTGGTTTAAGAGTCCCTTGTTCAAAGTCCTGTATCTGATAAATGTATTCTGGAGCATGATGATACATCTGGTTTTTTTCCAACCACACTTGTGTATGACTTCCAAGGTTGGAGGGGCCTGGGATGATTTCCCCAGTGCTGGCAAGGGAACACCTAGAGGGTATTTCTTGCCATCCTAGCACTTACTCATTTTATAATACCTTGTAGTTTCCCCAAACTTCGACTTAGACTTCAGTGTTCCCCAGGCGATTGTGTACCCATCTGTCTAATGTGCTAAGAATCTTATATGTTCCCTTACTAATTCCCTTACTCCTCTTTCTCTTTCCTGCTGGTACAAATAATCTTTTCTCTCAGCTTAATTAATACAATCAAATTAAACTCTGAGCAGTTCTTTGCAATGTATATATTGATATATTTATATATTTATGTATATTTGTGTGTAATATATTAATATAGAAATAAATATAAATATATAAATATATAAAACATCTAATTTTACTTTATATAGTATATCTATCTAATAATATGTAAATATAATATAAACCATATTTATTAATATATTCAGTGTTAGCTGTCCCTGGTTTTATTTGAGACTTTCTAAAGGGTTTGTGCATTGAAGGGCAATCTTTAAAAAAATTTTTTGGTCCTACAAGAGTACCTCTTTTTATGTGTCTTGAGACACGTCCTGATTTAGACATAATATTTGAAATATTCATATACTCAGCCTAAGCTGATTGAACTTTTTGTGGTTTAACCCCAGCCAGCAAATAAGTACTGTGTATCTGCTTAGTCACAATTCCTGCCACCAATATAATACATATATAAAAATAATATTAATAATAATAATAGCAACAATAAGAACAACAACAGCAATAAGGTAATGAAAAAAGATATAACAAAAACAGAATGTAATAAAACCCCAGAAAGATGAGCGATGCACAAAACCATTGCTCACCACCTACTGAACAATAGCTGGCCTGCCCCTGAGCAGTGATTGAGACTTCCCAGTTTATATACTGGGTGTGACATTCTATGGTTTGGAATATCCCTTTGACCAGTGCAGGTCAGCTGTCCTGGCCATGCTCTCTCCTGGCTTCTTGCACACCTCCTTGTTGGCAGAGCACAGGAAGCTGAAAAGTCCTTCACTTAGAGTAAGCACTGCTCAGCAACAACTAAAACATCAATGTGTTATCAACATCATGCTCATACTAAATCCAAAACACAGCACTGTACCAGTTGCTAGGAAGAAAATTAACTTTATCCCAGCTAAAATGAGGACAGTGAAATTTTTTCTTCCTCTTAAATTGCTTAATATGTTAAGACAACATAACAGGCTTCCTGTTCCTTAAGGGGATTCCTATTAAGAATCTTTTTTTTCCTCCTTTCAAGTTTGCCTACACTTTTGGGCAGTATAGTCGAGAAGTGGGATTTACAAAGATGGGAAATAAAGAACAGAGGTGTTAAATTTTTTCTGTTGATTGAATTTGTGTTTTTGTAGCTTATGAAGTGTTATGTAAGTGACATGCAGATAAGAGGGCTCAGTGTGAGACACTACAAAGGTTTTGGGTAGGTTTGCCTAGAAATTTTGGATTCAGCATTTTTTCCTCTTTTCTCCTCACACTTTGGTATGAGTTACACCACTCTATGAAACAAATTCTGGAAATTCAAATCTCAAGAAAGTACGGGAAAGTTTGGTGCATAATGTGAAGCACTTGAATTTTCAAAATATTTGTTCTATTGTAAAAAAAATACATTTTTATTTCATTCTATTAGCACTGATGTGCAGTCTGTATAATGGGAAGCTATATTTCTCATTGTAAGTCTTTAATTTGTATTTATGGCCACAGAAAGAAAAACCACTTCATATTCACCTTCAGGTGGATAAACTTTGGGCTTTGTGTGCAAGGCTCCACTTGTATTTGCTGCATGAAAAGAAGCCCAGTATTCAGTTTCAAAGTGTGCCATCAAGTAGAGTGGTAAGTGGTAACTTACCCAGCACTGATTGTTAAAGGTTGAATGCATTTCCTACTCAGAAAAGTCTGAAATTTTCAGTCAGTCTGAGCATGCAAGTAGGTGAAAACTTGAGGGTATGTTATTACTTGAGTCAAATTCAAAGCGACCTTAAATCAGGCTGTAAAATCAGGCTCTATGAGGAATTTTGGGGGGTAGGGGTGGGGTGGGTGGTGTTCATCTTGGTTTTGGTAGAGTGCACTGAAGACTGTGTATGTTAGAAAACTTGCTGCTGAAATTCCACAGGTGCTATTATGAATATTTTTTAGCCTCAGTTTTAAAAAACTTAGTAAGATTCTGTATATTGGATTAAAAGAAGTAAAAGAAATTAAAAAGCAAACCTTGATGGTTTTTAGGGATACTAGTCTTCACAGTTTCTTTGGTTAATTATTATTTGGGATAATTCTGGTTATATATACAAAACCTTACTGCACATTTCTGAACATTAGAAATCTACAATAAAAAGGTGTTCAGACAGAAGCAGAACACATTTAGTAGGGAAAGGAGGATTACTGAAGTAATTTTTCCATTCATTTTGCCTCATGAAATAATATTAAATGATTTTGGAAGCAAAATAAACGAACCCACAACCCCTTCAAAAATTTTGTTCACAAAAATAATTAATTATAATAAACTTAATAATGAAAACAAATCCAGTAACTTCAGTTGATCTCATATAGGACTGTCTGAGTGAGTTATTTATGTTGAATACTAGTGTTGAAAATGTGCTTACTCCTCAGACATGCTAGTCACAGCCTATCTGAGGTAGTTTGCCTGCAGATGTTGGGCTGAACAAAATAACCCTGTTGGTGTGACAGCATCTACACAAAGTCATCTGCATATAGCAAACACTGAGTATTTGCAGAGAACGCATTAGGGAACAAAAGTGTCCTGCCGTAGTAATTCCCTCCATCTAAGCCAGCTGAGTACATGGAGCTTTGTTCATGTTGAGAGTTAAATAAAACTTTACAGGAAATAACTGCTTTTTGCACCTCTTGTTCTTGAAAATAGCCAACAGAAGTGCCTGCTCTTTCCTGTTCACCATCTAATATGCAATATTTCCTCCCTCCTCTGGCTTTTAGTCTGTTTTAACAGGAAGGAATGCTTACAATCTGTTTAACGAAATAGTCCATTAACCCATGTTAGTACAAAGCAGGAGAGCATCCTCATTGGTTTTCTTTCAGGTGTTGGCTGCTGTCAAGGTAAGTAGGGAAAAGCCTGGATGCTTAATCAAGGTATGAATACTGGTGTCCTCAGATATTCTGGGTGGTCTGTGACAATGAACATCAGAAGAGTCATTTTCATCACTGCACAAAATTAGCTATGTAATGTCTATTGTTCTCTAATTTCTCACTCATCACTCTAGAAATGTAATCCCAGGTGTCTCATTCCTATGCAAGCAGATGTGGAAGCTCATAAACAGAATTGCAACCTGAAGGAATGAGTTCTCAGATCTTTTGGTTGCCAGGGAAACTACATTCTCAGTCTGTGTATGTTTACAATAGCTTTCTTTCCAAAGCTGTCTAAATTGTGTGTCGTGGCACTTGAGACCAGACTATGATAGAGAAATAGTAATATATGTCTACTAAATGTTATAATTGATTTTTAAAATAATATTTACACATTTAGGTCATACATTCTGTCTCAGAGTATGTATGATTTTAACAGAAATGTGACAAATCTGGGAAGTATTTAATAAATGTTTCGATCCTTCTGGCTACTTTTCTGTGCTTCACTTATAAATCAGTCTCCAACACATATTTTTTTTGTTTTAATTAGCCAATGAATTAATTTTCAAAATCTTATCTCTAAAGTGTATATGGGTAGTGACATAGTATTAAATTTGTGCTTGTTCTCCATGGAGGCAGCTTGTGTGACCCACTGCCTTTCTTGTGCACCACTTGTGAATCAATGCAGTTCTCCAGATTCAATACAGCAAAAGCATCTGTCCTGTACTGGTACATGGTGTGCATGCAGCCTGTTTCTAACTAATTTTCTTCACAGCAGCAGCAATCTTAACCACATAACTTCCTCCTGGGCAATGAAATACAGAAACATTTGCTTTTTCTTCTTGTGTGAAGAACAATCATCACTAACGTTTATTATTTTTTAGGTTTGATAATGTAAAAAATCATAATAATTGGGCATTTTATCTATAAAGGCAGCTTGTAGGAAGCTATCAGGAAGATTCTGTTGTGCAGAGGCTTAAAATGATCAATCAAATCCAGACAGCACAGAAGATCCATCAGATTTCTTGTCTCTGAATTATTTCTGAACAGAATGTATTATCAATAATAAGATAAATGAAGTAAATATCTTAAGCAAAATAATATAATTTTTAGAAGTCCCATACTAATATTAATTCTCTTTAAATGTGAATCGAAACTGACATAGGGTTTAAAACCAACAGGCACCAGTGGGAAGGAAAATAGCCGTAATGTGAATTAGTGACAAGAGCTAGGATTTGAAGCACTTGAGTTTGAATAATGTCATGTAGCTCAGTAAGAGAAACTATTACTGAACTGAAGGTAATTGCTATGGGCATTGCAAAAATGGAACATGTATTCCATGTTTATAAAATTAATATAAAAAACGATGTCATATATATTAAAAGACTGAAAACTGAAGGGTTTTAACAGCCTGGACACCAGCTGGAGTTCAAGTTATTTTAGCCTCTTGTATAAAATTCTAAGGACATTGAAAAGACCATAATTAATCAGTGACAAATAGGTGAAATTGCCAATAGCTGGTTCTTCCATTAGTAAAGTAAATCCAAAATGTTACGATAAAATATTAATCAATGAGAGATTCAAAGCAAAACAGAGCAGTTCAGAGTCTGGATGAAAAGGCAGTATGTGGACATGTATGTGGTGTTTGTCATGTTTTACGTTTCCTGGTGTTGGATGGGAAAAGAAAAAAAAAAAATCAACATTTAATTATTCTTCAAGAGCTTGTTGAGATGGGCAGTATTTGTATTGCATGAGCTGGTGTAACTATGATGCCACTCTGTTGGCACAGGGGAAGATCTTAGGTGAGTGAATCAGTAGACCTGTGCATCAAGAAATGAATGAATTATAAATTTACCAAGTGATCTGGATCTGCCATTTGTTCATTTGAATTTGGAACCCAGTATCCAGTAAACTGATTTATTTGAAAAAAAAGCATGAATAATTATTATGAGATTAATGGCTAGATAATAATAAAGCTGATTCTTTCCTATTTTTTTTTTTTGCCTGACACAACATATAAATAATTAGTTCGAAGAATTCTTTGGTACAGTGGTCTCAGAATTTACAATATGTGCCTCAGTCAGTGACCTTGGAGGACTATTAAACAAATACATCTTACTACAGTGTTGTGCTAATGTCTTTAAGATATTTGAGAAACTGGAACAGTTTATGTAGGAGCTCTGTAGTGTGGGAAGTATGTTAATACATATTTGAAGCTTTACATTATGTGACCATTGACTTGAATAGGTGAAGAGGCTCACACAGGAGCTGAGAACAGCAGCTGGGGTGCTGTGCAGAAGCTGCTGA
Organism: Lycocorax pyrrhopterus obiensis; assembly: GCA_014706295.1. Classification (NCBI taxonomy): domain Eukaryota; kingdom Metazoa; phylum Chordata; class Aves; order Passeriformes; family Paradisaeidae; genus Lycocorax; species Lycocorax pyrrhopterus. The sequence continues at coordinate 94,024,133 of JACSVZ010000002.1, read as the reverse complement.
CAAACAGAGTCAGATCTGTGCCATTAGACTGGCTCTGTGGCGGCTATGAGGAATGTTGCAGTGAGTCACAGTTGCATGAAACATTATTGTATATTTTAGCTCATATTTTAAGGGAATTAACAAGGTGATTTGAGAGAAAAAAAACATAGGTCTGTTGATATCAGAACTATAAACCTGCTTTTGTGGCTTGCGCTGGTAAAGGGGCAGGGTATTTATATTTCTGTAATCTAAGTTGGTGGTGGGAAAGAAAATCTTCGTGCACCAAATGGTTGATACTGAGCAATATTCTGTACTCTGACTGTTGAGTAGTTGAGCCCATGTCGCTCCCTACTTTTATGCCCTGTGTTGCAGCCTGTGTGTCCAGATAAGAGACTTAATTTTCTGAATTTCAACTTGACTAACTCCCTGAATATCTGGCCTGTTTGAAGTAAAAAACCTAAATTCCAATTTTACATTATGTTTATCCATCTTTTAAAGACCAATTTTCAGAATTCATTTTCACTTCTCAGTAGTGTCTCCCTACAACATCCCTCAAAATCAAAAGGTGTAGTGCACCAATAAATTTGCTGCCCTTTGTTGAAAGTCATCTTTTCAAACCACATTGTTGTATTGCTTTTCCCCATCCCCTCCCTCACTTTCAAAGTAGTCATGATACAGTTATTTGAGATAAGTAAAGCTCCTTACTAAAGGGAACATTTATTTCAAGTCCCATCCAGTAAAGAACATGATGTATTAACAGTTTAAAATCCGTCATAGCTTTGTAGATTTGTAGGTAGCTACAAATTTGTCATTCTGTTTTTAATTACCATGTAAGTTTTCTTGAACTGCTTTGTGTATTCTACACAGGAGATGAGTGGTGAGAGCTTGAAAGAAGAAAAAGGGGGAAATGGCTCTGGGAATTTTGATTTAATAAAAAAAAAATGTTTTTGAAGACTTCAAGTTCACAGCACTTGAGTGCACCTAATTCCTAGCCAAAATACACACTTTTCATTTGGAGAGGAATTGCACAGACCAGCTGCTGGTTTGTTTCATCACCTTCTCTTCTGCTTAAATGAAACACTTCCCTTACATGAACTCTGCTGCTGTCAACATAGGTATCAGTGATTCTACCATACTCAATAGCGAATCTCTTCTGGCTTCTTCTTTAGTGTCTTTGACTGAGGCTAGAGAGACATTTTTGTTGTTTGGAATTTTTTTAAGTAAATCAGCATTATTTTAGAGTGGACTACATTCTAACAGTAAGAAAATCACTGTACACTGGTCTATGCCATTGAATTCTATTGAGGCAAAACTGTCTATGGCTTCTGTTATTTGGCAAACAAGCCTTATTTATTTCGAATTTGTCAACTCATTATTCATCTTCTCAAGTCATGTCTTATTAGAAGCAATCTGAGTTTGTTACCAGAATGTGATGTTTCGTCATTAATTCAATGTTCCCCCACCTGGAATTCAAGAGGATTTTGAGGCTTATTCATTTTTAAATGAATTCCTGGGTGTGAACTTTGGAAAGGAACATATTGTTTCCAGAGAAAATGAGAGTGGAAAAGACAATGAGCAAAGTTTGTCATAAACTTTACTTTAATGGAATATTAGAAACAAGGTGAGGTATCAACATTGTGTTCTGTCCCTTAGCTACAGTGTAGCCCTGCCCTTGCGGATTTTTTTTTTACCATTCAGTAACTGCAAGGCCATTTGCCTTTCAAATTAATGACAGATAAGCTTCTGCACACTTTCAGCAGGACAAGTGCGCTCCAATGCTAAATCACCACTAAAAGGCTAAAACCATTAACTATCACACCAATCTTTCCCTGCAGAACTGGTGCGCCTGCAGTCGGTAATAAGTGTGAGATTATTGAGAAACTGGTCATGTTTCTGAGAACTCCACCTTCTGGTCTGTTCTTTTCTGCTGCTTCAACAGCAGCTGTTGCAGTGTTTGCCATTATTAGCAGAGTCAGTCCTAGGTATCTTGGTTTCAATTTGATCATATGAATAAAAGGCTTTTCAAGTAGGGCTTTATATCAAAATATTGCTTTAAGTAAATAAGATGAGAAAAATGGCTCTGTTTGCTCTCTGATTACATAGGTTTTAAACTTCTTTAAAATTATCAGAAGTTATTAATTGTCACTGCAGAATATTCTTCTGTGGAATGGCCACAGATGCATATGGGTATTAGAAAACCGATTTCAGTGGGATGTAGAATGATGTTTTGAGTCAAACAGGAAAATGTTAACACAGTGAAAATGCCCTTTGCAATGCAGGGGCTCTTTTTTATTAATACTTCATTCTTTATGGAAACCGCATTGCAAGGTCATGGTTTGAAAAAGGAAAATAGAGTAAGACATTGCCTTGTTGCAGTATCAATGTATTGTGTTCATAGAGTAAATGTGCATTTTTTAGTGATTTTTTTCTGTCTTGCATTGTTACATTTGAGTGAAAGGTAACTATGGAGATACTGAAATAGAAGGGTTTTGTAGTAGTGGAGCTCAAAGCTGCATGGAGAGCTCAAAAATGTTAGAGGTTCAGAGTGATTCTAAAGCTAAACCTAAAATTATGGTGGGAGTTTTTCTGCTTGAGGTGATTCCTTCTGTAAAGTTGTTTTGTTTTTTTTTTTCATTAATTTCTATTTCTTCTGGCATATTGTCAAGAATAAAGAGAATACGTCCAACTTAGCTAACAATTCTACTGTTCAGCTTATGGACAAAGAATTAAACTCTAGTGAGACTTGGCAGAATGAAATTGGAACCAAGAGCTCACTCCCTGAAATTCTTGTAGATTAAGATGGTCTAAGTAACCTGACAGTTTCAATGCTTCACTGCTTTCAGTAGAGGAAAAAAAAATCTGCGTAAAAATCATTATCATTGTTTCTGTAAGATAGAACTCTATTTTTCTCAAATCCCAAATTCTAAGAAAATTAAATTAACAGTTCTTATATTCAGAATACTGAATAAAGTTTGCCTTCTTTACCTTTTGGGTAGGTTATCTCAAACACAGAGAGATGTCCAGGGCAAATAAGCTTTTTTTTTCTCATGTGTTCGTTTATTCCCCTAACCTGCTGCATTAATTAGGTGGATAGGTATTAAGTATCTCAGAAGTGGTGGAACTGGAACTGCCATAATAAAATTATGCTGGTAGTGCATTTTCTTCCTATTATATCCTGTAGGAAAAAGATGGAAAAATTACACTTCTATCTCAAGGTGTTTTCTCTCCCAATGCACATTTTAAAGGCCAGCATCAGCATTGCCTGGCAACAGACGGATTTGACATAGACCTGGAGCGGGCAGTTTTGGGAGTCAGTTTGAATTTAGCTAAATATTAAGAATCCTTGATACATCTGGGGTCATAACATGGAAGGTAAGGTGCTAGGAACAAAAGTCTACTGACATAGGCACATTTACATTGAGGACTAATTATTCCTAAATTAGTCTGCTTAATTCCAGTTTCTTCTCTGAGTAATAAGGACAGTATGCAAAATGTAAATAGTCCTTGCATGCTATGTCCAAGCTGTTATCTTTTCAAATACACAGAACTACTCTAGTCAGAAGAAACCATTAAAAATGTCCTATCCTAAGGTCATCCCTATTCTGTCATCCTATTTTAAGGTCAGATTATCAGCTTGTGAACTTAAATTAACTGATTTGAGATAACCTGATTTGAACTGACTGCATTTGCACTCTCATGATGCATCAGATATTAACAGATGAAGAAGGATTTTATAAGATAACTTTCAATGCTGAAATTGCTGGAAGATAATTTTTAGTTTTCAAATGTGAAAAACTAACAAGAAAACTAACCAACTATGCAACCTTTCCCTTAGTGTCCCCTCTTTTCTTTGGAAAATTGTGTACGACATAGGAGTTACACTTAAGCTTTGAAAATATAGTTTTGGAAAGAAAAAATGGAGTCTGGTCTCAGTGGAAATGCAAACTATAAGCGTAGATAGCATGCACTATTGCAGAGCAACTGGATTTTCAGCCTGAATGCTTGAGAGTTGTCTGTTTACAGTAGCATAACAAGCTGCCAGTTGTCCTTCCATTATTTTTTTCCTTAAAATCATCCATGCTTTTCATTCTTTCTCTTTGCCTCTGCATTCTTGAGGTTTTTTTTCCTTTCTGCCAAGTATCTTAATGCTGTATCTTCTTCACCCATCCCTTTCTTTCAGTATTTTCTGTCAGCAAACAATGACATTATAAATCTTGGGTGCATATTGCTACCAGAAATACCTCTTACCTTCTGGTCTAGAAATTAATATCATGCCACCTATAAATAGAAGAGTTTCCTAAGTTGATCTTTATTCACTACTGAGACAAACTGTAGAAATAGACCTCTTTCAGGATGACTCTGTCTGATGTGCCATGCCCTTTCTTCTCTAGCTGTGCATCATAACATGTATTCTCTGCAAATTAATTTCCCAATGCAAACAGGGTTCTTGTGTGTGGCAGTGTAAATGAGCATAATTTTCTATGTACAGTCACAAAAAGGATGACTCCTCTATAGGACTGAAGTGTTTTTCTGAGGATGAGGAGAGTGAGTGCTTGCTAACTGTAGCTATGACCTGGCCTGATGGATTAGAATTTGAGTGAGAATAGTGTTTAATGAGTAAAAAAAAAAAAAGTTTCTTGTGGTTTAACTCTTTTCTTTTTCTACTGAAGATTTCCAAAATAGCACTATTAATGAAGTAAATGAAAATAGAATATTGTATTTCTTCTGCTGCTTTGTTCTATAGGCTTTCTGATTCTGTTTTTCTTTTCCAGAATATTGGTAAAGATTTTCTTCTGATTGACTGTGTAGAAAGGGGTATAAATATGGAAATGTGTGGTGGTCCCTGCCAAATATACTTTCAGTATTTTCCTAACTATTGGACATCATTGCGTTTTCATGAGCATCTACGTAAAAGTTCTGGTTCTCTTAGCAAAAACCCACACCTTGATATTGAAGAGACCATTTTTCCTGGTATAAGGGTTTTATTCTATATTAAAAAACTGCAAAGACAACACATTTTGACATTCATTTATTATTGCTACAATACTTATGAAAATTAATTATAATTTTAACAACTTATAATAATGTAATGAAATAATTTAATTTCCCATAAAATAGATCCTTCTCTAAGCAGTCATTAACTGTGCTCTCCTTCCCCATGTATTTCCTTTGATTAATATTTATGAATCATTTTACACAGAGTGGTGTTCAAGATCCAGGAAGGGAGGATAAAAACAGAAGGAGAGAAGAGAATAACTACAATAAAGGCTTTTTGGAATTTTTTTTTCTGTGAGAACACTGAGGGGACACTTGACAAATTTAATAGTCTGGCACTGTAGGAAGAACCACTGAAAAACCTTCCATAAGAAATACACTTTCAGATTCTGAGGAAATGTTTTGATGGGAACATATTGATTTTTGCTCTGCTCTCGGGAGATACTGCCCAGCCTGCTTGTTTCTCAGTTTTCATGCCATGCTGCTCCCTTGTGCTGTCAGGGGAGCAGGAGGGTCCTGCCAAAGCTCTCTGTTTCTGTTTGAACCTAACTACACAGCGATCCAGTTCCTGACTTCTAGGCAGCTTTCTCTTCAGCCTGCTCAGCTTCCCAAAGAAATGTCTCTTTAATGGGTTGGAGAGTCCTGAGCAGTTATGACCATCGTTCAGTCACCCCATAAATCACTTGTGTCCCATTCTATCTAGTCTCATTATGAAAATAGCAATTAGCTGAATTTCATATCACTGATGTGTTTATATAACTGTTTCTAGAGTTTTATGACATGAAAAATGTATGTACTGAGACTCATAAACTCAGAGGTGATTAATGTCTCCTTTTCTCACCAGTTTGTCCAGAAGGAATAGATCTGCCCCAAAAGTGCCCTGGCAAGCTAATTCATAGAAGAGGCCAGTTACCCAGGCAGTTAGCACTTCAAAAATGTTTCTGCGTGTCACCAGTACTTTGTCAGGTGGCTTTACCCTAGCAGGGGATTCATGAATCGATATCCTGATGGCATTGATCAAGGGTAATCTGGATTATAAGAAATGAGGAAAGATATACTCACATTAAGGAGAATTCCAGCAAAGATTCTTCAAGTTGCAATCTGGGAAGCAGTTCCAGAGGGATGTATGCTTTCTGATGAATGAGACTTCACATCTAAGAAACGCAGAATCCCTCTTGTCATCTCATAGCTAAATGAAGCACAGAAAACACTTTGGAAATGAAATCCAAAGTGGCTAATGATGTGTGTTCCTTCTTGACTATTTCGTGTCCAGTTTTTCAAATTAAGAGAGTGAGTTTCTTTATTTTATGGTTTAGAAAATAGGACACCTTCATGATTTTCTTTTGCATCTTCTCTGATATGACAGCAATTTCTAGAAAATTGTAAAATAACACAAAATTCTTCTCCTGGGAAAATGATGAGAAATACAGTCCTGCCCTCGGTGCAGCTAAGAATTCTTGGGCTTTCAATGTCTAGCTGTGAGAAGATCCTGACTGTGTCCTCTCCTGCAGTTCCCAGGGTAGCTGAAGAGAGCAGGTAGCTGAGAAAACCTCCTTGGTCTTTCTTCTCCAGATTGATCTAAGCCAGCTCTGTAAGCGTCTCCCCATGGGTTCTGCGCTCCACCTGCCCACGTAGCTGGGCACTCGTTGCAGCTTGGTAATTAATGCCCGTGCTGTCATGGGGAACCCCAGCAGGGACCTGGGCCAAAGACTGTGGCTGTCCCTGTGCTGTGGTGCTGGGGGTTAACGTGTTCATCTCCAGGGCTTCTCTGTTGGTCCTGAGCCCTTAGTCTTCCCTGATGCTCCACAGCCTGCTCACTTACTCCTGGAGCCCCATACTGAGAATTTTACCCTGTTGAGCGAGAGCTGCTGGCCTGATTCTCTCTTCCATTGACCCTTGTTTGTTCTTCATTTGCTGGGACTCACTGCCTCTTCTTCCTCTGAATTTTTCCAGGTGAAGCGTGAGCTGTTGCCAAACAGAGGCAATTGTCTCTAATCAGGTTGTTTTACATGCTACACAAGGAGGTTTTAATCTTTACTATCAAATTCACTAATGTGATATATTTTGCATTACATGGAATTTTTTTTAGCAGAGGCATACAGCAATGCGCTCCATAATATAGCAATTGCAGTAAATAATTTAATGAGGATACAAATGTGATTTCTATTACCAGTGTCTGCATCCTGATGCTGGGAGTCTCCAGTCACTGGCAAGGAGTATGTGGTTGAAGTCAGCACAAATTTGGGTTTTTTCAAAGACTGTATTATTAGTTGTCCACTTTTATACTTTATGCTGGGCTGAGCCATATACACACTTTCCCCTGCACACACCAGGTTGGTCAAACACCAGAAAGACATTTCTCTCTACTTGTTATTTCAGGGCAGGCTGTTTATAGAAACTGATGACTCATTGGAGTAGCCAAATACCCAAAACAAAGGGGACCCTCTGATAGCATAGGGTTAAAATGTTTCTAGAAATTGTGGTAGCTAAAGTAGGCCTTGGGAACGGGAGTGGGCATTGTCTTTGCTACAATCATGTGAACCTGCAATCTGTGTACCCACCTGTATGGTAGATGATAAAGTTAAATGCGATGATTGGTTAGTAATTAAATATAATTAAAAATAATTGTTTAATTGCAACAAGAATGATGAGAAAGGAACAACAATCATGAGAAATGTTGTGGGAAGGGGGCTTAAAACTCATGCTCGGGTGAAATCGATATACACAATAGAACAATATTAAGTTAATGATTAACGTATGATTATACAATAGTTATGTAAGTAAAGGGTATAAAAATGTATCCATCTCGAATCCATGTCGGAGTCAGATTTGGGTCTGTACCCCTGATTCCCAGAGCTCTTCAATAAAAGCACCTGCATATAATCATACCGTGATTATGTGTTTCTACTCTAACACCTCCAGTTCCCCCTTCTTTTGAGATAAGCTCACCCTGCTTTATAATTGGTGGTCATTCTTGACATTCTTCCTTTTGCCCATAAAAAAGATTTTGAGCCTATCACTTTAGTGTTTTGCATGTATTTAACTTCTATCCAGTCCCACTGACAAAAAAAAAAAAGGTTTCTGTTAGCTTGCTGTAGATTTGGCAGATCCATGATAAATGGCCATGAAAGATACATTCTTCCTTTCTCTTTCTGTGGGCCTTTTCTTCTTTATATGTCTTGGATTTTTTTCCATTTTATTTTTGGATTATGTGTGCAATATTCAATGCGTACTTTTTACTGTTGCAGCAGTTGTAGTCAGTGAAGTAGTGAGGACTTCATGAATTATAGATGATTGTTATATCCAAGAATCTTAGATGAATAACAGTATTATTGGATAAAATTCAAGTCAGAAATGTGTTCTAATAAATGAACTTAAGTCTTGTATCTGCCAAGAATGTGAAATACCATCCAGATACCAACTAAAATAACCTAATATTAAGAAATCAGTCTACAAGAAAGTTTGCAGAAAGGAAGGTGCACTTACTGGAGGGAAGATGTTTTGCAGCTGCTATTTTGTCCATTACTTTTGGCAGTGGTGGCAGTGCAGTTGAAATGACTGTAATTAGTACAGTCACATAATTGGTATTCCCATGTGTCTCAGACTGAGATGAGGCTGTTCACTGCCCTAGAAGTATGTAGTACTCATGGCTCCAGGGCCAGGCCTGTTCTCACACATACCCTCACATACTAACAGCCCTTTTGAGAAATATATTACAGAGTTCACTGAGTTCAGGGTTGTTTGTGTTTGTTTTGATGCCTTTTCCTGGTCTTAAAATCAAGAATCAAACACGGTTAGAAGGGAAAAAGGGATTTTACCTTGGTATTTATTTTAAGGATCCTCCGGTGCACCACGTCCAGGCGGAATGTGCTGAAATGCACCCCGCAATGCACACCCACAAAAGATCTGGTATAACATTATAGATCTTACTAATTAGCATATCTATCAAAATTTCCCCAATGAGAGGCTTGAGTGAGCCCCCCTCCCCGAGGAACCTTCCCCTGGATGGTTCTATCTTAGTTTACAAAATGTGTTCTGAAGAGGACCTTGGGGTCTGGGGCACACTGATCCCTAACTACGAAGCTTCTAAGATGTTTAGTCTCCTAACTTGACAAACAAGTCCAAGACTGTAGGCTAAAACCCACTAAGAATACAAAAGCTATACAAAGGTGTGTAAAAGGGGTATAAAAGAAAAGGCAAAAAATCATCATGACATCAGTTTTAGTCAAATCCTAGCCATGAAAAATTAGTAATTAGATGTCACTTACTAATGTGATTTTTGGCTGCACAGTTTGTGCAGGATTAAAAAAATGTGTAAATTGTGATGGGCTGTTGATTGTGTGGGAGCATGAGAAGGGGGGACTGTTTGAATGAATCTGTGGCTCAAATGATGAGACATAATAGGTGTGACCTATTATTAGTGATTTCTGAGTAAAATTGCAAACAATAATATACTAACATCAAAACTAAGACGCAGAGTTACTAACTGATTTCTTTTCCACTGGATATGTGTAGGAAAATATATAATCAAAGCTGAAAATTTTATGTGTTCCTTTTATTTATTAGTCTCTACAAATTTAGTTATGATGTTGAAAGAAGCAGAACAGAATAACAAAATTAAAACCAAACATATTTGTAGGGAAATTAGAAAAATCTCAAAACAATATGTATTATGCAACCATATGTATGTCAGTTTCTAGGGAACTAGATAGACTGAAATGAATGAATGAATGAAAGCTTTTCTGGATTCTGTTCATGCTGGTCTGATCCCATATTTAATGCTTTCATGAACTTTGAATGTTTCGTGTGGGAGGACTTGCCTTAAGGCTGGTTCACTCACCAAAGTGGCAACATGGTGTGCAAAATGAACTCTTGCCCATGGCTGGTTGCAGGAACAACAGCACTTTGAAATTATGCCTCTGGGAAAGTTATAATGATTTTTCATAGGATTTGTAGAAGCAACTTTTACTCAGCTTCTTAACCTGACCATCCCCAGGTGGTATCACCCACTTCATTTTAAACTGGCCTGCTGGAAGCCCACATGTATGTCATTTACTCAGTTTTTGTTCTACTACCCCGTTTATCTGGAAGCTCTTTGCAGAAGGCTAAACTGGGTGAATTTTTCGTGTTATACCCTGTGTTTGTATAGCTGAGAAATGACTCACGCCTCTCAGCTGCACCAGCTGTTAGCTGGCTGTAAAAGCTTAAATGCATCTTGCTGCATTGGCATCTTAACGTGTGCAAATTCATAACTGCAGTTGCCAGCAGAGTGCTGTGCAATAATGGCAGCACAGACAGCTTGTTCCAAAATGCCCTCTTGACTGTAGCCTTCCTTCCAACACAGAGCTGCCTTCTATGCTTCTGCCATTCCTGGGCATCTTCAAAGTTGGTCAAATACTGTGTCTGAACTGCTCTGTGTGAGCATTTTTACAACTCCCTGCTGTATCACCAATTTCCTGGTGGAAGTCTTGAACTCTTGGTGCATTTTTGCTGTCATTTTCATAAAATAATTGGCAGGCCCTAGATGAAACTATGTATGTGTGCTTGGTGCTTGAAGCACAACCCTGTGCTAAACAATCTGACTGCATACACATTTTAATGTTATCAGTAATTTTTACATTATTTTTGCAAGAGAAGCAAGTTACCTTTGTAGAAGATTGAATGCCTCAAGAATCTGAGTACATGTGCACTCGTTGAAGTCTCTGCAGTCAGAATAGTTTTATTGACATTTTCCCGAATCACATCTCAGAAGTTTTACCCTTTTTATAGTTAAAACATTGTAGTAGTTAAAACATTGAAACAAGTATGATAAAAACTTTCAGCTGGCTGATTACTTAAATGCTGGATGGAGTATTTATTTTGAATGTTCACTTTTAAACTGTGGTACTGTTTCTGTTTCTATAGGGAGGAATAAAATTCTCTACAGTTTTACAAGTGTGTCTTCAACACCATTAGTGAAATGTAGAATGGAAAGCAAGGTCTCTCTTTTTTATATTCACACATTTTATTTTTGGTGAGGAAAACTGCTATAGATGTACAAGAAAGAGGACCCTTTAAAAGAAACATTTGAAAAGAGTAAGTACAGAGATTAATTTTTAATTCTTGATTACATGCAAATTCAAACAACTGTTTTTTGAAAAGTGTAGCTGTATATGCCAACTCAAGTATCATTCCCATGCAGAATGACCATTTATACTGTTGTTATTTTATGGACAATATAGCTGTGAACAAAATGTGGCTGCTTTGTTTAGAAAAACAGGTTTTGAGCTGTCTGTATTTATAACACAGATCTAAATATGAAATTAGACCCTGACATTAGTGTCTTTCAGGGTTTTATTTTTTTCTTTTTCTTCCCTCGTCCCCACTCATCCCCCTGAATTGGGAAATTTTATAATCTGAAAATTATTATTAAGCTACTGTTGTATCTTTTCAATATTTTCTGAATGTCTGTAGAATGCTATATCAAGTGAATTAGACAGGATTTTACTTGAATGAATCCCACATTTTATATGTAATTCTAACCACAGTTACTTAATTTTTTTTGGTGGAGATAATAAATACTGGAACCCTAATTTACAGCACTTAATCTCATTTTTATAACACTAATTTTTAAAAATCCACCATAAAATAAAACTATGTAAAATAAGTAGTTAATTTGCTTTTGCAGATTCATTTTGAAGAAATATTTTCAAGCCAGAATCCCTGTCTGCACTAGATAGATATAGCAGTAATTTATTCCAGGATGCGTTCATGAAAATAAATGTAAAAGACCTTCTCACAATGTCTTGTTCAACCTTGGAATAAGTTAAATAAAGTGCCTTAGTTGATCATAAACCATAAACTTGTGTAGCTTTGGTGATACATGTTCTGTCAATGAGTCAGACTCCTCAGCAATGAAATAATTATCCTGATCAATAAAGTAAATTAGGAATAAAAGACAGAGTGTAAGAGGAAGATGCTGGGTAGGGCAGTGAATAGGGTGTTGGTATTTAAGTTGTTTGATCTTGCTTTTATACAAAACCTGACAAAACCAAAAATAAAAATGCCAAGATTGTCTTCTGTTGAACAAATTTTATTTCTAATCTTAAATAAATAGTCATGGTCAGTCAAACCAGAAAGGCTGCACTCAAAAGACCTCCTGAAGTTTAATGGGACTTAATGTTGTGATTTTTAAATGCTGCAGCTGGCACTGACATCCTTTGTAAGCTCATCCCTAACTTGAAGATAAAGTGCTGTGGTGTATCAGGTATGATAGAGGTAAGAACCCTGTGCTAGAGGAGCCCTATGGATTAGTGTGGGGTTTTTCACTGCTGAATACCTGATCATTAGAATTAAGGAGCCTGGAAAAAACAAAATCTATTGAACAATTTGCACCTGCTGTAGCACCAGCACATGAAGAATGAAGAGCTGTGTTTCAGTCGACCCCAAACTTGTCCACCAGTTGCAAGCTTGACATAATTGTATTTAAAGCTGGTGTGATTGTGTGGAAAAAGTTGTGCAGCTTAGTGGCAGTAGGATATTTTAAGTTATTTGACCATTTACTATGCAAATTATACACAAACACATGGGAAGTATCAAAGGCACCGTATCACCTTATTAGAGAGGATAAAAAATGCTCAGTTGGCTCCTCTTACAGCCAGCCAAAGACAGTAAAAGGTGTGAAACCCCCCAGGATGACAACAAGACTGAAATGCTCTCTCTACAGAACCCCTTAAATTGACATCTTAGAGACAAATAGGATTTGCTATGGAATGCAGGGGAAAGAACAATTTGCAGTGGGTCAGTCATAAGTTCAGGGATTTTATGGAAGGTGATTTTGGTGTGTTTATGTGGACAGCTGTGAACTCTTAGCACAGGAGCCATCTGTTCTCCGGGGGAGAAGAGAATCCTGAGGGCAAAGGGACTCTCTCCAGCAACTCACTCCGAGGTTACGGCAACCAACCCCAGCATGCCTTGTTCCCCTATGGTAATACCTTGTACCCAGTTGGCTAATTGGTTCCTACCCCACCCCCTGCCTACCCCATAAAAAGGGGCTTGAGTCTGCCCTGAACTAGGGAGGTTTATCCCTGGCCCCCCTTTGCAGGGGCTGCTGGACAATTAAAGCTGCCTCTGTGGAATTGCCATACAGGCCTCCTGTCTCTCTGTCCCTGGGTTTGCCTCAGGTGATCTCACAAAGAGCTGAAATCACAAGAGCTGGAATCACTGTAGCTGAGAAATCACTGCACTTGCTGAGATCACCCACTGTCCAGGGGGGCTTGCTGTCGCCCCTAGAAGAGTTGTTCTTTGCAGGACACTCTCTCTAGGAAGGTTGTGGCATACTCGTGCTTGACCAGCATCAGACCCCCTTGAGACATGTTTAGTGTATTATGGGATGCTTAGAGGAAAGAGCAAGGGCTTGGAAAAGGAGGGATCCAGGTGGGTTGGTATGAACTGGCATGGGAAAAGAGAGGGGCAAGGGCTAAACAGGTCTGGTCACGTTTGAGCATCTTGCGGCTTGGTAAACTTGTGTGACAGCTCTTGTGTTTGAACTGCAGTTTGTCCTGTGTTCTCATTAAATCCTAACTCTGTGCTCTGTGACTTTCTCAAGGGGAGCAGTGAAGGGGGAAGAGCTGGTCTCTGCTTTCTGGTGACTAGCAACAGGACGCGAAGAAAGGAAACAAAGTTGTGCCAGGGAAAGTTCAGACTGGGCATTAGAAAAAGGTTCTTCACTGAAAGGGTGGTTGGTTACTGGAATAGGCTTGCCAGGGAAGTGGTCATGGCACCAAAGTTGCCAGAATTCAAGGAGGGTCTGGATTATGTTCTTAGTCACATGGTCTAGCATTAGGTGGTCCTGCAAGGAGCAGGGAGTTGTACCCAATGATCTGTATGTGTCCCTTCCAACTTCTGCTATTCTATGAATTTGTGTATCTAGTTAATAACTAATTCAAATTAATTTAAGAAAAAGACAAAGATTACCTTGCAAGTTAATGTTAAGCCATTATGATAGGGAAGGATTTCAAAATGGGCTTTGATGACTTATTGTGAAAATGTTTCCATTATGACTTACCCTTCTAAATTTAGAAGTCTTCAGGTTTAGGATCCCACTCTATCCTGTGGAGAAAGCAGAACTTTCAAAGTGATTAATTCCATCCTAAAATTAATCTCCATTTGGAGGTGTGTTTCTGTCTAGCAGACAGGGGAGTCTGGATGACTGATATTAGGAAATTATTCTCACTCAACTAAAACTAGGTAAAATGAATCCCATCTAAATGACAACTTGAAGCTATGATAGTTTAGGACAGGACTGGAAATGTTATCAGTTCAGTGAAAAACAGGCTGGCTGTCCACAGCATAGAGAAAAAATCTTAATGGGACATTGACATTAGATGAAGCATTTCAAAGGCAGATCGTGTTTACTTTGTCATTTTAGATCAGTTCACAATTGTGCAGTTGAAACAAATCTTTTGATTGTCCCCACTTTCTGTGCTTTGGTTCACACTGTGGAGCAGCATTTCTTTCTGATGGGGCTGAACCACAAGATGCAGTCCAATTTGGACTGCAGACCAGACTAGAGTTAGTCTAGAGTAAGTCCCCTTAATGCATGTAAGTGTGGGTTTCCAGTCCTCAGCTTCAGCTGCTTTATTTTATTAAGCGGCAGTAGGTTTACTTTATAAATACAGTCCTATAAAGATGCATTAATGCTAAATAATGTCTCTTCAACTCAGCCTAAAGGGAGGGGGTCCTCACAGGGTGCAGAGGTACAAAAAAGTCCTTGCTGCTGCTTTCACTTTTTGTATAGTAGACTTAGGTTAATATCAAAAGTGACAAGACACAGTAACAGTACAAAAGGAAAATCCATCAAAATGTTTACTTCAGCTGTCTCATACATTACTCATGCCTAAAAAATAAGACATAGAAATGCTTCCATCTGCTCTTACCTCTTTTTTTTCGGCTAACATCAACTTTTCTATGTAGCAAGAAAGATTGAAGTCATTATGAATGAGCTGTTTTGCTCAAAACAGATTTTTAAGACCTAAAATTTTCACTATAGAACACTATACTTAGGCAGTCAATCTACTTCTCACACTGTTAAAAATGGTTACATGTGGCAAATCTATACTCCATATTTAATATTCAATACCAGTTTATAATATATTCCTCAATCAACATTCCGAGGTTTTGGAAAAAGTATTCTTCATTCACATTCCTGAATACAGTAGAAAGGATTAGATGAAATGAAACATACACACATTTTAAAGTGACTGTAAGAAACCCATGTATTTAGAAACAAACTGGTTTTTTCTACATATTTGCCCAAGTACTTGAACATTAATTTTCTACATGTTAATATATGCCTCAGGATGACTCCTGGTGCACACACCCAGCCCAATCTCTCTCTGACTCCAGCTCCAAACCACATTCCAGAAGCTTTTTCAAGCTGCAGGTTGCTAATATCCTGTAAGGAAGAAGTGAATGACATTTTTATGCAGCTGTTTTGGATAAATGAAGATTTTTTCGCTGCCAGTGTTATGCAAGATGAAGCTGCTTGGCTGCACTATGCACTACCAAATTTTAGTAATGTTGCAGAACTGTTCTAGCTGTTCTATGGAATATATTTAATCATGACTCCATTCATCTCTATATTCTGCCTTTTTTTTCATCTGTCTTAGATTCTGTTAGAGGTAACTGTGCCCACAGGGGTCTGGGCTTAGAGAATTTCTCCTGTATCAATGAGGCTGGTGCAGTTCTGTCTCTTCAGGCTGTTCTGAGGCTGAGCACATATTCCCCAGCAGGTGCAAGCACATCCCCCCCCCCCCCCACTGTAAACTGCACCTATGACCAGGCACACAGACTGAAACAGAAAGAGAACATTGCTTTTATCTGCACCCTCATGAACACGGGACTCACATAAACATGCACGAATGTTAGATGACTTTTTTCTGCTTTTTGGTTCCAGCTGAGCAGTATTGGAGTTTGCTAATTGCAACAGGCGCAAACATACACATGATGGCTCTCTCAGGTAGGTGGTGTTGGATGTAGTTGACCCAGTGGCTGGCACCTACACCCAGGTGCCCTGGAGTTGTTGTCCCTTAGATGCTCAAATCCCTCAGGCCCATGATCCAGCTTTTGAAGGCACTTTGATGCTACTCAGACCTATCACCCTTCTCTGCTGTCCAACTGGACATTAGCTAGTGTTCACACGGACACACACAGAGGAAAGAGAGTATAGTGTCACTGTATGAGGATGCTGCCAGCCTTTTCTTCTCTTGGCTGAGCACGGTGAGAGACCTCAGACACTTCTCATAAGTCTTGTCCCTGAGACCTTTCTCCACCTTGTCTCTACTGCCCTGGACACACTCTAATAGTTTGATGTCCTCCATATATTGATGTACCCAAAACTGAAGACATCCTTCATGGGTTTGGGAGTGGGTTTAAGATATGACTGCAATTCCTTGCATCATAACCAGATCTTGCTTAATGGTGAATATGCTTCCTAGTCTTCCATCCTCACCCTAACACCAGAATTACTGTTGCTCTAGGGCTTTCTTGCACATTGCTGAAATCAGTCTCTTCAGAAAAATGCATTGTGGCACATTAATTTTCTTCCATAGCAGTTTTGTCTGGTTTGGAATATGCTTGCTTAGTGAGGGAATTGGAAGAGTATTTCCCACATATGCTCATATATTGTATCTTGTTCATACTAAGTACTTCTTTAAAAACAATATATAACCCCATTAAATACAACCTATGGTAAAAGATGGATTATCTCAAAGGTGGAAATGTTTTTTCTGTTATTTCAATGATACACCACATCCTCTTTTGCTACCTCCAGCTCTGAATGTGAAACTGCAACTACTGTCCACAAAAAAGGAAAGCTATGACTTTGCAAAATGCTGAGGAGTGCTATGATTCTTAAAGGACTCGAATGATAGGAGAAAAGTCACATATTTACTATTTGTCTGTGTAGTTAGCCAGGAAACTATTGTGGAACTGCAGTATTTCAGTTGTGTGGGTAACTGTACATGGGGAGGAAGGCTGTGCAAGAACATAGCTAGGAAATCTAAAACACCTGTAGATTCCATTAATTACAGATGACATAATTTGAGGAGGCATCCCAGAGGCTTGGGTACACTCAGCACGCATAACAGAAGTTATCAGAATGTTTTAAAACTGAGTTTAGTTATTGATTATAGCTTTAATGAGGTTTTACATGGTAAATTCTCTGCACATTATATCTTTGAATATTTCATCTACATCCTTCCTTTTATTTTTTAAAATTATGTATATTAACCATTTTGACCTTTTTTTTCTCCTTGTGTTGAAGTGTTTCCAAGAATGCCTCACTTCAGAAGCCTAATGGTGGTGCTGGTTGTATTCCTTCCAGTGACATAACACTTATCTAGAACATGCAGGATACAAGCACTTTTCTGAGCTATATGCAATCTCAACAAAATGACTACATTTTTCATCTGTGATCAAAATGACCTAATTAAACATGTTAGCAGTCACAGGGGGTTTGAATGGCTAGTAGAACAGTTTTATGCTTGCTTGCAGTAATTTCGCTGGAATAATTATTTGTCTGATCAGTAGAATGGATCCATGGAGGTAAAGTAAATGTCAAGTGTTGTTCTATTTTTTCCATATATTTCCACAGTCAAAGTATGCTGCATTTTTAAACAACATCTTTGGCTCTATCACAATAAGCAGCCAGATGGCAGTTGGTCCATGTTAACTTGAGAGGAGAGCAGCAGAGATCAGATTTCAATGGCTGAAATCTTCATTTCTCAGAAAAAAGAAAAAAAAGGAAGGAAGGAAGGAAGGAAGGAAGGAAGGAAGGAAGGAAGGAAGGAAGGATCAACTAGCTATTATTTTAAAACAGGCTTTCACAGTGTTGCTAATGCTTGTTTTGCTGGCAATGGCAAATAAAAGAAATAAGAAATGGGAAGATGCTTGGACAATGGGAACCATGACATGCAAATGACATGCAAAGTAAACTTTGGCATTGTTCCTGTGAGATTTTCTAAAGAATTGTATAGGAGAGTGCTGAAAATAGATTTTTTGATTACAGTTTCAAACAAATGTTTAAAAAATGTTCACATACAAGTTCACTACGGGCATGTTCATAAAAGTCATTTTGTGTCAGAGGAAGAGAAACTGTTATGCACTTCTTTTTGTTCTCTCACAATTGATACTTTTCTCTTGAACAGTAGGAGATATCTCTTTCTCTTTCCTGAATGACTTCTGGGTTTCTACCGTGTATTGTTTGCACATTGCTTTTACAGACATGATTGTCTTTCCTGGGGAGCTTAGTCATAGTATTTGAACCTGAACTGGGGGAATGTATGGGCTTGTACAGTTCAGTTACAATGACTGCTGAAATTTGTACAGGACAAGCTCTCTCTGATGTAGAGAGCTGATTTACTAATGGTGCTCTCATTCATAGTAGTTCTTGTAGTCTGTGTCATTCATTAGCGATAGAGGTTTTTTTTACATTAGTCAAAGCAAAGTTAACAGTGTGCTTATTTACATATATATGTGTATGTGAGTGTGAATGTGTGTGTGTGTGACAAACTCTTTTCCAGCCTTAGGCTTTTCCTTGCTTTGTTGATAGTTCTGCATTTACACTACGTGTGGTAATTGTTAAGATGATTTTAGGACTGAGATGCACAAGTGTGGTTTTGGCTTTTTTTTAGTGAAGGAGTGGGACACAATCAGTTTGGGTTCTATTTAATTTTTTCCAATAGTGCATTCAAGTAACAAACTTTTCATGTTACATAGTGCAATCCAGCAATAACCTGGAATTATCTCTGTGGCTGATAGGAGGTAGCTATTAAAAGTATAACAGGGATACAAAAGCATTTTTTCCCAGACTTCTATGTAATCTTTGTACCAGCTAATATTTTCTCAGCTTGAGTTGCTGGTGCTCACAGTGAGAACATCTTCCACAAATGGAACCAGGCATCCCACTGCCACTCATTATGATAGGAGAACAAAATGATCTACTCATGACAGCAGTCATCTCTGGAAAAATGAAGCAAACAGACATGGCTCCTTGGCTGGTACAACATTGCAATTTCATCTCTTGTCAAGAGCTTACTGCACTGTGTCAGCTTTAGATTTGGACCTTAATAAGGTACGGAAACAGATATTCTCTCTACAGCTGCTGTCATTTCATTCCTGAAATTGCAGCAAATGTCCTGAATTTCATGTCCTTTCTGAGGGGTTTGCATGTTAAGAAAGCTACTGAAGTTTGATAAAATGAGCACCCTGGTTTTGTCAGTTGCCCACAAGAGTAATTCATGTTGGCTTTTTCATCTTTCTTTCTAAATGTGGAAAGGTCACTGAAATTAACCATTTTGATGTGAAATGCTGCTTTTTAATCTATCAACATCCAGGGAAGGCTGAATGCCACTTTTCATATTTCACAAGGCACGAACACAGCTGTCATATCTTCTGCAGTAACACTCCCTTACTTTCTACAAAAATGATCAGAATATCTTGGAAGGAGTTTAACAGTTTTCTTTTTTTTTTTTTTTTATTTAATGTGATATAATTTGATATATTATTGAATCTCTTTCGTGCAGAGGTTCAAGAACTCATTGTCCTTGAGAAATCATGGCCTATGTAGGCCATGCATGTGTATTGCTTTGACTTTGGTGACTCTGGATGGGAAACAGTGAATCAAAACTTCAACTTACTGTGACATGAATGATTCATCCACTTGAAATGTGGGAGCTTTCTTTCACAAGGCAAGGAGTCAAGACAAGATGGCAAGCAAAAAAACTAGAGACAATACTCTGATCCTCTCAATTCAGAGGCATAAGTCTGCACTTACTCTATGAAGTGTTGATGAGGCAGTGGATGGAAGAGTTAGGAGAACTGGATGATGATGTACAGTTTTTGAAGAACTTTTCAAATGAAGAGCTGCACTATTTCCATGCACTAACTATGCACCGGAAGTTACATCGAAAGGCATTAGTTGACTCCAGAAAACTCTCTGTTTGTGTCTGTAGATGTTCCTTTTGGGATGCTAAAAGGTAACTTCTAAGATGTATTCTAATGGGATTTAGTTATCTCCTAAACTACGACTATAAATTTTACAATAGGGTGTTTTTTACAGGATAGGTGAAGACTTTCTGTCTTCTGAGTTGGATGCAGTCTGTGACTTCCTGCATGTGACTTTTAGGAAGGTGACTTTGTGTGTGTAGGGAGAAGTTTGTTGTGTTTGTGAGAGAAACCTTTGAGGTAAACCTGAAAATGGTATGTGAAAGGACTGTCTAATACATAAACAGTAAAAGGATGCTTGACTCATTTGAGATTTTAATTTCTCAAGAATTTCAGAGAAAGTCCAGAAAAGTACAATGTGTATGGATAATAATATATCACTATGTACCTAGAAGAGCTCACTTGAAAAGACTTTTTTTCTCAAAAATTTGCCTAGTTTCTAACAATTCTAGTAATCTGCAGAACCCAAAAGCTTTCTGCATGTATCTGACTGGAAATTACTTCATTTGGTATATTTGTTGTCAAAAAATATTTTGGCAGGGAGAAGTTTCTGTGAAATTCTTTAATCTTTGAAGTAAATTCACACACATCTGCTTGTTAGATGAATCTCCTTGTACAGTGTTTGCTCTTTTGTCACCTTCTACCAAAGTCTCTAGAAAAAAGAAAAGAAAAGAAAAAGAAAAGAAAAAGAAAAGAAAAAGAAAAGAAAAAGAAAAGAAAAGAAAAGAAAAGAAAAGAAAAGAAAAGAAAAGAAAAGAAAAGAAAAGAAAAGAAAAGAAAAGAAAAGAAAAGAAAAGAAAAGAAAAGAAAAAAAAAAAGAAAAGAAAAGAAAAGAAAAAAAGAAAAGAAAAGAAGAGAAAAGAAGAGAAAAGAAGTAGACAACTGATTTGTAAATGCAGTTGGAAATCATCCTGAGTTTCCTTCACATGTACATACATACAGAAACTTGCATATAATAAAAAGGTGTTTCTTAAAGATGCATAGTCATTCTCAATTTTTGTTCCTCTGCTGACAAGCAATGATTTATTATTCTACCAGACCTGTTTTTAACTCTTTTTTTTTCCCACTTGACTAGCAGCCTTGCAGTAATATAAATATTGCAGGACTGCTTCATAACTACCGAGCTTTTGAATGAACAGATTTTGACAAGAACTCTTTAATTGCCCAGGACTAAATGGTAGACTGGTAATCTTATTCTAGTGGTTCCCAAGGAGGTTTGTACATAAAAACCTTTGTCTCTCTGCTTAAAGTAAATATAAAACTGGGCATAGTGTCCTGTATTCCAAAGTGGTGGAATACCAGAGGTGGCACTCCAGTACCAGGGGGTTGTGTAGATGCCCTTTGCACATACTTTGACATGAGCAGAGGGCTGGGGCTTTTGTTTGTTTCTTTCATTCTTGGGCTCTTGTGCCATACTATTGTAAAATTTATAGTGGCAGTTTGGGAGATAACTAAATGTTTAATTTTGGTCTTCTCACTAAGGACTTCTTTTCTTGCTGCTGTAAAAGCCACTGGCATGTAAAGATGCAGCTTATGATATGGAGACAGGCATGTTCCTTCCACTGGCAGAAGAAGGATGTATTTTCACAGGAAATTGTTTGTCGGTAATAGTGCTGTAGTTCTTTAATGACTCAGACATGAACCATAGTCAATAACACTATAATGTTTATATCCCGGTTCATTGTGAAAACACTGACATTTAAAAATAATTTCTTTTAGGAAAATATAAGGGACTATTTATTTCACAGTAGTTTCCCGGAAATGTGAGGAATATTAAGTACAATTTCATGGAAGAGTTTTAGTTCTTTGGTTATATGGATTATTCTGCCTAAGACAGACAAAGTAATTTCTGTTCAGTTTCTTTCATTTCCTATGTCCTCCTGTTTTTCTCTGCGCTACACTGGAGACAATATCCTTTCAATATTTTTAGTTTTCCTGTCTTTAAGCTTTTTCTACCAGTTATCAGTTTCATTTCTCTGAAATAAACTGATTCTAAGAAAAAAACCAAACCATAACAGAGCCTTCTGTCAAGAGAACGGTGAAACTGATATGATGGAGCAGCAACCACCAGTGTCATGGAGAGCCAGCCAGGGTGATAATCGTTTAACACAGATCTGCTGTAACCACAGTCCAGGCAACCATGCCCTTGGGCAGGATTATCCATTTAGTTTAAAGTGGCTGGAAGGTAACTTTCCAGAGATACTTCAGCAACATCACTCTTGCTGTGAGACCCTTTGCTCCCCAATGGCGTCATCTGCTTCCTAAATGTCAGTGCTGTGTTTGACTGCTGCCTGTACTTTGATTCTGTACAGCATTACTGTATAAAAGCTAAAGGTTACTGTTCTACTGGTGGAAAGTGTTGGAATGATTTGCAAGAGCAGAGCTAAAATCATAAAAGGAAGGAACTCAATAGATCAGGGCATGCCCTAAGACATGCTGGTATAAAATTAATCAAAAAAGCCATTCCAGCCCCTTCTCCCCCTCTCTGCCAACTTAAAGGTTGGGAAAAATAGAGGAAACCATAAAAAAACCGCATTTCTGTAGGAGACAGATGGTATCTTAAATGTTTTGAAGATACAATTAAGTGTTCTTATGGTAGGATATCACTTTCTGCAACTCTTCCAAGTCTTATAGTTAAATTACTGAATATTAGTTTTGTGTATATAGATAAAGATTTTGGGGTGTGTGAGATTGTTTATTGGAATGAATCCTTTAGGTTATTGCTCAGGAAATGCAGGTCCTTTGTATCTGATCAACTAGCTATTTGTAGAACTAAACAGCGAACTTTATTGCAAAAATTTGCTGAGGCACTGAAAACAGTTTTAGCAGTAATTTTAGTGCATGCTTGTCTGATTATGGAGTAAGCAACCATATGGATTAACAGCTGTAGGGGTCTGCAAGAGAAACGGTGTTACATGCCTGAAGTTTTCTTTTAAGCTTTTCAGCTCATTTATATTAAGCTGTAATTCCCTGAGGAGCTGGGAGCTAGAGCTGGGATGTCTGGTATAGAACTGAGGCAAAGCTGCTGGAGGCCTCTGGGAAGAACAGTTGTTCCTTGTGAAAGGTAGTCAAGTACCAATATTGAATATTCAAATTTCAATATTGGATGAATAGAAAGAAGTTGGCTTCCTTGCCGCTGGTCATCTGTGTCAGTAGCAGTTAGGATATTATACTAACTTGTATTAATATAAATACTAGCTTTAAAAGTTTGCCTTGGCAGTCATTTTTTAACCTTCAAATTATTGAAAGAAGAATAAAAGAAACCCTTTATCTACTTGAGTTTAGAGTAATTTAATTGGCAGCTTCAAACACATAAGATATTTTCTATATATACACTTGGGATTAAATAAGAAAAGAAAGAAAATAGAGATATCCTTTGGATTGCCCCATTATCTTCCACTGATTTAATTTGTACGCAAATGTTTACAGCATACAAAAGTACTATATCACTTTTCATTCTGTAAACGTATAAATGGATGTGGACTGTCAGGTATTGGGATCACTAATACAAGAAATTACATAGAAGCAACAATTTTTGATTCCAAATTCTCTGTTCTACTGAGGATTTAGGTGGCATTTTTTTCAGGTAGTGTGTGCAGATTGTCTGTCAAACTCTTTCCTTCCACCAAGTCCCCCCACATACTTTAATGAATACTTAATAAGGCAAATCATCCTGTGTCTGACAGGCTGTATGTGCTGTGGTAATCTGTGCAAGCCAGTTCCATGTTTCCCTTCTTTTCCTCATTTACTATTCTGTCTCAGTGGCTGAACACAAACCTCCTCTATCACTGCAGCTTAAATGCAGCCAGTCACTTTGACGATCTGACTAATGCTTGAGTACAACAAACACGAAGATAAACATCTTCTGCCAAGAGAATCTCCATTAGCAGCTATTCTGCACGGATGTGGGCTAAGCAGCAGCTGATTTCTTTGTTGCCCAGCACTCTGCACCAGCAGAATCATGCTTGTGACAGTTAATGTGTGCGCTATGACTTTTAATGCCATGCTAAAATCAGAGGCAAGACCATTTAGACTGATTATCACACAGTCTTCCCATATTTTAAGATGGTTTCACCCTTCCCCTTCCTTTTGAATTGTAGACTTCCTAGAAACATCTTTGCAGCAGCAACAGTACCAGTACCAGGCTGACAGCTAAAGATGAAATGTAGTGTTTGATTTCTCCCAACATCTGACATTCTGTGCAAATGCCAGTGTGTCTGTTTCAGTTCACTTCAGAATGTACATTCTCTTTCCCCCTTCCCCCACAGAATAAGCAGGATGATATTTAAGAAAACATAGTTCTGATATTAAATGAAGTACAGGTGATTAAGAGCAAACAGAATGTCAAGAAAAGGTTATAGGTTAAAATGTTCCTCATTGTAATTCCACATCTTTTCAGTGAACTCCTCCATCATACTCTAACAAAAACAGCTTGCTGCATAAAAATTGGTTTCTGAAAATCTTTGTGCCAGTTCTTCCCTGAAAACAATAAAAGTATTAGTATTCATTCTTGGTTTATCTGGAGCCTGCTATTCATTTTTTAGATAAATTAATAGCATTTTGCCCTAGATCTTGAACCTCAGCATCAGTCAGAGCAATGGGTTTTAGCTTCAGTTTCTGTCACCAGGCTGAAAATCTCTATTAGAATCATAGAATATCTTTGATTGGAAGGGACCCTCAAGGATTGTTGAGTTTGACTCGTGGCCCTGCACAGGACATCCCCAAGAGCCACACCATGTGTCTGAGAGTGTTGTCCAAATACTTCTTGAACTCTGTCAGGCTTGGTGCTATGACCACTTCCCTGGTGGGCCTGTTCTAGTGCCCAGCCACCCTCTGGGTGAAGAACCTTTTCCTAATGCTCAACTTAAATCTCCCATCTCAGCTTCATGCTGTTCCCTCAGATCCTGTCACTGGTCACCACAGGGAAGAGATCAGTACCTGCCCCTCCACTTTACCTCATGAGGAAGTTGTAACTGCAATGAGGTCTCCCCTCAGTCTCCTCTTCTCCAGGCTGAATAGACCAGGTGCTCTCAGACCATCCTCATTATGGCTTCCCCTCAAGGCCCTTCACCATCTTAGTTGCTCTTCTTTGGATGCTCTCTAAGAACTTAATGTAATTTTTATATTGTGATACCCAAAACTGCACACAGCACTCAGGGTGAGGCTGCCCCAGTGCAGAGCAGAGCAGGACAATCCCCTCCCTTGCCCAGCTGGCGATGCTGTGCCTGATGCCTCCCAGGACAGGGCTGGCCCCCCTGGCTGTCAGGGCACTGCTGACTCGTGTTCAACTTGCCACTGACCAGGACCCCCAGGTCCCTTTCTCTGGCACTGCTCTCCAGCTTCTTGTTGTCCAGTCTGTCCATACACCCAGGGTTGCCCCATCCCACGTGCAGAATCTGACACTTTGTTAAACTTCATACAGTTGGTGATTGCCCATCTCTCTAATTTGTTGAGGTCTCTCTGCAAGGCTTCTCTGCCTGCAAGGGAATAAACAGCTTCTCCCAAATTAGAATTGTTGGCAAACTCTGCATTGTGACCAATTGCTGTGTTTGCCTTTAGGTGTTTTTCAGTGACTCCCAGAGCAATCTTCTCCATAATCTTACCAGGCACTGAAGTGAGACTGACACAGGCTTGTATTTTCCAGGGTCATCCTTCTTGCTCTTCTTGAAAACTGGGACATTTGCCAGCTTCCAGTCAACTGGGACCTGTCCATACTCCTAAGCCGATTGAAAAATCATGTGTTCACCTGGAATAATCTTTCCAGTTGTTAAAAAGACAATCTGTAGAATGCAGCCATTATTTTCTGAAAAGAAGAGATTGCTTCTGAGATTGTTTGTGGGGTTTTTTTGTTGGTTTTTTTTTGTTTGTTTGTTTTGTTTTGTGTTCTCTTTAAGGTTAGTTTTTCATCATTTGGCTCCTAGGATTGCCTTGCCATACAATCAACTTGATACCTATGTAAGTATGAAGAAAATTGGGTGATTTCCTGGTTGGAGTGTGGGACAGTGAGGGGGCAGGACCACCCCTTCACACAGCAGCTGCCTGCTAAATTGGTTTAATTCTCCTGCGAGACAACACCTCTATGTTGAGCCTTTCTTCTGGCGTTTTTTTGATGACAATAGCTTTCAGCATAAATTTCCTTTGATTAATCCACAAATTATGTTTGTTTTTTTCTTAATGTTTTGCTATTGCAGTACTCATAAGTTGTTAATTTAATGTGGATAAATCAATGCAGTTATCTGGGTTGATGTATGAAGAGTTTTCCTCAACAGTGAAATTTAAGAAGTTACATCTCCTGAAGTTAATCAGACTACTAAGCAGAAGCATTTCCATTTCATTTTCTTCTCTAGCTAAATCAACATAACTTGAGTTTTGTTTTCAAACTGAAAAAATATCCTGTTAGCAGTGGTACTGTACCTTGTCTGCCTCACTTTTCATGTAAAATTATGGATGCTGAAAAAGCTTCAGCAGAGAATTTCTTCAGCTCTCTGCAGCATTTTTGTGAGAGCTCTGTCTTTCCCATGCAAGTAAGTCAAAACAATGTTACAGTTTTGTAAACTTCTTGCACCTGCAGGTTGTTTTGCAGAATTGTTATGGTTCTAACTAGAAAAACATTCTGAGATGGGTGTCTTAGAACTTGACCAATCCCCTCAAGGAGTGGGTGGCAAAAAACCAATTACCTTATGCCATTTAACACACTTTTGTGAACTAACATATAAAAGCCTTCTGAGAGATTATTAAAGCACTTCCATTTATCCCTGAGCCTGGACTTCGTGTCATTTCTCTACTCATCCGCGGTGAGAACAGTGGCATAAAACCGCAGTTTAAAACATAGGAATTCAAATTGGTGAGGGTAATATCCAGGCAGAAAAAAAACAACAAACACATAAAACTACAGAGTAATACTATGGAAAATTGTGTACTTTAATAAAGCGTATTTGGAGGCTAAAAATTAAAAAGGAAGCTAACTATATCCTACTTATTTCCAGAAAAGAATAATAAATACAAAGATAGCACTAGAGAGGGAATATAATTACCTGATGACCACATGTTGAAACCTATCTTAGAAGGGAATTTGAATGAGTATCTCAATAGATGACATGGAAATTACAGGATGCACAGGCTTAGAGATTGTAATAAACTCCTCTGCCATATTCACAGACCTAAATTCCCGTGTATTATGCTGCTGACATTAGATCACAGTGTATTATTCTGTCTGCTGCTTTACCAATGATCCTTTTATAGCATTTTTGGAAGACACTGCCTAGAGAAGTGCTTGAGTCACCATTCCCTGGAGGTAGTTAAAAAATGTGTAGATGAATTGGAGACGTAGTTTAGTGTTGGACTTGGCAGTATTGGATTCGTGGTTGGACTTGATGATCTTAGAGATCCTTTTCAACCTAAATAATTCCATGATCTATGTAAACTTTGTTGTCTCTGCTCTCAGAGCAGTGATTCTCTCCTATATTTGTATAACTTTTGCCATGTGTGAAACTCTGACTTAAAAGGCAGAGATCCTAATACATCTAGAATGTAACTGGTGTTTGTCAGAGACTGAAAATAGTTAATGCCTCAAACATTGAAAGTTTTGTTCATGACAAGGAAGCTGCAACCGAAGAAGCCTCTCTGAAGAGTGGGACTTTGAACTGAAAGTCAAACTGCTCATTAAATAAAGGGAAACCTATTGTTCGGTCGTCTCAGGCTGAGGGAAAGGTATGCATCCACAAAAAGATGTCACCAGCTGCAGCTATCCCCGGCTGCGTTTGGGGTGGGGGAAGAGCACAGCTCACAGAAGCCAGGTTTACACAGACTGCCCCCCAACTGAGAGGGGAGGAGGAGGTTTTGGGTGCATGGTGTAACCTCTGGTCAGAGGCAATTAACACCCATCATCCGTCACACAAACCGGCCCCGCTGTGGAACCCCCAACCCCACAGGCCGCATCCATGGGACTTTCACGTGAGAGGCTCGGCCCCACAGGCCTGCAAGTGATGCAACAGCCCCAAAGTCTGCTGTGAGAGACTGCAGCCCCCACCTCCCGGGGGACATGACCAGTCATGCCTACCTAGCCTGAGCACATAAACCCATCGGACTCTGTGCCTTTTGGGGGGACTTTCACCACCAAGAAGACCAGCTGCAGAGGATCAACGATCCTGGGATCCACGGAGTGGTGATATTTTCCTTATTCTGTCCCTGTCACTCTCTCTGTCCCCCCCACCTATTTTCCTACTTCTTTCATTCTTTCTTTCTCTCTCTCTCTCTCTCTCTCATATTTACCATCAAATAAAACCCTTACTATTGTCACTGGCATATGGTCTCGTTTGCACCTTAATTCGGGCAGAGGAATTTCTAAGAACCTTAAAACTGGATCTTAACAGTGTTCAAGGGGCTTAGGTATGGAATTGGATGCTCAGACTTTCACACACTCTTATTGTTAAACATGACGATTCTGGGAACATCATAACAACAAAAACTGTAGGCAGCTGTCCAGACCTTGATGTCTGCACAGATTATATACATGAACACATGCTTTTATCCAATGGCTTCTACATCAGCTCAGAAAAAGAACTTCCCAGGACCTCAGTAGAGAGACATAAATATAATTTTTTTCCTTTATTAGTTACAGAAAGACTTGCTAAAGCTTGACATAAGGTACTAGATTTTTTTTAAATTGAAAAATCTCAGCATTTATTCTAACTTTCCCATTTTGCCAGATATCTAGCTTACTTCTTGGCAAACAAAAATTACCCAAGCAAAAATGTGCTACTCCAAAGAAAAAAGAAGTCTTAAAAATCCCCCTCAAATATCAGCTTCTAATGAACTACAAACCACAGAGATTATTGGCTCTTGCTCCTTGTTTTTAAAATGATTAAAATGTGTGTTTGCTTATTTCAATGTTTACTTTAAATCCTCAATAATCAAGGTAAAGGAAGCAAATTTGTGTTTCTTCTACTTTGATCAAGTGTTAGGCTTAATTGCTTGCTGAGTTGACTGATATAACATTACAATTTAAAAGGAAGATTACAAATGTGGCTTTGCCTGATGACTTCTGGGAAATGTTCTGAAAAACTAAGCCTCATAGTTTGTGTCAAATGTTAATGATTTGTTTTTAAGAGCGACTTTTGTTAACACTTGTGATTAAAGTAGGGCTAGATAGAGGCAATACCACTAACAAGAGAGCAGCTGGGCTTGCTATAAATGTGGTTTTCTTCTTGTGGATTGGTTAGAAACTTTGCCCTGTGGCTGGTTCTGCTCCAGTAAATGCAGATACTTCAGTTAGAAATGGAGTTTTCATCTTCTTTTTAGATACCAGCTGAAGCCCATATATTCTGATGAGAGAAGGAACTTGTTTTGTTGCTGTATATTGCATAAAACAGTTGGAGTTTTATGCAAAAGATAATGGTAAACTTTCCCAAGGGAAGAGAGGGAAGCAGAGGTATAGGGAAGGAGAGGAGATGCTCCTTTATAGCCGTCTGGCATCGCACAGTTTGCTTGATGATGCAATTATCCTGTCCTGGACTGTTTTTCCAATATTGCAGGTGCACGATGTCTCAGAATCCTGTGACACGCATGCTGCAATATAATTTTGTGTCCCCACTGCATTTCTCAGCACTTGTTGGCTCTCAAACTTGTTATGGCAGCATATGGCTGTCTGATGTTAGCATTTCACCGTGGACAGCATGATGGAGTTCCAACAGTCTATTGCTCCCCTAAGCCTTGTGCCAGCTAAGTGAGGGTGAACTTGTCTGGCAGATGTAGTGCTGCTTCAGGAGAGCTTGACATGAATGTCTGGAATGTGAACAAGGACTCTCTCCACCTTCCCATCCCTATTTAAAATTGTACAATCTTAGGTGTTGCTCCAACCCTACTTAGGTTCTGGCTTATTTTAATTTTGAAAATACTATTATTTTTTAAACACGTAGAGTTTGCTTGTTTTGCTGTCCTTTCATGACGTCTCCATGGTTTTGGTCTCTATTACCTCCGCTGGTGAGGAATAGGATCACAAATGGAAATTTTGAAGTTGTAGTCCAATGCCTTAATAGTAACTAGCCCTATTACCTCTTTATTTAGTTTTCGTCCTCTGTTGTTACAAATTTTTGCTAGCTTTTGTGTGAAAGGATAAACTGTTCTTACTTTTTTCTCTTCTGCTTCCACAGCTTCCAATATTTATGGTCTAAATATTTTGTCAAATTGATAGTGTTTTAAATTGTTGACAGATATAGGCAAACACTAAAGATTTTGAAAGTTTAATAAAATACCATATGCCCTGCATACCTACAGGTATTTCTTAGGGGGGAAAATACTGTAGTGTTTAGGAGTGTAATTTCTGTACTTCATCATCTATTTTTGGCGAAAGGAACAGAAAGTTCAATGGAGGAATGATGATATATCTAAGTGGAAATGTTAATATAGGTTTTGTAAAAATGTGTATAGTTATGGAAATAGAGTGGAACATACATATTACTTATTTAAACAACTGGTGATTCGGGGGAAGGTTGTTAAATACTGCCTGGGTTAGGAAACTGGCCTAAAATTTTCATTGTTTTGGAGTTGCTGTAGTACTTTAAAGCCAACTGTGCTGTGGTGATGTGTTTTTTGATAGTATTAGAGTCAAGGGTAATTCACAGTTGTTCTCACATTGACCTACAACTTTCAGGTATTTGTTTAATACTTTAGAAATTTTAAAATGAGGTTGTTAGAAGGATTCTAATGCATGCAAGAGGAAGGGTCAACATTAGCCACTTAGATGAAATATTTAGAGGACGAGCCCCTCACTCCTTGCCTGGAATTTTCTTAGGACTCAATCTTCCAGTACAATTGTCAGAAATTTGGAATAGTGTTGTTTGATATTTTCGTAAGATAGGAACTCAAAAATTTCACCTGTCGGTTAAAGTCTGGTATTTATTATGCCGTTGTTGTGTTTTATATGTTTGTTTAAATAAATTCATTGATGATCTTCTCAAAAGTGATGGGGTATTTTGGTATTGCCTCTTCCTCTGCAAGTTTGTTCTGGTACTTGAGTGCTCTAATGGTTAGCAGTATGACATTTTCGATGTTAAATTCATTCTTGGCTGGTTTTGTTTGTTTGTTGTCTGATGGAGTAGCTTATTTCTACATGCATTTAGAGACAATATTTACATCCTATTTCAGTTCATCATTTGTAGTGCTTATAAATCTTACATGGCATTGAGGTTTCTTCTGTGGCACAGATTTAAACCCAGGAAAAAAAAGTCTATTCAGACTGTAAAGATTGAATCAAACCAAATCCTTGATAGCTGGTTTCAGCTGTATAGCTCTGAATCCATGAAAATCACTAAGTGCCATATGAATGCTAGAGGAAATCTAAGGCTGCAGTCCAGTGATGTCAAAATTCTAAAGCATAACAGCCTAAGTAGTTCCTATGAAAAGGTCAAAAAGCTGCAAGCAGTATGAGTGAACAGATTACCAGGACCACTCTGGACAACTTATACTGTGCAGGTAATAAAAAGACAGTGGAAACTACTGCTCATGAGAAGCTTCTTAGGTTGACTGAATTCCTACTCAAGGGACAACGTTAATATTGATTCCAGTGGCAGAAGAAGAATCAAAGTAAGTGTTTTGCCGTCTTGCTATCTTGTGATATGTATGAGCTTAAGGGAGTGATTTCTACTGTAATAAAAATTATTTTGTTTTATGTTAATTGCATGCTAATATTGACTATTAGTAGTGCTGGTTTGAGGAACAATTAAGAAACCACAGTTGTTGGTCTTGCTTTCTAGTGTCCTGAAGTCCTGAACAGAACATTTGAATCAAGCCTGCAGATCTGTTATGTTTCTTGTTTCTGTTAGGTAAATGGTCACTGGAATGACTCGGAAATACTGTGTCCTG
Organism: Lycocorax pyrrhopterus obiensis; assembly: GCA_014706295.1. Taxonomy (NCBI): domain Eukaryota; kingdom Metazoa; phylum Chordata; class Aves; order Passeriformes; family Paradisaeidae; genus Lycocorax; species Lycocorax pyrrhopterus. The sequence continues at coordinate 93,992,312 of JACSVZ010000002.1, read as the reverse complement.
CCAAATCTGAGCCAGATACAGCAGATGTTTCTCAGCAGATAGTCTAGGGGTTTTTAAGAAAGACCAGGGTGATGGAAAGGATTTGTTGTAACTTCTGCCCTGTAGCAAAAGCAGTTTATAAAAGACAAAGACATTTTAAATAGATAATGTACTATAATATTTAGACTATTGCCATGGTCTGTTTAGCTTAAAAGAGAGACGACTGGGAATATAATGGCACTATGTTATTCTTGACTGTATCTGTCAGGACAGCAAACACCCTCCTAAATATCCTTCTGTTCTGACTGCCCAGTCTACAGAACAAATTTGATGTGGCACCTGTCTGGCCTTGAGTTAGCTACATGTCTGAGCAAGAGGTTTCCAAAGCCTTGATAGGCACGTGTCCCCTTCACTTGGTTGATGCTTTTAAACTCAGGCTGTCTCCACTGGGATCTGTTGGAGCAATACTGCAGCTGTGCCTTTGCCTGTCCATGTGTCTCGCTGCACCTTGGCTTGCTGGCTGGACTTAGACTTGCCTCATCACCATGGGCTTCTCTGGAGATCACTGATCTTCAGCGGAACTTTGTCACCATCCTCAGGCTCATTCTGTTCAGCTTTTGTGGGTACTGTGGGTCTGCGCCCATGCCACTGAGGATACTGCCCTTTCAGGCTTGCTGTCACACTCAGGTGTCAGGTCACCTCCCTTTACTGAGCAACTCACTCTTGCTACTCCCTACTGGTAGCTGCCAATATATTTTTTAGCATAAAGATCCCCAGTTTGTGGTCATGTTGGGGTGATTTGCAAAATAAAGGATTTTTTTATAGCATAGCTTTTCTTCAGTTCCATGACAGAATTTTTATGATAAAATAAATCTGTTCCATCCCCTGATATTCAAGGTTAAAGTGTATGGTGTTTGATCCTCTTCCAGTTCTTGAATCAGGGTGTTTGATGGATACAGCACTGTTCTTTTTTTTCCAAATGTTCTGAAGAATATTTCTATAGTGTAGGAATGCACTCTAGAATGTGGATGTGCTTCCAACTATCCTGATGGGCTACAGTGCTCCACAAAATCATTAAGGTGATGCTGATGACTGTGCCCTTGAAACAGACATAACAAAACATGCATCTGATTAGGAATAATTTGACATAACCTGGAGATAGTCAGCACTCAATTTATACACTGGCCTTTGTGAAATACATTATATATAGATCCATAATTGTAGTTGGACCGCAGAGGGTTAAAGGCACCTGCAGATTAGCCCCTTTTTTCAACACCTTTTTCAGTACTACACTCTCATATAAGGCACTGGCAAATACAGAACCAATGTCCTTTTAGTTAATGGTCAGACAAAATCTGGATTCAGTGTTACCTGAAAATGAGTCCTCTGTTTGGGTGCCAATACTGCCTTTGGTGTTGATGGATATATGTGGCTTCTGGCTGTGTTTAGATGCATGCTGTCTTATGTGTAATGCAGCAAGGTATAATCTGTAACAGTCACATTTTGGAGTGCTGCAGGATCCTCAGGATTGAAATCCTGACAGTCACAGGGTATTTTTGTTTTGCTAGGAATGTATTTGGAATGAAAGACATTAAAATGCTGAGGCAACTTTTCTCATGCTGAGGCTGAAGTATTGCACTGAGTAGCATGAGAATGAAATCAATAGCTGGGAAACTGTAGACAGCAAAGGAGCACAGAGTAATTTTGGTTAGTGAGCTCAGCTGAGGAAGCAGAAGATGGGTAAGGTTACAGTACAGGAATCAGAGTTTCCTGGGTATGGAATTAGAATCAGCGTTTTCATGTTTAGCTGCTAAAAGTTCTCCTTTACCTGTTTGCAAATTGGACATGAGATTGGGTTAGTCACATTTCCTGTATGAAAGACAGAGTATTCTGAGTCAGGTCATTTCCGATTAATGAAATGCTACAGCAACAATCTCCACACTAAGTGGTACAGAGACAGTAAAACACAAGACTGGTTACAGGCCTGCAGAGAGTCTTTGATGGCAGTGATAATAGTACAGCCCTGTAATCCACTGCACAGTTCTGAGCCTGTTTTAATTAGACTTAATTCGTGGCTTTCTCTAGGTTTCAGCCCAGTGGCATCTTGGTTTAGCTACTTCCCTCTGTTTTGGCGTGTATAATAGTTACTTGCTCTTGCTTAAAGCAAACCTTACTGCTTTGTCCTATCTCCATGTCTTGTTTCACATCCTTGTACAAAACATTGTGCTAGTGCAGAAGATGCCTGTAGAAAAGAATGTTATAGCATTCTAAGTCAGCGTGCCATATCAAATCACGGACTTTGAGCTCACAAAGGCCTAGGAAAACTTCATGGCATCTGACAACAAACCTGGAATGGATATTTAAAGATTATGTGACATCAAGTGTCAAACTTCAGATGTCACCAGGGTGAGAGATGTTACCAAAGGTTGCTTAGTGTTGTTAAGTACATTTTTCAGGTGACACTAGGAAGTTTATGGATAGGCAGAATAAAAGGGATGTGTAGCTACGTGGAATGTAAGGACATCTGGTTTATGGGCATATATAGTTAATAGGTTTTCAAGATAAAGGCAAAAGACCAGAGACAGAAAGAGTAATAAACCCCACCTAGATACACAAACACTTAGGCACAGGAGACAAGAGACACCAAAGAGCGTATCTCAGATAAGGGATTGAGGAAATGCAGCTGAGGGAACAACTCAAAGTCGCAGAGATTAATATTTTGTAAATGATAAGTGGGGGATGTTTATATCTGAGATATTTGAGAAGGCTTGTGGGATTATGTGAAACTTACAGTGGGATGTTGTAGGGGCAATGTGGGAATGTACAAAATTATTCTGTGATGTTAGAGATGGACCCAAAGGCAGGGAAAGGGTTGGAGGTGGGTTGGAGGAGGAACAAGCATGGGAAAATGGAAATAAGGAGTCCAAAAGGAGACAGTCCCATTTTAACTTGCTTGCTGGTTGCCGTGTATGTTTGTCTGAGCTCTGTCCCTGATCACTGTAGTTCTTAAACATGTTCTTGTACTTCTTAAGGATGTTCTTAAACTCCATTCCCAACTCTTTTCTGTGTGATCTTGCTGTCTGTGTGGTGGTGCCTCACTAGCATACTTTAAAGAGGACTAGCTGCCAAGTGGGAGAACATCACAACCTTGAAAGACCCAAGGTTAGACCTGGTCAGGGACCAGGTCTGCAACCAAATTTAAATGAGGCCTGGGCTTGGGCTCAGACTCTGATTGCTACTGTTTTCCCAAACTTCCATTTGTCTTTAGCGTAGCAGAAGCTTCAAAGGGGAGAAGAACCTCCTAAGGTCCAGAAAGCACTTTAAAAAATCTGGATATATGGTCTGAGGTACAAATGGCTCCAAACATTCAGGGTTGATGGTAACACAAAAGGGAGATATCAAACACCTTCAAAAATAAGGAAAACTCACTAATACTGCAGTTGTAACAGGCTGTTACAATATCATTAACAGGTATTAGCACTGGTCATTAGCAGTGGTCTTAAACATTGGCTGCCCTCACAAATGCAGGCATACAAAAATAAAATAAAATAAAACAAAAACCACCACTTCCCTTCCCTCCCCATAATAATCATCAAGAGAGAAAAAAATGGACTTGAATTTATCTATCCAGTCTCAGTTTGCTTTCTCTTCTTTAGTGTAGGCACAATTCAAGGAATTCAAAAGTTTTGTAAACCAGTCGAGGCTTCCTGGGGATCACCTAGCATTTAACGAGCTCCATGAACTTTTGCAGTTATTCTTTTCTTTCTAAAGAACAGGTAATTAGTCTATTTTCTTGTACTATCAGTGATACAAGACAATGGAGATTCCATATTTTCTCATTTATACTGTCAAAACATGACTTGTGCCACTAGTTTCTGTCATTTTGTGTTTATTAGTAGATTCTCATGCCACGAACCATCAGCATACTCATGTTAATTACCAAGCCTCTTCTCCTGGTCACTCTTATGTATTCAAGCTTCGTGGCTGTAGTTTTTGTTCTGAGAGCAATGTGCTTTCTTTCCATTATTGGAGATGGGGAAAAAAAGCATCTTCTAGATGAGTTGACTAGCAGAAGTAGAGATAAAAAAAAATCACTTGAACTGTCAAGGACTTCTGTGCCTCCTGACCCCTAAGTAAGTAAAGCTCTTTCGGTGCCTTGCTGTGTTGAGAATCAAGATCCTTTTCCTTTCTGCAAATTGAAGTGCTGTAACTCTCTGTTGCTAAATGATCCATGTCAATTATATTTTGCTTGAGTACGTATTTTCCCTCAGTTCAATTGGAGCATACTGTAGCTTTTATGGTTTGAAATTCAGCTTTTGACTGGAGAAATAAGTCTGACTTACTTGCAGTCAATATTGTCAATAAGTAACAGCTATCTACCTTGCCTTATTTGGCAGAGTTTTCTCCATTATTTCCCTTTCATGAAATATTCTTGTGGAATAAAACTAAAGTTAAATGAAGAAGAGAGAAATATTTTTAAGTTGCCTTATATATGCAGACCAAAGTGACATTATGGCCTTCTGTTTTTTATGCAAGTGGTTTGAAAACAAATTTTACTTGTGCTACTGACAGTATCATTCAAATAATCTAAAAACATTATGGTCACAGTTTCTATGTTAAAGAACTTCACCATGGCTTATAATCTACTTATTTAATAACATGTTATTTGTATAGTGTAGGCACAGCTGCAAATGATAATGCAGGGAAAATTCCTTTCTCCTTTGAGATATTATTTCTTGCAACTGAAAAGGAGAACTGTTCTGCCTCAGTTGCTTCACCTGTCTTCAGATCACGTTACAGATCAGATAAACAAATGTAACCTGTGAGTGATGCAGCAGTTTGTGAAATTTTGAAGGAAGTAGAAATTCTGCTTAATACGTATTGTTCATATTAGTCTGAAGTTCAGAGATTTGGGTAGAATATTTTTTTCAGTGAACATTTCACTGGTGATTTCTGTAAAAAAAATTCTAAGGTTTTTTTGTTTGTTTTTTGCTTTTAATATTATGTAGAACATAGAAGACTCTCAGTCTACATCCCAAGTTATTCCTAGAATGAAAATTATTTAAGGATCAGTATTTTTGTAATGTTTTTGTAACCAAAGGCTGGCACTGGGCATTTTAATAATTTGTAAATATAGGGAACTTAGGCAATACAAATAACATAATGTTTCTTGAGTTTTTTATAATAATTTATATATACCCTTAGTATAGGGATAGAGAATGCATTAAATAAAACATGTAAAGCTAGGTTGTTTTATTTGGGTTTTTTTATTTATTTGTAAGTGCCCAGGTGTAGTTCTGATCATCAGTCTAAAAGCAACCAATCTTGCAGAAATGTCAGATCTTGTATAAATAACAGAATTATTTGCTTGCTTGAAAACTACAGTAGATGATTTCTTGTCTCTCTGAATGTGTTTTCTTTTCAAGTCAACCTTGTAGACTGGCAATACTTGTCTACCATACTCAAGAATAGCTGTTTGAAGAACAGACCAGATTGCATTATATATCAGCATCTTTGGTAGTTGTTCTTTTATTTTATGTTGTCATCAGTTGTTTCCTTAAAAAAATTAACTTCTATGGTTTTTTTAACCATCATTCTTCCCCATTAGTCTGACTGGGTCCTACTTTTTAGGACTAATGTTCTTCCTTTTCTGCTTTAGGTAATCAGACACTGCACAGCCATTTACCTGTGTTATCTAGCAATAAAGTAATGCTATTACTTTATATACCATCAATATTGAGCTTATAGTAGCAACAGTGTTAGTGCAATGGGATGCTACTGGGTAAAAGACAGTACAGAAAAGTGAAAAAAATAATCTTCTGGTCTTTGTCTCTTTCTTGAGACAAAACCAAATGTAGTGGTGGGATGGGAGTTTCTTAAACAACAAAGTGGCAAAATCAAAATTTTGAAGCCCATCAGAATGAAGGGAAGAGTTTCACACTTCAGAAAAGGAAGTTGTATAGATGAGACCTGCATGACAACAGCAAATCCAGACTATGTGGCTGAGATTTGAAAAAAGAGCAATTTGAAAGAGAAAGAGAAACCAGAGTTTCATCAGATATAAAAAATATTACAATATCAGCGTGCTAATGAGAACTCTTTGTTTTAAACTGCTCTTTGTTGGAATAAATAAGGTTGTTCTGATTTTCATGCAGGCTGTCCCTAAGGCAATCATCCTCACAGATGCACGGCAAACGTCTATTGGGAAAACTTTTTTATTGCCACCTAGGTTACTAGAATAAAGCAGGATTGTTCACTGCTCAAGAGGCAAGTACATGTGTTGCTGTCCAAAGTTAAGAAAATCTGGATATTAGCACACAGTGCTGTACAAAATCTATTTTCTTCATGCAAGTAAAGTATCAATGCATCCTTTGTGAATGCCTGCTCTTGTGAATGGACACACTGTACAGACAGTCACTGAATCACAGAATTGGTCAACCTCCCTGCTTGTGGTTGGGAGGGACCACTGTGGGTCATCTGGTCCAACCTCCGTGCTCAAACAGGGTCATCTTAGAGCACATTGTGCTGAAATACATTCAGATGGTTCTTGAATCTCTCCAGTGAGGGAGACTCTACAACCTCTCTAGGCAATCTTTTCCAGTGCTCGGTCACCTACACAGTAAAGTTCTTCCTCATGTTCAGGTGGAACTTCCTGTGCATCAGTTTCTGCCCATTGCCTCTTGTTGTATTGGCCAGCAACACTGAGAAGAGCCTGGATTCATCCTCTTGACACCCCCCCTTTAGATATTTATACACATGAGGAGGTTCCCGCTCAGTCGTCTCTCCTCAAGGCTGAAAAGAATCGTATTTTCATATGACAATAGTAAAAAAGAGGAGGAATACCCAAGACACTTACGAATTTAGTCTCTCTTAACTAAGGAACTAATCCTTTGTGCTATGATTTGCATTATATGTGGAGTCAAAAGAGCTGCATGTAGCTTCTTGCAAAATCTGACATTACTCTGAAGATTAAGGACTAGAGGAATCTATGTGTAGTTTATTATTTCATTAAAAAATTGTATAAAAATCAAAAGTCTTGAGAAGAACTGTAAACACACAAAATTTCAAACTTGAGAAAAGTTGGAGAATCTGTATTTAACTGCTTTTGGCAATGAAAACCATTGCGGAAAAAGAAGGAGCATGAACCATAAAAATCTGAGAAATAGATTATTGTAGGTGAGGAACTGTCTTCACCCATTTTTGGACTACAGCTCTGTGTATCTGATTGTCAAGATGATGAAGACATTTCAAATAGATATGTCATGAGAGCACAAGCAGAACTGTGACCTAGAGTAAGCTCCAGGGTATGTCTTGGAGAAAGTGAGTGTACTGTAGAGAGTCATGTTACCTTACTTTTTCTCCCTATTAATCTGGCCTTAATAACAACTATTTTAAGAAGCTCTGTGCAAAAACCTGCCTTGTTATGCTCATTTGTAGTCCTGGAAGAAGGAAAAAAATTAAGAACTGAGGCAGTGATTTTCAGAATAGGAGGCATCAATCATGAAACGTGGTCTGCCCACCCTCTTCTCTCCTTGGCATTGTGCATTATTCCACAGTAATTTGAGACTACCATAATAATAGCTCAAACATAGGCAGTGTTCACTAGCTGCAAATCTTGTTATTATAATATTATAAGGCATGGACATCACATAGACAATCTTAGGAATACATAATCAGTGGATGCTGGGCTTGGGGAGTGAACAAGTGGCTCTGTGGGACTTAGTTGCTGTCTAGGATTAAACAATGACAGAGGGTTAGTTAGAATAAACGTATTTCCCTGCTTAGAATAAAATAATTTAGTATTAGTTTCATTAAAGTGTAATTTCATGACAGTCACTGCTTGAATACCATGTGGATCTTTTTGAGAAAAGACGAGTTGGGACAGTCGAAGGAATACATGGATAACAAATGTAAATGTTCTCCTCAGAATTTCTTCAGTTACTGGAATGTATTTATGCAAAATACTTTGCTTGGATAAGCCTGGGCAGAGTTGGAAATATGGTGTAGCTCAGTTTCAGAAGATGACTAGGGATCCAGGATGCATCTAACATGTAAAGTTTGTGTCCAATATAATTTGAAAGGCTGGCTACAGCATTACCATACTAGAAATTGAGTACAACTATTTCTATTAAAGACTATTTGAAATGAATAATAATACAGTTCCTCTGTTTTGTAAGAGGCTATTTCGTAGTTTTTCACTTAATGCACAGCACCAAGTGGTGAAAAATGACAGCTGAAAGCAATAACTAAAGTTCTTTATATGTTTGCTTCATTTTTCTTTCAGCTCACATCCTGAAAGAGGGAAAAAGTGCAGACTTTTTTCCTCCAAGATTAGATTTCAAGCAGAAAATTCATGACTTGCTAATAAGGCTTTGGTTAGATCACCATTTCTGTGGATTCATGTCAACATTTGATCTATCAAATTTATTTGCACAAAGGATGATGAAAGTAAACGCTGAACTTGCAAAACCATGCTATTAGGAAGTGATTATATTAATTAGACCATCAGATATCATGTTTTTCTGCTTCACTTATAATGGATGAATTAGATCAGCTTTGAAGATGATAGAGGACTGTATAATGTGCAAGAAGACTCCTGCTTTCTTTCTTTGCTAAAATTGAAATGTATATATCATGTAAAGCACAAGATTTTAGAGAGAGAAAGGACCTGCATGTTATTCAAAGAGCCACATGCTGTCCAGAAGAACAGGATTTATTCCTAATTTTTCTGTAGCTAATGGTCCTGTTTGGGTCAGATTTATAATATGAGTAGGATGCAGCTACACTGGCTGAACTGAATGCCTGAAATTGTAATCAAATATACAACCAATGAGAATAAGACATACTAAAAATAGAGAAAGAACAAAATATCAAGGCCTACATGTTCATCCTGGCAACAACTTATAAGAGATACCTGTTCTGCAAACGCTAGCCTTAAGTATCTATGCTTTATTCCTGTTAGTGAATTGTTTCTGAGTTTTGCTTGTCTGTACTTTGGAGGTGGAAAATAAAAAAATCCAAAGAATAATTCCTTAACACATGTATGCATTACATGTATGGTAAGAGAAAAAAAGCCACTCAAAGCCTGCAAACCCCAAAATAAAACCAGTCCCCTTACATTCAGTGCAATATTCAGTACATATAATGAAAGACTATAATACTGCAAAAGAGCAGAACATCACGTAATTATTTTCTCAGGGTGGTGGTTATTCTGAATCAAAAGCAATACATGATAATCTTACTACTGTGTTGTGAGGGTTTTTTAAAAGTTCTAATAAAAAGACATTTAGGTAGGAGGCTTACTTTACCTCTGTAATTATAAGTCTCATGAAAGAGTTTAATATTCCTACTTTAAATTTTGAAACCATAATCCTTGCAAGCTTGCTGATTGGTAGCAATCAACTGACGTCTTAAGAGCTGTTTAGTCATGAATGTCTAAGGAATGTTCAAGATTATTGACAATAATCTGCAGCTTATAAAAATACATAATAAAGCCTTAGTAAGGCTATGCACATTTAAGAAGTGGATGCACTTGATTGGATTTCTTTTTCACATACAGCATAAATTTTTGCTGAAACTGTAGGCCAAGGCTAAGCATACCTAAAAATTTATTAGATCGAGACACCTGAAACACAGCCATTGCCCTGAGCATACATCAGGTGAATTAAATAACACGTGCCGCATGAACCAAGTTGCCTAAATACCTTTTCAGCCTCTGTCTCCAGCTGGTTCTGGATACCCTGAGAAAGCAAGATGTAGGGAGGAAGGTGCTGATGCATACTGAAGGGTGGTGGGGCTGGATTACACGTATACTTCAAGCAAAGATAAATGCTACACCTATTGAGAGGCAGAGAAATGTCCTAATCTGTAGTTAGAGTAAGTGCTATCTAACTTCCAGTGCTTCAAGAACAGGTATTCATCCATACTCTTGTTGACTGATGTTGATACCTTTTTCCATTCTGTTTATTTTCTAAACAACATATATGTTCCTCTTCTGGTCTGGCTCTGACACTTGTATCAGTTGATGCTCAACATACTGGTGAGTTGATGAAGAGAAGCTTGGTACTGCTCTTACAGCAAATGCTCTGACCCTTTTGGAGAAATGTTTGTGAAAAGGAAATCTTTGAGTAACAGAGAAAACAGAAAGTCTGAGCCATTTTTTTTCTTACATAATTCTTCATTTGCCTCCCATAATTTATTTAAATTTCATATTTTTCCCAGTTTGACGTAGTCCATGGTATTCTTTCCATCATTCACCACTTCGGTGAAATGTAATTTTTTTTAGTGAAGTGTTGCCTTTGGCCTTAATTCTGTTCATGTTTTTAATCATATATATTCATTCAATTTCCATGTTTTCATTCACAAGCTCAGTTCTATGAAGCAGTTTGCAACATGTGCATATTCCTCCATTTGCCCCTTACAGAAGTATCTATTCATCTAGATTTACTTTCTTTCTTCATATATTGTATAGGGATGGATTTCTGAATTCTTGCTGTTTCATGCTCACCATTTCAACTTTTGCAGCAGTACATACAATTCTTTTCTGTTTGTAGCTATTCAAACTTCTGTTTCAGACATAGCTGTTATCAATGTGGTTATTTTTGGTATTAAAACATGCTATTTCCATTGGAAATTAAGAATGAAAATTTTTGCTTTGCACACATACCTACTTCTCCACATAGAGTTCATTTCTTCAATTTGTTGCTTTATTTTATTTTAAAACTTGTTCAGTATTTTTCAGTAGAAAAGTAGATCATAGGAGTCAAAGTAAGAAAAAAGTTGAATAAGATCTCAGCAGGTCATCTTTACCAATCCACTGCTCAAACCAGGGCTAGCTTCACAGTTAGATCAATCATGCAAGGTGTCATCCAGCTGAGCTTTGAAAATCCTCCTGGGCAGAGGTTTCAGAGCCTCTCACAGCAGCTGCTTCCTGTGCTTAACCTATGTCACTGTGAAGAATTATATTCTATTGGAATTCTACTGATGTCTTTCTTTTTTTTTTTTTTTTTTGGTTAAAACTAGTTGCTATTCATAGTGGAGATTAGTGAATCATCATTATTTATGATCATTATCTTCTGCACTTCCAGGAGCTCCTTGCATCTCAGAATCGGCACAGACGTAGGAAGCCTTTTGAGTGAATGCAGCACTTGCTGCAACACATTGACCTACCAAAAGGTTCAAGGGTTTGCTGGATCAGTAACTGGAATTCGCATTAATTTAATTGAGTTTTCCTTTAGAAAGTCCTTAGCAATTTTATGTAAGTGAATTTAACATTTGTCAAATTTCTAATGTGGCATACACAAAGCCTGTGCATTTATCAGGTTAATTTTCTTGAATGTTAATGTGCAGATATTAATGTCAGTGGGAAGATGAAGATGTGATATGGATGAATGAATTCTGAATGATAGAGGGCTGTCATTTGGACATGAATCAAGACTGATCAAAGAGAGTCTAAGTTTTCCCTAGTCTTAAGGGAATCAAAAAGGGAAAAGCGCTGCATATCACCACCCACTCTCATGCTAAACAGTCTCCCAACAGAGTTGTAATAGGAGAAAATATCAATGTAGAGCAGTATGAATGAGTTACTGAGGCAGAGTCCTCACTAGGGAAAGTTTAAGTAAGGCTTCCCTTTGTTTTTTTTATTATTCCTCTTTTTATTTCTTATTACCAGCAAACCTGCTACTCATAGCCAAATTTGCCTTTAAGTTTCTATTGGAAGAGATAGATACTAAATTCAATTGTAGTTATTCATAAGTACATTATTTTTTGAATGCTTGATATTTGATTTTTACATATATATCTACTTTACATTTGCTTGTCTTTGTAAGTAGCTTATTCGATAATCTAGATACATCATTTAGCAGATAACTCAGATAAATGTAATTTACATGATCTTGTGATTACTGCTGCAGTTGCTGTGACTAAACTGACAACTTTCTGCAACAGGACAAAGTAGTTGGTGCTATTTTTGCCATCTTCATGATCAACAAATGAGTCTACCCTCGAAGAGGTCATCACTCTTGTTGGGAGTTTATTGCACTTTTTGTTCTTTGCAGAAAAGGGTTGTGTCTGAGCAAATGCTACCTCAGGCTACTGTGTAAAGCCAACACCAATGGGGCTCTGAGTAAGAATTTTCTTTACTGTTTTTATAAATTCTCTTATGATGATGGCATAACAAGTTTCCAGCTAATGGAGCCTTAATTGCTAGCACTATTCTGGGCTCATTTCTCCATTTGTAAATAGCTGTCTCCGCCCCACTTAGCTGCTGGACTCTTCTCTGTGAAAATTTACCTTCAGAAATCCAGACTAATTTTGGGATCAAAACTGAGTTTTGTGGCTGCAGCACTGAAGCATACTAACTCCAGAAAAGAAACTGAATGCATAATTTCTTTCGGATGTCTGCAATCCTGAAAATACTGTTAAAGGTGAGTTCAGAATACTTAAAGTAATTTTACAGGAAATCAGTTCTAGTAGTCCATGAGATTTATTCATATATAGAGTTACTGTAGTAAGTAACTATCCATTGTATTGAAGCTATCCATTTGTATTGAAGAAATGATATTTTATTACATGAGATATTTTTCTTAGAAGAGGAAAAATGAAGTTTGGTATAAATGTATATATGTGCTTATGAAATACAGTTATCGAATGGTGGTTAATTAGCTTGTTTTTTAGATTTATGAAGGAAATAAAGAAAAATATTTGTATGTAAAATTAAACAGTATGAAGAGTTTTAACTCAAATTATTTGTGTATGAATTTAAAGTAGATTAGCTAAACAACTAATTCATGAATGGATGCTTTTAAGAAGAAGTAAAGAGGTTCAAATTTTGTCCACACTGAGTGACATTGTATGTAAATAAACCTAAACACCATTTTAACTCTTAGTGGAAGTTCAAACAAGATTGTAATGCAGTTTAAAGATTCAGTGATCTTATTTTTCCATGTATCTGAAGTGTTTGAGTGTTTGGTTTCCTGTACTTGGCTAAATATACTGCAGCTATGGGATTGAAAAATTATGAAAAAAATCCAGCCTCAGAATGGAAGAATTTAACATCACAATTTGTTTGTACTATGGCCAAGCATAGGTCCAGTATAAGATGTGTCTGTATGATGCCATTCTAGTAAATCGAAGAAAAGGAGTTGAGCTTTTTGATGGGTGATCATGAATTGCCTGTAAATATGATATTTGTGTTAGCTTGAGCCAAGAGTCATAGTTCTTCACCTTGAATTCAGTCATAGAATATTTATGCAGATTTCATCCTTGTATGCCTTTAGAAATGGACACCAAAACTTGCTGTGAAAGCATCAGATTGAAACTGAGTTCATTATTTCATAGAACTGCTGTAAAGAAGACAGTAAGAGCTCCCTGTAGCATGGACCTGATAAGCCAATAGAAGTTTCTGGAGATTTATATATGCCAACTGACTTAATAACTGTACTCTCATCATCAGTTGTCAAAGGGTGACAGCTCCCAGTAGACGTCTTGGCTGTAATGAGCTCTTGGCTAAAGTTTGATTTTTGAATTGGGAGTATAACTGTGCAGCTTGCTGCTCTGATGCTTGGAAACCTCTCGATTTCTTCTCTATGTGCCTTTTTCCCTCCACAGCCATTTGCTCACAAGCCAGCGAAGTCTTCTGTCACAGTTCTTCTTTTCTCTGTTTTATTTTTGATCCACACCTCTTTCAGCATTAGTGCTGTCAGCCTGGATAAGCTGTGCTGCTTCTGGTCATTCCTCTACAGTAGCAAGGAGAAGCACAGAGTGGTGACGTCTGAGTCGGTGCCAAGCAAGGGACGCTGGCACAGCACATCATTGGCAGGAGGCTACTAGTACTAAATACTAGTAGGTACATCTTTATGCTGCTGTGACTATTTTGCTTCTGGTTTGAGGTTTCATAATTTGGACTTCTCCACACTGCAAGAAACTAAAGATTTACGATTCATCTTATCTGCTGCTAAGCTTACCCAATTTTTCTCTGAATAACATTGCCTTATCATGATTTATTTTGCCCAGGAAAAAAGAGGGATTCTGTAGTATGTTACACTGGCCAAAGAACAGTTCTGCATGGACTGTTCGTTCACACTTTGTTACCTACTTAAGCTCTGCCTTCAGTGAGGTCAAACATTCTGGGAAGAGCACAAAATTGATATTGCAAAATTATTAGCTTTTCAGTTGTACTCCAAAGCTTTTAAATCATGGGTAAATCAGTTATCTTTCCATGAATGTAGATTACTAATTTATGAAAGTGACAAGAACTGGAGTTAAGTAATAAAATTCTGTTAAACTCTTCATAATATATGGGAAGGAAATTATATACCTTCATGCATCTCATCCTTTGAAAGGAAACGCTTTTTACTTTCTGTAGTCTCTCCTTTCATTCACACAGAAGATAAATGTGTTACTTCATTTTCCAAGACTTAATCATTCATTACCTTTGTTGGACTTACATGGCAGTATTAAACACAGCAACTCATAACTTAAGAGGATTGCTGTGGTTTCCCAGATAAAACAGGTTAATTATTTCCCTGAGGGGACTAATGAGGCTGTGCTTTTGGTATAATCATGTTAATTTTCTGATTGTGAAGGTACAAACAAGCAGAAAAATAAAATAATAGATCCTCTTAAAAAGCTGTTTGATTCTGCAAAGTGCTATGTTTGTTAATTACATGGTTAATTTCATGCTAGCATTCCTTGTTCAGAAAGTAACAAAATTCGTTTACCTGGGTGAATTCATATCAGTACTGACTCCTGTTCAAAAGAATCTGCTGACACTGCTTAATGAGAAAGGAATACTCTATTTTCATGGAAAGTTTGAATCAATCCCTTTTGTTTCCATGTACTATTAAATTATCTGACTTTTTCTGATGGACTAACAGAAGCCACAGCAGAAACTCCTTAGTTCACACTGACAGACCTAAGAAAATATATCCTGATTGGTTTTACCTTCCAGTGTTGTCTTACAAAGTTAACTGAGATTTAGTGGTATTGTATCAAAGTTCTCTGACATTTAAGTCTTTATGCATCTACAACAATCAAACAAGTTAATTTTTTCTTCAGAAGAACTAAATCCTGTAGAACACCCTTCCACAGATTGGGATACGTCTAGGAAGTTTTTTTACAGACTGACTAGATATTTAGGTACCTTGAGTACTTTGATGAAGAACTTTATTTAAAGCAGCCTCCAGTATTTTAAGCGCTGCATGACTTGAGAAGCATGTTGCAAAGCACTCGAATCCTGTCAGAGTGCCCCAGCCAAGTTATCTTCAGCTACCCTTATCAGAGTCACTGGAATGCAAGCTGTGCTAAATCAGGAGAGAAGACGCTGGAAAACAGAATAACAAGACAGCAAGAAAGTAGATGAAGAGGGAGTGTACCATCCTGGACTGGAACCAATTAGGTACTCTGAAAGGTGCATGCAGAGCGCGTGGACGACATAGAGAGACCAATCGAGTCATGCGTGATCACGTGAACTACAGCTGCGAGAATGCATAAGAACTGTGTAATGTAAACAATAAAAGGGCTTTTGCGAAATCACATTGATTTGTTGTTCAAGGGTCCCGTTCTCCCGCAGAAGCACACCACTGCATGTTCAATTCTTCTAATTTTGGGTAAGATCATAGTTTTCATGTATTCACAGAACAAAGAATAAAGAAATAAAACATCTACCTTAAAATCAATGCTGTAGCACAACTCATTTCGTAGAGTCAGCTTCTACTAAATAACACATAATAAATATTAAAATGAAATATATTCTGACCAAAACTCATGTCCTGTGCTGTAGATAACAGATGTTCACAAATTAATTTTGCTTCTAAGGTCCTCCTCAAAAGCAGGAGGATATTTTAGCATTTTATATTAAGATATAATTGCTGTCTAGGTTGTTGTTTTTTACCCCTGTAGCCTCAGTCTCTTGCTTCTGGCAGCACTTTTGGAACTACAAGCATCACTTTTAACTCTATTGCAGTTGCTGCTTCAATTGACATGAAAACAAGTGGAAATATCATAAGTTAATGAGTACTCTAGTCTTTAGAAAGAAAGGGGTATTTTAATCTGGACAACTGTAATCCTGCATGAAGTTAACATAAATTTAAAATAGAAAAAAAATCGTGAAACTCCAACTAAAATAACATACCAAGTTTTAAACCACAAGTTTTATAATACAGTTTTTCTTCCCTATTGGTTAAAGAACAACAAGCCCCATTGCTTTTCAGGTCCCCTTACTCTGACATATATCCTTGCAAAGTGCATCACTTAATATTGCAAAGTTTTCCAATAGCTGGTATTTATATGCACTCTGCTGATATCATAAATACTCTCATATTCTCATTCTAGATGCTCTTTGGTTGCAGAATTAAACACATTTCACAGGCTTACTGTGTTCTTTGTATTTTCTTGGAATGCAATTACCCAAGATAAGACTTTGCTTCTTCTTTTCATTTTGTTTAGTAAAAGACCAGTTTGTTTCTAGTAGGATTTTTAGATTTGAAAAGAAAGTTGTTGCACTGTCTGAATTATAAATAGAAATTCAGAGAAATCTCAGAGTAAATAGTGTGAAAGCCTGATAAAATAGTGCCCTACTGTTTTAGGGAGGTAGAAAATTAAATGGCTCCTAAGTGAATCTCAAGAGGCAGAACCATGCAAGAAGTATTTGTCCATACTTATGAAAGCCCCAGTTCATATACTCAGGAGAAAGTTGAAGAAAAACAAGGCACTTCCTTCTAAGACAGTTGCTTGTACTTCTTCAAGGAAGGACTCTGAAAGAGCTGACTGGGTTCCCACTCAGGGTGGAGACAGAACTTTACCTCTCTGACGGCAGTGCTTTGCACCCTCTGGAAGTGACGTCTTAAAAGCTCAATCAGCTTTGCCTCATCAGGGTGAATACTCTAAACTGCTCTATGAAGCTGAAGCCCTTCGAATCCCATTGTTTTCTTTTTCTGTGTCTTTTTGTGATCCATGGCTGTCTCTTTCAGTTCAGCATGAAATTCACATTTATTAAGCTTTGTTTACGTTGTGTCTCCAAAGAAGAATATTTAATTTTCTTAATATGAAGATGATAGAATAGTCTTACAAGTGCACTCATATGATTAACTTTCAATTCTTACCCATATAAACTTAGACATGTGATATTACGTATTCTTCAAATTTAACCTACTTTAACCTATTGCTCTACTGATCTTTTAAATTTCATACTGTTCTTTCAAGTGAAAGATAAGAATCTGAACTTCTCATATCAATTATGTGTGCGTTGCAATGTCCCTTTAGTTTCTTATTCTGCTGTACTATTGTCTACTGTGTCAAGATTTCCCACAGCAATCAATTTTCATTTCCATATTTATTCTTTGATAATCTTTTGATTTGTGACAGGCATTTCTTTTTATGAATAGGTATCTTCTGTTGGAATATTTCATATTTCATCTATATTACATGAATTGAGTCCTGTGTAAATGTCTGAATTTCAAATATAACACAAGTTTATTATTGTTTGCTTCAACATTGTTACAGCTTAATAGTGTTACAGCCAGTTAAGTCTTCTGTTAATCTGGAATGACAGGCAATTCTCATATTGATGAACTTAATAGCACATGTATGGTATAAGAAGACTTGGGAAAGTTCTTGCTTATGGAAAATGTTCAGCATATGATTGGCTGTTTTTCTTAATGGTTCATGTGTTTACCTGGTTATTCTCACAGTAAAATCATAGATTCTTTTGGAAATCCTGAAGCAAATATCTTTAGGTCTGACAACAGCAAATTTTGTTGGATTACATTTGGAGATGTTAGACTGTGATTTCACAATACTATTTCATGTCATTTCTGCATTACTTGCCTATTAGTTTTCTAATCAATAATAGGTTTCATGTAAAAGGACAGAAAAAAAAGAGACCAGGAGAGATCTCAGTTTTAACCTGCATACCTTTTTAACATGCCATTTTATACCAAGTTTTCATTCTAATGTTAACCTCTTGGAATATGGCTTTTATAGTTGTATCTCATGATACAGAAGAAAGCTTTGGCATCACCACTTGGATTTTAATGGCAGATAAATAAATTCTGGAATAAAAAGAGAAGTCAAATTGACAACACTCAACACTCTAGGCTATGTCTTTAAGTTTGATGTTTCCAGCAAAGCTTCTTCGATTCCTTAGCAAAGAACTGCATATTTACACCAGAAAGAAAATGAGAGCAACAATGTTTTCCACCCTCAAGATGCAGTGTAATATTTTGTAAAAATTTAATTAGGCTCTTGGCAATTCTTGTTAAAGTGCAACAGAAGAGTTTCGGGGTTTTTGAGGTATCACAATGGGTTTGAACTTTCCAGCTGACTTTTTAATATGAAAAATAATATTCCTTTTCCTACACGGATCACTTTATTCAACTTACCATTGTAGTGCTGTGAAATAAACAATTCTTTATTGTCTGTATGGATCTTAAATTACTTGCTTGTTTCACTATAGCAACAAACACTATCTGTTCCTGGAAAAAAGGGAAATCAGCAAATCCTAGAAAAACATGAAACCTTGAAGCAAAACCCAGACTTACATTCTGTGACAATTTCAGGGTCAATAATATCTGAGTGTGGTATTACCCAGAATGGTGACAACAGTTACTCCAAGAACCAGGCAAATTAGCAATATCAGATTTGGATCCTTGTTTCATGAGCAAAGGAATTTATGCTTTCCTAAGTTCTTTCAAAAATTGATTATGTAAGTGTAAAGCTGAGAGTCTTGATGCTGAAATTCATCAACTGGAATTATGTGATTGTGTCAAAACAAAGCTTCCTAAGCACAATTTGAACTTATGGGCTTTCATTAGTCAAATGGAAGAATGTTGAGACCTGATGTTCTATAAATCAATGGCAAATCTTTTGTGCAATGTCATAGATTTAATTAAAAATTGCACATTTTTAGTACCACTTCAGATATTCTGATATTCGCAGATGTATGGAATGTCATGGCTTCTGTTCTTTTTGATTCATTTGGGAAAAATAGTGATGTTAGTCAATAAAGTGGAAAGATAGTTTGTTCTCAGGGGGAAATATTTTTTGGCTCACTGAAGACAATTGCAAGTCGTGCTATCGGGATTTATTGACTTGAATTCTACAAAAAATACAGGTTTGAATTATCTCTGCTGGGAATTGCCTTAAAGGGATATTATTGTTATTAAAAGTTGACAGATTTATTCTGAGAACTGTACCCAAACAGAAAATTGTAGAATTACATTGTTCAGACTTGCTGAGGGCTATTCAATTGTGATGACACTGATTATTAGAACTGCCTGTTCCTTTTTCTATGGTAAACTGCATGCACTAAATTATACTGCAGGAAATTTCTAATGTTTTTCAAGATATCCAAATTACTGTTAAAATTATGTATAATTTGCTGTATGTATTGTGGAGTTATCTTCCACATTACTTGTTTCTACTGCAGAATGAAAATGTCTTGCTCACTTTTACTCCTCAAATCCCAAATTTTGCATCTTTTATTTTTTAATATAAAATTGCAGGCCTAAATCAATTAAACTTTTTTAGAAAAGGAGACTGGTGTAGTGGCTGTATTTTATTCTCAATGTTGAATTCAATTGAAAGCAATATATTTTAATGAAAAAGACAAAAATACAAAAAATAAATCCATCAGAATCCATCAGCGTGTTCTGTTGTGCTGCAACAATACTACATCAAATTGCTTTGCAGATAAATGCAAAATAAGTATATTTGAAAAATGCTTCAAAAATGGTTAACCTACAGAATTGCAAATATATGCACTCCAGTTATTATTAATGAAAAATATGTCTCATTGCAAAGATAATAATTTATCTAAACTCAGGGTTCATTAAAAAAAAGAAGAGGACTGAGAATTTAGACTACCTTTTTCATTAATTAAGAGGGATACAGTTATAACTAGTACAGGGCTTCAAAAGTATCAGTACTTCTAGACGTTTCTCAGCTGATTGTGGTCAGCTAGAACGAGAGCAAAAATGAAATGATTCCTAGAAAGGAAAAAAAAATTTTGTTAAGAAATGATGAAACCCCTGCAATACCCACAAGATTAAAAATAACAGAAGGGGTCTTAATAAAAGAACTATTATACTGTGAAATTAGTCCTAGTTTTTCATATAGATCATCCAATCATAACAGCAAATTAAATAGTGTTTTCTGAGATTATTTGATGAGTAATTGATGGAATGTGTTTAACAGAGAAATGTTATCTTCTTCTGCAGCTCAGAAAATGAAATTTTGGATTAAAATGGTGTATCTGGTGCTTCCAATGCCACAGAAGAACCAACGAAATAAGAAGACTATTTTGCCTCAATGTCCAGATGGAGATCAGTCACAAATACTGTCCCTCAGAGGTCTGCATTGGGACCAGTCCTGTTTAATGTCTTCATCATTGACATAGGCAATGGGATCAAGAGCACCCTCAGCAAGGGTGGAGGTGACATCAAGCTGAGTGGTACAGTTGACACACCTGAGGGACTGGATGCCATCCAGAGAGACCTCGGCAAGTTCGAGAAATAGGCCTTGTGGAATTCATGGGGTTCAACAACCCCAGCTCTCACAGCCTGTACTCACAGGAGAGATGCTTCATCCCTCTGATCATCTTCATGGTCCTCCTCTGGACTCACTCCAACAGGTCCATGCCCTTCTCATGTTGGGGCACCCAGAGCTGGGTGCAGCACTGCAGGTGGGGTCTCACCAGAGCAGAGCAGAGGGGCAGAATCCCCTCCCTCCCCTGCTGCCCACGCTGCTTTGGATGCAGCCCAGGACATGTTTGGCTTTCTGGGCTGTGAGTGCACACTGCTGGGTCATGTCCAGCCTCTCATCCCCCAAGTCCTTCTCAGCAGGGCTGTTCTTGATTTGTTCATCCCCCAGCCCCTCTCGATATCAGGGGTTGTCCCAGCCTAGGTGCAGCACTTGGTCTGGTTAAACCTCATAAGATTCCCATGGACCCACTCATCAAGCTTGTTGAGATGTGGTCAGTAATGAGTAGGAAAAGGAGAACAAAACATGCCCTGTTAAGGGAAATGATGTATCTCTGGGAAATACGTAAAATTAAAAATACCACACAGGTCCTTTTTAACGTAAGTGTTACATGTATTGGGGCTTTAACTGGGGCACAGAAGGATTATAATATAATATAATATAATATAATATAATATAATATAATATAATATAATATAAATATATTAAAGGAAAACTAAACCCCAGTATCTTTTGGCTTAAAAAATCAAGGTCACAGGTAATGCTCATGCTTCCCTTTGCTCCTCTGTTACATGTGTCATGGTTTCAGGACAGAACTCGAAGAGAAAATACAAGACCATGCTCTGGCCATGTGTTCACTCTCAGTGGTCTATTTATGACTCATTAACATTGTATATTGAAATCACTTAAGGAAGAACCACAAGCACTGGAAATCAGAAAAAAAAAATCTGGCATATTTGCCATCATAAAACTGGTTATTGAATGCTATCTTCAACAATGACCCATGTACATCCTCCCGGATTTACCCTTGCTGGCACACTTTAAGCAAGGAGGCATGCTATAGCTCCTGAATTTCTGAAGCATATGTTTCAACAAGCACATAGCCCAGAAAGAGAAGCAATTTTTATCTTTGTTTAGAAGGAGCTGGCTATAATATTTATTTGTTGTACTTCACGTAAGAGTCATTAGCAACATCAAATGCCTGTAAAAGCAAGATGAAAGAAACAGACAAGCATTTTTCTTTTTTCCATGACATTTAAATTTATACCATTTTCCATGGTATTTAACTTTATGTGGCAAATCTTTATTGGATAGAAATCAACAGAGTCCTATTACAATCTGTTGAACTATATGCCTTTCAACAATTAAAGCTTTGAGACCATATCTCTGAATTAAACATTTTTGTGTCTTTCTCTCTTTAATTTCAGTTTATTTTCTATTAATATTTTCTTCCAGGTGCAAACAGTGCCACTCCACAATCAGTCTTCATTTTAATCTTTTATACCTTGCTAGGAATCTTATTTATTACATTGTATAAATGAAATGGCATCTTCAGGATTTCTCTTCCTCTAACTTTTAAATGTAGCAATAAAGCAAGTTTCTTATAGTGTGCCTAGACATTTGTATGTTTACTACTTAAAATTCTATTACACTCCCAAAATGTGATGTACACATACTCTCCTCTTAGCAGTAATCTACTTTTCTGTTACTACAGTCCCTGTTGCAGTCACTCATCCAGTGTACTTTTGTTTTTGCATTGCCAATACCAAAACCAGGAAAATGTGTAAGTTAAAATCACTAAGCAATATATTAATTTGCCATAGCTGTCTTTATTTATGTTTTTCAGCAATTTGATGAGCAATCAGCTACCTAAAAGTAAAACTCCAAGCACTCCTACATGCATGTGACAGTTGTCTGAGTTAAAATTTTAACGCAGGGCCTTAAAATAAATTCTCTGCTGTGCTCAGATTTTAAGGTTTTCTTAGAAGAGTGGATAAGGACTCAATAGATATAATATGATGGTCAGTGGTTAGTAATCACAATAACAGCAAGATGCTAGTGAGCCAAAATATGCAGCTTGTTTTTTCCAAATTCTCTAGTTACTGCTACATTAAGGATGGTCTTTTAAAGACTGGAGGTTTTCCTCTGGATTTTTTTTTCTGTCTGCCTTCTCACGCATAACTGATAGTCAGCTATGGCATTTATTAAAAGAAATTCTTATTCTTATCTCTTAAGAAGAATCATTTCCATTCCTAGAGTTTTGTGCATCTATCTATAGGCTCGGTGCTTTTTCTTTTCCTCACATAGAACCTTTAAAATGTAGATTGAGTTACAAAATTAAAATAGATTCTGTGGATATGCACAGAAGTGAAAAAAAACCTAAACAAAACCAAATACCTGAAGGATGTCTGATTTACTTATCCTTTTGCTGATGTCTATTTTCATTTCCATGTCTGATGCAGAAGGAAAATACACATGGTGTTTAACTAAACAGTTTCTCTTTTCTAGAGATGGTTCTTGCAACTTTTTAGTTCATCACATAAAAATAACTGCAGGAAAAAGAGTCCTTTGGCTTGACTGAATTCAGAAGACAGCTAAGTTCATCTGAAGTGAAAAAGACAGAGTTAATATGACTTTGCTTTTGATGCCAAATATATCTCTGTCTGCCTATCTGTTTTACTTACTTTTGTGCTACTCTAAAGTATTCTGTACTAAAGATTAGTTGATATAGGGAAAGAGAGGGACAGAAGACCCACATAAAGTCATTGGTCACATAGTAACAAATACCCTTGTGACTGATGGACATGAAATCTAGCAGGTAGAAGGAAACTTACACAATAGCATGCCAGTGGAGTAGCTGGTAATCTTGGTATCCCTGGGCATTGTGTACATTTGGAATGGGAATAGCATTGTACTGCTGCCATATTGTGCTCCTACTAGAAGAAAGCAGTAAGGGCTTGTCGTGTGTCTTGAAGTGTTCTCCCATTCAGAATTGAATTCTCAGTCCTGAACACTTTGATTTCACATACCTACCGTGACAAATAAAAATGTTTGGGTTTTTTTTTTTCTTTTTTTTTTGAGGTAGGAAATATTGATGTGAGTTAAAAAGAAAGTAGTCCACAAATAACTATTACATGATATCTGAAAAAATTTGGAAAATACTATGACCAAGTTGTCTATCTTGTCTCTAAAGACAGCACTGTGCCAGTAAAACAAAATCTTAAGAGAATTAAAAAGGCATAGTAACTGTATCTATACTTTTACCTCTCATTTTCCTTACTATTCGATCTCTTGGTTTATATATGAGCACTAATCTGTTGATCTATACTTTAATTATTATCTCTTGCAACAGTGAAGTAGATCTGAGCATGGTAGCAAATAAACTTAATTGCTTTGCAATTTTAAACCCAGAGAAAAAGCACTGCAACAATGTTCCTCTATTCAGATGCTTCTTGTGAATGCAATCAGGGAATAATACTAAGATTTCACACCACACTTCATGTCCTTTTCATCAGCCGTTTTCACACATTTAAAAAATTAAACTGTCAAATACCAATGATGCAAGAGAGGTATTCCATTTACATTCACAAGCTTCAACTAGTCCTGACTTACTGAGGGTAGATGTTTTTAACATGCAGGCCAAAATTGCAAACATTCCTCCTTCTTATGCTATTATTTCCTTTTAAATTTTCTTTTTACTACAGTATTGCCCCAGTATATAAATTTTATATATTATTTCCAGTAGATTGCAAGACTATGATCCCAAATGGAATTTAAATATGGATATTTGAAATGGAAAGTCTGGTCAAGAGTGTTTTTGTTTCAAAATATTCTACACAGGGATCAAATGGAATTTATTTTCCCAGACATGTGAAATGTCTGTATTGCAATCACTGATGTTTGAACATTTATGTTTTGTACTTCCTTATATAAGGTGAATGTGAGTAATGAGTTGTAAAATGGGAGTAAAAGGGCATATGGAAAATCACTTTTCTTTAGCAACACAACCCTAAAGTAAAAGTAAGGCTCTTTAAAATTCTTCTTTTTCAAATTATCTTAATGACTCAAACGTTTTCTAAAAAATTAAACATTGTTTCAATGTAGCATTTTAATATTAAGTTTAATTAAAAGAAATATTGTTACATTTACACTACCACTACAAAGATGGATGAGCATTTTCAGAGTAACTTAAATTAATCACAGAAATTCTTTGATGAATCTTTTTCATACCGCATGAGATTGTGCTTTCTGAAGCGAGGAGATCCTTTATAATGCATTTTTTTCAACAACCCCTTGAAATGACAGAATACTCCGTCATTTTATTTTGGCAATTTTGCAGGTGATTTTATAAGGCTAAAATGTTGACCTTTAAGTGATGTTAACACTTCCAATTATTGATAGAGGGTCTTAAATTGTTCACTAACAATGTTTCTTCCTCAGCTCATACAGCTGAAGCTAGAAAATTGCCTTGTTTGCCAATTAGAGGTGTTAATACAACAGAAAGAGATGAACAGAGTGAAGACGCTCTAAATGTGATTATAGGTGGTGGATAACAGTGCCTGCAGGTGAGGCTGTGAAATGCTTTCAAGTGTAGCCAAAATGGTTTGCAGCTTTAAGACTAAGCGTAGAAAAAATTGTTCTCCTATTGTGAAAATGCTGTCTTTTCTTAGGTACTGTTGCAGTCCAAGGAGAAACTTGAAACCCTGCCAGGAGATGGCCTTTGCATCTCTTGCTAACCTTGTTAGAGCACCATTATCATTAATCAAATTTGCCGTGATAAACAGATCACCATTCTAAATGTCTTCTTGGACCTTAACAGTTTAAATATTGGACTGCTGTGTCCATACTGATCCCGTAAAAGATTTTTTAGTTCACTATGCTAAGAACTCCAAACAGCCCAATGTTTTGTACTGCTCTATGAGATGACAGCAGGAAAACATTTCCTTCAACTCTCTGCTCTGAGAGAAAAACCAGCAAGTTCTGAACCTCAGATCAGTGTTCTCAATTAACCAGAAGCCAGATACTTCAGTATTGAGTGTTTCTCAATCTGTGACAGTCACTAAAGTGGCAGAAGGTACTTCCTAAAATGATTGGTACATTGGGGCACAAAAAAAAAAAAACACCCAAAAAAAACGAAACAAAAGATCTATTGCTGTGGTCACAACTAGGGACTTTAAAAGTGAAAAGAAAATTAATGGAAAGGAAAACCTAATTTTATTTGATTGTAAGTAAAAGCATTTTTAGCAACATCACAGAGGATGGCCCCTGCCCCCACCTCAATCCTTGAAAGGCATTGCAAGAGTTAGAACTAAAAAAAAAAGTTAACAAAATAAAATAGACGGAAAGCAACATGCCATAAGGCAATCTTCGCTGATGTTCTAGCAACTGCCTCAGCCTAATTCAAAGATTGCACCGGGTCTAAACCTTAGAGCAGGGTGTGGTCAGGACAGGACCCAGGAAGGGAGGGAGGGGGTTGAGAGGTGCTGCAGTGTCCAGCATGAGTGTGTTGTGAGGGAGGGGTTAGGCTGCTTAAAGAATCATCATCACAGGTATTGACAAAAAAGCAGGTTTTAATATGAATTTGCAGAAGTGCAACTTAGTGGCAGAGCTTGCTGCCGAGGTTCACTCTGTTAATTACTACTTGGATGAATCATACACAGGAAAATCAGATTAGAATCAGTTAAAAATGATTTACACAGAGACCAGAGATGCAAAAGGGTAAGGGTGCAGAGGATACAGATATAAAAAGATGCGGGTGCAAAAGGGTTTAGTAGCATTTAATCATTGACCAGAAGAGAAGAAGAAGAAGCCAAAGTCCCAGAGCTCTGTACTTTGGCTAACAAACAAGAAATTACCTAAAAAGCAAAAGGAATGTAACTCTCTTCTCTGCTGCAAAAGCGGAGCAGCTGGGCAGGAGAAGCCAGCGAGCTTATCTGTGTTTTGAACACAGCGCCGAAGGAATGCCACCAGCTCTCCCTGCTCTCTCTTGAAGGCACAGAAAGGCACAGGATTCATGCCTGGGCATAGAGCAGACAATAAGGAATACAGTATCATGCAGTCACCCCAGAAAACCCACTTAACACTATTCTTCTTATGGGAGGAATTCAATTTCCTTATGGCTGTTAACTAGCATTTTTGAAAATCTATCATGACATGAAATAAAAATTCCCTCTAAATAATAGTTACACTCAACCAGAAGAATATTTGATGAAAGTCTAGTCAGCTCAGTGCCTTGAACATATACTTGAATGTGATCAGTCTTTACAGTGAGCTAAATTAAGGCAAAGTCAATTAAAATATTTTTCAAAATCATAGCTGAGAGAAAAAAAATATGAAAGAGAAGCATTATGCCGTATTTTTTTTTCCAGTAATGTTTCCATTATAGTTGCAAAATATCTCCTATGGAATCTACAGAGATTTGGTAGAACAGTGAAACGTGCTGAACATACTTCACTTGTCTCAGTTTCTAGATAAAGTACTTCAAGTACAAAGGAATTTTGCATTCCTTTTTCTGATCTTTTTATAGAATCCTCAAACTCTGTTTCTGTTCATTCTTGTTTTCTAAAGTTGTTTTTTTTTTAAGCGTAATGTGCTTTTGACTATGTCTTTGTTGAACAAGAAGAATAGGAATAAGAAAAAATATTTCCTCCTATTGGTACATCTGAACCACACTGGACTTCTTCAAACTTCAGCTGTCATGTTCTAAAACAATATCTCCAAAAATCCTGTTGGCTTTTTTAGCATGCTTTGAACTCTACTCACCTCTGAATTTACTTTGCTCGTGGAGCCTCCAACATAATGTTCCTCTTCAGGAGGTAATCTCTGAACCTTGCTTCCAAATGAAAGTAATTTGAAACAGAGATATTTTTGCCAATGCTGTCTATAGAATCTAGCTATTTTGTCTTCTTTTCTTTTTTTTTTTTTTTAAACTTCGGTGGTTTATGTAGGAATAAATACCCCACAGCTTCTTACACTTGTCTAATGAAAGTGAGACTTCCTCATCATGTCTCTTTACTCCACACATTTTTGCAATGTGCTGCTGAACATGATCAACATGATTGCATGATCAACAGCAGAGCTGATGAAGATGTTCCCAAGAAATTATTCTCATTAAGTCCAAGAATCAGTTGTTTAATAATGAAAGTCAACAGAATATGGAAATGTAGCATAGTTTACATAATAAACTAAATCACAGGCTTAAGAGCCCATAAAGTTTGTTCTAATTTCTTGGGAGTAATAAAAGGGAAAAGTGCAGCAATAAACTAAGCATATGATGATTAAGCAACTTTGGACTGAACAAGTTCTCTAATAACTTACATTATTCACATTTTGCTTTGTAGCATATTTATTTAAATTTTTATGATACTGCATAATCATGCAGAAGAAATTGAATTACTGCATACACTTACATGAAATCTAAGCTCAAGTACAAATATAATTACATAACTGACTGTTGTAATTATATGTTCATTATTGCAAGAAGAAAATATTATACAACTTTAATAACTTAGATTCTATTTCTCTTCATTCAAAAACATTCAAGTAAACAGATGTGTGATACCC